>CM046880.1:287654863-288854863 GCA_025667525.1 Glebionis coronaria | reverse complement strand
CAATATGAAATAAAAAGTTCCATCCTTTAAAATCACAAAAGAGCTATTGTTTAGTGATCATTAATGTACAAAGCCACCATCATACTACAACAAATGTATACATATTTTTATCACCAATAGTAATGGTGATTTTAAAATCTAAAATCTGCAACACAAACACTTAAAATCATTTGATAGTAGCAGCGGATGATAGCAACTTAATTTGGGACAGCTATTAAGGATATCATCAGGATAATAGTTATAACTCCTAAGAATAGCTGATATACCACTATTACGTTATTGACCAAACAATACACCTGATTATTAATGTACACAACCACCATCATACTCTATTTTTATCACCAATAGTAATGGTGATTTCAAAATCTAAAATCTGCAACACAAACACTTAAATTCATTTGATAGTAGCAGCAGATGATAGCAACTTAATTTAGGACAGCGGATATCATCAGGATAATAGTTATAACTCCTAAGAATAGCTGGTATCATATATCAATATACCACTATTACGTTATTGACCAAACAATACACCTGATCATTAATGTACACAACCACCATCATACTCCAACATATGTATACATATATTTTATCACAAGAGTAATGGTGATATCATATATCAATATACCACTATTACGTTATTGACCAAACAATACGCCGGAGAATATATTCAAGGTAATTACATGTAGATATATAGGTATTCCACTAACAGAAGACAAAAAGCTTACATTTCACATGAATAGATACATAAGAATAACTGATCTTCACACAAAAGTACAAAAAATAAATTTCTATATGGAACACTATGTCCAGGTTCACTGAGAGATGTAGCAAGACAGTAAAAGTAGTTGAGCAATAAACATAGTTTTTCTTTGTAGATATGTTCTGTGACAAACTATATAGTCCAAGTACTTGAATATTATCGCCCGAGTTTTATATATTTCTAGTGCTGATATTGTACAAAGTCATGTAGAATTTCGGTTTTCATTTGACTCCATAAAAGGTTCTTCTTATTCGTAAAAGGTTAGATATTCAAGGGTGCATTGATGAGTTAAACTGGAGCAAAGTGTACGGATATATAGAAACCACAATGAAGATCCTTAGTGGCTGTCCCACCAAATTAAGTCACTATCATCCAATGATTATATATACACTCATAATATTATATAATTATCATATCACACTTACAACCTAGCTTAATAAAGAATCAGATTCTCTTTGTCACTTACTAAACTAGTAACTACTTTTCCAATTTAATAAGTTCAGTGGGAGGAAAACGGCTAAAGTGAGGCCTCCAAAGGTTATGGAGCCAACCAGGAAATGTCCTAAACTGGAAAAAAAAACCTATTTCAAATTCCACTATGAATGGAGATACAAATGTCTGGAAGAAAAGCTCATCATTTTTTTTCGTTTTGTTTGACTTCTTTCTAATAAAATATGTCGTGAATTGCTTCCACACGAAAGAAGAGTGGTAGGCCCTAGGGGGGTTGGTTTTGTTGGTAGTATCATACGAAATATTTTATCCTTGACCATAATTTTTTTTTATTTTCAGCAACACAAATAAATAGTGGCGACGATAGTGATCTACGTAAAACAATAAGTTTGTGCCTAAGTGGAATAGTCAAACCGCTCAAAAGCAAAAGTGACAATAAAATGATAGGAGGAACATACGTTGACATATATAAAACAAGCACAATACTGATGCATTCACATAAAAGAAGAGTGATACGGCACAGGGAGGTTGGTTTCTTTAGTAACATTAAATGAAATGTTTTATCCTTGACCATGAAACTTTTTCTCTTCGGCAATGATAGTGATCTATATAAAACAATACGTTCGTGCCTAAGTGGAATAGAAGACAAAGCACTTTAAAGCAAAAGTAAGAGTAAAATGATAGGAAGAACATGCGTTGACATATATACAGAGGGCACACATATTGATGTGGTCGATTGCCATTTATTTTATTTGGTGATACCGACTCTGTAAGCCATCCAAGAAGATCATAATACTAGTTGATATAACACCGCATCTAATATTTAGTTTATGGAATTGGTATAACAATCATGAAACTGAAATCTTCTAGCCAAAGTTGTATTAGCATGTCATCTAACGTTACCCCCATTTTCTTCCAAGTAGTACAAAGGTAACTCTTAGTTCTATGACTATCCATTACACTCTCAATCCGTCTCAAAGAAATAATCGATATTAATATAGAAAAGATATTCAGAGATAAATCTGGAAAATTAAATACATGATTATATATAAAACTAGGTGAGTACCCATGCTGTGCAGGAATTAATAAGGGAATGCCTGTCTTCTTCAACGCAATAATAGGAAATTAATAGGTTGTTCTAAACCAAAGTCACAGGAAACGCTGACTCGGTCACGTTTCGCGTTTCGGATCGTGCGTACCCAAACGCGGTACAATCGCGACTCGAAACGCGTTCTGGTTCGCTATATTTTGCCTTTCTAAACAACATCAATCAGCGTACCGAAGTGAAGCGATACGTCGTACCAATATGGTTTGGTACGCTGTACCAATGTCAAGAGGTACGTCGTACCAAAATGAACCGGTAGATTAAACTAATTATAACTAAAAGTACAATTATTTTAAACAATCTTTTGATTATTGATATATTGTATGGATATTTGGCTTATATGTATGCTAATTTAGAAATATATTTTGATTATTAATCTGGTACACCGTAACCGAATCGGGTTCATCGTACCAAATTTTATGGTACACTGAACCAAAGCAAACCGGAGCGTACCGAAATGAGCCTACCCCCGCGCGTACCGAATTTTAAGGACCCCGCTAACCGCGTACCCGTTTCCCGTTTCCTACCGCGTTCCGTGTGACTTTGTTCTAAACTATCATGATGATGGCATCATGTTACCACCATAAGAAAATAGAAAATTTCACTCATAATATACAAAACACTCAGATTGTTGTAAAGTAGTACCATGTTCACCATCTCGACTCTAACATGACTATCTTTTATGATATTAACAAATATGCATATCACCAAATGATTTAATCACATCTAATTGATCATTTTTATACTTAAGAGAATATAACGGACATTTTAATTATTAACAAGTGTGCTAATTGTAACGGAAACTTAAGTATGATTTACAAACATCAACTTTTTTTTAACTGATTGTAGTATATGATACTGATGAAGATACTCAAATACCTTATTCCTTTCAAGTCAAAGCAACATAAATAAGTTCATAACGCACAGATACACGCTTTATATAACACGCATTATTATTGTAACATCTAGAAGTTGCTTATAGTATTTATAAATCAACATTAAGTTTTGTACTTCTTAAATTTTTTAGAACAAATAGATACTCTATATAAAAGAGTACGATAAGATAAGCAAAATGAATCTTTATCTTATCAATACAAGAAGTTCATTTAAAAACATCATACCTATATAAGGGGGTGCCTTTCTAAGCTTTCTACTTGGGCTTAGGCTTATATTTTATAAGGAACAATAAGCTCATAAGCGCATGCTTAGTGTTCGGGTTAGCTTATTATAGTTAATGAGATAAATTTACCAAAAACTACATGAACATCTAAAGTTGTGAACGTCATATGAAGTATAAAAGTTTTTTGCTGTAACATCAAACATTTGAGCTTATTTTCGGAATATAAGCTAATAAGCCCTTCAAAAAAAGCTTTAAAACACCCTGAAAATGTTACTACTCCATATAGAACTGTTTCTATATAACAAAGAAAATTTGACAAATCAACAATTTCAATTTGGTAGGGCGGGGGTAACCTTCTTACTAATTCTCTAGCAAAGCTGATACAAGCGATTACACAATTCAAAATTTCATTTTCTTCCTTTAACATTACAACCTTTAACCATGTTTCCTCAAACACATTGATAAGATGCCAAATCAATCAAATACATTTTTTTAATTAATCCAGTTTTAACTATAATGCCCATTCTAACAAACTGGAACCTCAAAGAATATGCTCATATGATAAAATGATCAGTTGTAAAATCCGAGCTTTTCAGCTGCGAATCACCAGCTAAGTCAATGAAGTCTGCGTGGATTAATAAAAATTAAGACTACTAGACAGTTGTATTTCACTTAACTTTGTCGACCCCTATAGCTATTATCTTTTATATGAACCAACCACACAAAATTAATAAATTATCACTCACAGGAAAGGACTAAGGAATCTCTTGGTGGAGGTGATAAAGCTAATTGATTTGATATTATAACTTAAATAATCTAAATTGTTTCACATGATATTAAAATAGTAAGGATTTGTATACTCATCACTCGTGCAAGGATCAACTAATTAAAGCAAAAATTGTTGCAAATTGTACGCTTACTATTATTGTATGGACAGTAACCATTCAAAGACCGCTGGTGGCTATAAGAGTCGTTTAGACAGCTGAAGATGTACAGTATAGTGACTCTTACTTTATATATAATATTCAAAAAGTTATGGAATCAAACATGCAATCATGAAGAGATCTAAAGTTTCTACATCAACCAAAGGAATGTGGTCCTTCAGTTATGATTCTAGTGAACCTTATAACATTCATCCCAATGGTTAAAGTCTCTACTAGTTACAATTCACACCATATATCTATACATTCCAACTGAAACTCAAGAAGATGGAATTGCAGAACTAAAATCCTTTACTCCGTTTCGGCCTACCCACACCTGGTAACAGTCATGGATCAACCCACTCTTTCGCCGAGCACAGACGAAAATCTAAATCAGAAACAGTAACTAAAGTTTCTAGCATTATTCAATTTATCTACTGCATAATCTGGTACTGGTTTCGACCCATGAAACCAGGAAAAAGGCCATTACGCTGGTCGTTCTATAATGTCTCTCCCAGTGACCAGTTGTAATTTCAATATCTGTAAACTTGACAACTGATGTCTAATAAATTGTGGAATACACATATCCCTTTTTATACAATGTCCGGTGTCCCAAACAATGATCATAAACCTTCCAGTGGTAAAGAACTTTGCAATGTAATATTATAAAAATGCTAGGTATTACAAATTATAAATTAGGACTACTTCAACAAGCTGCTAATACTTATGGAAAATTAAAAAAAAAAAAACCGGTAATTAATGTGCTATTTCAGAAAGAACCAAAGTCTTATTGTGAGTAATTTTGATATACCATTTTCTTCTACTACAATAACTTTCTTTAGATTAAAGGTAGCATTACTGGACCACTCTAGTTATCTCTCTCGCCAAATTCATTCTTAACTGAAACATCAAACTATACAAAAATCAGATAAACAATGTTTAAGATCCATACTTGATACTCCTAAAAAAAATTCCGACTATAAGGAACTTTCCAATATTGCTTGGTGAACAAGAGCCAGACACATTAAATTATAAAAAATCAGTATTCAGCAGGTCAAAACTTCAAAGAAGCTATAAAAAATGGAATAAGAATGTAGAAAGTTCATATTCCTGAAAACTTATTCCAAATATACATATGTTGACCAAAAGCAACTATTCCAAGAAAACGCAGGTGAACAAGGGCCATGTGTTAGATTCACAGAACATCACTATCGTAGTGGTCAAAACTCCAAAGAATCTACAACCTGGTATAGTTTTCTTCTAATGCAAAAGGCATTAAGAACCTATTTTTCTAACTATATCATCTTAAAATATCCATAGCATCCGTTCTAAAAAGAATCCTTAGCATGTATGTTCAGTTTAGATATAAAAAACATCATAGAATTCATAAAATTAGTCTTTTGAAATTTCGTGATGTTATCATTTTACATACAGAAACAAATGTATCCATCCAACACTAGATCTTCCTACCCGTAAGAGTTAAATCTTATTCATCCAAAATTTATCAAATATCATGTATATTACCCATCTGATGTCCTCATAAGAGGTTAACCTCACACGGTGCGGGGATACCCGATTAGGCCGCGTACATCTCAGTTGAAGACCCGCCCTCACCAAGTAACCTGAATAGGGAAAGCCTCGTCCGTTTACTAGTTTCTTACTGTATTAAATGGGTAAATTAATATGGCATCACCAGATGGCTATAACTCAGTCGAATATGTGCTCATCGTCTAGGCTAGGTAATTGGGGAAGGGTCGGTTGGCATCCAAAAGAGTGTTGAAGAATGTGGCATCCGTCACAATAGTGACTTGATAAAAAACTGAGAATTAAAGTTACAGAATGTGGTGCAACCATTTATGGAATCAAAACAAGTAAATGATTAAAACGTAAAGGAATTGCATTATCTAAACCTTAAAAGCGAATGCAATATGTAAACAAACACACTTTTGAAAGAGTAAATTTAGTAAACACAATAAGGTTGATAAAAAGTTAGAGACAAGAATATTGACAAGTTTTGACATTTGCATTGTTGGAAAACATGAAAATGCACATGAATAAATCCCCCCATTTATAAAGGTTCCAATTTCCCATAAATCAAAACAAGCATATAAAGCAACAATTAGGAAAGTGTACCTGTAAGTTGTCACTGTTCCGGTAATTAAAAACTCAAAGTTTAGTTTTTGGGGGCGTAGTAGGCGACTCAACTTTCTTTCTTTCGGAACTCACACACATCAAATTAATCTTACTAATAATTTATAAAAAAAATTGGGTAAAAGCTATATAAAATAGACATGTACTCTTCATTTTGTTCTAATATTTTAAATATACTATTTTATGTATTCATTTGCCCATGAACTTGTTAGTTTCTCACAATATCACCAATATGGGTCACTTGTTACCGGCTATACCAGTTTTTTTTGTATTATTGGTAAATTAGTCACGAAATTAGTCATGAAATGACTAATTTACCCTTATCCCCTTCATTTCTCGATCCTTGCCAAAAATCCGGCAATACAGTAGCAGATCTCGTGCAAAACCCTCCCTGCACAGGCGTCCATCCGACAGTTCTCCGGTGACCACTCGATTCACCACTCAATCAAGTCACCACTCGATTCAATGGATAATGTGCGTGTCCTTTCAATCCTCAATCATCAACGCCCACCTGATCTTGAAACTCCAACAATAGATGACGCGTCGTCTGTATCAACTATAACAAACTCCCCCAAGTACTTTCCTTTTAAGTGGTGCGCCGCACATCGTACATCGCACACAAAGATTGACTAAAAAATCCACCGAAACATAAATTCTGACAATAACATCTCCATCTTCGATATTTTCAGCAAATTCGTCCACAATGTTTGACGAAAACTCTGGCCACAACTTTTTCTCCTTTCGTACAACATTGTTGTTATTTGGAGTTTTTCCACTAAAGGATGCTACATGTAGCATTAATTCTTTGTAGTTTGTAGATGAAACGCAATGTTCACAGGACACGTGTTACAGAGCATTTAATCAACGTGTATTTTCGTTTTATATCATACATTTTACTGTAGTCATTATGGTTAGGTGGGGTAAATAAGACAAGGCCATACACAATCACACACATAAGATATGGGAGAAGGGGATAAGGGTAAATTAGTCATTTCGCGTTATAAAAAATGATATGGAAATAGATTCGGTCATACTGGTGATATTGTGACAAACTAACAAGTTCAATAGGCAAATGAGTACATAAATAGTACATTTGCCATATTAGAACAAAATGAAGAGTGCGTGTCTATTTTATAGTTTTTACCCAAAAAAATAAGTAATGTCTGTGTGATGTGAAATGTGTTCTTACGATTTTTGCAAACACAAAATCAATTTCAAAGACCATGTTATTCGATGGGAACGTCGACTCAACCCAAACTTTACAAAGGTCGTTAAACTTCTCGACGCTGAGTCATCTATCTTTTAAAAGACAGCTCTTTTCTTAGTCTCGTCCATTATGCTCCAAAGAAAAGAGAGATGTTCGTTGCGACAAACGAAAAGAACGAACTTGTGCCTACAAGAACCGTAATCGGTTGGCGTGTGTGTATCGATTACGCAAATTCATTCGAATCTTGCCTTTTCAATCTAGAGCATATGCTCATCCGATACAAACAAGCTCATTTTGTACTCAATTGGGAGAAATGTTATTTTATGGTGACAGAAGGAATTGTGCTCGGTCACAAAGTCTCTAGTGCAGGATTGAAAGTAGACAAAGGCAAGATCGAAGTGATTGCCAAATTACCACCATCCACTAACGTTAAAGCCGTAAGAAGTTTCTAGGTCATGTGAGATTCTACCTCCGATAAATTACCACCATATACTAACGTTAAAGCCGTTAGAAGTTTTCTAGGTCATGTGAGATTCTACCTCCAATTCATAAAATATTTTTCTAAAATCGCTCGACCGATGACCAAACTTCTCGAAAAATGCTCGATCTTTGATTTCAATGAAGAATGCATGAAGGCATTCGACACTCTTAAAGACAAGTTAACGAATGCACCGATTATGGTTTCACCTGATTGGTCACGACCATTTGAGCTTATGTGCAGCGATTTCGATGTATGAGCTGTGTTAGGACAACGCGAAGGAAAACATTTCCTTCCTATACACTTCACAAGCAAAACACTCAATAGTGCTTAGCTCAACTACACGGTCAAAGAGAACGAACTACTTGTCGTGTTCTTTTGGTTTCGACAAATTTCGATCCTGTCTTGTGTTGTCGAAAACCGTTGTATTCACCGATCACTCAGCGTTGAAATATCTATTTTCTAAGAAAGATGTTAAGCCATGTTTTATTAGATGGATTTTACTACTACAAGAATTTGACACTAGGATCAAAAATAAGAAAGGAGTAGAAAATGTCATAGCCGATCATTTATCGCTACTAGAAAATCCAAATCTGGAATAGTTAAGGGATGAAGACATCAATGATAATTTTCTCAATGAAACTCTTATGCAAATATCTACGGATGAGGAAGAAACTCTGTGGTTTGTAGACTTTGCCAATTATCTCGTTGGAAGAATTCTTATAAAAGGTTTAACCTATCACCAACGATGTAAATTCTTTTTTTTGGGTAAAGGGTTTTACCCCGGTAAATATATTAATCACAAAGAAAAATGAGTACAATGGAATGTGTCTAAAGTGACACATTAACCTCAAGCAAGGCTTGAAACTACCACAAATGTGACAAACCACAACTGAAAACAAACTATAAAACCAAACCTAGCGAACTATCTCGGATCACTATCATACACTCTAAAACCATTCGGCATATTCCATTTTGATAGAATATGTTGGACTTTAGTTGTATTCTTGAATCGGAAATTAGTCAATTTTAACCGCACCGTCACCATAATTTGATCTCTAATGTCCTTCGGCTTCTTCTTAACAGCCTTGAAAACCCTACCATTTCGCTCACTCCATATAAAGTAAGTAGCAGCCGCAAATAGCAATCTTCCAATAATACTAGCCACATTCCTCGTAGAAGCTTTAGGCGCGAGCCACTCAACAATATCATTATTTTCGATCTTAAACATTATTTATGGGAAGATCCCTATCTTTTCAAGATGTGCCCCAATGCCATGATTAGGGGATGTGTTTATGGTTCAAAAACGCGAAGAATTCTTGTTGAATGCCATCATGGCCCGACTGGGGGACACTATGGTCCTTCCACCACAACAAAAAAAGTCTTTAATGTTAGTTTTGGCCAACAATTCTCAAGGAAGCTCATACTCTAGTCCAAAATTATGATGCTTCCTAGCGATCTGGTAACCTCTTACGAAGAGATAAGATGCCTCAAAACAACATCCAAGTCATTGAAGTGTTTTACATATGGGGGATTGATTTCATGCGACCGTTTCCCAAATCCCATATGTAGAAAACTAGACGGTGGGTTGAATAGTTTTCTTTAAAAAAAATTGTATCAAATGTCCATTGATGGGGACATAGTATAAGAGGCGTTTGTTTATAGTCAAAGACTATATGAATCAAGTAGCATATTAAGAGATCACAACACTCACAAGCAATGCAAGTATAAAGATAAAGCAATAAAGGAATGTAAATGCAAACCGACACAATGATTTATAGTGGTTCAGCTACAGGGACTCCTCCCTTGCTCTACATCCACTCCCCGAGTCACCTACTCGAGAGTTCGACTTCACTAATCAAGAATCTCCTTTACACCAGTGGAGAAACCTTCACACTTAGCTTACAATTGTTTCCAACACCTAAGCTATGATGTCGTGTTCTTTCACACGGGTATAACAAGTCCCTTCTACATTGCTTACACCTATCTGGTACTAAGTTATACACCGGGTCCTTCCACAAAGGATAGGACCAGCTCCCTTTTACACCGCCTACAATATTTTCCGACACCTAAGCTAGGATGTCGTGTTCTTTAAAATTGGTACAACAACTCCCTTCACACTACGTACTTTGTGTTTTACAACACCAACCACATTATTTCATAGGAGTAGAAGTATAGAGATAACAATGGTGATTATGTAGGTAACACTTAACACATTCACGCAAAGTGAAGCCTTGAAGAATCAAAGCTTGGAGAGATTTCTTGAGAGTGAGAGATCTGAGAAGATAGATCTTAGACATGGTGTTGAGATGAAGCTTTATCTTGGAAGTTTTGCATACGACCCAAGTGATATTCATATCTACAAAGAAAGACACTAGACAAAGAGATGAACAAGTATAGATCCAAGATCTATATGTTAGAGATAAGATTTATATGATAGACGTTCTAATAGATAGAAGGATAGAGAGAATGTGACCCAAAGGGGTGAGTTCTAAGGTTGGACTTAGCTTGGTATTTCTAGGCAAAATACCAGTCAGTCATGGAACCCGCCAGAGCCTTTGCCCAGGGGTTCGTCGGGGTCCGTGGGGTCTTACTTTTGTTTTTCCATAAATACTTTTCCAAGATCATACTCAATCATTGAATATGTACATGGTTGACTTTATAAATCTGATAAGGAGAGAGATATGAATGTATTTTGTCCATTTTATTTTTACAAAGATATAAATGTGTAAGTATACACATTACTTTAGAAATAAAGGTTTAAGTAAGTATGTTGAGACAAAATACGATTACGAGTAACTTATACATTTTATGTTATGTATTACAAGTTACATGTTTGTCATCAACAAAACAACCAATGATGTATAGATTAAATATCGTAGTATTTGCACTAACAATATCCCTTTTTTGATGATGACAAACAATGTAAACGTAATAGATAGTAAAGTGTAAAACTTACACCGTCTTCGTTTACACGCTTCTCCCCTTTTGTCGAAACAAAAAGGTGAGGATGAAAGAGATTTTGAATTTAGAGAACTTTAAATTGAAAATATAGATAGAAAATGATTTTCATATACTCCCCCTTGGTTAATACACCCCCTAAATGGGAGAACCCGGGAATACATGGATTATGAAAGCTTACAAAACAAAGGTTAGAAAGAGATAGATAAAATGAGTGGTAAAGCCTGCAAATAAAGATGATAGTGAGAGAAATAGATTGATGCAAGGTTAGAAAGAGATAGATAGAAAATAGATTGATGCAATGTTTTTTTAAGACTCGGTAGAAATGAGTAAATGTATGGTGCACCTGCCATGGGTGTAGTACCAGGTACGAGTTCAATCCAAAATTACACATGTCGATGTGGCGGAAGTCTGGGTAGATCCTCAGGAAACACCTCGGGATAATTACGTATAACGGGCACATCCTACAACCATATCTACTTTGGTTCCTTCTCGGTTACTTGAGCCAAAAATAGTTGAGAACCCCTTTCAACATACTTTCGGTCCTTAATATACGACACAATCTTCAATCAGGAGTTGTTCTTATTGCCTTCTATTACTAGCGTCTTACCATTTCGAGGGATCCTAACCTCCCTTTCTCCGCATATAATGGAAGCATTATACTTGGATAACCAATCCTATCCAATAATGATATCAAAACTTCCAATTTCAATAGGCATTAGGTTGATTTGAAATAAGTGAGTTAAAAGATTAAAAGTGCAACCTATAAGTATAGTGTTGGTACTAACAACCTTTCAATTAGCTAGTTCGACCATATAATTAGTATCTAACTCAACGGGATCAATATCAATTTGGGCAATAAAACTTATAGACACAAATCTCCTATTGGAAACAAAATCAAATAAAGCAGTAGCATGATGATTGTTGAGTAAAAATGTACCGTCACAACTTTTGGGTCTTGTTGACGCTCACCCGCACCCAACTGATATACTTGAGGATACATCATTCCCCGCTTTGCGCACTCCTTTACAAAAGAGGCAAGTTCTTCCTGACATGGCCTTTTTCCTTACACCTAAAGCAAGTAAGAACTTTGTTTTCCTTGCAACCGTAAGAACTTTGTTTTCCTTGAAAAAGAGGTAAGTTCTTCTTGACATGGCCTTTTTCTTATGACCCCTTCTTTGACAGTTTCCGCACTAAGGAGGATAGTCCCCTTTGTGATAATATTTACAATTTTGACAATATGGAAGAGGTTTAGTGTAATATTTCTTTTCCTTTGGGGTTGCAACAATCATCGCTCTTGCATTGTCTAACCTTTAGGTTTGTTATTGATGTTGGTTGGCGGTTGTAGTTGATGTATTGATTAGCACAGTTATCTTCCCATTTTATTTTGATGTCAACAACAACCACATCAGCCTTGTCTTGAATAATTTTCCCCATAAGTCGATTATCCATTTTGATAGCTTCATCAATATTTTCCGGCTTAGAAGAAGCGATCTCACGACGAATGTCCTTTGTCAAACCTCAGATATATTGCTCAACTTTCAAATACTCAAGCTACACAGTTTTTGGGTACATCAATGACAATTCGTGAAATCAGTTTATGTAACTCTCGGTTTTAGTCCCCTTGAGCCTTAAGTTGTATAACTCTTGCTCCAATATTTGTAAAACACTCATTTGGGAAACTCTTCAGTCATGATCCTATTTACCTCAGCCCAAGGCATATCATAAGCCAAATCAATACCCATGCAAGGCACCTATTCAACCAGATTAACGCTTGACCTAGTAGACTAGACGTGGCAAATTTCACTTTATTACTCTCATCACATTCACTGATCCTAAACACGGATTTCGATCGTTCAAACCATCGACAAAGACCAACTGGCCCTTTGATGTCACTGAAAGTAGGAGGCTTGCACTTTATAAATCCATAATAAGTGCACCCTCGAGTAATGGGGGAAATTGGTCCATTAATCGAACCAACTCCTCCAGCTCCAACATTTCCTACAATAACTTCGGCTCCACCGATAGCAACACCTCCACCGGCCTTACTGGCTCCACTAAATCTACCAACCCTACCGGCTCCACCAGTATTCATATTAGTCATAAGTTCCTCCATGGAAGCGGAGACTTGATTGGCAACAACTTGACAAATATCTCCTTCGACATTTTACGCGACCACGTGATTTTCTCACAACACAAATCAAATCACAATGAGTAGTCGTTCAATGATTGTATAAAGTCATAACATGAATAATAAAATAAATAAGGAAGGAACTACAATAACAGTTATCACGCGAGTATAAAGGCGATTGTTAGCTGCTCGTAGACGCCAGATGATAAAGAGATTTTGTTTACCCTTTTATATTTCTTTTATCGTTCCTCGACTCACTCGAATTGAAAGTCAACTTTATCGTAGAGATTAATTGTTTTTGGTGACGATATCTTTTTGAATTTTTTAAACTATTGGAAAACAATTTAAAATTAAACTAATGTAAAAAGACTATTAAAAATAAAACTTTAATTTTAAATTGAAAACCAACTAATTTTAGACTAAATACTTTTAAAAACTATAAAAGAAATCTATTTTAAAACTTAACACCTAATTAATTTTAAACTAAAAACTTTTTAATTTGAATCTAAAGAAATTTTAAACTAAATTTAAATACATAAAAGTAAACTATTTTTAAATAAAAGTAAAATGAAAACTAATTTAAAATTTATAAAAGTAAATTTAATATTTTTTATCTTTTGTATTTTTGAAAAGAAAATAAAAAAACGAAATAAAAAAAATTTAATTTAAACTAAAAATGTATTTTAAACTACTTAAACAAAATTGCCAGATTATAAAAACTATATTAATTTAATGTTGCAAAGTAAATCACAAGAGAGTGTCTAGCACAATTGGTTATGTCGTTGATATGTCAAGCTTAAGGTCATGGGTTCGAGTCCCAGACAAAACGAATTTTTCTATTTTTGGATTTTAAATTTTTGACAGCTTTAAAAGAAAGATATCAGCTAATGAGATTTAAACAGTAAGACAAATAAGCGAAAACAGTCCAAATAAGATAGCTGAAATCTAAATAAGCCAAACAATAGAAACTACTCAAAATAATTATAAATCTAGCAGATCTAAACAATAATATAAGAGACTCAAAATAAGCAAACCAGAAAATCTCAAATAAGCTAAAACTAATCTAAAAAGCAGATTCAGAAACAAATTAAGCAGTAGCAAATCAATACATTAAAAAGCTGAAAAAAAAACAAATGAGCAAATCTAAATGAAATAAGCAAATTCTAAATAGGTAAATAAGAATAGACACAAAACAAACTAACTACTAAAAAGCTGATAAATCGAAAAAGCAGATAAGTTAAGCATTTCCAAACACCTACATAATCGACACAGTACAAAAACTAACTTAAGCAGATTAGAGCAAACAAACATAAGCAGGAAGCAACATAAATTTAAACTCAATAAACAAATTAAACAGATTATACCAAACTGATAACTAAAATTAATCTAATAATTGACAACAAAAAATATAAAAATAAAAAGAAGATTATAAAACCTTGAGGCGAAAACCTTTGAGCCGAAGTAACGCGCTGAGCGTACTTGTGAACCGGATCGAACAAACACCTTAAACCATCAACATTTCTTTCCTCGATCCACCATTCGACTCTCGATCCGAAGTACCCATCCTCGAACAGATTCCAGATTTATTTTTTATTTTTTTATTTTTTTTATTTTTTATTTTCTTTTTTATATTAAAATAACACGAACAGTAATGTTAAAAAGGAGATTCAAATTTAAATCAAACTTTAACATAAAATTAAAGGAGAGACGAAATAATTAAAAATAAACTTTTTCATTAATCTTCAGAAAAATTACATGAACTAGAAATAAAGAAAATACAATAAACCTAACACTAATTTGCAAAAAATTAAACACTAACTTAAATCTACTCCTAATTAATTTAAAATACCGAAAATAAAAATAAAGAAAAAGCTTGATCTAATACATGTGAAAGGGGGTTTTTATAGGAGAAACCCTCAAACCATTTCCCTGGTGCCCAAGGTCTTGAATCTTGGCCGTTCTTCCAATCTTCTCTTTCTTCTCTTTTGACCAAACGGATGAAAAGGGCTTGATCCCACGGATTACCACGTTGGAGAGAGAATGAGGACCACTTTTGGTGTTATCTCCCGTTTTTCTTGGGGATTTATTATATGGGATGTGTAATACACGCTCCATAGATCATAAACATGTAAAAACCCCCAAAAACTAGTGGGTAAATCTTGATCTAGGGTTTGGGTAAAAGTATTGAAAGTGGATGCGTTTGTTTAGGAGATGGGAGAGAAAGAAGTGATTTTTTTTCTTGTTTTAATCGAAGTAAATGGGGAGGGGTTGGGAAAATAAAACCGTTTTATTATTTGGGGTAAGGGAAAGTTTACACGTGGGTGATTATTTTTGTGTTGTTGACTGTGAGTATTTTGACCGAGGATATGGGGGTGTTGACCAAGCAAAAAGAGGTTACTTATTCACATTCGTCCCTTTTAAATGTGAAATGGGCTTTAGCCCTTTATCCAATCCGTCCCATAACACAATTCTCAAATGGGCTTGGAACCGTCCCTTTTTGTAAACAATTAGGCTTCATGATCCGTCATGTATTGAATTGAATTTTCCAAATGGGCTTGTGGGCCCAATAATCAAATGTGGGACCCACAAGGCCCATTAAACTCGAATGATATTAAATCCACTAAGAACGAGCTTGATTTCGGCTTTCTTGATCATTTCTTTAAAAACATGTCGGTTTAGCCGGTTTTCGTGATCTTGGGCACACTTTTGGTCTTTTGACTTTGTCTTTGTCTCTTTCTTGACTTTTCTTCAATATTTGACCGTGAAATCCCGTGTTTTCTCTTCTTTTGATCATTTGTACCTATTTAATCACAAAAACACAAAACCACGCGTAATTCCGACTTTTACGACATTAAACACATGATTAGGTCTTGTTTTTCCTTGATTTTAGTGGCAAAAGGATAAGTGTTTTCACACTTATTAAATCCCCTACACTTGACCATTGCAATGACCCCATGCAATGCATAGTTTTAAAGCATATGTTACATTTTTCTCATAATCAATCCATCTCGGCCTTTATTACTATTACTACTACTACGACGACGAAAAGATAAAACTTAAAAGGAGACAAAAGTTATAACCATTTATTAACTTGGAAATTATTTGATGGAAAAAACTTGTAAAGAAATCTAAGACTTAAATTAGGGCTTTGGTGTCATGAATATTAATCACCCTCAAGTTTCACGTTCCCCATACCAAGCTCAAAAACAAGATCATTGTTATTACAAGTTAGCACAACTAACACTTACTCATGTGGTTTAGTTAATCACTTAGACCCCCTTATTCCTACGGTGTATCTCTTGTATTTTATTTTTGTCTTGAATGATCACGAGGATGCATTTTTGACTTATTTCGATAATTTATTAAGGCCGAAAATAAAGTGGGACGATTTAATCAATAGTTAGCTAAAGGACAAAATCTTTTAAAACGGCTTCTCGAAACCTCATAAAGTTCATATCTTGGCATAACTCGTTTCACGATTTGAGACCTTTCTCGGACCGATATTTGGCTTGTACTTCAAACTTCAAATCTTGAGAGACGATCTTGAAATTATGGTCTTCTCTTCATTTTGGTATACATCTTCATTAGGAGTGAAAGATGCTTCAAACGTTGACCACGACTTCTTCATTTATCCTCTTTTTTATTTAGGATTTTGATATACAACGATCCGCCTCCTTTTCGGACTTGGATCTATTTACCCTCATACCTTGTTAGGGTCTTTTTTTATCCTCTTTTTTATTTAGGATTTTGATATACAACGATCCGCCTCCTTTTCGGACTTGGATCTATTTACCCTCATACCTTGTTAGGGTCTTTTTGGATAGACTTCTCCATGATCTTTAGGGGATTAATTGCTTCTCGTCGTGTGTCTTGATCCATCATATTGATTTGGATTAATGATCTTCACGTCATCTTTGGATCTTTAGCAAAAAAAATGAATCCTCATGCCTTGTTAGGGCCTTTTTTGACTCAGGTATCCTCATGCCTTGTTAGGGCCTTTTTGGATAAGCCAATCTTCGCGTCCCGCTTCAATAAGTTATGCCTTGGCTATGAACTCTAATTAATCCCGAGCAACTTTTAAACGATCTTGTGCTAGAAGCTAAGTAACTTTTCAAATCGTACAACCTTATTTATTGCAAATATATTTATTAACAAGTGATGGGAGAAAAAGCTCATAACTAACTCACATAAGTTAATGAAAGAATACCGAACTTATAATTAACTCTATCATCTCTCGTTCTCCATAATTTAAAATCTCAAGGAATGAGACTCGTGGATGCTTAGCCTAATAAACCAATTAAGGTCCATATGGTTAAGGATACTAGCTAGAGTAAACTTGGATAAGTAACCTCGGGTTGAGTCAAAATATTCACGACGGGCCTAATATATCAAAGACATCTAAACTTGTTAAAACCATTTTATTCATTTATTTATTTTGACTTTATTCTTAAAATAGAAAATATAACGATGCGAAAATAAAAGGAAAGAAAATAAATGAAAATACTACAAGGCCAAAATAGATCAAAAATTGAAAAACGTTGAAAATTTTAAAAATTTTCCGGTTAAAATGGGGTCAAATTCATGGAAAAAAGGCCACTAAAATTCGATAGAAGGCCCCCCTACACTTAATATAAACATTGTCCTCAATGTTTAAGCATGTGGGTGAATAAACTCCCCTACACTTAGGACATTGAGTACGTTGTTTAAAATCGAGCTAAGGAAGGGACAACTAAAGTGATCACATTTATTTATATACAAGATTGAATCACAAAAGCAAAAACTTATCGAAGGAACCGGGTACACGGGTAACACGGGAACACGGGTCATGTCAAAAGCACCAAAAGTGGATCATCAAAGCACATGTACCTACACAAAACAAACAACCTACACGGCTCCCCCTACACTTATTGTAGAAAATAGATAGAAAAATAGATAATAGATAGATCATCGGGTTGCCTCCCGAGAAGCGCTTGTTTTTGTTAACCGAGTCACGAGCCTGACTCGACCCCGAATTAAATGGTCCATGGGGAAGCCTCGAATGTGATACCGGGATCAAAGATCTTGTCCTCGGTCCCGGATGAACATAATAAATGAGAGGCAGGAGGATAAGTCATGAAAGGTAAAAAGGTCCTCTCAACATACGAAAATTATGTGAGGTCGTGATCCACGGGAGGTGGGGTGGGTAAAGGAGACAAATTGTCATCCCCCAAAGACATAGGATGGTCACTATTCGGCAAAGCCGTAAAGGTATCAATCAAAGAATGGTCAATGTCACCTCCTGGGTCAAAGCATTCATCCTCATGAACGTGAATCTCTTCGATTTCTTCATCATAGATAGGTTCGTCAAACAAGGGTTTGTCGTTCCCTTCATTGAGGATTTTAGAAATTCTCTCGAAAAGATCACGATCAAGTACGTAACCATCATTCATTTGTGGGATTTGTTGATAAGTTAAATCCTCACGAATGTGGTGAACGTAATTCTCATTAGAGGAGTGTTGATTAGGTAACTCCTCGAGAATTGGATGAGAATCGATGGTAGAATCAAAAGTAATTGGCGAAGAGGCAAATGTGAATTTGTCAAAATCCGAGTTCTCAAAATCAATATCAATATCAAGTTTTAATGCCTTCTCATCAATACCATGATCACAATTAAGCTCATGCGAGAAATCCAATAACACGGGATCATAAAAAGCATCCTCGTGATGGAATTTCTCGATACTCGGGGTATAAAAGTCATCACTAAGGAGTAAAGAATCCGATAAATCATTAGTATTATGGTTTTCAAAAGTCGGTCTTGGTAAAATAGGCGAATCATCCTCATCCGATCCCGAGGAACAATTAAAAATGTAGTCGGAATCACAAGATAACTCATCCCTATCTACAAACTCCTTAGGTGTAGGACAACTTATGGGTTCTTCTTCTATGCACTCACACTCCTCAAAAATTGGTTTCTCAAAACATGTCTCGCTAAGAGGATTTGAAGAAAGCATAAAGTCATTTGAAGGGGTAGGTGAAGGAGGCATAAAAGAAATAGGGTCATCAACGGGTAATGAAGGCTCAAGAATAATCTCGGGAATTTCCTCAATAGGTGAGGAAAGAGGAGAGCTAATAGTATCCGTGGGTGTCAACACCGGAGGGTGAGTAAAACTCATGATAGTCTCCGGGCCTTGTCTCTCCTTTATTGGCGGAGAGATGGAAGGATCCACAGTGGGAACATCACTACTAGTAGTGGTGTTAGCCTCAATATCAACTCTCAAAGACGGCTCAATATCAAATTGATCTTGATAGGTTTCTAAAAAGAGCATGAATTTCCTATCGGTTTCCTCTTGCATTTCTCTTAAGAATCTACCATGTTCCTCAAGTTTATTAAGAATTAAATCCATTTGTGAAATACTCCCTTGATTATAGTTTTGAAAATTGCCTTCATTTGAAAAACCTTCATTATTTGAAAACCCTTGATTTTGAAATTCCCCATAAAACCGTTGATCATATTGTGGTGAGTCACTATTGGTAGGAAAACTAGGGGAGCCAAAATAAGTATTAGTATCATAACACATACTTTCCTCATTATTATAAACCTCCTCATAAGTTTTGTCACAATTAAAATAAGCATGAGTCCCACCACAAGTCGAACACTCCTCGGACATAATCTTATAACGCTCTTCTTGCAAGATTTCCCAAGTCGGACGATTATCCATGGTAGTGTCAAAAGAAATCGAAAATAACAATAATTATTATGCTACGTAATATATATTAATAAAATAAAAATATTTTTGTATTTTTTTAGAAAAATATATAATCACAAGAAAAACAAAAGAAATCGAACTAAGAAAAATAACACTAATACGTAATATTTTTGGTGTAATACTTTTAGGAAAAAGTATTACTTTTGGATTTTTTAATTTTTTTGGTGCAATTCTTAGGAAAGAAATTGCTTTTGTGGTTTTTTAATTTTTTTGTATTTTTATGTTTTTGATTTTTTTATGTTTTTGATTTTTTGTGCAAGAAACGTAACGTTCAAAGGATGAACGAATCCCAAAATCCAAACGTCTTCACGAAAAATCGTCAATCGTACGAGCGAAGCGGCAACAGCGCCATTTTGATAAAGAGATTTTGTTTACCCTTTTATATTTCTTTTATCGTTCCTCGACTCACTCGAATTGAAAGTCAACTTTATCGTAGAGATTAATTGTTTTTGGTGACGATATCTTTTTGAATTTTTTAAACTATTGGAAAACAATTTAAAATTAAACTAACGTAAAAAGACTATTAAAAATAAAACTTTAATTCTAAATTGAAAACCAACTAATTTTAGACTAAATACTTTTAAAAACTATAAAAGAAATCTATTTTAAAACTTAACACCTAATTAATTTTAAACTAAAAACTTTTTAATTTAAATCTAAAGAAATTTTAGACTAAATTTAAATACATAAAAGTAAACTATTTTTAAATAAAAGTAAAATGAAAACTAATTTAAAATTTATAAAAGTAAATTAATTTTTTTTATCTTTTGTATTTTTGAAAAGAAAATAAAAAAAAACGAAATAAAAAAAATAATAATTTAAACTAAAAATGTATTTTAAACTACTTAAACAAAATTGCCAGATTATAAAAACTATATTAATTTAATGTTGCAAAGTAAATCACAAGAGAGTGTCTAGCACAATTGGTTATGTCGTTGATATGTCAAGCTTAAGGTCATGGGTTCGAGTCCCAGACCAAACGAATTTTTCTATTTTTGGATTTTAAATTTTTGACAGCTTTAAAAGAAAGATATCAGCTAATGAGATTTAAACAGTAAGACAAATAAGCGAAAACAGTCCAAATAAGATAGCTGAAATCTAAATAAGCCAAACAATAGAAACTACTCAAAATAATTATAAATCTAGCAGATCTAAACAGTAATATAAGAGACTCAAAATAAGCAAACCAGAAAATCTCAAATAAGCTAAAACTAATCTAAAAAGCAGATTCAGAAACAAATTAAGCAGTAGCAAATCAATACATTAAAAAGCTGAAAAAAAAACAAATGAGCAAATCTAAATGAAATAAGCAAATTCTAAATAGGTAAATAAGAATAGACACAAAACAAACTAACTACTAAAAAGCTGATAAATCGAAAAAGCAGATAAGTTAAGCATTTCCAAACACCTACATAATCGACACAGTACAAAAACTAACTTAAGCAGATTAGAGCAAACAAACATAAGCAGGAAGCAACATAAATTTAAACTCAATAAACAAATTAAACAGATTATACCAAACTGATAACTAAAATTAATCTAATAATTGACAACAAAAAAATATAAAAATAAAAAGAAGATTATAAAACCTTGAGGCGAAAACCTTTGAGCCGAAGTAACGCGCTGAGCGTACTTGTGAACCGGATCGAACAAACACCTTAAACCATCAACATTTCTTTCCTCGATCCACCATTCGACTCTCGATCCGAAGTACCCATCCTCGAACAGATTCCAGATTTATTTTTTATTTTTTTATTTTTTTTATTTTTTATTTTCTTTTTTATATTAAAATAACACGAACAGTAATGTTAAAAAGGAGATTCAAATTTAAATCAAACTTTAACATAAAATTAAAGGAGAGGCGAAATAATTAAAAATAAACTTTTTCATTAATCTTCAGAAAAATTACATGAACTAGAAATAAAGAAAATACAAGAAACCTAACACTAATTTGCAAAAAATTAAACACTAATTTAAATCTACTCCTAATTAATTTAAAATACCGAAAATAAAAATAAAGAAAAAGCTTGATCTAATACATGTGAGAGGGGGTTTTTATAGGAGAAACCCTCAAACCATTTCCTTGGTGCCCAAGGTCTTGAATCTTGGCCGTTCTTCTAATCTTCTCTTTCTTCTCTTTTGATCAAACGGATGAAAAGGGCTTGATCCCACGGATTGCCACGTTGGAGAGAGAATGAGGACCACTTTTGGTGTTATCTCCCGTTTTTCTTGGGGATTTATTATATGGGATGTGTAATACACGCTCCATAGATCATAAACATGTAAAAACCCCCAAAAACTAGTGGGTAAATCTTGATCTAGGGTTTGGGTAAAAGTATTGAAAGTGGATGCGTTTGTTTAGGAGATGGGAGAGAAAGAAGTGATTTTTTTCTTGTTTTAATCGAAGTAAATGGGGAGGGGTTGGGAAAATAAAACCGTTTTATTATTTGGGGTAAGGGAAAGTTTACACGTGGGTGATTATTTTTGTGTTGTTGACTGTGAGTATTTTGACCGAGGATATGGGGGTGTTGACCAAGCAAAAAGAGGTTACTTATTCACATTCGTCCCTTTTAAATGTGAAATGGGCTTTAGCCCTTTATCCAATCCGTCCCATAACACAATTCTCAAATGGGCTTGGAACCGTCCCTTTTTGTAAACAATTGGGCTTCATGATCCGTCATGTATTGAATTGAATTTTCCAAATGGGCTTGTGGGCCCAATAATCAAATGTGGGACCCACAAGGCCCATTAAACTCGAATGATATTAAATCCACTAAGAACGAGCTTGATTTCGGCTTTCTTGATCATTTCTTTAAAAACGTGTCGGTTTAGCCGGTTTTCGTGATCTTGGGCACACTTTTGGTCTTTTGACTTTGTCTTTGTCTTTTTCTTGACTTTTCTTCAATATTTGACCGTGAAATCCCGTGTTTTCTCTTCTTTTGATCATTTGTACCTATTTAATCACAAAAACACAAAACCACGCGTAATTCCGACTTTTACGACATTAAACACATGATTAGGTCTTGTTTTTCCTTGATTTTAGTGGCAAAAGGATAAGTGTTTTCACACTTATTACCAGAAAAGCTCTTTATGGACGTAAATGTAAATCCCCGATTTACTGAGCGAGGCTGGAGATGTCCAACTTACGGGCCCGGATATCATTCGAGAAACCATAAAAAGAATTGTACAAATCAATAACTGATTTAACTAAAAAATCAATAACTGATTGTTAGCTGCTCGTAGACGCCAGAAAAGCTACGTGGATGTAAAGTGTAAGCCTTTGGAATTTGAAGTCGTTGACAAGGTTATGCTTAAGGTACCACCGTGGAAGGCGTACTACATTTTGGGAAACGTGAGAAGCTAAGTCCATGTTATATTGTTCCACTCAAAATCTTATCAAGAGTGGGCATGGTATCACACAAGTTGGAATTACCTCGACAACTTGCAGCGATTCATAACACTTTTCATGTTTCCAATTTTAAGAAATGTTTGTCGGACGAGAGTCTTATTATTCTAATGGATGTACTTTGGATTGACGATAAGTTGCGCTTCCTAGAAGAACATGGACAGAGAAGTGAAGCAACTTAAGCAATCGAATTCCCATTGTCAGGATTTGTTGGAATTCGCATTGAGCACCATAATTTACTTGGGAACGAGAAGAGCAAATGCGGAACAAGTATCCACACCTCTTTATGAGCAAGAAATCGGACATTAAGGCAAGGTGATCTTTTGGAGGAAGATCTCTGTTAGAAGGGAATGTTGTGACAATCCATATTTTTTAGGTTATTATGTAAAACCCGACTTTTAATTTTTATGTTCATTTTTATGAATAATACTGAATTCTCGACTAACCGGCAAGGTTACGGCTTAAACATATCGAATACATACCTTTTATTAATTACCAGAAACCTCTAAGTTAGACATCGACCATAAACATTCTCCTTATGACGTAGAAATAATTTTATTGTCGACGTTTTTATTTTTCGTATTTCGTGCATTTTTCATATTTTACGTAGAACTTTCATGTAACGTACCTTTTTATATATCGATTTTTGATAATACCGGCCTTAACAAATTGTGGGGAAATTATAAAATAATCACCCACCTATCTATGTCATCATAGGGGCGGAACTACCAAGGGGTGAGGTATACCCTCGGTGTTCATTCTTGTTTAACTTCTTAACACTTGTATCCTATTTCGCTTGTTTATACTTCCACTACGATTTTCACAAACACATATTAACTAGAAAATTTCACACATTCTCTCTCTCTCTCTCTCTCTCTCTCTCTCTCTCTCTCTCTCTCTCTCTCTCTCTCTCTCTCTCTCTCTCTCTCTCTCTCTCTCTCTCTCTCTCTCTCTCGTAGCCTTCTAAACACCACCACCAGAACATCACTTCCATGCAAATTGCTAGCTAAATACTCAAGACACTAGTGAATACTACTACCTTGATGACGTATAGTCCCTAGTTGGGCTGGACAACCCGACCCATGGATACTACCCGTATCCATTACATATGGATCATACATACACAACGCTACGACCCAGGAGGCCCAGTAAGTCGTTGTCGCACGCGGTTTACCTCAGTCGTGTCATCGTCGCACTCGGACAGGATCAAACAGAATATAATCTAAATAAGATTATGATTCGCCTAAATGGAGAAGATATACACTATCCTTATTTATGCGATGAGGATCCAACTATAATCGATAGTTATCTCTTGCTTAGGCCGTAAGTATAGGGAGCCCAATTAGGGTTCCATCAGGTATAAAAAGAACCCCAGAGGTTCCACAAAGGTACGATATTCACAATACTCTAACCCTCTGATACAAGGTTTTAGCCAAGTATAAAATATATTCGTTCCAAGTCTTTTCGAATTGATTATTGGTTAAGAGTGCGACTCAATTGTTCTTGGTGGAAAAGAAAAAGGTTTTGATTATCTATTTTAATCTAAAAGTAAAAATGAAAATGTCGTTGAGTAAAGAAGTAAAAATAAAAGCTTGAAAATATAACTAAAGATGAAGACTTTAAAGATAACGAAAAAGTAAATGATTAAAACTTATAAAATGTAAACTTTAAAATTTAAACTAAAATAAAACAAGTTAGAATAAATCTAAGTAAAAAGGCGGGAAAAATTGAAATTCAAAAACTGGAAATACAAACCCTTATCCGGAATGTTATCCGGAATGCAGATCCGAAGGCTTATCCGGAATAATTGAAATGCAACTTTATCCAGAATATGGGACTTATGGAGCTTATCCGGAATGAGCAAATGACCCTTATCCGGAATTTGTTGATCTGAACACTATTCGGAATAATTTTCGGTTTCTTATCCTGAATAACCACAACCTGCCTATCCGGAATAATTCCTTGATGAGTTATCCGGAATAATTCTCGAACCACTATCCGGAATAAATTATTGAGAGACTTATCCGCAATATTTGAAATGTACCCTATCCGAAATATTTGAAATGTTTCTTATCCGGATTAATTAAAGATACAGCTATTCGGAATAACTAGAAGATGACTATCCGGAATGAAGAACTAGGTGCTATTCGGAATACAAGGGAGGGTGACTGTTATTCGGAAAAATGGGGTTTAGAGGATCCGGATATCACACAAAACTTAACAATTAAGCAACTCCAAAAATAAGCACATACCAAAACTTAAGCCAAAAAGATTTTAAGAAAAAGTAAATAAGCTAGAATTTAAAAACTTTTAAAACTCTAAATAAGCTAGAAATCAAAAAGCACTTTTTTGTAAAAACTTAAACTTATTAAAAACAACTTTTTTTAAGAACTATTAAGCATTAAGATTAAGAAATAAGCACTTTAATAAAGACTTTTAAGATCACCAATTCAATAAGCACAATCAAATAAGCTACACAATCAAACAATCAACAAAATTGAAATAAAACTACATGATTATCAGTATTAAGAAAAAGATTAAGAAAAGTAGAATGAGAATTAAGAAAATAAGCTTGATTGATTAAAGATTAATATCAAAAGATTACAAGATTAATGTAATGACTTAATAAGTTTGAAAGGAAAACTAAAGAGAAATTAACACACTTAAAATTAACTACAACTACTAAAAACTAACCACATAACACCCTCCTAATGACATATTAGGAGGGTATTTATAGGAGGTTGGGAGATTAAGTGCTTAAGCTTTCTTCTTTCTTTCTTCTTGTCTCGACTCGATATAATTTCTTTGTCTTTCTCGACGTCGTCTCGGGATTTGTCGATATAAGTTGAACTTGTCATATAATTTTCTTCTATAATTAGACTTGAGTTCTTCGACTTCATTAAACTTCCGTCTTTAGACTTTTTCTTCGATAAATCTTCAGAATAGGCCTTGGACTTTCGTTCTTTTTTGGATTCTCGATCTTTCGACTTCGTCTTTAGTCTTTTTCTTCGATAAAAGCCCGTGATAGCCCATGTTTTCTTCCTTTTGCATCTTTTGGTCCTAAAACACAATAAAAACACAAACCACGCATAATTCCGACTTTTACGACATAAAATACACGTTTTGGTCTTGTTATTATTGGAAATAAGTGGTAAAAGGATAAGTGTTTTCACACTTATTAAATCCCCT
Source organism: Glebionis coronaria (assembly GCA_025667525.1). Taxonomy (NCBI): domain Eukaryota; kingdom Viridiplantae; phylum Streptophyta; class Magnoliopsida; order Asterales; family Asteraceae; genus Glebionis; species Glebionis coronaria. Next base: position 288,828,239 of record CM046880.1, on the reverse strand, counting down.
ACACTTGACCATTGCAATGTCCTCATGCAATGCACTAATTTCAAAGCATGGTTTACATTTTTCATCACAGATAACCCACCTTGGCCTTTATTTAATACTAAACACTAAGAAAACTAAAAGAACAAAACAAGTAAAGAAATCAAAGACTTACATTCGGTTTTTGGTTGTCATGAATGTTCATCATTCTCAAGTTTCACGTTCCCCATACCAAGCTTAAAAACGAGATCATTGTTATTATAAGTTAGCAAACTAACACGAACTCATGTGGCCCAATTATTCACTTAGACTCCATTATTCCTAGGTGTATCTCTTATATTTTAATATTGTCTTAAATGATCACGAGGATGCATTGTTTGACTTATTTCGATAGTTATTTAAGCTGAAAATAAAGTGGGACGATTTAATCAATAGTTAGCTAAAGGACAAAATCTTTTAAAACTGCTTCTCGGGACCTCATAAAGTTCATATCTTGGCATAACTCGCTTCACGATTTGAGACCTTTCTCGGACCGATATTTGGCAACAACTTCATACTTCAAATCTTTGAGAGACGTTCTTGAAATTATGGTCTTCTCTTCATAATAGGAATTTCTTCACTTGAAGTTTTGAGAGATTCTTCATCTTTAGACCACGACTTCTTCATTTTTCTCCAATCTTTATTTTGGACTTTGATATAAAACGATCCGCCTCCTTTTAGGACTTGGATCTATTTATCCTCATACCTTGTTAGGGCCTTTTTGGATAGACTTCTCCATGATCTTTTGGGGAGTATATGCTTTTCGTCGTGTGTCTCGATCCTTCATATTGATTTTTGATAAATGATTCTTCACATCACTTGGGATCTTTAGCAACAAAATGTAGCCCTCATACCTTGTTAGGGCCTTTTCGGACTCGCCAATCTTCGCATCACGCTTCAATAAGTTATGCCTTGGCTATGAATTTAATTAAAAACGAACAACTTTTAAACGATCTTGTGCTAGAAGCTAAGTAACTTTTCAAATCGTACAACCTTATTTATTGCAGATAAATTTATTAGCAAGCGATGGGAGAATAGGCTTATAATCAACTCACATAAATTCACGAAAGAATACCAAACTTATAATTGACTCTATCATCTCTCGTTCTCCACAATTTAAAATCTCAAGGAATGAGACTCGTGGATGCTTAGCCAATTAAATCAAAGTTTTGGGTTTTCGAGTCATTTATAGGATCTTGCAAATTCTTTGACTTTTTCAAGTTTAGAAATCGCATTTTAAAGTTCCCTTGATAAACAACTCTCTAGGATCAATTATAGGAACTTGCTAAAAGTTCTTGTTCTTAACCCGTGAGAGTTAAGACTTTCGCGTTTTAAAGTTCCCTATATAAAAGCCTAGCAAAACTTGACTTAAACACGTTAAGGATACTAGCTAGAGTAAACTTTAGATGAGTAAACTCGGGTTGAGTCAAAATATTCACGACTTTGAAAAATTTAAAACCACTTTATTAAACTTTTATTCTAACACAGAAAGTAAATAACGATAACAAAGGGAAATACTACTATACTACTAGGCCAAAATAGATTAAATTTTTTGAAAAATGTCGAAAAATCAAATTTTCCGGTTAAAATGAGGACAAATTTATGGAAAAGATCACTTACTTCGATAGAAGTCCCCCTACACTTAATATAAACATTGTCCTCAATGTTTAAGCATGTGGGAGTAAACTCCCCTACACTTATGGCATTGTGCACTTTGTTTAAATCTTGTTAAGGAAAGGACAACTATAGTGATTTCAATGTGAACATATAAGATATGAAATATTGAATCACGACAGTTTAGGATAGAACCGGGAAGAAGGATAAACGGGATCACGGTTCGTCAAAAGTCATCGAGAATGGATCTTTGAAGCTTTTATCCATGCACAGAAGAAGAAACAAGACAACAAACACATACGGGGCTCCCCCTACATTTATTATGAAAACGGTAAAGGATAGATCACGGGTTGCCTCCCGAGAAGCGCTTGTTTTTGTTAATCGAGTCACGAGCCTGACTCGACCCAGAACTTAATTCAAGGGAAACGTGGTGAGGGATGGAATCATCTCATGAGAGATGTCCTAACCAAAGTACAACTTCACGCGCTGGCCATTCACCTTAAAATTGGGCCCATTTGGCTGAGAAAGCTCAATGGTGCCATATGGGAAGATTTTGGCGATGGTGAATGGACCAGACCAGCGGCTCTTTAGCTTTCCCGAGAAGATCTTCAACCGAGAGTTAAAGAGTAAAACTTGATCACCAACATGGAACTCTCGGTTCTTAATCCTTGCATCATGGATGATCTTGGTCTTCTCCTTGTAGATCAATGAGTTCTCATAAGCTTGATTCCTTAGTTCGTTGAGCTCGTTGAGTTGAATCTTCCGAAGATCGCCGGCTTTGTTGATGTCGAAGTTAGCCCACTTCAAGGCCCAGTATGCCTTATGCTCCAGCTCGATAGGGAGGTGGCATGCTTTCCCGTACACAAGATGATAAGGTGTACAACCAATCGGGGTCTTATAAGCGGTACGGAAAGCCCACAAAGCATCATCTAATTTATCGGCCCAAGAGGCACGATGCTCTCCCATAGTACGCTCTAGAATTTGCTTCAATCCGCGGTTAGATATCTCGGCTTGCCCATTAGTTTGGGGATGATAAGCGGTGGAAAGACGGTGATTGACACCGTACTTGGCCATGACTCTTACGAATTGATCGTTGCAAAAATAAGTCCCGCGGTCACTGATTATAGCACGAGGAACACCGAATCGAGCAAAAAGCTGCTTCAAAAAGTTCACAACCACCCTCGCATCATTCGTAGGGAGAGCCTTAGCTTCAACCCATTTGGATACATAGTCAATGGCTACGAGGATGTATTTGTTCCCTTTAGATGATGGAAATGGCCCCATAAAGTCGATGCCCCATACATCAAAGATTTCACATTCTTGTATGAAATTTTGAGGCATCTCATCTTTATGTGTGATCTTGCCTTGTCTTTGGCAAGCATCACAATGTTTAACCATTTCATGAGCGTCATGATAAATGGTGGGCCAATAAAATCCAGAGTCGAATACTCTCTTCGCGGTGTAATTGGGACCAAAGTGACCACCGGTGGATCCTTTATGGCAAGCTTCAAGAATTTGTATCGTTGCCGGCCCATCAGCACATCGACGAATGACAAGATCCGCACATTGTTTGAAAAGGTGAGGGTCGTCCCAGAAATAATGTTCAATATCTTTAAAGAACTTTTTCTTTTGTTGGGACGTTAACCCTTCCTTGAGAATTCCACCTGCTAAGTAGTTTGCAATGTCCGCAAACCACGGGGTGTCGTCAAGATTTGGATTGATAGACATCAAGGCTTCAAGGGGAAAAGAGTCATTGATCTCTTAATTCAGATGATCCCCTTGATAAGGATCCTCAAGTCTACTTAGATGATCCGCGGCTAGGTTTTCGGCTCCCTTCTTGTCACGAATTTCAATGTTGAATTCTTGAAGGAGCAAAACCCAACGAAGAAGTCTTGGCTTAGAATCTTGTTTAGTCAACAAGTACTTCAACGCTGAATGATCGGTATACACGATGGTGGTAGTAAGGACAAGATAGGGGCGGAACTTCTCAAAAGCATACACTACAGCTAAAAGCTCTTTTTCGGTAGTGGTATAATGCAATTGAGCCCCCGTCATTGTCTTGCTAGCATAATGGATTGGTTGGAAGTGTTTGTTCACTCTTTGGCCCAAAACCGCTCCAATAGCAAAGTCGCTAGCATCACACATCAATTCAAAAGGTAGCTCCCAATTTGGGGTAACCAAGACCGGTGCCTTAGTTAGCTTGTCCTTAAGAAGATTGAAGGATTCAAGACACTCTTTAGAAAAGATAAAAGGAGTATCTTTTTCCAAGAGGTGGGTCATCGGGCGAGCGATTTTAGAAAAATTCTGAATGAATCGACGATAGAAGCCCGCATGACCAAGGAAACTTCTCACACCCTTCACGGTTGAAGGTGGAGGTAATTTGGCTATGAAATCCACTTTAGCACGGTCTATTTCAAGGCCAGCTTTTGAGATTTTATGTCCAAGCACAATGCCTTCTTTTACCATGAAATGGCATTTCCCAATTTAGAACAAGGCGAGTGTCTTCACACCGCTTAAGCATGCGTTCCAAATTGGCAAGGCAAGAAGAGAAGGAGTCACCATAGACCGAGAAATCATCCATGAAGAATTCCATAGTTTCTTCAACCATGTCATGGAAGATAGCCATCATACACCTTTAGAATGTCCCAGGAGCATTGCATAAGCCGAAAGGCATTCTTTTGTAAGAAACTGTTCCGTAAGGACAAGTGAATGTGGTTTTCTCTTGGTCTTTGGGATCGATGGGAATTTGAAAATACCCAGAGAAACCGTCTAAAAAACAGTAATAGTCATTACCCGCTAGACGTTCACGCATTTGGTCCATGAAAGGAAGGGTAAAATGATCCTTTCTCGTAGCATCATTGAGTTTGCGATAGTCTATACAAACTCTCCACCCTGTAACGAGACGAGTAGGAATCAACTCGTTGTTTTCATTAGGCACAATGATGACTCCGCCTTTCTTAGGCACACAATGGACCGGACTAACCCATGGTGAATCCGAGACAGGGTAGATCATTTCCGCATCAAGAAGTTTGATAACCTCTTTTTTGATAACGTCATGGATCTTGGGATTCACCCTTCTTTGGCTTTGAATAGTGGGTTTAAAATCGTCCTCCATGAGAATTTTATGTGTGCAAAAGTGAGGATCAATTCCACGAATATCAGAAATTTTCCACGCAATCGCTTTCTTATGATTCTTCAGCACGGCGATAAGGTGAGATTTTTCTTCCTCTTTCAAGTCCTTTGCGATGATGACGGGTGACTTCTTGTTGTTTTCAAGGAAAACGTACTCGAGATGAGACGGTAGGTCCTTAAGCTCTAAATCCGGAGGATTTTCGATGGAAGGCGTAGTAAAATCTGGTTCATCGATAGAGATATCCTTAGGAGATGGTGGAGAAATATGGTCCTCATTGAGAAGTTTCTCAATGGTACGAATGTCTTCATCCCAATTGGAGGGAGAATCGTCATATTGCAAGTCCACATCTTCCAAAGTTGCTTCAAATTCTTTCAAGATGAAATCACTTTCTCCAAATGGAGTTAGTGATGGAGCGATAGAGGCAACGGTCTCAACAATGGAAAGAGAAGAAGAACCACTTTTACAAGCATCTTTGAAATGTTCTTCACAAGCCTCATCAAGAACATCAATGAAATTAACGCTCTCGTTTTCAGAAGGCTGCTTAGAAAGTTTACCCATGTTGAAGACGATTTTATCGTCACCAACTCTCATGATTAATTCGCCCGTGGCTACATCGATGAGAGTGCGACCGGTCCTCAAGAATGGACCTCCAACGATTAATGGAACACGGGGGTCCATCTCGTAGTCAACGACAACAAAATCCGCCGGAAAGGTGAATTTTTTGACACCAACGAAGACGTCTTCGGCTATCCCCACCGGATAAGCAACCGTATAGCTAATTCCAATGTCATTCGGGTGGGGACTAGCTCGGGTAGAGATAATTGTTTCCAAACGCTTAGAGGCATTAGGTTGATACTAGCACCTAGATCGGATAGGGCCATACAATTCTCTACCCCGGGAAAGTTGCAAGGAATGAGAAAACGACCCGGATCACCAAGTTTGGTGGGTAATTTCCTTAAGAGCGCTGCGAAGCAATTCTCGTTAAGTTGGGTCTGAGCGATGTCAAGAAGTTTCTCCTTATCACTGAGAAGATCTTTAAACATTTTAGCATATTTGGGCATGTGAGTGAGAGCCTCAGCAAAGGAGATATTGAAATTCAGTTGTTTAAACATTTTAAGAAAGTTAGAAACCTGAATATCATCCTTGTTCTTCAATTTCTCTTTCCTCAACCTTGAAGGATAAGGTATATTGGGTTGAGATGAAGGCTTTGGAATGGAATTCTCACTCACATCCTTGGGTGGTGGAGGGGTGGAAGTAGAAGGCGATGGAATAGGAGCATTAGAAGGTGGAGGAATTGGAGAAGTAGAAGTTGGAGGTGTTGGAGAAGTAGACTCGTTTTCCTTTGTCACAATCACCGGCGTAGGTGTAGGAAGCTCTGGTTCCTTTAAACCTTTTCCACTGCGAGTGGTGATTGCTTTCATCTCCCCTCTTGGATTAGCAACAGTGTTACTCGGAATAGAACCCGAACCAGAGGCTTGATTACTTGGGAAGAAACTAGCCATCATGTTCCTTAAGTCATTCGTTTGACTTGCCAAAGTGTTTCGCATATCGGCTCGAAGATCATTTCCTTGTTTCACCATATATGCTTTCATGTTGGCCATTTCCCGCTGAAGATTTTGCACTATCACATCATTAGTCCTCATGTAAGTTTCAACGTCTTGGTGTAATGCGGTGGGTTGGTTGGAAGGAGGAGCATGGTAGGCAGGTGGTTGATAAGCGGGTTGTTGGTAAACTTGGTTGTTTCTTTGAGGTGGATATAAGTTTCTTTGGTTTTGATATTGATTTGGAGCTCGTGGTTGGTTTGGATTGTTGCGATTTAGGTTGTTTGGGTTTTGAGGTGGAAAACCGGGTGGTGAAAGAAATTTGTTTGAGCGATAGCTGAGAAAATTACGGTCACCTTGAGGACGTGCTTGATAGCCTCCCGTAGCAAAGTTACCGTTGGCGGCATACACATTTTCCGGATTGTCATGAGTCGAAGGACAATCGGTGTATGAGTGAGATCCCCCGCATATTTCACATGATTGACTCATAGCATTAACTTGGGCATTGATAGCTTTGGTGTTGTTGGCGGTTTGGAGAGCAAGTGATTCAACAAGTGAAGTAAGCTTATCAATTCTCTTATCGCTCTCATTAGTGCTAGCACTAGCTACATTAGTCCGAACACTCTTGGTTTGCACTCTAGACTTATTCTCAATAATGTCCCATGCGGCATTAGAAGACTTAACCAAAATGTTACCCCCGAGGCACTATTTAGTGAATTTTGGTCATTCATGCTTAACCCATTGTAAAAAGTATTTATTTGATGTAATTTTGTGAAACTATGTTGTGGATACTTTTTTAAAAGTTCCTTAAAACGGTCCCAAGATTCACTAAATGTCTCACCGTACTTTTGTTCAAATGTAATGATTTCATTTCGCAAAGCGGTAGTACGTGAGTGTGGGAAAAAGTAATTGATGAATTTGGTCTCTAAATCCGTCCACGTAAGAATACTTTGTGGCGGTTCCTTATCAAGCCAATTCCGGGCTTGTCCCTCTAAGGAGAAAGAAAAAAGTTGTAAGCGAATCACTTCTTGTGAAACCCCATTATACTTGACCATATTAGTGAGTTGAAGGAACCTTTTTATATGGTCATGAGGATCATCAAGCGAACGCCCCAAGAAAGGTTGAGCAGAGACCATTTGAATGAAGCCGGATTTGAGTTCAAAATTGTTGGCTCCAATATGGGGTATGACAATAGCATCGGTGTTGCCCTCTACGTGCGATTGCAAAAGCTCGATCATTGGTTGATTGTCCATGGTGACAATAGGTGGAGTAATAACTTCGGCTTGAGCTACTTTCTTCTTATGAGCACGAGTACGCATACACACCTACAAAAGGAAAAGAAAAATAGACAAGAAATATTTTTGGCTTTTTTATGTTTTTCTATTTTTTTGTATTTTTGAAAATTTTATATTTTTTATGATTTTTGAAAAATTTTAAGCAAGAAAAATAACGTTCAAAAGTGAACGGATCCCAAAATCCAACGCGTCTCTCACTTAAAACCGTTAATCTTAAAGAAAAGAGCCGGCAGCGGCGCCATTTGATACAAGGTTTTAGCCAAGTATAAAATATTTTCGTTCCAAGTCTTTCCGAATTGATTATTGGTTAAGAGTGCGACTCAATTGTTCTTGGTGGAAAAGAAAAAGGTTTTGATTATCTATTTTAATCTAAAACTAAAAATGAAAATGTCGTTGAGTAAAGAAGTAAAAATGAAAGCTTGAAAATTTAACTAAAGATGAAGACTTTAAAGATAACGAAAAAGTAAATGATTAAAACTTATAAAATTTAAACTAAAACAAAACAAGTTAGAATAAATCTAAGTAAAAAGACGGGAAAAATTGAAATTCAAAAACTGGAAATACAAACCCTTATCCGGAATGTTATCCGGAATGCAGATCCGAAGGCTTATCCGGAATAATTGAAATGCAGCTTTATCCGGAATATGGGACTTATGGAGCTTATCCGGAATGAGCAAATGACCCTTATCCGGAATTTGTTGATCTGAACACTATTCGGAATAATTTCCGGTTTCTTATCCTGAATAACCACAACCTGCCTATCCGGAATAATTCCTTGATGAGTTATCCGGAATAATTCTCGAACCACTATCCGGAATAAATTGTTGAGAGACTTATCCGCAATATTTGAAATTTACCCTATCCGGAATATTTGAAATGTTGCTTATCCGGAATAATTAAAGATACAGCTATTCAGAATAACTAGGAGATGACTATCCGGAATGAAGAACTAGGTGCTATTCGGAATACAAGGGAGGGTGACTGTTATTCGGAAAAATGGGGTTTAGAGGATCCGGATATCACAAAAAACTTAACAATTAAGCAACTCCAAAAATAAGCACATACCAAAACTTAAGCCAAAAAGATTTTAAGAAAAAGTAAATAAGCTAGAATTTAAAAACTTTTAAAACTCTAAATAAGCTAGAAATCAAAAAGCACTTTTTTATAAAAACTTAAACTTATTAAAAACAACTTATTTTTAAGAACTATTAAGCATTAAGATTAAGAGAAATAAGCACTTTAATAAAGACTTTTAAGATCACCAATTCAACAAGCACAATCAAATAAGCTACATAATCAAACCATCAACAAAATTAAAATAAAACTACATGATTATCAATATTAAGAAAAAGATTAAGAAAGGTAGAATGAGAATTAAGAAAATAAGCTTGATTGATTAAAGATTAATATCAAAAGATTACAAGATTAATGTAAAGACTTAATAAGTTTGAAAGGAAAACTAAAGAGAAATTAACACACTTAAAATTAACTACAACTACTAAAAACTAACCACCTAACACCCTCCTAATGACATATTAGGAGGGTATTTATAGGAGGTGGGGAGATTAAGTGCTTAAGCTTTCTTCTTTCTTTCTTCTTGTCTCGACTCGATTTAATTTCTTTGTCTTTCTCGACGTCGTCTCGGGATTTGTCGATATAAGTTGAACTTGTCTTATAATTTTCTTCTATAATTAGACTTGAGTTCTTCGACTTCATTAAACTTCCGTCTTTAGACTTTTTCTTCAATAAATCTTCAGAATAGGCCTTGGACTTTCGTTCTTTTTTTCATTCTCGATCTTTAGACTTCGTCTTTAGTCTTTTTCTTCGAGAAAAGCCCGTGATAGCCCATGTTTTCTTCCTTTTGCATCTTTTGGTCCTAAAACACAATAAAAACACCAAACCACGCATAATTCCGACTTTTACGACATAAAATACACGTTTTGGCCTTGTTATTATTGGAAATAAGTAGTAAAAGGATAAGTGTTTTCACACTTATTACCCTCACATATACTCAAACCGATTAATTACTCTCACGTTGGGGTCTAATCGTGGGACACGCGCCCACGGTAAGCCTAACAGTGTCTGTTATTTAGTGCACAGGGTCTTCAAACAAGTTCACCTGGTGCAAGAGGCAGAGTCCACAAGACCCCGAATTAAGCCTAATTCGGGTCAAGCACAGTCCATCCAACTTTTGTATCCACAAGTTGGCGCCTTCCGTGGGACCCGACACTAAGCTCTAGACATGACTAAAAGTGGCACGCACGTTTCTCACCAAAAAGGAGGTAGCAAGAAGTCGTCAACGATTGAGGCTTAGATCACATTCGTTGAACTCACCATAGATCCACTAGCAGGGTAAACAATAGGGATGTTACAGATCCACCAGGATTCAATTCACTGTTACTCACTCCCATGCCTACCTCGGGAGAGAAAAGTCCCAATCAAGGGTCAGCACAGCCCCCTCACAACAAAGACAAACAAAAACAACCCCTCTGATGACGTATAGTCCCTAGTCAACCTGGATAACCCGACCCACGGGTACTACCTGTATCCACTAAGCATAGGTCATACGTAGACAGCGCCTAAGGCCCACGAGGCCCAATAAGTTGTTGTCGTACATGATTATGTCTTAACCGTGTCCTGGTCGCACTGCGACAGGATCGAACGAGATATAACCTAAATAAGGATTATATTCGCTTAAGTTAAAGAGATATACACCATCCTTGTTTACGTGATAAGGATCAACCTATATGCGGTCATTATCTCTTGCTTAGGCCGCAAGGAAGCCCGACCTAGGGTTCCCTCGGGTATAAAAGGAACCCCAAAGGTTCCACAAATGTACGATATTCACAATACTCTAACCTTCACATATACTCAAACCGATTACTTACTCTCACGCTGGAGTCTAATCGTCGGACACGCACCCATGGTAAGCCTAACGGTGTTTGTTATTTAGTGTGCATGGTCTCAAGCAAATTCACTTGGTGCAAGATCCGGAGTCCATAAGACCCCGAATTAAGCCTAATTCGGGTCAAGCGTGGTCCATCCAACTTTTGTATCAACAAGTTAGCACCATCTGTGGGACCCTACACTAAACTCTCAGCATGACTAAAAGTGGCACGAATGTTTCTTACCAAAAAGGAGGTGGCAAGAGGTCATCAACGGTCGACGCTCAAATCACATCTGTTGAGCTCACCCCTGGATCCACTAGCAGAGCTAATAGCAGGGATGTTGCAAATCCACCTCCTCAAGGATTCGATTCATCGTTCTTTACTCCCGTACCCAAGATAGGGGAGAATAATCCGAATCAGGGGTCTGTACAGCCCCCACCCAACAATAATAGGAAAAAACTACCACTCGCATCAACGGAAAACGAGGAAGTTGTCGTCACTAAAGCACGAGCGATGGAAGAATATGTGGCAAAAAATTTACATACTCTTCTCCCGTTCGTCACCGGACGCATGAGAGACCAATGAATCATGGGGGAGAACAACTAAGCCCAGTGCGACGAGACGAATCGCAAGAGTTTTAGGAACCCCACGGAAAGAAACGCACAAGGCGCTACCAAAGCAATCCCAAAAAGGGAAGGCAGTCCCCAAGCAATGACTCGTCTAGCTTGGATTCGGGCGATCATCGCCCTAGACGTTGGAAGTCAGGGCACTCTTCTTCAGAAAACCTAGAAAGTGAGTCTGATCCTTACGAGCCTCCTAGAGAAAAGGACCAAGACTTTTCCCAACCATAGAGAAGAGGTAGAGCAAAAGCCTTCACAAAGTTCATTCAGTATTACGCTGATTAGAAAAAGCGTCGCGTACCATCGAATGTCAAAACATACGAAGACACTACAAAACCAGATGACCACTTAAAAGTCTTTGAGTCACAAGCGGGAATCAAACAATGGCCTAAGCCCACATGGTGCAATAGGCTTCCATGACGAACCATCCACGGTTTTGAAGAGTTACGAAAGTCTTTCAAAAGAAATTACATACAACAAAAGAAGTATGAAAAAAGCGTTGTATCGCTGGCAAGAGTCAAGCAGAGCCAAGGAGAAAGCCTGGAGGACTTCGTAGAACGCTTCAAGAAAATGCATTCAGATCAAAGAATGTCCCGAAATCTTGAAAACATCATGTTTCATGGCTGGGATAAACAACCCAGATCTAATACGAAAGCTAAATGAAAAAACTCTAGAGACCTTTGAAGAGGTGGTGCGACGAGTAAGATCCTTCGTACAGTGAGAAATCGCAGCGGCGGACAACAGGCAAAGTATGTCCAACTACATATCTCATGATCCACTTAAAAGACAGGGTAATTCCCACAACGATAGTCGAAACCTCGATTACCAAGGAAGTCTAAGGGGGCGCGCAACAACAACACTAAATTCACACCCCTAAAGTTGACTCCAAGAGAGATATTTATATCAGAGGGCGTGAAATTCCCAAAACATCCGCCAATGACCACCCCGGTTGAAAGGCATTTGGGTAATAGGCACTGTGAGTACCACGGCGAAAAGGGGCATGCCATGAATGAGTGCATCCAATTACAAAAACACATAGAGAGCTTGGTAAAATTTGGTAAGCTAAAAAATCTGGTGAAAGAAAGCACGTATGATGGGAAGATGAAACCAACGGATAAGTCCACAACCATTTACATGGTACAAGCATGGCAACAAAAGACGAATAAAAAAGTGAGTCAAAAATATTCAAGAGGAACATACATCTCATTCCCACCCCTTACTGCCAGCAACATCGCAGAAGGGCCATTGACAATAGAGGTGAGTGTCGAAGACGTCATTCGTCGTATGTACATAGACGGAGGATCCTCGGCAGAAATCCTCTAGGAATATTGCTTTTCGCAACTAAGCTCAAATATCAGAAACCAGCTAGTACCTGCCACCTCGCCATTAATAGGCTTTAGTGGAGAAGCGAGCTGGCCCTTAGGCCAGCTAAGATTGCTGGTAACAGTAGGCGATGATGAACATTCAACGACAGTGCCGATGAATTTCCTAGTGATTCATTCACCATCACAATACAACGACATCATTGGACGACCAACAATCTTAGAAATGCGATTGTGATTAGAGTTCTAATCACACAAATACTATTTATGGCTAATATCAAAAACAAAATTGTCCAAATTAAAACACAACACGCCTCCCCAGCAGCGGCGCCAAAATGATTGTGGTATGAATACGTGTTTAGGAAGACAACGTATAAATGGTAAGTATTAAGTGAATGATTTAGGAAAATCAAGCACTAAACACACACTTTAGTCCTCCTTGGTGAACGAACTTACGTGGGTCAATAGTGCTTGATTTTCGTTTTGTTAGCATAGTGAATAGGCAAAAAGTGTTTTGCATGACGTTGCCCCAAAACGGCCCCAATAGCGTAATCACTAGCATCACACATGAGCTCAAAAGGGAGGTTCCAATTTGGAGCAACAAGAATGGGAGCTTCGGTTAGTTTGCTTTTCAAAGTCTCAAAAGCTCGAACACAATCCTCATTGAAGATGAAAGGAGCATCTTTCTCAAGAAGGTGTGTCATGGGTCGAGATATGTTTGAGAAATCTTTGATGAATCGACGATCAAAGCCCGCGTGGCCTAGGAAACTCCTAACTCCCTTAACGGTTTTGGGATGAGGTAATTTGGCGATGACATCTATCTTAGCTTTATCTACCTCAATCCCTGCTTTCGAGACCTTGTGCCCTAAGACGATTCCCTCTTTACACAAGTGATGAGACTGCAATTATACATGGTCTCATCATCCAAAACGGGCTTAAAATGCTAAGAAATGTCATAAAATACCATATTATGTGCTTGTGTTTGTTTCTTGTGTATTTTAGGTATGGATATCGTGAAAAAGATAAAAGATCACAAGAAACAAGCAAAGACGAACACGAGAAACGAAGCCGCATAATGAACCGGGCCCAAGTTATGATTTTCCAAGAAAAAGTCCTTGAAAAATTAAAGATGTACAAGAAAGGTCCTTCATCATTGAAGAAATGACACTTTATACCCTTGTATATTCATAATTACAAGTTTGGTCCCTAAAGTTTGTCAAAATTACAAAAGGGTCCCTCAAATTTGAAGAATTGGCAAGATTAGTCCCTACAAAATGAAGACTTGTCACTTTTAGTCCTCCTCAAAGTCAATCATACAAGAGAAGACCTTCAAGTTTTAAGAATAGTCCTTTTCAGCCCTTCAAGAATCAAGAAATGGCAAAATGTACCCTTGATTACACTTTGGAAAAGTATTTGTGGCAAATGTGTGAAAAGTAAAACTTCATTTACAAAGAAAATGGAATTACGGGCAGATTAAAGTTGATATATAAACTCTGCCAACAACAAAGGACCAAAGCTGCCAAGACAAGCAAAGTTAAACCTCTACTCACCACATGACACATCACCCCACCAACCACATCACTACTCCACCTCACCTTCCACTAACCGTTTATTAATTATTTTGTCAAAATTACAAAAGGGTCCCTCAACTTTGAAGAATTGGCAAGATTAGTCCCTACAAAATAAAGACTTGTCACTTTTAGTCCTCTTCAAAGTCAATCATACAATAGAAGACCTTCAAGTTTCAAGAATAGTTCATGACAAGAAAGACTTAAAACAACAACAAGATAATGGAACTCAGGTTTTCAATCACAACACAATACCACAACTTTCATTAATAGAAAAAGGGATTTACAAGGCTTGACAAAATGAAAAACTAAGAACAAGAACTAAACTATGACTAAAGGTGCCTTATATAAGGCTACATTGTTTCTAGAAACATAAAGGAAAACTGAAAACCTTAGCTTATGAAGTTCCAAAAGTGCCCTTGGTTGAATTAGCTGTTGATGTTCATGTGACTTCATCTTGGCGTTTTGTGGTTGCATAGCTGTCCAAAGATGATCTCAAACGTTGGTTTTGAAGTAAGGACCAAGTAAAACTTTCAAAACTGTTGATGTGTTTGTATATTTTGTTTGGAGGTGGAAGACACTCCTCATGGTGACACGTGGGAGGGGACCAAAGGTGTGGGGTGTGTTTTGATGATGTAGATGTGATTAGTGATACCTTAATCATAAATATGGAAGGTCTTAAGGCTTAACTTTCACTTAATCAAAAGTTCCCAATTCGTGTTTATGAACTATGAACACTAGTTTAATCTTGTTGAGAGATTAGTAAATGTGTTTGGCGCCATTTGGTTAATTAATTATATTTTGAAAATATAATTAATAAACGGTTAGTGGAGGGTGAGGTGGAGTGGTGATGTGGTTGGTGGGGTAATGTGTCGTGTGGTGAGTGGAGGTTTAACTTTGCTTGTCTTGGTAGCTTTGGTCCTTTGTTGTTAGAAGAGTTTGTATATCAACTTTACTCAGCCCATAATTCCATTTCCTTTGTAAATGAAGTTTTACTTTTCACACATTTGCCATAAATACTTTTCCAAAGTGTAATCAAGGGTACTTTTTGCCATTTCTTGATTCTTGAAGGGCTGAAAAGGACTATTCTTGATACTTGAAGGTCTTCTCTTGTATGATTGACTTTGAAGAGGACTAAAAGTGACAAGTCTTTATTTTGTAGGGACTAATCTTGCCAATTCTTCAAAGTTGAGGGACTCTTTTGTAATTTTGACAAACTTTAGGGACCAAACTCGTAATTATGAATACACAAGGGTATAACGTATCATTTCTTCAATGATGAAGGACATTTCTTGTACATCTTCAATTTTCAAGGACTTTTTCTTGGAAAATCATAAGTTGAGCCCAGTTCATTGTGCGGCTTCGTTTCTCGTGTTCGTCTTTGCTTGTTTCTTGTGATCTTTTGTCTTTTTCACAATATGCATACCTAAAATACACAAGTAACAAACACAAGCACATAATATGGTATTTTTTTTACATTTCTTAGCATTTTAAGCCCGTTTTGGATGATGAGACCATGTATAATTGCAGTCTCATCAAGTACCATCCACGACACATGGCATGATGAAATTCCCAGTAAAAGGAGGAATTGTTACAATCTTCAATACGGCCATACCGCACGCATTATGCAACACGATTGCGGAACTACCAAGGATAACTACGGAACCTAAAGTATCATTAACACCAAACTTGAAGGTGGCAATTCATCCAGACTACACGGAGCAAAAAGTGATGATAGGAGGAACGTTATCCGATCATGGGAAGGAGAACATGTGTCAACTTCTAAAAAATAACTTGGACATTTTTTCATGGGAACTGAAGGATATGACGGGAGTGTCGTGCTCAATCACAGAACATAGACTACAAATCTACGAAGGATATCCCCCAGTCAGGCAAAAGAAACGCGGACAAGCTCCAGAGCGCATCAAGGTAATACTTAAGGAAGTGAAAAAATTGGTGGACGCACGAATCATGCGAGAAGTTTATTACCATGAGTGGCTGTCCAATCTAGTTATGGTTAAAAAGCACGACGGTAGCTGGCGTATGTGCGTTGACTTTACAGACCTCAATAAGGCATGTCCCCAAGATTGCTACGCTCCCAGAAATAGACTGAAAAATTGAGCCATTGTGCGGATACCCTTTAAATGCTTCTTAGATGCATATAAAGCATATCACCACATACAAATGGTGGAGAAAGACGAGGAAAAAACAACATTCCACATCAGTCAGGGAGTATACTGCTACACGAAAATGCCTTTTGGACTTAAGAATGCAGGAGCTACTTATCAACAATTAGTAGACAAGGAATTTGACAAACAGATAGGACGAAACTTAGAGGTGTACGTTGATGACTTAGTTATAAAAAGTCACAGAGAAGAAGAAATCATTCGCGACATCGAGGAAACGTTTGCCACGCTTAGGAAAATAAATATGAAACTAAATCTCAAGAAATGCATTTTCGGTGCTACGGAAGGCATGTTATTAGGATAAATGATAGATCCTAAAGGCATTAAACCTTGACCAGAGAAAACGGATTCAGTCATACAACTCCAAAGCTCGAGAACGAAGAAAGAAGTACAATCGCTAAATGGAAAGCTGGCAGGGTTAAACAGGTTCCTATCCAAGTCAGCGGAGAAGTCACTCCCCTTATTTAAAACACTCAAGAAGTGTATAAAAAGGGGATATTTCAACTGGACGAAGGAGGAAGAAGAAGCCTTTGGCCAGCTAAAAAAGCATTTAGCAGCACTCCCAATGCTGGTTTCACCTTGACCAAAGGAAGAGATGATCGTATACCTTTCGGCTACGCATGGAGCAATCAGCGCGGTGCTGATGACGGATAGGGAGAGTGTGTAGACGCCAGTATACTTCATCCGTAGAGCTCTACAAAGTTCAGAATTGAACTATTCGCCAATGGAGAAACTGGTGTTGGCACTGGTCTTTGCAGCAAAAAGGCTTCGCCGGTACTTTCAAGCACATCCTATAGCCGTAATTACGGATCAGTCGATAAAACAAATAATATTGAAACCAGACATGACATGAAGGCTACAGAAGTGGAGTGTTATACTCGGGGAACATAACATCACGTATAGGCCACGCACCCCGGTCAGAGGACAGATCCTGACATACTTCATCATAGAAAAGCCAGAAGATGAGGAACAAGCGCCTAAAAAGAGGAAGAACCCCAAAACCCATAGGTCCTGTTCACCGACGGATCCTCTTGCACAGACGGATCTGGCATATGCCTTATCCTCACTAACCCCAAAGGTATGGAATTTACATATGCCCTACGCTTTGAGTTTACAGCCACAAATAATGAAGCCTAGTACGAAGCGCTTATAGCAGGGCTGAGAATCGCAACCCACATAGGCGTACGTAACCTCGAAGGAAATATGGACAGTCGCCTAGTGGCAAATCACATTCTAGGTGAATACGAAGCAAAGGAGGATAACATGATACAATACCTACAAAAGACTAAGTCGTTGATCGAGATCTTTAACAAGTTTTCGATACGGCAAGTACCAAGAGGGGAAAATAAGAAAGCGGATGCTCTCAACAAAATAGCATCCACCAGCTTCGCGTACTTGTCCAAACAGGTCCTGGTGGAGATCTTAAAAGATAAATCCATAGCGGAAGCAGAAGTATCACCGGTTGTAGAAGAAAAAGGTCCTACATGGATGACCTCGATCATCGACTACTTGTTCAACGAAGCACTCCTACAGGATGAGACTAAAGCAAGACGAATCTAAAGACACTCAAGACAGTTCGAGGTCAGGAATGGAATCCTCTATAAACGATCGTTCTTATAGCCATGGTTACAATGTGTAGGACCACGACAGGTGAACTACGTCATCAGTGAGATCCATGAGGGATCTTGTGGCATGCACGCAGGACCAAGATCAGTAGTGGCAAGATTGTTGCGCAGTGGTTATTACTGGCCAACCATGCACGAGGACGCACAAAAACTCATCTTAAAATGCAACAATTTCCAAGTCCATAGACCAGTAACACGTTAGCCCCAACAAGAGCTAACACCTATCACGTCTCCATGGCTATTTAACAAATGGGGAATTGATATCGCATGACCCTTCCCCGTAGCAGCAGGAGGGATAAAATTCCTAATAGTCGTGATGGATTACTTCACCTGATGGATTGAAGCTAGAGTAGTCGCACAATTAAAGACAATTAAGTGAAAAGGTTTGTATGGGATAACATAGTGTGTCGATTTGGCTTACCTGGATAAATCAACTCTGAAAATGGCAAGCAATTTGCGGAAAACCCATTCAAAGATTGGTGTGTAAAAAACAACATCAACCAGCGGTTCGCATTTATGGCTCATCCTCAATCCAACAGACTTGTGGAAAGATCCAACAGGAGTCTAGGAGACGGCATAAAAGCTCGACTGGGGGAGGAGAATAAGAAGTGGGTAGATGAACTATCGTATGTATTATGGGCGCACCACACCATGATAAAGACAGCGAGGGGAGACACCCCTTTCACCCTAACATACGTGACGGAGGCGGTCATTCCAACTGAGATCGGACTACCAACACTTCGCACAACAGAGGTAAACATGGTCACAAACGACGAGGAGCTGCGGGTGAACTTAGACTTAATCCAAGAAAAGCGAGAATTGGCCGCAATAAATGAAGCCAAAGTTAAATCAAAAATGAAGGGCTACTACGACGCTAGGGTACGAAAGACTTCTTTCGTACCAGGTGACTTTGTGTATCACGCAAACAAAGCAAGCCGCGCAGAGAATACGGGGAAACTTGGGCCGAAGTGGGAAGGACCCTACATAGTGACAGAAGCTTTGGAGGATGGCGCGTATAGACTATGCGACATGAACGATCGTGACCTGCGACGAACATGGAATGTTTGCCATTCCTAAAAAAGTGCTATCTTTAAGGTTGCGGCCTCCGCATGGGAGATCTTAGCTACGTCTAGCTCCAATAAACCCATGTATTATCTTTTTTATTATTTATTATGAAATCATGTATTTCAAATTTTATAAGTATTAATAAAATGTCATGGTACCTAGCTAGTTCCATGACCCATTCTTAAATTTACATCATTATCTATATTAAATATATCACATCATGCCTACGAGCGTACGCGTACACATCGTTTCCAGGTGAAATACGAGGAGTAAGTTTAACCTACTAATTAAGCTTGTCGTGTTAGAGGGATGCAACCCCATCGACCACGGATCATGTATCCTTGTTAGGCCCCTTGCTAATCATGACGTCGTAGCAAGTTTTACAGCCAGTACATTCCATATTGGGCATTGAAAAGACACAACATGCACACCTAACAATTGGCCAAAGTCCCTTGGTCGTCCTCATGGTAGTAGCGGTACGACCGCACATAATGAGCTAACCTCACCAATAAGGACACTTTATGATCTTACACACAAGTCATAAAACAACAAACACACAGTGTTATACATTTAATACGTGAAGAATTCTTAGCAGTACGAGTACAATACTAACGGTTACGAGTGCTTAACTTTTACACACTGAGTGATAACATTCGCACTCACAAAATATAATTGTTTTACAAGACAAACAAGAAATGTTTTACAACAGGTCAGAGAAAGAAGCAGATCTCTTCAGCTTTCGGTTGATGGTACTAGAAGAAGACGTCTTATGCTCCTTTAGGGCTTCCTCAATTTCTCTCAGCACTCTAGCGTCTCTCTCAGTCAATGACAGGGGGAGGACACGTGCAACAGTGGACAAATTGGCCGCGCCGACAGAAGAAGAAGCCTCCAAACCCAAAGCCATCTTCTTCTTAGCAGCACGGCTAGTGTGCACAATAAGTACTTCGGATAGAGGGACCTCTTTGGCAATTTGAAAGAGGTTGAGTAAATCACGAGGGTGCGCAAAGATGGGAACCCTTAGTTGGTCTATGCCGGGCTTCAAATGGTAGTCCGGCTGAGCTTCAGCACCCTTCCCCTTGTGTCTCCTTAGAGTTAAACCCTCCATTCTCATCGTTAAGGGAAGCTCCTGATCTGCGTCCCCAATACCAAAAGAAGGAAGTAGACATACCTTCATTTTTTCCAAAGCGGTCGTCAACTTAGATTTGGCTGAAGGATCATAGAAAGTCACCTCTTCGGGCTTCTTGTTCAACAACTTGGCTTCATGAGCTTGTTAAAGGCCTACAGAGGTCCCATCATTCATAGCGGCTATTACAGAATTGGCAAAGGCTACTGTTAATGCAAGTAATGCCTAAAAACATTATTAGTGTTAACTAATCTTTCTTAGTTTTGATCACAACAAACCATACAACACATTGAGTGTAAAACACAAAATGAATTATTTAACTAACACTATCATCAAGGTAATAATCATATCACTAACCTTTCTTAATCATACTTAGTGATCATCAAAATGATTATCCTTAAAACTCACTTTTGTTAATAAGACAAAAGACTTTTTTAATAAACTTTCTTTTTTAGAAAATGTTTTATTAAAATGGAAAATGAAAATTTGAAAATGGCATATTCCAAATGCTGTTAGAATATCCTTTGAAGGGTTCAAATACCTCAGATATTCCCACCCTACTAAAAGACAAAAAACGGAGCGGAGTCTAGTGGCGGTACCTTAAGTACCTACGCGGTACCTTATCGATATGGTACCGCGGGGTGAGATAAGGTACCGCGCACAGTATCCGTTATAGATCCGTTGTAACTTTGTCTCCTTTAAATAGTGGGTCAAATCTCATTTTCCAACAAGCCTCTTGGACGTTTTTCTCAGCCCTCTTTCTATTTTCTATAGCATAATCATTAGTAAATGATCACTTAAATTGTTAAGGATGTTTACATATGATTATCCTCTTGATCCCCTCCTTTACCATGTCCAATGAGAAGATCACTCACTCACTAGTGTAGTGATAAAGATGAATCTATGAGCTAGTCATATTCATCATGATACCTGTTTTTGTTTTAGGTCAATCCAATGTATTTATGAATACTTGGACTAGTTGTGTTCATCCAAGTTATTTGTGGATACTTGGATTTGTTGTGTACATCCATTGCATATGTGTTTGCTTGGATTTGTGTTGTGTAAATCCAAGCTACATGTGTGTACTTGGATAAGTCTAGTTGAGTTGTAATAGATTTGATTAGGAGTTCTCACTAAACTATAAAGTGATGTGGTTGTGTCTTGTGAGTTCTCACTAAACTTTAAAGTGATTAGTAGTTGTGTTGTGTGAAGTTCTCACTTAGCTTCAAAGTGAAGAGTCGTGAAGATTGGTTCTAGCTTTCGATTAGAACTCGACATCTAGCCTTGTGTCGTTAAATTGTGAAGTAGGCAACGTCGTGAAGATTGGTTCTACCTTAAGATTAGAACTCGACATCTAGCCTTGTATCGTTAAATTGTGAAGTAGGCAACGTCGTGTAGATTGGTCCTAGCTAAAGATTAGGTCTCGACATTTAGCTTAGTGTCGGAAAATAATGTAAGCAACGATGTAAGGTTTTCTCCGCCGAGAAGGGAGCTTGTGGATATAGTGGAAATCTCGAGTAGGTGTACTCGAGGAGTGGAGTAGAAACGAGGATAAAGCCTCGTTGTCGAACCACTATAAATCTTGGTGTCTTCCCACTAGGTCGTCTCCTTCCTTACTCTTTACTTATTTCATTATCATTATACTTGCTTATTATCCTTGCTAGTGCATTTGAATTGAACCTAATCATTATGCAACTTAGCCTCAAGTAAAAGATAGTTTTGATACAAACCAAATTAAAAGTAATTTTAATTTGGTCACCAATCGAAGAGAAACTATTCAACCCCCCCTTCTAGTTTCTACAATTGGTATCAGAGCGATGGTCACTCAAGATCTTTGAAGTATATTGTACTTTGAAACTTGGATCGATCCATTGTCTCCTCAAATTATAAGGTCTAGTTGTACTAAAGTTTCTCTTTGGTCAAAACTATGTTTTCTTTGAAAATAGGTCTTTTAATTGATAATCTTGCATCCCACTTAAGATTAGTAGCCTTTATGCATTTTAGATATACTTTTGAAATGTATCTACTAGTTTGCATCTTGCTTTGTGTAGGTACTCATGAAGATCAATCAATTTATTGGTTATGGATTGAGTTACTTGCACTTTTAGAAGAATCATCTTCATTGATCTTTAACATCTTTGAATGATGATACCAAGATGATTGGGAATGATACTAGTCCTTGAAGACTTAGTACTCATCATAGTCATTGATTGGGCATAGCACTTATTCCTTCATGGATTGCTCTTTGTGGCCAAGGTACGCTTTCGTTCTTCCACACGCCCTTTGATCATTCTTTTGATCATTACTTGACTATGTGCTTGTTCTCGGCATCCTTGCCTTGACATTTATTTGTGGTTTGTGTTTCTTTTCTTTTATCCTCTCAAACCTTCATTGCTTGGATACTTGACTCACTATGGTGATGTAGAGTGAGTTAATAGAAGCTTAAAGTATCAAGCATGATTTCCATGGTTTGCACCCATACGGTTAGTAGGCCCTTTGTGGGAGAGAAAGTGAATTAATACCTTGCTCATATTTTAGTTTAGACTAAGACTATTATTGAAAGCGATCTTAGTCTATACTTGAATAATTGCTTTGTACTTATTCATTACCAAAGTCGTTTATCGTTTCGCCGGAAAGGCACGTCTTAAACCACTATATATGACACAAGCTCTTCATTTCAACTAATTGAAGATTGTCATTAATCCCTTGAGCATTGATCCTAGTCTTGATTCACTTCTCTTGACTTCTCTCCACTTAGTCGTTTTGCTACGAGTATTCGTTTGTCCGTTTTGGTTCTTTTCGATCTTGATTTAACTCGTAATCCTTCATTAAGGCATATTGCTTAGTGTTATGATGATCCAATGATATTCTAAAAGGCTCATGATTTAATTTTAAGTATTTTAGAAAAACTGGATTTTCAAAATTTGGCGTTTTTCAGAGATAGAAACCTGCCTCTGTAGGCGGTTCCTTATCTCCGCGGCTCAAACCCGCGGTTCCTTATCGATAATGTACCGCGGGAAGTAACTTTTGTCAGAGCGCCAGTTTGAGTTTTTTATTCTTTTTCAAACCAAACTCTCTCTCTCCCAAAAACACACAGCCGACGGGTTTTACCTTTTCCACCATTGTTGAAGCTTCCAAAACCTTCAGTCACTCAAATTAATTGATTCCAAGTTGTGGGTTTCACTCATCCTTCATCTAGCATTAATTAATTGTAAGTATTTTCTTTCAATTTCATCTATTTTGTTCTAGGGTTCATCCTTTCATAATTGGGGATTTTTAAAATTGAAATTGAATTAAAACCTTAATAGGAATGTGGGTTGACATGGTAATCTTACTATGATTCCTTAGGTTGATATTCATTAAGATTTCACTAAAACCCACTTGTAGAACAAATCCGAATTTAGGCTAAATGATTTTGGTTGAATGATGGATTTGAGATGAACCCATGAACAAGTAGGTAATGACATTGTTAATGCTTACCTAAAAACCTTGTTTTGAAAAACCAATGTTCTAATCCATTGTTGATCTAACATAGATCATGTGTTCTTGGTTAATGATGGAATAGACACATTGTGAACATGAAAATGATATGGAATCAATCCTATGTTTGTCAAGAAATTGATATAACACATTTTCATTTTTCGTTTTCCTTTTTGATTTTCATATGAGTGATTGGAGAAATATTGTCTTGTGTTTGTATTTAGGTACTTAATCATGCCTTCTCAATATCAAAAAGATCATCAATTCACTAGAGATTATATGCCCGACATCTCTCAAACCTTTGTTTCCCCTCAACTCCAAAACACTTTTCCATCCCTTTCCTCTCGTTGTTTCCATGAGGGTAGGATTGTAGATTCAAGAATAGCGGGAGATAATTATATCAACTCTATGTTCGAGCTTATTGGGTTTGATTGTTTGCTTTACATAGACGAGGTAATTTATCCCTTGTTCCTTCTTGAGTTCTTCAGTACTTACTCCATGCTTGAAATCAACGACCAAATCTTTATCCGTTTCTTGTTGAATGGTCAAATCATTCAATATTCCCTCGATGACTTTGGTGATATTCTTGGTGTGCCATTTGAAGGCACTTGTCGTTTCACGGATAAGTGGAGACTAGATGCTCTCTTGGAGTCAAACGATAAACCTCCAAATGACACCACCGAAGTTGATCTAAATTTCATCCTTGAAATCATCACGAAAGAGCGTAGTGGAAACGTTGTGAGAACCTTCATACAAATGTGCGAAATGTGAATAGGTATGAAGTGCTCTCAAGCGACCTTAAGGATTACATGCTCCAATGGGCAAACATCCTTAGGGAAAATGTGTTTTGTCTTGGTGGGAACCGGGATCATATCCCGGCTTGCATGGGGCATATGTTGTTTTGCCTGTTTACTTCCACCAAGTACAATCTTGCATATTACATCGATCGACGTATAAATTATGCTCTTTCCAAACCCAAAACCAACCTCCCTTATGCTATGCTTCTTACTCGCCTCTTTAGAAGGGTTGGTCAAGATTTTCCTCAGCTCGATCTTTCTCGCTTTCACCCGGTTCAACGGGTTATGTTGCCTATTCAAGAGGCGTATCAACGAAAGCCAAGAAGTGACCGTGGTTCGAGAAAATCCGACCATTTAAGAGCCGGATGAGGAGGACACCGATATGCCACCAAGTGATGGTGATGGCATCGGTCCGAGTTCTCATTTTGACTCTTCGAGCAACTCCCATCCATCCTCAAATCAATTCGAGGATGATTTTGAAGACTTAGCTCCTCCTCCTCACCCTTCTAGTGATGTTTCTGAAGATCTCAATATGGAGCATCTTTATCGTGAGAATCTTAGAACCCGGTAGAAATACATGAACACCGAGTGGAGTCAAGAAAAGGGTTCAAGTATTTGGGAAAGATGATCAAGGGTTTAGGAAAGAAAAGGAGGTGAAGACTTTGAAGTTTTGTCAAAGTTTGGATTTGATGGTTAAACATTTGGTTATTAACACTTTGGTTTAGTTGTTTATTAACTTGTGTTGCATGCTTGGATTACCATTTATTTTGATCCTTAATGTTTCTTATGCCATCATGTTTGTGTTTTACATAGCTTTGTGCATGCCTTTTGATAGTTAGCTTATTA
Organism: Glebionis coronaria; assembly: GCA_025667525.1. NCBI lineage: Eukaryota > Viridiplantae > Streptophyta > Magnoliopsida > Asterales > Asteraceae > Glebionis > Glebionis coronaria. The sequence continues at coordinate 288,803,121 of CM046880.1, read as the reverse complement.
GATTATGATCTGTAGTTAACTTTGGCTTGTGAAACCTTTGGGAAAAATCTGGGTTTATCAAAAACTGGGAAGGGAAATTTTTGAAAACCTTCTGGTTGCGGTTCCATATCGACCCGCGGTTCCTTATCGATAAGGTACCGCCGGTCCTAGATAAGGAACCGCCGGCCACTGTGCACGACAACATCTTTGCTTTACACTGTTTTCTTAATTTTGTGTAAACCTTGCATGATTTTCAGTAATAAACTGCACATTTCCTAAACTAGGGCATCTAAATTCATTATTCACCTAAAATGATTTTAACCCATTACTAGTTTGGATCATCCCCTCACCCATTTAAACCCACCTTGTTTGCCATGTTCTTCACACATCAAACATACTTCCCTAAACCTTAAACCACCCTAATCAACCATGGTGTGTACCAAAACCTCAAACACTTCCAAGACCTCCACCCCAAGAAAAACACTCAAAATAAGGGTTAAGGTAGCTAAGCCTAACTCTTCACCTTTCCTCACACCTAAGAAAGAGAATGCTCATATCCTCATTTCTTCATCACCTTCCCCACCTCTTGCACCATGCAAGACTTCTTCCACCCATGGTACTAACCACTCCATTGGTTCTACCTCCTCCTCATTCAATTCTAGAATGAATGAGCTTTCTTCACCCTTCACTCCAAGTGCACCCTTGGAAGTGACCACACAACCTCAACCAATCCAAAGCATTCCTTTTGGGAATGACTTTGATGACATTTGGTGACTTCACCATTTACCCCTCACAACTCACCCATTTCACCAACCTTGGAGGATTTACCTCCACACTCACCCATTTCCCCTTTGAGGAACATGCCTCCACTTTCACCCACTTCACCCTTGGAGAACTTGCCTCCTCCACCTCCACCCAACTCAAACATCCCAATTTTGGGTGTCCCTCTTTCCCTCCTCTTGGGTGATCCTTACTTTGGGTTTCAACAAACTCATGGTCCTAGATGTCCATGTTGTCTCTACAACCACTTCCTCATCCAAAACCTAAGGATGGATATGTATGGACTACATAGGGGTTTGCAAGATTTCTTGCTTACTTTGTTCTCCATGCCTCCTCCTAGGAGATGAATGATGGAGTCATTTCATAATAAGAGTTTTCAACAACAAGCCAAAGAAAACTATTTATCTAGATTTTATGATAAGCTAGCTATGTATTAGTTAGTCTTTATTTGTCTTTGTACTTGTTTCACTAATGAATGTTTTATGTTGTTGACTTATGGATTTAGCTTTGTGTGATTCTATCATTTTGTGCACACTAATCAACTTTAATTTGAAATTAAAATTGAACCTAAATCTATCACAACCCCTAAACTTGACTAAAATTGGTTCAAAATGATATCTAAATTATTTTGTCACCCTTTGTCAAGACATTCTCTGTGAATGTGTTGCTTTATGCAACCCTAGCATATTTTGGTTCTAATAGAGGTAAAATTCCAAGATTTGCAACTTTTTGAAAAAGTCTCAGTTTTTCCCAAAACCCAGGAAAAACATGGTTTAAAGTCCTCTGGACGCGGTTCCTTAAAGACCCGCGGTTCCTTAGCGATATGGAACCGCCGGACCCTATAAGGTACCGCGGCCAGAATGTGGCTTTTGACGATTTTTTTGGTCAAAACTTATAAAACCCTATTCCCAGTCAAGATTCCTTGTTTACTCAAATTGACTAAACATTCCTTGACACTACACATTTTGTATTCAAATTCTTACCTTGATTACATCTTACTTATACCCCAACCTTGAGATTTCATTCTCACACCTTCCCAACCTTGAGAATTCATTCTCACATAACCTTGAGATATCATTCTCACACTCTCACAATGCCTAACTCTTACATCCCTAACCTTGACATTTCTTTGTCACAACCCCACTCATCCAAAGCTTCCTCATCCAAGCTTTCAAAGAAACCGAAAATCTCGGTTCGACCCGTTTGGGTTAAGAAGAATGAACCATCTTCGTCCAAACCACCCAAAAACCCTACCTTCTCTCCAATCAAGTATTGGAATGAGACTTACACCATAAACCCCATCACCGGAGCAAAAGAACATGTTCCACCACCACCACAATTCTTCCATACACCCCAACTCAATGACCTTTCCACCTTCCCAAACCTGACAAGGCATTGTGAAAACACTCCCAAACCCTTTACCCCACCACCACCAAACCCTAAGTTTGATGCCATACCCCCATCAAACGATTTTGTGTTGCATCATGGATCCTCGTGTGATTGTTTCCGATTTCAACAAATTGAACTTGCTCATGTGTATGAGAAGTTAAATTTTCTTGAATTCCTCCTCACTCGACCTCCTATTCAAGTTTTCGTTCCGGTGGACAAAACTTCGAATGATGCATCGTCGTCTTTTTAGTTTTATTTTATTTTTAGCAATCTTGGAAAATATCACTATTAGACTAGCTTATACTTAGTGGTTTATTTTCTATATTTATTGCTTTTAGATACTCATACTATGTGTATGACTATCTTCTTTGTTGTATTTTTTTTAACCTTTGTGTTATTTGTGTGCTATCTAATTAGTTCTACTTTGAGTTGATCTTGGTTAATTTTTTACAATTGCTTATGGGTGATTCCATCAATTCTAAAGCTTTAACCCATTGACAAGCTTATCATCTTCATTGGATTGAAGATTGATTTTGTCAATTACCTCTTTGGACATACTTAGCAAAATACTTGCTTCTAATTTGAGATTTCTTCTCTTTCTCCCTCTCAAGTTACTTAGTAGGTAGTGATCATATATACATTGGTGTTTCTTTCCTTTCTACTAACCTTTGTGTAGCATGTCACCTTAGCTCACAAACTTGGTGCCCCAAGCAAGGGGGAGCAACCACCAAGGGGGAGCTACTAGCAAAGTTCGATGTTCTTCAAAGACTTTTGCTAACCTTTTTGCTACGACAAAGGGGGAGAAATGATAGTGATAAACTAGTTAATAATTCCATAGTTTGTGTTTCTACGTAAATGAGTTTATCGTTTGTCGTAATAAAAAAGGGGGAGATTGTTAATGCAAGTAATGCCTAAAAATATTATTAGTGTTAACTAATCTTTCTTAGTTTTGATCACAACAAACCATACAACACATTTAGTGTAAAACACAAAATGAATTATTTAACTAACACTATCATCAAGGTAATAATCATATCACTAACCTTTCTTAATCATACTTAGTGATCATCAAAATGATTATCCTTAAAACTCACTTTTGTTAATAAGACAAAAGACTTTTTTAATAAACTTTCTTTTTTAGAAAATGTTTTATTAAAATGGAAAATGAAAATTTGAAAATGGCATATTCCAAATGCTGTTAGAATATCCTTTGAAGGGTTCAAATACCTCAGATATTCTCACCCCACTAAAAGACAAAAAACGGAGCGGAGTCTAGTGGCGGTACCTTAAGTCCCTACGCGGTACCTTATCGATATGGTACCGCGGGGTGAGATAAGGTACCGCGCACAGTATCCGTTATAGATCCGTTGTAACTTTGTCTCCTTTAAATAGTGGGTCAAATCTCATTTTCCAGCAAGCCTCTTGGACGTTTTTCTCAGCCCTCTTTCTATTTTCTATAGCATAATCATTAGTAAATTATCACTTAAATTGTTAAGGATGTTTACATATGATTATCCTCTTGATCCCCTCCTTTACCATGTCCAATGAGAAGATCACTCACTCACTAGTGTAGTGATAAAGATGAATCTATGAGCTAGTCATATTCATCATGATACCTTTTTTGTTTTAGGTCAATCCAATGTATTTATGAATACTTGGACTAGTTGTGTTCATCCAAGTTATTTGTGGATACTTGGATTTGTTGTGTACATCCATTGCATATGTGTTTGCTTGGATTTGTGTTGTGTAAATCCAAGCTACATGTGTGTACTTGGATAAGTCTAGTTGAGTTTTAATAGATTTGATTAGGAGTTCTCACTAAACTATAAAGTGATGTGGTTGTGTCTTGTGAGTTCTCACTAAACTTTAAAGTGATTAGTAGTTGTGTTGTGTGAAGTTCTCACTTAGCTTCAAAGTGAAGAGTCGTGAAGATTGGTTCTAGCTTTCGATTAGAACTCGACATCTAGCCTTGTGTCGTTAAATTGTGAAGTTGGCAATATCGTGAAGATTGGTTCTACCTTAAGATTAGAACTCGACATCTAGCCTTGTGTCGTTAAATTGTGAAGTAGGCAACGTCGTGTAGATTGGTCCTAGCTAAAGATTAGGTCTCGACATTTAGCTTAGTGTCGGAAAATAATGTAAGCAACGATGTAAGGTTTTCTCCGCCGAGAAGGGAGCTTGTGGATATAGTGGAAATATCGAGTAGGTGTACTCGAGGAGTAGAGTAGAAACGAGGATAAATCCTCGTTGTCGAACCACTATAAATCTTGGTGTCTTCCCACTAGGTCGTCTCCTTCCTTACTCTTTACTTATTTCATTATCATTATACTTGCTTATTATCCTTGCTAGTGCATTTAAATTGAACCTAATCATTATGCAACTTAGCCTCAAGTAAAAGATAGTTTTGATACAAACCAAATTAAAAGTAATTTTAGTTTGGTCACCAATCGAAGAGAAACTATTCAACCCCCCCCCCCCTTCTAGTTTCTACAGCTACACGCATGTTGGGATCCTCAAGCGCGCACATGGCAGCAAGTCGAAGGCCATGGCGCATCAGCCACCATTTTTCAGCTATCTCACTCATCAATCGAGGGTACAAGTGTCACACCCCATCATGGCGGAACATGGGGCGCGACGTATGGATATCATCACAACATGGCGTGTCTATAGAGATAACTATATGAAATAAGAAATGTCATAAAAATGGTGACACGAAGGTCATGACAATATCTCAACAAATGCAAGGGGTCTAGGTAAGTAAGTAACAGTCCTACTTCTTACCCAAGACAACAAATAACATACCAAAACAATCATATGTGTGCCACAGTATCACTTACTAAAATGAACAATCAAATAAAACTAAGAAGGAAACGGGGATTCTCCTTCTATATGCATTCCTAAGCTTCTCCAATCCTAGCCACTTATGTTCTCATGCTTAACCATAGTATCACCTGAAAGAGACACTAAAACACGTCAACATAAAGTTGGCGAGTGTCATAGGTTTAGACTCCAACACAAGACAAGTCATAAGCTGTGAATACCATAAACCAATAAACATATGGACAATGCGCTACAATCATGTACTAACAACTAGCATTCAAGTTCAATCAATCATTACAATTCCAAGGCATCACGCCTTACCAACAATCACAATTTCCAAGGCATCACACCTTATCATTAACCATAGGTCCCATAGGCGCCCATACACCTATTTACCTTTCCAATCCAGATCACACACAAACAAGAATCACATAGCAGTTAATCACATAAATGTACACAAAAGTCCATCTCAAACCTTAAAACATTCACAGCATTAATTTAGAAAATAAATCAACACAGTGTCTCTTCCATCCCATCTGGAAGTCAAAAACAATAGTAAACATGGGACTATGAAACTCACCTGATAGCTTCTTCACAAGTCCTTGCACTAGCAACAAACTAACAAACCAAAAACACGCAATTAATACATGAACCAATCACTAAGATGGCTCATTAACCTATGATGGACATCTAGCCTATTCCCACATATTTACCTCATTGACAAGCTCTAATCACCCCATTACCCTTCCTTAACAAGTCCTTAACTTGGTTAAGTTTAATAACTAACCCGTTCATATTTTACCCAAAACAGTCCCAGTTTTTAGGTCTCAAAACTTTAAGTCAAACATCCACTTAAACATACCCATGGTTTCTGTAAAAGGAATACTCATACCCTTACATATGTTGGCTAACACCTCCCACTTGCCCTAACCTTAAAGCTACTGTTAAGGCCCCGATATACATATATCTACTTTTGTCATTCCAGATTTTCTGATTTTAAACGTACTAAACGTTTGTTACCATTAAGGGGTCTTACCCTAAACTCCAACCTTAGCCCAAGTGCAGATACTTACTACAATATATAAAACATCTCTCACGTTCGTGAGAAGATCCCAATGCAACCCTAAGTACCCCAAACAACCCAAAACTTAAAAAGAAAACAGGCTGAATTCAAAACTGTTTTGACCTCTGATTGTTGTAACCTGTTTTTGACCCACTTTCCTACCTCCAATTTAGTTCTCGTTTCTTGAATTGGAAAGCCACTTCAAATACCTTTCCAGGGGTACTTGGATCGTAAAATAAGAGTTTATAGAACTCCCGATATGATCAAAACAACTGACTCAAAAATCTGCCCAGTTTTTAAAAACGGGTTTAACAAAATCAACCTCATTAATTAACCATAATCTCTCTAATTACAAGCCCTAATTTATGTGATCATCGTATTATGATTAATACACATTAATTTACTGTTTTTATATTAAACCCTAACCCTAATCCATCAATAGATGATTAAATAAACATAAAAACAATTTAATTAAAAAGGGATTTGAAGGTTTTACCTTTAAATTAATGGAAGAAGAAAAAACTATGAAACCCTAAAAACTCTCCCAAAAACCGTCGACTATTAATCTCCAGGGATTTAATTATGTTATTTTGATAGTAAATAATATAATATATAGGGTGTGGGTGAATCCTTGTCCAACCCAAACCCAACTTTCCTTTTTCCTCTTTTTTCTTTTTTTTCCTTCTTTTTTTTTTCCAAACCGATTAACACCCCCTTAATTTTCGTTTTTTTCTTATTTTTATTATTAATATATGTATTAATAATATTACATTAATTTTCCTTAATTTATTTCAGCTCTTAAAGCCTCCAAAACCCCAAAACCGTAAAACTAGTCAGTTTTTACGCGTTTTACCATAAAAGACGTAAAATATACACTTTTATAAAAAATCTCAAATTTTGAAATAAACTTTATAACTAAGTCCTAAATGACTTAAAACCATCCCGAAAAATATTCATATGGATAATTACCTCACCCGAGACCTCTAAATGCTAAACCGTAAATCCTAAAAAAAATACTATTACTATAATACTTATACGTATACGTAAACACCAAAATATCACCATTTTCATCTCATAGTCACCACTTGTGAGCTCATGAACATGAAATAACCATTCCTCGATTTACTTATGAGTACTTCTATACTCATAAACGATAACCACACCAACCTCAATCACCCAAAATAAACACCTAATCACACAAATCAAGTAAGCACACATAAAATAACCTAAAAGTAAGACCAAGTGACAAACCCAAAACCACCGTTGTCACATCACTCCCTCCTAATATAAATCTCGTCCCGAGATTCACTCCCAAACTCAAACTTATTCTCAGCAAACAAACGAGGATGCATATCCCTGATAAAACCTTCACGTTCAAACGTGAACTGAGTGTACACGAAAATAATATCAACCAACAACACATGAGCCTTAACCGTCCGCGAGGAAACTTATCAAAACCATAAAGTTATGTAACCAACCTAACTAAATCTCGCAACTCATCAAACAAGAACTGTCTTGAAACCAAGTTAGGAGCCGTCACATAACTCAACGGGTTTAAAACTGTCACCCCGATTTCAGCCTTACTCATAAATACCATAAATCAAAACTCATCAAAATATAACCAAGTATAATAAGGTCTAAAGAACTCTCAAATTCCTTCCCAACTCATCTCTATGTTAACCCTCCAAGTGTTCATTACCGCAAAATACCCAAAATACGAGTTTAAACCATGTTGTCTGAAAATTAACCTTGAACTCAACACTTGTACAATTAATTCGACCAAGCTACTAACTTCCAATTACGAAACTTTCTGAATATTTGAAAAGTATGTTCCGAGTACATAGTTTTAGGCATTTGAATCACCCCAAAACCTTTAAAAACGAATAAGTTATGACCAAAACGATTTTTCTCAAAATATGCCTAGGCATTAGCGACAGTTTCTGACAGTTAGCGACATATTTTGACAGTTTAGCGACAGTTTTTGCCTACTCCGATTTATACCAAAAAAAAAAACGATTTTTTTAAACCCTAAAACCCCCCATTAATTACCAAAACTAGAACCTAATTTATTTTAATTCCAGAAAATTAAAACTCTATTAATTACATGATTTTAACATATTTCACTAAATAAGAACAAAATTCTTAACTTAAGAACAATAACTTTAGGTGATCAAAACCAAAATATTCTAAAATAACCGAGTCATGCTTATATGTTAAAGAATTTATATTCCACCTTATTTGAAACATGATCCCGACACTTCCTTATTTCGTCGACTACCAACAACTATTTTTTTTCAATTTGCAAGTTCTGTTTTTTTACCATGTATAACTCGAAACAAAAGACATCGTTACCCCAAAAAGAAATCTCCACCATCTCAAAATCCTTCACGCTAAAAGTACCGTACAAACAAACACGTGAAATGAGGACCCGAGAAATGCGCTACTACAGAAGTTGAACATCTCAAAGAGAAACGAGCTAGCAACCATCCCAAGAATACAATCGGTAAGTAGAAAATAATTTTACATACATAGGCATAAGCGTACATACACTCAAATCCATCCAACATATACTATACAAGCATGTATTAACTCTCTTTCATGCAATAATACTTGAAAGTCCAGTGGTGTTATGGCACATATATAATTATGTAGGCCTCCATAATTATACATGTTCTCTTTCACCAATGTACTCCCTCCTATGATGACACTTATAAGAAATTAATACTACACATAACACATAATCTAACAACTCACAAGCACATAACCACACAAGATAAGATCCAAAACCCCATGTATTAAAATAACATAGCCAATGCACGAAACACATAAACTCGTAGTCCAGCTGAACCAGCGTAGACAAAATTCAAAATGTATAAAGAACATGAAAACATAATTAAGCGAAATCCAACAATGACTAGCGTATACGACCATGGTTCCACCCGCACTAATCAAAACTCGTAAAGAAAATAACATGTAGTTAAGTATGAACCATAGTAGTTCATAACCTAACAAATACTGCGAAAATAATATTCAAACACATCAATTACTATAAAATGCACACATACTCCTATGACGCCTATATGCAGGGACCCTTAAGCTATAGACTAGGCTACACGACTAGGCAACCTAATTCTCTATAACCATTGTCTCTGATACCATTCTGTCACACCCCACCATGGCGGAACATGGGGCGCGACGTATGGATATCATCACAACATGGCGTGTCTATAGAGATAACTATATGAAATAAGATATGTCGTAAAAATGGTGACACGAAGGTCATGACAATATCTCAACAAATGCAAGGGGTCTAGGTAAGTAAGTAACAGTCCTACTTCTTACCCAAGACAATAAATAACATACCAAAAAAATCATATGTGTGCCACAGTATCACTTATTAAAATGAACAATCAAATAAAACTAAGAAGGAAACGAGGATTCTCCTTCTATATGCATTCCTAAGCTTCTCCAATCCTAGCCACTTATGTTCTCATGCTTAACCATAGTATCACCTGAAAGAGACACTAAAACACGTCAACATAAAGTTGGTGAGAGTCATAGGTTTAGACTCCAACACAAGACAAGTTATAAGCTGTGAATACCATAAACCAATAAACATATGGACAATGCGCTACAATCATGTACTAACAACTAGCATTAAAGTTCAATCAATCATTACAATTCCAAGGCATCACGCCTTACCAACAATCACAATTTCCAAGGCATCACACCTTATCATTAACCATAGGTCCCATAGGCGCCCATACACCTATGTACCTTTCTAATCCATATCACACACAAACAAGAATCACATAGCAGTTAATCACATAAATGTACACACAAGTCCATCTCAAACCTTAAAACATTCACAACATTAATTTAGAAAATAAATCAACACAGTGTCTCTTCCATCCCATCTGGAAGTCAAAAACAATAGTAAACATGGGACTATGAAACTCACCTGATAGCTTCTTCACAAGTCCTTGCACTAGCAACAAACTAACAAACAAAAAACACGCAATTAATACACGAACCAATCACTAAGATGGCTCATTAACCTATGATGGACATCTAGCCTATTCCCACATATTTACCTCATTGACAAGCTATAATCACCCCATTACCCTTCCTTAACAAGTCCTTAACTTGGTTAAGTTTAATAACTAACCCGTTCATATTTTACCCAAAACAGTCCCAGTTTTTAGGTCTCAAAACTTTAAGTCAAACATCCACTTAAACATACCCATGGTTTCTGTAAAATGAATATTCATACCCTTACATATGTTAGCTAACACCTCCCACTTTCCCTAACCTTAAAGCTACTGTTAAGGCCCCGATATACATATATCTACTGTTGTCATTCCAGATTTCCTTATTTTAAACGTACTAAAAGTTTGTTACCATTAAGGGGTCTTACCCTAAACCCCAACCTTAGCCCAAGTGCAGATACTTACTAAAATATATAAACCATCTCTCACGTTCGTGAGAAGATCCCAATGCAACCCTAAGTACCCCAAACAACCCAAAACTTAAAAAGAAAACAGGCTGAATTCAAAACTGTTTTGACCTCCGACTGTTGTAACTTGTTTTTGACCCACTTCCCTACCTCCAATTTAGTTCTCGTTTCTTGAATTGGAAAGCTACTTCAAATACCTTTCCAGGGGTACTTGGATCGTAAAATAAGAGTTTATAGAACTCCCGATATGATCAAAAAAACTGACTCAAAAATCTGCCCAGTTTTTAAAAACGGGTTTAACAAAATCAACCTCATTAATTAACCCTAATCCCTCTAATTACAAGCCCTAATTTATGTGATCATCATATTATGATTAATACAACATTAATTTACTGTTTTTATATTAAACCCTAACCCTAATCCATCAATAGATGATTAAATGAACATAAAAACAATTTAATTAAAAAGGGATTTGAAGGTTTTACCTTTAAATTAATGGAAGAAGAAAAAATTATGAAACCCTAAAAACTCTCCCAAAAACCGTCAACTATTAATCTCCAGGGATTTAATTATGTTTTTTTGATAGTAAATAATATAATATATAGGGTGTGGGTGAATCCTTGTCCAACCCAAACCCAACTTTCCTTTTTCCTCTTTTTTCTTTTTTTTTCTTCTTTTCTTTTTTTTTCCAAACCAACTAACACCCCCTTAATTTTCGTTTTTTTCTTCTTTTTATTATTAATATATGTATTAATAATATTACATTAATTTTCCTTAATTTATTTCAGCTCTTAAAGCCTCCAAAACCCCAAAACCGTAAAACTAGTCAGTTTTACGCGTTTTACCGTAAAAGACGTAAAATATACACTTTTATAAAAAATCTCAAATTTTGAAATAAACTTTATAACTAAGTCCTAAATGACTTAAAACCATCCCGAAAAATATTCATATGGATAATTACCTCACCCGAGAACTCTAAATGCTAAACCGTAAATCCTAAAAAAATACTATTACTATAATACTTATACGTATACGTAAATACCAAAATATCACCATTTTCATCTCATAGTCACCACTTGTGAGCTCATGAACATGAAATAACCATTCCTCGATTTACTTATGAGTACTTCTATACTCATAAACGATAACCACACCAACCTCAATCACCCAAAATAAACACGTAATCACACAAATCAAGTAAGCACACATAAAATAACCTAAAAGTAAGACCAAGTGACAAACCCAAAACCACCGTTGTCACAACACGTCTTCATTGTATTCCACACTCAATCGTTTGAGCTGGATCTCATGATTGTGCATACTCTCCTTAACAAATGCGCCAAGGAATCCACGTCTGTAAACATTCTATCATCGCCAAGCTCAAACGTCTTCATGGCTTTCACATTGATGACCCTCATTTGATATAGTTGGGCGCGTTCTTCAGTAAGGGCGGTAGCAAGATCATCTTCTCTTCTGTCAACGAGTGAATGATCGTAGCATCCTGCTTTGCTTTCTCTTCTTCAAGGGTACTTTTTTCTAAGGCACCAGCAAGTGCCCTATCCTTCTCATCTGTAACATGTGCGTGCTTATCCTCAGCAAATCTCACCTGAGCAAACAACTCCAAAAACCTACTCCTCGCGCGCGACATCAAAGCCACGTTGTGCGTGGAGATATAACTTACCTCGTCAGCCAACGTGGTATCATTTAGCTCATTCAACATATGTGCTCTCTCTAGCGGGACGATGTTCTCCAAAAATCTAGCACAGTCAAAAGAACTAGACAAATCAGAAGATCGGGGATTTAACCAGATCGGAACGAAGACATTGTCATCTCTGCCAGAACCCTCCGCAGCCTCAGCTAAATCCTTCTCATAGCTTGGTGCTGCAACAAATGAGCTAGGGGTAGTGGCCACAATAGGTGTGATAGGTGTGAAAACACCCATCTTTTTACCACTTATTTTTGGCTAAAACAAGACCAAAACACGTATTTAATATCATTTGTTTGGAATTATGCGTGGTTTTTGTGTTTATTGTGTTTTCAGAGTCAACCGGATGAATATTGAAGAAATCATGGGATTGCACGGGTTTTATCGAAGAAAAAGACTCAAGATGAAGTCTATTGTCCAAGAGATGCAAAAGATTTGAAGTCATTGCGCCTATTTGAAGATTTATCAAAGAAAATGGCCAAAGATGGAAGATTCTTATATGTCGAAGAACTCGAGTCTATTAAACAAAAGATTATAAGACGAGTTGGAATTATTCACCGACACTTCTCAAAATCTAAAGTCGGAAACGTTTATTTAAAGAAACGTAAAGACTAAAGAAGAAAGAAGAAAAGAAGCCCAAACACAAAGCCCATTCACAAGCCACAAGAATACGCCTATAAATAGGACTTCACTTCACAATTTTGGAGCTAGTTAGTTTTTAGTGTTTAGTTTCACTTTTCATTTTTCTCTCTAGTTTTAGAGAGAGAAAGTTCTCAACTTTCTCTCACTAAGTTTTCATCTTTCTTTCTTTTAATCTTTTCAAGATTAAACCTTTTGTATTGTTGATTTCATTAATCAAGTTTAAATTTAAGCTTGTAATCTTTAATCTCTTTCTACCTTTCTTTGATTTTGATTCACTTTTGGTGCGAATTACTTATGATCCGTGTTGTTCATTAATGTTTTCGTGCTTAAAAGTTAATCTTTTTGTTCCTACATAAGCTCTCATTTGATTAAGCTTTAAGATTCTTGTGCTTATTGGATTATTTACATGTTTAGCTTATTTACTTTTTAAAAGTTTTCTTAAAAAGTTCATCTTTTTATTATTTGATTTAAAAGTTTGCTTATTTAAAGTTAGTAAAAGTTGATTTTAGTGCTTATTTTATCCGTTTCAGTTTAGATTCGTGCTAGTTTTGGTGTTGGCTTATTCCTATAGCTTATTGCCTTAGCTTATATTTCGGATCAAAAGGGTAAATCGGAAAGGGTATAAACCCTTTTCCGATTGGGTTATTCCGAGCAGCCAACACCCTCTTTCCGATCACCAAATCGGAAAAAGGTTTATTGTATTCCGATTTAAGCATCAATATTCCGATCACTGTTGATCGGAATAGGGTTTATTATTCCGACGGTGGCCTAGTTGGTTATTCCGATCTGGGTCTTTTATTAAACATTCCGATTATACTTGTTTTAGATTATTCTGATTTGAATTCCTTTCCCACATTCCGATCAGTACTCTTTTCTGCATTCCGATCAGCCACATTATTCCGATTGGATCCATTTGCCATATATTCCGATCTGAGGCATTTTCAATATTCCGATTGCACCCTTTGTTAAACATTCCGATTGGGGCTTGTTTCCAACATTCCGATTGCATATATTCCGACCAGAGGGGTGTTTGTTATTCCGATCAGTCTCCCTTTTACATATTCCTATGGTTTAGTTCTTGTTTTTTATAAAGTTTCCAAGTGTTAGTTCTATTAAGTGTTCTAGTATTTTTCTAATCTTTTCTTTACGGTTTCAAACATTTAGTTTTAACTTGTCAATTTAGTTTAATCTTTTAAAGCTTTAATTTTACTCTTCGACACTTACTTATTTGTTATTAGTTTAAAACAGATAAACAAACCAACACCTTTTTATTAACCAAGAACAAATCATTCCACTTTGAGTTTCGAATCAATTCGAGAAGATACCGAGACATAATCTGATATCAATCAAAACGCTAGTATCAAATGGCGCCGCTGCCGGCTCTTCTCGTTAAGATCAACAGTTTTTTGTGAGAACTTGGATTTTGGGATCCGTTCACCGTGAACGTTACTTTTTCATAAAAACTTTCAAAAAACCCTAAAAATATAAAATTTTCAAAAATCCTAAAAATTAAAAAACATAAAAAACAAAATTCTTGTTTGCCTTGTTAGTTCTTTTGCAGGTGCATGCGTACATGATCAACGTCTTATCAAGAGCCCGAGCCTCTCGAAGACTTAGACATGACCGGTGTACAAAACAACAACAATAACCCACCTCAAAACAATAACAACAATAACAATCCACCTCTCAACAACAATAATAACAACAACAATGAGCCTCTACCGGATAATCGCCCGATGATTGAACTTCTGCAAGCACATGTAGATGGCAACAGTGATCCAATTGTCATACCCGCGATTGCAGCCAACAACTTTGAGCTCAAATCCGGCTTTATCCAGATGGTCTCTGCTCAACCATTCTTGGGGCGTACCATTGATGATCCACATGACCACATCAAGAGATTCCTATAACTCACGAATACGGTTAAATTCAATGGTGTTCCACAAGAGGTAATCCGTTTACAACTTTTTCCCTTCTCCCTAGAGGGACAAGCCCGGCATTGGCTTGCAAAGGAACCGCCACAAAGTATTCTGACGTGGACGGATTTGGAGACCAAATTTATAAACTACTTTTTCCCACCCTCTCGTACTACCGCTTTGCGGAATGAAATCATTAATTTTGAACAAGAGTACGATGAGTCTTTTAGTGAATCTTGGGACCGTTTCAAAGATCTTTTAAGAAAGTGCCCACAACATGGTTTTACCAAAGAGCACCAAATTAATACTTTTTACAATAGTTTAAGCATGAATGACCAAGATTCACTAAATAGTGCCTCGGGGGGGGGGGGGGGGGGGGGGGGGGGTAATATTTTGGTTAAGACTTCCACTGCCGCTTGGGATATTATTGAAAATAAGTCTCGTGTGCAAACCAAGAGTGTGCGAACCAATGTCGCCAGTGCTAGTACTAGTGACAGCGACAAGCGACTTGACAAAATTACTACGCTTCTTGAATCGCTTGTTACCCACCCCGTTAACAACACCAACAACATCAATGCTAAAAACGCTCATGACGCTCAAGTCAATGCTGTTAGCCAACCATGTGAGATATGCGGGGTCCTCACTCTTACACCACTTGTACCGCCACCCAAGACTATCCTTCTGAGAATGTGAATGCAACATACGGTACCTATCCTCCGGCCGCTTATCAAGCTCGTCCTCAAGGTGACCGCAACTTGCTTAGTTACCGTTCCAACAACTTTCTTTCCCTGCCCGGTTTTCCTCCTAACAACCCAAACCAACAACAAAACCTCAATCGCCCTCCTCAACAACAACAACCTCGTGCACCATACATACCACCTCACAAACAACCATATCCACCTCAAAGAAACAACCAAGTTTACCAACAACCTGCTTATCAACCACCCGCCTATAATGCTCCTCCTAACCAACCCACCGCATTACCCCAAGATATTGGAACCTACATGAGGACTAATGATGTGATCGTGGACAATCTCCAGCGGGAAGTGCTCAACTTGAAAGCAGACATGGTGAAACAAGGAAACGATCTGAGAGCTGATATGAGAAACACTTTGGCAAGTCAAACGACTGACTTACAGAACATGATGGCTGGTTTCTTCCAAGGTAATCAATCCTCTTCTTTGGGTACTCTTCCGAGTAACACCGTTGCGAATCCAAGAGGGGAGATGAAAGCAATCACCACTCGCAGTGGCAAAGGTACCAAGGAACCGAGCTTCCTATACCTCCACCGGTGATTGTGACTAAGGAGAACGAGTCACCTGCTCATATTCCTCATCCTTCTACTTCCCTAATTTCTCCACCTCTTACTTCTACCCCTCCTCCACCCAAGGATGTGAGTCATCCTATTCTCCCAAAACCTTCCTCTTCTTCCGATATACCTTATCCATCAAGGTTGAGGAAAGAGAAGCTCAAAAGCAAGGATGATATTCAAGTTTCGAACTTTCTTAAGACGTTTAAACAATTGAATTTTAACATCTCCTTCGCTGAGGCTCTCGCTCACATGCCTAAATACGCGAAGATGTTCAAAGATCTTCTTAGTGACAAGGAGAAGCTTCTTGATATCGCTAACACCCAACTTAATGAGAATTGCTCTGCAGTGCTCTTAAGGAAATTGCCAACCAAGCTTGGTGATCCGGGTCGTTTCTTAATCCCTTGCAACTTCCCGGGAGTAGAGAATTGCATGGCCCTAGCCGATCTAGGTGCCAGTATTAACTTAATGCCTTTAAGTGTGTGAAAGCAATTATCTCTCCCTGAGCTAGTCCCCACCAAAATGACTTTGGAATTAGCTAACCGTACGGTTGCTTATCCAGTGGGGATAGCCGAAGACGTCTTTGTAGGAGTCGACAAATTCACTTTTCTTGCCGATTTTGTTGTCGTTGACTACGAAATGGACCCTCGTGTGCCATTGATCGTTGGTCGTCCATTTTTGAGGACCGATCGCACTCTCATCGATGTTGAAGCGGGTGAGCTTATCATGAGAGTGGGTGATGATAAAATTGTCTTCAACATGGGAAAGCTTTCTAAACAGCCTTATTCATATGAGAGTGTTAATTGTATTGACGTTCTTGATGAGGCTTGTGAAGAACACTTCAAAGATGCTTGTAAAAGTATTCCTACCTCTCTTCCCAATGTTGAGACCGTTTCCTCTATTGATTCATCACTATCTCTATTTGGAGAAAGTGATTTCCTTTAGAAAGATTTGGAAGCCACCATGGGAGATGTAAACTTAGAACATGACGATTCTCCCATCGATTGGGATGAAGATCTTCGCCTCATTGAGAACATTCTTAAAGAAGATAATATTTCCCCACCATCTCCCAAGGTTATTGCTATCGATGTTCCGACTTTGAAAATGCCTCCCCTCGAAAATCCTCCGGATTTAGAACTTAAGGAGTTGCCGCCCCATCTCAAGTACGTGTTCCTTGAAGATAAGAAGAAGTCACCCGTCATCATCGCGAAGGACTTGAAAGAAGACGAAAAATCTCGCCTCATCGCCGTGCTTAAAGCTCATAAGAAGGCAATTGCTTGGAAAATTTCCGATATCCGCGGAATTAATCCGAACTTTCGAACTTTTGCACTCATAAGATTCTCATGGAAGATAACTTTAAACCCGCAATCCAGAGCCAAAGAAGGGTTAATCCTCGCATTCATGACGTCATCAAACAAGAGGTTATCAAACTTCTTGATGCCGGCTTGATTTACCCTATTTCGGATTCGCCGTGGGTAAGTCCCTTCCATTGTGTGACCAAGAAGGGCGGAATAACCGTTGCTCCCAATGAACACAACGAGTTGATTCCCACTCGTCTCGTTACTGGGTGGAGAGTTTGTATCGACTATCGCAAGCTCAATGATGCCACGAGAAAAGATCACTTTCCTCTTCCTTTCATGGATCAAATGCTCGAGCGTCTAGCTGGTAATGATTATTACTGCTTCTTAGACGGTTTCTCCGGGTATTTTCAAATTCCCATCGATCCCAAGGACCAAGAAAAGACCACATTCACTTGTCCCTACGGAACATTTGCTTACAAACGTATGCCTTTCGGTTTATGCAATGCTCATGGGACGTTCCAACGGTGTATGATGGCTATCTTCCATGACATGGTTGAAGAAACTATGGAAGTATTCATGGATGATTTCTCGGTTTATGGTGATTCTTTCTCTGCTTGCCTTGCCAATTTAGAACGTATGCTTCAGCGTTGTGAAGACACTCGCCTTGTTCTTAATTGGGAAAAATGCCGTTTCATGGTAAAAGAGGGCATCGTGCTAGGACACAAGATGTCCAAAGCCGGTCTTGAAGTAGACCGTGCTAAGTCGATGTTATTTCTAAGTTGCCTCCACCTTCAACCGTGAAGGGTGTGAGAAGTTTCCTCGGTCATGCGGGCTTCTACCGTCGATTCATCAAAGATTTTTCTAAAATCGCTCGCCCGATGACCCACCTCTTGGAAAAATATACTCCTTTTATCTTTTCCGATGAGTGTATTGAAGCCTTCAACTTGCTTAAGGATAAGCTAACTAAGGCACCCGTCTTGGTCACCCCTAATTGGGAGCTTCCCTTTGAGTTGATGTGCGATGATAGCGACTTTGCTATTGGAGCGGTTTTGGGCCAAAGAGTTAACAAACACTTCCAACCAGTCCATTACGCTAGCAAGACAATGACTGGGGCTCAATCGCATTACACAACAACCAAAAAAGAGCTTTTAGCTGTTGTCTATGCTTTTGAAAAGTTCCGCCCCTATCTTGTCCTTTCTACCACAATCGTTTTTACCGATCATTCCGCGTTGAAGTACTTGTTAACTAAACAAGATTCCAAACCAAGACTTCTTCGCTGGGTTTTGCTACTTCAAGAATTTAAAATCGAAATTCGTGATAAGAAAGGAGCTGAAAATCTAGCCGCGGATCATCTTAGTAGACTTGAGGATCCTTACCAAGGGGATCATCCGAACAAAGAAATCAATGATTCTTTTCCCCTGGAGACCTTAATGTCTATTAACTCGAATTCTGATGAAACCCCGTGGTTTACGGACATTGCAAACTACTTGGCGGGTGGAATTCTCGTTGACGGGTTAACATCCCAACAAAAGAAGAAGTTCTTCAAAGACATTAAGACTTACTTTTGGGATGACCCGTATCTATTCAAACAATGTGCTGATTTGATTATTCGCCGATGTGTTGATGGACCGGCAGCTTTTGAAATCCTTGACGCTTGCCACAAAGGACCCACCGGTGGTCACTTTGGTCCCAACTACACCGCCAAAAAAGTGTTTGACTCGGGATTTTATTGGCCCACCATTTACTGTGATGCTCACGAGATGGTTAAACGTTGTGATGCTTGCCAAAAACAAGGCAAGATCACACATAAAGATGAGATGCCTCAGAATTTCATTCAAGAATGTGAAATCTTTGACGTTTGGGGTATCGACTTTATGGGGCTATTCCCTTCATCTAAAGGAAACAAATACATCCTTGTAGCCGTTGACTACGTCTCCAAATGGGTTGAAGCCAAAGCTTTACCCACTAATGACGCAAGGGTGGTTTGTAACTTTTTGAAATCGCTATTCGCTAGATTCGGTGTGCCTCGTGCAATTATTAGTGATCGCAGGACTCATTTTTGCAATGATCAATTTGCTAGAGTCATGGCTAAGTATGGTGTAAATCATCGTCTTTCCACCGCCTACCACCCACAAACTAATGGCCAGGCTGAAATATCTAACCGAGGATTAAAGCGAATTCTTGAAAGAACCGTGGGAGAGCATCGTGCCTCATGGGCTGATAAACTTGATGATGCTTTGTGGGCTTTTCGTACCGCATACAAGACTCCGATTGGTTGTACACCATATCGTCTCGTGTACGGGAAAGCGTGCCACCTACCCATTGAGTTGGAGCACAAGGCTTACTGGGCCTTGAAGTGGGCTAATTTTGATATCAGCAAAGCCGGTGACCTACGCAAGATCCAACTCAATGAGCTCAATGAACTCCGTAATGAGGCTTATGAAAATTCTTTGATCTATAAGGAAAAGACTAAGCTCATTCACGACTCTAAGATTAAGAACCGAGAGTTCCAAGTTGGAGACAAAGTTTTACTCTTTAACTCTCGGTTGAAAATCTTTTCGGGCAAGCTTAAATCTCGTTGGTCCGGCCCATTCACCATTGCCCAAATTTTTCCCTATGGTACTCTCGAGCTCGCTCAATCTAATGGACCTAATTTTAAGGTGAATGGCCAACGAGTGAAGTTGTACTTTGGTGAGGACATCTCTCACGAGATGATTCCATCCTTCACCACGTTTCCCATGAACTATTTTTGGGTCGAGTCAGGCTCCTGACTCGGTTATAAAAAACAAGCGCTCCTCGGGAGGCAACCCGAGTATCTATCCTTTTCCGTTTTAACCTCCTAAGTGTAGGGGGACTTCTATAGGTGTTTGTGTTTGTATGGTGATGTGATTACAGGGATGAATGCACTTTTGGAACCTTTGAAGAACCGTGCTCCCGTGTTATCCGAAATCCGGTTCTATCTCTCAACTATCGTGATTCAATTTTCTTCATACTCACATTTGAAATTGATCACGTTAGTCGTCTCTTCCTTAGCTTGATTTAACCAACGTGCACAATGTCATAAGTGTAGGGGAGACTTTTCCCACATGCTTAAACATTGGGACAATGTTTATATTAAGTGTAGGGGGACTTCTATCGAAGTTTTAAGTGGACTTTTCCATGAAAATGCCTTCATTTAACCAGAAAATCATCTTTTTCAGCATTTTTCAAATTTTTAATTAACTTTGGCCATATAGTCGTAATTTTTAAATTTTTATCGTTGCTTTCATATGTATATATCCTGCAATAAGTCAAAAATATTAATAAAGTGGTGTAGCTAGTTTAGAAATCTTTGACATATTAGGCCCGTTGCGATTATTTTGACTCAACCCGAATAGACTTATCCAAGTTTATTCTAGCTAGTATCCTTAACCATGTAGACCTTAATTGGTTTATTAGGCTAAGCATTCACGAGTCTCATTACTTGAGATTTTAAATTGTGGAGAACGAGAAATGATAGAGTCAATTATAAGTCGGTATTCTTGCACAAGCTCACTTGGTGTAATTATTTGCCTACTCTCCCATCACTTGCTAATAATTTATCTGCAATAAGTAAGGTTGTACGATTTGAAAAGTTACTTAGCTTCTAGCCCAAGATCGTTTAAAAGTTGCTCGGTAATGATAAGAGTTCATAGCCAAGGCATAACTTATGAAGCGGGGCGCGAAGATTGGCGAGTCCGAAAAGGCGCTAACAAGGCATAAGGATTCCATTTTATTGCTGAAGATCCAAAGTGATGTGAAAAGCATTATTCCTGAAATCAATATGAAGGATCAAAACTCACGATGAAAAGCAATCAACTCCCATAAAGATCATGGAGAAGTCTATCCGAAAAGACCCTAACAAGGTATGAGGATAAATAGATCCAAGTCCGAAAAGGAGGCGGATCATTGTATCTCAAAATCCCAATTAGAGATTGAAGAAATAATCACGAAGTCGTGGTCAACAAAGTTGGAGCACCCCTCAAAAGTCTCCAAGTGAAGAAACTCTATTAACGAAGAGAAGACCATTATCTCAAGAACGTCTCTCGAAGATATGAAGTATGAAGTACATGCCAAATATCGGCCCGAGAAAGGTCTCAAATCGTGAACCGAGTTATGCCAAGATATGAACTTTTTGATATCCCGAGAAGCAGTTTTAAGAGATTTTGTCCTTTAGCTAACTATTGATCAAATCGTCCTACTTTGCTTTCAGCCTAAATAAACTATCGAAATAAGTCCAAAAATGCATCTTCATGATCATTCTAAGACAAAAATAAAATATAAGAGATACACCTAGGAATAAGGGAGTTTAAGCATATAATTAAGCCATGTGTGTAAGTGTTTGATTTGCTAACTTATAATAACAATGATCTCGTTTTTAAGCTTAGTTTGGGGAACGTGAAACTTGAGGGTGATGAATCGTCGCAGCACCGAAGCCCTAATGTAAGTCTTAGATCTCCTTGCAAGTTATTTCCCCGTAGCTATTTTCTATCCTTTTATTTACTTTAAAGTTTTAATCTCTCGTAGTACTTTATTTTTGTTTAGTGGTATTTTAATAAGGCCAAGGTTGATTGATTATGAGAAAAGTGTAAATTTGCTTTATCCCTAAGCATTGCATGAGGGCATGGTAATGGTTAAGTGTAGGGGACTTGATAGGTGTGAAAACACCCATCCTGTTACCACTTATTTCTGGCTAAAACAAGACTAAAACACGTATTTAATATCATTTGTTTGGAATTATGCGTGGTTTTTGTGTTTATTGTGTTTTCAGAGTCAACCGGATGAATATTGAAGAAAACATGGGATTGCACGGGTTTTATCGAAGAAAAAGACTCAAGACGAAGTCTATTGTCCAAGAGATGCAAAAGATTTGAAGTCATTGCGCCTATTTGAAGATTTATCGAAGAAAAAGGCCAAAGATGGAAGATTCTTATATGTCGAAGAACTCGAGTCTATTAAACAAAAGATTATAAGACGAGTTGGAATTATTCACCGACACTTCTCAAAATCCAAAGTCGGAAACGTTTATTTAAAGAAACGTAAAGACTAAAGAAGAAAGAAGAAAAGAAGCCCAAAAACAAAGCCCATTCACAAGCCACAAGAATACGCCTATAAATAGGACTTCACTTCACAATTTTGGAGCGAGTTAGTTTTTAATGTTTAGTTTCACTTTTCATTTTTCTCTCTAGTTTTAGAGAGAGAAAGTTCTCAACTTTCTCTCACTAAGTTTTCATCTTTCTTTCTTTTAATCTTTTCAAGATTAAACCTTTTGTATTGTTGATTTCATTAATCAAGTTTAAATTTAAGCTTTTAATCTTTAATCTCTTTCTACCTTTCTTTGATTTTGATTCACTTTTGGTGCGAATTACTTATGATCCGTGTTGTTCATTAATGTTTTCGTGCTTAAAAGTTAATCTTTTTGTTCCTACATAAGCTCTCATTTGATTAAGCTTTAAGATTCTTGTGCTTATTGGCTTATTTACATGTTTAGCTTATTTACTTTTTAAAAGTTTTTTTAAAAAGTTCATCTTTTTATTATTTGATTTAAAAGTTTGCTTATTTAAAGTTAGTAAAAGTTGATTTTAGTGCTTATTATATCCGTTTCAGTTTAGATTCGTGCTAGTTTTGGTGTTGGCTTATTCCTATAGCTTATTGCCTTAGCTTATATTTCGGATCAAAAGGGTAAATCAGAAAGGGTATAAACCCTTTTCCGATTGGGTTATTCCGAGCAGCCAGCACCCTCTTTCCGATCACCAAATCGGAAAGGGTTTATTGTATTCCGATTTAAGCATCAATATTCCGATCACTGTTGATCGGAATAGGGTTTATTATTCCGACGGTGGCCTAGTTGGTTATTCCGATCTGGGTCTTTTATTAAACATTCCGATTATACTTGTTTTAGATTATTCCGATTTGAATTCCTTTCCCACATTCCGATCAGTACTCTTTTCTGCATTCCGATCAGCCACATTATTCCGATTGGATCCATTTGCCATATATTCCGATCTGAGTCATTTTCAATATTCCGATTGCACCCTTTGTTAAACATTCCGATTGGGGCTTGTTTCCAACATTCCGATTGCATATATTCCGACCAGAGGGGTGTTTGTTATTCCGATCAGTCTCCCTTTTACATATTCCGATGGTTTAGTTCTTGTTTTTTATAAAGTTTCCAAGTGTTAGTTCTATTAAGTGTTCTAGTATTTTTCTAATCTTTTCTTTACTGTTTCAAACATTTAGTTTTAACTTGTCAATTTAGTTTAATCTTTTAAAGCTTTAATTTTACTCTTCGACACTTACTTATTTGTTATTAGTTTAAAATAGATAAACAAACCAACACCTTTTTATTAACCAAGAACAAATCATTCCACTTTGAGATGTGAATCAATTCGAGAAGATACCGAGACATAATCTGAACTCAATCAAAACGTTAGTATCAAGGTGAGGGCTTCTTAACGTCGTGGTTGCGCAATAGCATTAAGCAAGGTAAAAAAAAGATAAAGCGATAGAGGCAGACAAGTACGCGGTGATAGTTTCATATACATACCTTAAATCCAGAATCACGGGTGGGGTCTTTGGAGGAGTCTCAAGGAAGTTATCCCTAGTATCCTCTTCTGCGGAGCGCTCTGGTGTTGGCTCCCTCTCAATTTCTGGCGCGATGGTAGAAGGTTGCCTAGTCTCTATGCGTGCGGGTAGTCTAGCAGAAGAGGGGGAATCACTACGTCTTTTCCTGGACAAACTAGTAGCAGCTTCTTCGTCTATCTCAAACTCCTCAGAAGCAATCTTAGCATTCTCGGTGATGTTTAATGACGACAAATTAGGACTACCCTCTTGTTGGGTGGCTGTTGTGGTGAGCGACACTCTGCAAAGGAGTAGGGTTGGGAACCTCATGGGCTTGGGATGAGGACGAGGCTCCAACATCCAAGTTCATGGCACGCTCTTCAGCCCGCGCACTCAATGGCGTCTCGTTCTCACGCAGGGGTCGGGAGAAGACAATAAACTCCTTAGGGGCACAACTTCTAACGATATCCAAAGTATCCATTTATGCGCAAAGAGAACCACAAACACATAATTAGCTAACTAATTAAGGAAGTAGGGTACTTACAATATTACACAAGATGGAGTGATGACCACTAACCCTGGCCAGAGTCATCGCAGAAGAGGGGAACCTCGTTCTCGCCGATAATTATCGCACGACTCAAGCCTAATACACACAAAAAGGGTTCAGGATAAGCCTGGATAGGAAAAGGATTGGTGTTTAGTGTCTGGATATCATCGTTGTCGTACGTATCAGGGCTAGGTCTTGAGTCTCTTCTCAACATATCAGGGGTCAAGAACGGATATGTAAATAGAAAGACCGCATCGTCAATCCAGAAGAACGAGATGTTCCAATTTCTTAAAGAATCTAGTTTTTCTGTGTAATATCGGGGCCCGTTCAGACACTTTGCAAATGATACCCATCCATTTGTACATACGGGCAAGTAGAAGACACGAAATAAGGTGACAGTAGGTTCTATATCAAGAGCGCGGCAGTTAATTTCAAAATTAGAAATCTTAGCCGTACAAATGCAGTGTAATTAAGATATGTGGATTTGGTGGTAAACAAGAACGCTTATTAAGAAGCGCGATAAGGGAATGCGATTGTTCGCGAATTCAAAAAATCTGGTATATACGCCTTCTTTCCCATCCGGATATTACCCTATGTTGTGTCAAGGATTGGGTACTTCTGGGTGTACATAATCGGGTATGAAATAGGCAGATGTAAACTGACGCAATTTGTCAGCAGTGATGACATATGTGATTTCTGATAGTCGTCTAACCATGTTTACAATTGGGAAGAAGATAATGATTCGTAGGGAAATACCTTTTCTCTTTTCGCTTCGAGAGTAGAAGGTTTGTTAATGGCGGATTGTGTGTGTTTTACTATGAGTATGTACAGTAAAAAACGGCGAAGGGATTAAATATACTCCTAGGATTACTGTTCATGATGTTGGATCTCTGCTACGTGTAACCCACTTGCTTAATCTAACGGTGGAATATGAATAGTTGTGTTGACGTGGCAGACACTTTTCTTGGATGTCGAGGGATTAGGTGAAAGGGGGGATGAATGTGTATCCTTGGCGGGAGATTTTTAAAATCTTCTTATGTACACTTCACAATGCTCATTTTCCCTAAGTGATGATTCATTGTGCGATTTGGATATTTATAGTCTAGTAGTCGTGGCACGCCGTGCGACTACTAGACTGGGGGGACATGATGACGTATAGTACCTAGTCGGGCTGGATAACCCGACCCACGAGTACTACCTGTATCCACTAAGCATAGGTCATACGTAGACAGCGCCTAAGGCCCACGATGCCCAATAAGTTGTTGTCGCACGCAGTTATGTCTTAACCGTGTCCTGGTCATACTGCGACAGGATCAAACGAGATATAACCTAAATAAGGATTATATTCGCTTAAGTTAAAGATATATACACCATCCTTGTTTACATAATAAGGATCAACCTGAAAGTTTATGGACATAAAACTAAATAGTCGTGTGATAGGATCGAACTCAGGATTACGGGATTGCACACAATACGTAAAGGATTAATTAATTTTAATAAATATATTTATTATATTTATTAAATATAAACCGAGCTTAACTAACATTCGTTAATAATTAATAGTTAAGTGTAAACGAGCGTTATGGAATTAAATAGAAGAGAAAAGAAGAAACGGAAAGTTCCGGAAACCCCCTTGGTGGGCTTTTATCCGTCGGTTACAAGGACAAAAGGGGAACGGGATTTGTTTCCTAGTTTGATTAGGACTTTGTCGACGTATAGTCTGCCTTTGGCCCGACCCGACAGGCCCGCGACCCACACATACCTAACTTACCCTACAAGAAACCCTAAGCCTATATAAACAGGGGTAGGGGTCTCATTATCATCAGGTTCTCTCTCTTAACCACACCTCTTATACAACATATCGATCAATACTGACTTGACCGTCGAAGGTGGACCCCGGGGCTCCGGCCTCGGGTCCACGTCTAACCGGTTCTTTATTGTTTGCAGCATTACTCAGGATCCGAGAAGACGACGAACGGCCCAGGAGAGTCGTCAGACCGGCCTAGCCAAACTATGCTCCAACAAGTTGGCGCCATCCGTGGGACATGAATAAACTATGTTTCGTGTTCTCATCAATATGGAAAGTCGGTAATTCTATACCCTTTTCTATTCGTACAATATGCCTAGATGCTTAAGATGCAAAAAATCGTAAACGATAGTTACGATGCATTCTGTTATATACATGCGTATACACATTACATCTGGTTTACTTTTATATGCTCTCGGTTTAATCTAACATCGCTTAAAAAAAATCCTTGGTAAACATGAATGACATCCATGGGGGCACAAAATTATGGGTTTAATATTCTGTTTATACTTTGTTCTATTCTTTCGTGATTCTTTTTACCAAGTGGTTATACATTATAATTGCTTAATTATAACTCAGATATAAAAGTTAGCATTCTCTATCATCGCATAGTACGTAACAACTCATACGATTATACCATTTTTTTTTAATTTGGTAAAAAGATTTGCTAATATTATTTAAGTTGATAATAAGATATTATCAATATTTTCCGTATATGTCTTTTTTATCCGCGGTCAAGGTATGTTCAACTGTCCTCGTCAGTATGGTCAGTCATATTTTATTGCGGTCATGAGCCGCGTCTTTCGTATTAATTCGAATGTTTGGAAACGCATATCATTTAAATTATTATAAGATATTATTTATCTTTTAATTTGGTAAAGATATATTCCTATATTTTTTAAATGGATAAACTATTACCCATATCTTTTAAATTCAAAAAATATATTGTCAATATTTTTCATATTAATAAAAAATATTACGTATATCTTTTCTGTAGGCAAGGATATATTACCTATATCTTTTGATCTAATTGATTAACATATTTTCCGTATATGTCATGGCCCGACCTACTAATATTGGGTCGCGGCCCGACCTCTTGTTCCGTGGTCATGGTACGTCCATCCGCGTTGATCAAAACTTATTTTATTTTATCCGCGTCTATGGTATATCCAGCCGCTTCATTTGTATGTTCGGTCATATTTTATTACTACGGCCAGGAGCCGCGTCTTTATTAATTAATCCGCATGTTCGGGTATATTGTTTATATTAATAACGGATATTACAAATATCATTTAAATTACTACAAGATATTCTTTTGGATATATTCTGATATTCTTATAAAAGATATTATATATATCTTTTAAATCGGTAAGTTATATTACATATATTTTTTAATATAATATATTTATCATTCGCGGTCATGGTACGTCCATCCGTGCTAGTCCGTACACTCGGATATCTTCTGCCTACGGGCGTACATGTACACATCGTTCCCAGGCGGAATAAGAGGATTGAGTGAACCTAATAATTCAACTTGTCGTGTAAGAGGGATGCAACCCCAACGACCATGGATCATGTATCCTTGTTAGACACCTTACTATCAAGACGTTGTAGTAAGTTACGCAAACCACATGACTCATGATGGACTTGCAAAAGACACACTGTGCACGTCTAACAAAATTTTGTCAAAACTTTGACCGTCCTTATGGTAGTAACGGTACGCCGCACGTAATAGCATAACGCATCCCATAAGTTAGTTAAGATACGTCTTATACTATGTGACAATTCGCGGTTATGGCAAGATCCATCCGCGTTGGTTTGCACGTTCGAACCTGATCTCTATCTTTTGTACGCGGCTATGGTACGTCCATTCGCGTTGGTCTACGCGACCGTAATTTTTTGAATACTTGATTAAGTTTAATATTACTAATCGAGTTTAGCACCATTAAACTTGGGGGGCTACCAGGGTATAATAATACCACTGTTTCCGTGCATGACACGCAAATATCTTTGGATATATTTCTTTGCCGTAGAAGTCCGCCTTCTGCCGGGTTATTCCTTTGCCATGGAAGTATCACTTCCATTGGCTTATTCCTTCGCCGCAGAAGTACTCCTTCCGCGTGCTTGTTTCTGCGCCATGGAAGTATCTCTTCCATTGGCTTATTCCTTCGCAGCGGAAGTTCTCCTTCCGCGCGCTTCTTCCTTTGCCATGGAAGTATCTCTTCCATTGGCTTATTCCTTCGCCACAGAAGTACTCCTTCCGCGCGCTTATTTCTGCGCCGTGGAAGTATCTCTTCCATTGGCTTATTCCTTCGCAGCGGAAGTACTCCTTCCGCGCGCTTCTTCCTTTGCCATGGAAGTATATCTTCCATTGGCTTATTCCTTCGCCGCGGAAGTACTCCTTCCGCGCGCTTATTTCTGCGTCGTGGAAGTATCTCTTCCATTGGCTTATTCCTTCGCCGCGGAAGTACTCCTTCCGTGCGCTTCTTCCTTTGCCATGGAAGTATCTCTTCCATTGGCTTATTCCTTCACCGCGGAAGTACTCCTTCCGCGCGCTTATTTCTGCGCCATGGAAGTATTTATTCCATTGGCTTATGCCTTCGCCACTGAAGTATCTCTTTCGTTGGCTTATTCATGCGCCGTGGGAGTATTCTTCCGCGTGCTTGTTATCTTTGCCGTGGAAGTATCTCTTCCACGGGCTCATTATTTTCGCCGTGGAGGTATCTCTTCCACGTGCTCGTTATTTTAGCCGTGGAAGTATCTCTTCCACGTGCTCATTATTTTTGCCATGGAAGTATCTCTTCCACGTGCTCATTATCTTCGCCGTGGAAGTATCTCTTCCACGTGCTCATTATTTTCGCCGTGGAAGTATCTCTTCCACGTGCTCATTATCTTCGCCGTGGAAGTATCTCTTCCACGTGCTTGTTATATTCGCCATGGAAGTATCTCTTCCACGTGCTCGTTATTTTCGCCGTGGAAGTATCTCTTCCACGTGCTCATTATCTTCGCCGTGAAAGTATCTCTTCCACGTGCTCATTATTTTCGTCGTGGAAGTATTCTTCCACGGGCTCATTATTTTCTCCGTGGAAGTATCTCTTGCACGTGCTCATTATCTTCGTCGTGGAAGTATCACTTCCACGTGCTCATTATCTTCGCCGTGGAAGTATCTCTTCCACGTGGTTGTTATCTTCGCCGTGGAAGTATCTCTTCCACGTGCTCATTATTTTCATTGTGGAAGTATCTCTTCCACGCGCTTATTATCTTCGCCGTGGAAGTATCTCTTCTACGCGCTCATTATCTTCCCCGTGGAAGTATCTCTTCCACGTGCTCATTATTTTCGCCGTGGAAGTATCTCTTCCACGTGCTCATTATCTTCGCCGTGGAAGTATCTCTTCCACGTGCTTGTTATCTTCACCGTGGAAGTATCTCTTCCACGTGCTCATTATCTTCGCCATGGAAGTATCTCTTCCACGTGCTCATTATTTTCGCCGTGGAAGTATCTCTTCCACGTGCTCATTATTTTCGCGATGGAAGTATCTCTTCCACGTGCTCATAATCTTCACCGTGGAAGTATCTCTTCCACGTGTTCGTTATTTTCGCCGTGGAAGTATCTCTTCCACGTGCTCATTATCTTCGCCGTGGAAGTATCCCTTCCATGTGCTCATTATTTTCGCCGTGGAAGTATCTCTTCCACGTGCTTATTATTTTCGCCGTGGAAGTATCTCTTCCACGTGCTCATTATTTTGGCCGTGGAAGTATCTCTTCCACATGCTCATTATCTTCACCGTGGAAGTATCTCTTCCACGTGCTCATTATTTTCGCTGTGGAAGTATCTCTTCCACGTGCTCATTATTTTTGCCGTGGAAGTATCTCTTCCACGTGCTCATTATCTTCGCCGTGGAAGTATCTCTTCCACGTGCTCATTATTTTCGCCGTGGAAGTATCTCTTGCACGTGCTCATTATTTTCACCGTGGAAGTATCTCTTCCAGGTGCTCATTATTTTTGCCGTGGAAGTATCTCTTCCACGTGCTCACTATCTTCGCCGTGGAAGTATCTCTTCCACGTGCTCATTATTTTCACCGTGGAAGTATCTCTTCCACGTGCTCATTATCTTCGTCGTGGAAGATTCTCTTCCACGTGCTTGTTATCTTCGCCGTGGAAGTATCTCTTCAACGTGCTCATTATTTTCGCCGTGGAAGTATCTCTTCCACGTGCTTATTATCTTCGTCGTGGAAGTATCTCTTCCACGTGCCCATTATTTTCGCCGTGGAAGTATTCTTCCACGGCGCATCGTTATCTTTGGCCGTGGAAGTACGACTTCCACTAGCTCATTCTGCCACAGGAGTACGTCTTCTGTTGGTTCATACCTTTGTTATGGAAGTACGTCTTCCGCGACGAATTACTTTGCCCGACCATGGAGTGATTTTTCCAAAGTTTATATTGTTTGGCTTTAATTAGACGAAGCCTGATCAACTACGTTTGGTTCAGGAAAAACCACAATAGATTTTGGCATTTATTATCAGATGTCGTGGCCGCAAGACGTATGTAATATCCGTGCCACAGAGGTATGTCTTCTGTTGGCCTTAAGGCGAATGAAATATTTGCGATATGCTGCATCATTAGTGGGTATAAGAAGTACGCCTTCAAATGTTCACGCTGCAGCATACAGGTTCCACCTCCACCTTTACAAAACCTTATTATCATCCTCACGTTAGAGATGAATAAGAATTATACCTTGCTGATGCCAGTGTTACCCCGGCTTTAGAACAAGTTTTCTTCTTACGGGGTCCTTACCGTTTAATCACGGGAAACCAAGCATTCGAGCACAACCACCCGTCTTACGTATACATGTTTTCCCATTTCTTTCGACGTGGATATGCTTACAGGTAGCTGATATGGTGTAAAGTCTAGTAACCTCGGTGAAAACCTCGCATACTAGACTGGGGGGACATGATGGCGTATAGTGGCTATGCTCACTATTCGCAAGCAGACTATTCGCAATCCCAGCCTATCATATTTTTGCTAAAGGAAGCCCATTACGAGTGGGGCAATATGTTACGGATGACCTACGAGGATATCCTAGCAACAAGCCGCACGCGGTTGTTTAGTAAGCGTGATACATGAATAAGTCTAGCATAACATGATCATGGACCATATCATACTAGACTGGGGGACATGTCGACGTATAGTCTGCCTTTGGCCTGGCCTGACAGGCCCGCGGCCCACACATACCTACCTTACCCTACAAGAAACCCTAAGCCTATATAAACAGGGGTAGGGGTCTCATTATCATCAGGTTCTCTCTCTTAACCACACCTCTTATACAACATATCGATCAATACTGACTTGACCGTCGGAGGTGGACCCCGGGGCTCCGGCCTCGGGTCCACGTCTAACCGGTTCTTTATTGTTTGTAGCATTACTCAGGATCCGAGAAGACGACGAACGGCCCAGGAGAGTCGTCAGACCAGCCTAGCCAAACTATGCTCCAACAGACTTGGAGAACAAGTTTGTTAATTCTATAAATACTCCTTCATAGCCTTCATAATTTTTGTCCCTCCGCTCTATTCTCTTCCTGCGATCGCAACAAACACCCCTTTTAGGGTTTCGGTTTGTTTTCGATTTAGCTATTATTCGCAAGTGTTGAAGCTACGATTTTCAAGTGCTAGCATCACGATTAGCCCGTTGCATTACGTGTGTACAAGAGCGTAATATAGTTTCACTATAAACTATATCTTGGTATTCTTCATATAAACCCTAGTTTGTGATTCGTCGGTGTTCTTGTGAAATTGCTCTAGCTAAAAGGTATATAACCCTAACTCGATTAATTATGAATGTGTTATTAATTATGATCTTGTTAAATCGCTTCCGCTATGTGTGCTTTGATCTTATTTAGGGTTTTGCGTAATTGTTATGAGCTTTATAAACCTTCACAACCTATATGCGGTTATTATCTCTTGCTTAGGTCGCAAGAATAGGGAAGCTCGACCTAGGGTTCCCTCGGGTATAAAAAGAACCCCAAAGGTTCCACAAAGGTACGATATTCACAATACTCTAACCTTCACATATACTGAAACCGATTACTTACTTTCACGCTGGAGTCTAACACGCGCCCACGGTAAGCCTAACGGTGTTTGTTATTTAGTGCGCAGGGTCTCAAGCAAATTCACTTGGTGCAAGAGACAGAGTCCACAAGACCCCGAATTAAGCCTAATTCGGGCCAAGCGTGGTCCATCCAACTTTTGTATCAACTTTTCTTTCAACTCTTGTTGCATAGTTTCTTTCAAATAAAATTTCTTTCAACTCTCTTTGCCTATAAATAGTGGATTATTTTCAGCTTTTCTTTCAACTCTTGTTGCTCAGTTTCTTTCAAAAATATCTTAGATCCTTGATTAGTTAGTTTGGATTAACCTTGTTTAAGATGTGATTCTATCCTCAATCATATAACTTTCGAATGAACTTAGGAAAAGTTTCAAATCAAAAGCGAGCTGTTGTGAAACCAACTATTTAGAACTAAAAAATGAAATCATGCAACTTTCAGATGAAGTAAGAAACTACAGTGGTAAACTATATTCGATGCATGAAAAAAACAGTAATAAAAAAAATTAAGAAGCAAACCTTAGTCATGGATGACGATTTGCGAGACTTATCTGTCCAACATTCTTTTCAATCAACATTCTTTGCAATCAACTTTATTGGGTAGCTAAGTGCCCTCTTAACAATATCCAATCCTACCTCCGGTTCATCGTTGCCAAGAGTTTCTTTAGTTCTATCAAACTTAGCAGCAAGACGCATTTACGTGCATCCACCACCTACTATGATACCTTCCTCAATGGTAGCCTATATGATGATCGGAGATCTAACTATATTTAGCACTGAATTTAAGAAAAGAAAAGCGAAAAGTGGTTCCTAAAGTAAGAATAGATTGTAATAACCTTTGTTGCATTGAGTGCAACTTCTACTTTCTATTTCTTTTCCTTAAGTTCGGGTTTTGTTCATCCTCAGCCTAGAATATAATGTAAACTTGATACAAATGGATACATCGACAATGACCTAAATTTAAATTCTAGAAAACTAAAACACACCCGCGTAACATGGACTCTACCAGATAATTTGGCGATTCTTTCGTTTAGCTTTTCTTTCCTATAGTCCTGTTATGTGGCCTATAACATCAAGTTCAGTTTATGGTTGTTATTATATAAAGAAAAAAGACTATTAGAAGTGAACATGGAAAAGAGTTGTATGTTAACTTGGCTCTTCAACTTTTTGACTGACATTTGCCTTGAATCCATATAGTAACCTCACGACATGTAGGTTTTTAAACCCGAAAAGCTGCAGTGTTGGAAAAAAGTAATCGCAGTTAGCATGAAATTGTTATTTATGTATAGCATTAAGATTTTACTAACAAATAAAATAGCTATGGCTGAAGTGACAGATACATCATGTATATTGAAAAGTGTAATCGAAAAATACCATATTAAATAATTACGAGAGCACCAGATGAAGCTAAGTTAGCATTTGGTAGTTCTCTATTATTATTTTTGGGTTTGGCCTCTCCACCATGGCAAAAAGCTACATCTTAATGTCATGAAATAAATATATCCGACAGAAGAAGATACATTAAAAGCATAATAAAATCATTCGTATTAGAAGCATCATAATACCTAGAAGTATAAACTTATCAATCTAATAGTAATAAAAAACATCATACTAAAACATACAAATCAAGAAACTTGATCAAGCATTTACTTACATCATTAATTGACGAGGGGATGTTGATATAAATAAATTTCTTCGATCGAGATTAAAAGAAACAAACAACCCGATAGACTCTTAATCCGAGATCAGTTAAGATCTATGATAAGCACAAATAATCAGATCACTCAAGGTTAAAGAAACAGAGCAAAATGATTAATTGAGATCAAGAATGGCGGGAAATGTTTATTTATTGATAGTAACTGAATGATTACAAGAAGAGATAAATTTAACAAATTCTAGACAAGAAATGAAATGAATGAACAAGTTTGGTATTTAAATGTGTTTATCCCGCCAAAAGTAGAAACTATTAGAGGTTGTTGGAAAGTGTCACGTGCACCTCACACTCCTGACTAAACAGTCATTTGTGTGCCCCTCACGTGCCAAAAAACATAAGCAGTCTCTAATCCTAGCTTATAGTAGCTTATAGTAGCTTGAGCTTATCAATCCATTCCCCTTAAGAAACAGCTTGTCCTTAAGCTGTACAATCAAACATAGGAAATCTGAGCTGTAAGTCTTGAACTGGTACCCATGTAGCATCTTCTATTGTCCCATTATCCCACTGGACAAGCACATAAATATCTACTCCATTACCTTTCTTAGCCATCCTTCTATCTAAAATAGCCACACGTTCCACAAGAAACACACCACTATTTTTACAAGGTGGAAAAGTTCCAGACACTTGACACTCTCTGGCTGATTGCACCTCTTAAGTTGAGAAATATGAAAGACATTGTTTATCTGAGAAGAGGCAGGGAGATCTAACTTGTAGGCTACTTGTCCAATCCTTTGTAAAACTTTGAAAGGGACAAAATACTCTGGAGAAAACTTATTCTGCTTGCCTTATCTAAAAAAAACTTGTCTGTAAGGTTGCAGCTTCAAGAATACCCAATCTCCACACTCAAAAGTTTTGTCTGTCCTTCCCTTGTCAGCATGAGACTTCATTCTATTTGAGCTCTGCACATGTGAAACTTCAGAACTTCTACTGCTGCCTCTCTTTCACTAAGTGTCTTATCGACCAAATCCACCTTACTTTCCCCTCCCATGTATGGTATGTGGATTGGTGGTGTCTTGCCATAAGCTGCCTCATATGGTGTAGTAAGAATAGAAGTGTGAAAGTTAGTATTATACCACCACTTTGCCAAAGAGAGCCATTTCATCCACTGCTTTGGTTGGTCTCCAGTCATACACCTTAGGTAGCATTCTACACATCTATTGACCACTTCAGTTTGTCCATCAGACCGTGGATGATAAGCAGTATACATATTCAGCTTGACTTGCAACAACTTGAATAACTCCTTCCAAAATAAGCTAACAAACACTTTATCTCTATCTGACACAATGTCTTTAGGTAACCCATGAAGCTTGTATACATGATCCAAAAATAATTAAGCTACTTGTGAAGCAGTGAAAGGGTGAGAAAGAGCCATAAAATGGGCATACTTACTCAATCTATCCACCACTACTGAAATAACATCCTTGCCCTATGACTTTGGTAAACCCTCAATGAAATCCATAGAAATGCTAGTCCAAGTACTAGTAGGAATCGGTAAAGGTTAGAGGAGACCTGGATAAGCTTCCAAATTAGGTTTATTCCTTTGACAAATGACACATTCTCTAACCATCTGCTTGACTTCCTTTCTCATTTTCTTCCAGTAAAATAATGAAAATAATTTGTGAGTAGTAACCTTGACCCCTGAATGACCACCTACAGCATCACCATGGATTTGTTGCAGCAAGTCTTGTCTCAAGGCAATATTGTTACCCACTACCAACTTGCCTTTTCTCCTAAGTTGTTGGTTGTGCCAATTGTAATGACCCATTTGATTGCCACAAGACTGCAACTTAGTGATAAGTGTCTTTAAAAACAAATCTTGGTCCCAACTTTCTACCACTTGATTCTATAGATCAGTTGTGATGGTAGAAGTAGTTATGATACTTAATAGTTCAACAGGATTTTGGAGCCTTGAAAGGGCATCTGCAGTAACATTATCAACTCCCTTTTTGTACAAAATTTCAAAGTCAAATCCCATCAATTTTGGAAGCCATTTCAACTGAGTAGGAGTTGCCATTCTTTGTTCCACCAAATATTTAAGGCTTATGTGATCTGTCTCGATTTTGAAGTGTCTATCTAACAAACAACCCCTCCACTTTTCCAATGCATGTACCACAGATAAGAATTCCTTCTCATAAGTAGACATAAGTTGGTGTTTGGCAGATAATGTCTGATTGAGGTAAATTACGACCTTTAGGAAAAGGTGCGTAAAAGCGGTAAGTATTAAGCGATGATTTAGGAAAATCAACACTAATGACCCTTATGATATGAAAGTTCGTTTCCCAAGGAGGTATATGTGTGTGACTAAGATGTAAATGATTTGAGATTAATAATTGGTTTAGAAGGGGATGAGAAAAGAAGATGACGAAGACGAGTAATTAATACTACGACGACAAAACGTAAAACCGTAAAAACTACAAAAATAAAAATTAATTCTAAAAATTACCAAAAATTCATGAAAAATCAAAATTTATAAACTAAGAGTTTACCAATGATCAAAACTTTTTCAAACCTTTTAAATAATTAAATATTCAATTTTTAAATGCTAATTAAAGCCCTAAAAATCAAATAAATTATCAAAAAGCCCAAATAAAGTGTTTTCAATTGGAAAACCTCTAAAATGAACTAAAAAGTTTAAAAACTATTTTTAGAAAATTTTAAACTAATAAAAACTATTTAAAATGATTTAAAAACTATTAAAACTTAAAATAATTATAAAAATTAATCTAAAAGTGATAAAATTATTCTATAAGTTGCAAAAATCCTATTTTAATGTATTTAAGCTAAGAAAAATGTAAAAAGTTGAAAAATGTGAAATTTGAAAAATAATAATCAAATAATATTAAAATAATATTAAAAATCCAAAAAATGTAAAAAATTCTAAAAACTTGCAAACTAGTTCATATTAACCTAAATAAATAGAAAATAAAAGTAAAATGACCAGATTACCCCTATTGGGCCCTCAAATGGGCCAAAACCAAAATCAGTCAACACAAATGGGCTTTTTAGCCCAAAAAGTCAAACTTGGCCCAATTGATTTGGAAAAGCCCTATCTGACTTAAAATTTAATTCTAAACACAAAACTCTAAAGGCCCAAAAGCTGAAAGTGAGCTTATCACAGCTTATTATGCAAACAGCTTATCCTTATTGGGCTTTTTAGCCCATTAAGAATTAAGCTAATGCCATAAGCTCTAATTTGACACACAACCTTCTTTTGGGATGCTTAAGAGATCTGTAAAAAGAAATTTTGAAGAAGCACACTCAATAAGCCAGAAATAAGCAAAGTATTATTTCACTAAAAGACAAAATAGTCGTTTTTGAGAAATAAGACACCTCAGGACTTGATTCAACTTGCAAAATGTCACAAATGGACTCAATAAGACAAAACAATCAACAAAATTCCAATAAGCAAAACCAATAAGCCAGAATAAGCCAATAAGCACTTATGAAAAAGTCAATTAAGTTGGTTTTCTAGTCAAACCCTAAAGTCAACCCACCAAATGCTCTAGTATAAATAAATGGGTCAAATAATGAGCACCTATTACAAAATCCAAGTTGTTGCTGGTTAAAATAAGCTATTATAGCTTAATGATAAGCTGAAACCCAATTAACACTAGCAGTGGCAACTTTCAGTAGGAACTGGTTCCCATTGCTTTGACTATTTGACCAAGCTTTTTAGAGAGATTTAGTTGGATTCAATTGGAAACAAGGTCACCCTTGTGATCAGTGAATCACAAGGAGTCAATAGCAACAAGAAAATCAAAATTTGGTTCACACAATAAGCCAAAATCAATCAAACAGTCACCAGATCATGCACAGACATGGAAAATAAGCAGTTATGCACAAATAAGCAGATTAAGCCTGAATAAGCCAACCAAACTCAACAGGATGCATACACAAGCTATATAAACTATGAATAAGCACAAACAAACTTGAATCAAACTCTGAATCAAAGTAAATAACAAGATCAAAGCAGATAAAGCTACTGATAAAAAAAGTGCATATGCAGAAACCTATTTGCTGATCTATTTGACACCAGATCCAATTTTAGGCACTCAAATCTCTTTCCCTAGTGTAGTTAACCTAGATTTAACACTTGTTAACCCTAGTCTATGATTAGATCTAGGTGTCCTCAAAATCCTAGCCAATTTTACCAAGTAAACAAGATTTTATACCCTTTTTATGAATCAAGGTGTTTCAAACCACAAAATATGCAGCAATATGACCAAGTATACAAGATAAGCATGTACTAATACCCATAAGCACAAAACTAACACTTAACAAACCACAAATCCAAATTATGCAGTTGACCCAAACACCCCTTAAAAACCTGATTATCCAGTTTCAAACCACAAATCAAACTAACAACCCCTCATAAACATCAAACAACACCAAATGAACAATAATCAACCATCAAATCATAGATTCACCAACTATCATGCAATAATCACCAAAATCAGAAAAATAAGAGAGAAAATGAAAAGGGAAGAAGGTGCAAACCTCCAAGACCTACATCCAGGCCCTGGATTGTTTGAGCTTAGGTACTAGCAGAACAAGTACCAGCTTCCAATGCTGCTAAGAAGAACAAACCAACAAGTGAGATCAAAATAAACAAGACTTTCTGATTTTTGAAGCACAAGCTTTATCACTTAAAACCTTGCCTCAAAAACCTTCAAACAAGATTATGGAACTCAGAATCAGGTTATTCCAACACCAACTTTTAACAAATATCAAAGAGATTTCAAAATTCAGAAATCAACTTTTATTAATTTAGAAAGGAATTACAAAGATTAATAGCCTAAAACTGGAACAAAAGCTCTCTCACAGGTGAGGAGTCTATTTATAGGCGAATGCCAAGCTTAGCACTATTCACAAACCCTAGAAGTGAAATTCCTATTCTATCCTTGAGCCTTCTAGAAGTTTTCTTGGTGTGAGCTGTCCAAAGTGATCTTGGATGTTTATTTTAGCTTTGGAATGAAGCAAGGACTCTCAGCTGTTGATTTTGCCACATAGGATGACTTGGAGGTTAAGTTGTCATGTGATTGGTTAAACGGGAATTGGGGGTGGGGTCCATAGTGAGTGGGATTAAGGGTTTTAAGGTTGGGATGTGTTTCTGCACATGTGAATCAAGTGTGTGCAAAGGTAATTGAAAATTACCCCATGTTTAAGTGGAGTAAATTCTGGGTGGTGAAAAAGGTAAACAGTAGTGCATTTGATCCGAAATGGGGGGAAAGTTGTGTGTTTGGCTCATTTTCATTTGAATGTTTCAAATGTGGCAACTTAAACCCTTGTTCTTTGGTGAAATAGGTATAACACGTTTTTCAGCCATGAAACTTCATTTCCTATGTAAATAACTTTCAGACTTTGACAATTTTGGCACAAGATTTTTCCAAAAGGGTTATAAGGGTAGTTTTTGCCATTTTTGGATAATTCAAGGGCTGATCTTGGACATTGTTGATCTTCAAAGGTCTTCAATGCAACTTTAACTCCATGAGGGACCATAATTGGCAATTTAGAATTGTTAAGGGACTAAACTTGTCATTTCTTCAAAGTCGAAGGACCATTTGTGTAATTTTGACAAACTTAAGGGACCAAACTTGTAATTATGAATATACAAGGGTTTTAAGTGTCATTTCTTCATTCATTGAGGATCAATCTTGCATGTCTTCAAGTCTTCAAGGGTATTTGTTGGATAAATCATGAAATAGGGCCCGGTTCTTTGTACGGCTTCGTTTCTCGTGTTCGTTTTTCCTTGTTTCTTGTGATATTTTGTCTTTTTCACGATATCCATACCTAAAATACACAAGTAAACAAACACAAGCATATATATGGTATTTTATGACATTTTTATGCATTTAAAGCCCGAAAAGACCGATGAGATCATGTATAAATACCATCTCATCACTCCCCCATACTAAGCCATTGCCGTGCCCTCACGCAATACTAGAATAAAGTATCTAAGCATCTCCAAAGGTCAATTTTATTAACCTTTATTTAAGAGGAAAAGACTTGCAACATACTACGACGATGTGTAAAGACATAATGTATGATTTTCATCACAAAGTGACTTTTAGGGTCAAAGAATAGAAACAAGTAAATGTCCCTTAGAGTAAACTTCGTCATCCTTGATTGTCATACATTCCATGCTAAGTGAAAAAACGAGATCATTGTTGGTACAAGTCACAATGCTAACACTACTCATACGTCCAAATTGTGTAATACTTTTTCTCCCCGCAATCCTAGTTATTATAAAAAAAGAAATGGGTTACTAGCATTTTTTAACTATTTGTCATGAATCACAAGTGATTCATATTGACTTATTTGAGTAGTTATTAGTCCGAAAGCAAAGTAGCACGATTTAATCGATAGTTAGCCAAAGGACAAAATCTTTTAAAACGGCTTCTCGTGTATCTCCTTAAGTTCATATCTTGGCATAACTCGTATCACGATTTGAGACCTTTCTCGGACCGATATTTGGCATGTACTTCATACTTCAAATCTTGGGAAGACGGTCTTGAAATTATGGTCTTCTCTTCATATATTTGGTATTTCTTCACTTGACGTTTTTGAGAGATTCTTCATATTTGGACCACGACTTCATCATTTTTCTTCAATCTTAACTTTGGATTTTGATATACAACGATCCGCCTCCTTTTCGGACTTGGATATATTTATCCTCATACCTTGTAAGGGTCTTTTCGGATAGATTTTCTCCATGATCTTTAGGGGAGTAATTGCTTTTCGTCGTGTGTCTCGATCCTTCATATTGATTTAGGAATAATGATACTTCACATCATCTTGGATCTTTAGTAACTAAATAGGGCTCCTCATGCCTTGTTAGGGCCTTTTTGGATGATCTCCAATCTTCGCGTCCCGCTTCAATAAGTTATGCCTTGGTTATGAACTCTATTCAACCCCGAGCAATTTTTAAACGATCTTGCGCTAGAGGCTAAGTAACCTTTCAAATCGTACGACCTTACTTATTGCAATTATTTTTATTCCTAATGCATTGATCTTATGGGAAGAAAAAGCCACAATTAAAAACATATGAGTTTTTGAAAGAACATTTTCATGTTCTACGTTTAGCATGATCACTTGTCTAACTCTATCATCTCTCGTTCTTCACTATATAAAGACCTCTAATTAAAGAGACTCGTGAATACTTAGCCATGCAAGTCAAAATTAAGCCAAATTTGGATTAGCTTTCATTAAGACTATATCAAATCAAAGTTTTTGGTTTTCAAGCCACCTATAGGATCTTTCACTTTCTTTGACTTTTTCAAGCTTAGAGAATGCATTTTATAGTTCCCTTGATAAGTGACTTTCTAGGATCAATTATAGGAACTTGCGAAAAGTTCTTGTTCTTAACCCGAATGAGCTAAGACTTTCGCG
Organism: Glebionis coronaria; assembly: GCA_025667525.1. Taxonomy (NCBI): domain Eukaryota; kingdom Viridiplantae; phylum Streptophyta; class Magnoliopsida; order Asterales; family Asteraceae; genus Glebionis; species Glebionis coronaria. The sequence continues at coordinate 288,761,625 of CM046880.1, read as the reverse complement.
TTTTAAAGCTCCCTATATAAAAGTCTAGCAAAACTTGAATTGAGCGGGTTAAGGAATGTAAATGGCTCCAAATGCCCATCAAGTAAAAAATTAGCTCTTATTCTACCCATCGGAAAATATACATTCGTGTCTCAAAAACACTTATGAAAACTAAGAAATTTTTTAAAATTTGGCCATTTTTAGCCTTATTAGCAACAAAACAAAACATTGAAAGTTGGAAAGCGTGAGGGCGTAGCAAAGCAAGTACCTATTCACCCCCCATACTAAAAGTAAACATTGTCCTCAATGTTTCGAGTCTAAAGGTGGAGCACCCCCATACTAGAGACGAAGAATCGAATGCTTAGGATCTAGCATGGAAAGGGTGATCAACAATATATCTAAAGCCGTTTATTAAGTATGCTAAAAGATAATTGTTAGAACAATAAAGGATATGTCCTAGATTCGTGAAAAACTTCTTCAAGCAACCGATGGAGGCTCACGTAAACGAACACGAAAGTCTTCAATCGTAGATGATGATGATGATCTAGATAACACAATCACAAACAACCACGAGACAACGAGTTGGAAGGGTACAAGTCCCCTTATTAGTGAATAGTAAGCATAAAAGGATAAGCATGGGATCTCCCCCACGAGGCACCTCGTTTTTTATTACCGAGTCATGAGCTCGACTCGATCCCCTCAATGCTAATTATCATTGGGGAAGGTGACTTGTTCGAGGGCAACCATTGAAGGAATTTCCCCACCAAAGTAGTGCTTAAGCCTATGTTCATTCACCTTGAAGTTAGGACCATAATCTTGAGCTAGCTCGATGGTCCCATAAGGAAACACTTGTGTAATGGTGAACGGACCCGACCAACGAGATTTCAATTTCCCGGAAAATATCTTAAGTCGAGAGTTAAAAAGTAACACTTGATCACCAACGTTAAAAACCCGGTTTTTAATCTTTGAATCATGAAACTTTTTAGTCTTTTCTTTAAAAATTAGTGAATTTTCATAAGCATTGTCTCTTAATTCATCTAATTCATTCAATTTTATTTTCCGGTGATCTCCCGCGGTCTTCAAGTCAAAGTTTGCATGCTTAAGGGCCCAATATGCCTTGTGCTCCAATTCAATGGGCAAATGACAATTCTTCCCATAGACTAACTTATAAGCAGTGCAACCGATAGGTGTCTTATAAGCGGTCCTAAAGGCCCATAAAGCATCATCGAGTTTGTCGGACCATGAAGCACGGTTTTCTCCAATTGACCTCTCTAAAATCCTCTTCAAAGCTCGGTTCGAAACCTCGACTTGCCCACTCATTTGCGGGTGATAAGCCGTATAAAGACGATGAGTAACTCCATATTTCTTTAAGACCTTCTCGAATTGGTCATTACAAAAATGGGTTCCACGATCGCTTATAATAGCACGAGGGGTTCCGAACCGAGAGAATAGTTGCTTCAAAAACTTCACTACCACACGAGCATCATTAGTAGGCAAAGCCTTAGCTTCCACCCACTTAGAAAGGTAGTCAACCGCGACGAGGATATATTTGTTGCCATGAGAAGATGGGAACGGCCCCATAAATTCTATTCCTCATATGTCGAAAATCTCACACACTTGAATTATGTTTCGCGACATTTCATCACGTTGAGACGATTTTCCTTGACGTTGGCACGAATCACACGACTTCACAAGTGCGTGTGCATCACGATAGATAGAAGGCCAAAAGAAGCCGGCATCGAACACTTTCTTAGCCGTGAGATTAGAACCGTGGTGACCACCCGTGGGTCCCTCGTGACAAGCTCTAAGGATATTAGAAGCTTCGGCACCAAAAACACAACGTCGAACGAGTTGATCCGCACAAACTCGAAAGAGATAAGGGTCGTCCCAAAAATAGAACTTGACGTCACGAAAGAATTTTCGCTTTTGTTGTGTCTTCATACCCTTAATTATGAAATTGCCCGCATGGTAATTTGCAATGTCGGCAAACCATGGGGTGGTGTCTTTAGAATTCACTACACCGAGAGTCTCGAGAGGAAATGTTTTGGTGATTTCCTTGTTCTCGAAAACATCTTTGTGAGGATCTTCTAGACGAGAGAGATGATCGGCCGCTAGATTCTCGGCTCCTTTTTTGTCAAGCACTGTGACATCAAATTCTTGGAGGAGGAGCATCCAACGAAGCAATCTCGACTTAGCATGTTGCTTAGCTAAGAGATACTTGATAGCCGAATGGTCGGTATACACGATGCTTTTAGTTAAGACGAGATAAGGTTGGAATTTCTCAAAAGCATTGACCACGACAAGGAATTCCTATTCCGTTGTGGTGTACTTTAATTGAGCCTCGGTCATCGTCTTACTAGCATAATGGATAGGACGGAAATGCTTGTCATAACGTTGCCCTAAGACGGCCCCTATAGCATAATCACTTGCATCGCACATGATTTCAAAGGGTAATTCCCAATTAGGAGCAACAAGAATGGGAGCTTCGGTAAGTTTCCTTTTGAGAGTTTCCAAAGCTCTAACACAATCCTCATTGAAGTTAAAAGGAGCATCCTTCTCGAGAAGGTGTGTCATAGGTCGAGAGATTTTCGAAAATTCCTTGATGAAACGACGATAAAAGCCCGTGTGGCCTAGGAAACTCCTAACTCGCTTAACGGTTTTGGGATGAGGTAACTTGGCGATGACGTATACCTTAGCTTTATCGACCTCAATCCCCGCTTTCGACACCTTATGTCCTAAGACGATTCCTTGTTTACACATAAAATGACATTTTTCCCAATTAAGCATAAGATTGGTTTCTTCACAACGTTTTAACATTTGCTCGAGATTAGATAAACACGACGTGAACAAATTGCCAAACACCGAGAAGTCATCCATAAACACTTCCATCGACTTCTCGATCATATCGTGAAAAATTGCCATCATACACCGCTGAAACGTACCCGGTGCATTACAAAGTCCGAAAGGCATCCTACGATAAGCGAACGTTCCATAAGGACATGTAAAAGTAGTCTTCTCTTGATCACGAGGGTCGATAGGGATTTAAAATTAACCGGAAAAATCATCTAAAAAGCAATAGAATTCATTTCCCGCGAGTCGATCCAACATTTGATCCATGAAGGGCAAAGGAAAGTGGTATTTACGAGTGGCGTCATTTAACTTTCGGTAGTCAATACACACCCTCCAACCGGTCACAACACGAGTGGGAATTAACTCGTTGTTTTCATTAGGCACAACGGTCATTCCTCCCTTTTTAAGGACACAATGGATTGGGCTCACCCATGGGCTATCGGAGATAGGATAAATCATTCCCGCGTCAAGGAGTTTCAACACTTCCTTTATAATAACATCGTGAATTTTGGGATTCACCCTTCTTTGACTTTGAATTGCGGGTTTGTAGTCCTCCTTCATTAAAATCTTGTGAGTACAAAACTTTGGGTCAATACCCTTAATGTCGGAAATTTTCCACGCAATTGCCCCTTTATGAGCTTTAAGAACTTTCAAGAGCTCGGTTTTTTCATCACTAGCAACACCTCTTGCAATAATAACCGGTAACTTGTCATCACCTTTCAAGAATGTGTACTCAAGGTGAGAAGGAAGATCTTTCAATTCAAGGATAGGTGGTTCCTCGATTGAAGATTTTGGTTCAACACTCATAACTTCCATCGACGGAAGAAATGGTGGAATATAAGTATCATCACTAATCAACACCTCATCTTCATTGTCGATTTCATTTGAAGTGAGATCGCCTCCTTGGAATGGAGTGAGATTTGGTGTGGAATTAGCAAGAATCGGATCCAAAATAGTGGGATTGCCACTTGACGAGCTATCGGAAAAACCTAACACTTCTTGTGAAAACTCATCGCAAACCACATCAACGATGTCAATGTGATTGATGGTAGCGATTGCATAAACATGAGAAGGTTTTGAGTTTTGATTAGCGTTTATAACAAGTTCCTCTTCGTTGAATCTTAAAGTGATAGTTCTTGCATGAACGTCGATAAGCGATCTCGAGGTGTCTAAAAATGAACGACCTAAAATTAGAGGAACTTGAGGATCCGCGGGGATGTCTACTACTATAAAATCAACGGGATAGTAGAACTTCCCCACTTTCACGAAAACATCTTCGGCTACTCCACATGCTAAAATCATAGAATGATCGGCCATCTCGATAGACATGTTCGAAGGAATAAGAGCTGGAAGCGAAAGCGATTTCCAAATGGAAAATGGCATCAAATTAATGCTCGCACCAAGATCGGCCAAGGCGAGGCATTCTTTCATATCTTGTATGTCACAAGGAATGAGAAACTTTCCGGGGTCACCACCTTTTTCCGGTATGCGGTTAAGATAAACCGAAGAACAATTAGCAAGCTTTGAAAGCTTTTCCTTATCGCTCATCATACTTTTAAAAGTGGAAGCGAAACGAGGCATATACAACAACGCGTCGGCTAAACTCACATCAAAATGCACTTGTTGAAACATTTTTATAAAAAGCTCGATTTGTTGTTTGTTACGTTCTTGCAATTTCTCTTTGTTTCGTCTTGAAGGGTAAGGTAAGGGTGGTGTGGGTTGGGCATTAGGCAACGGCCTTGGAATCTCGGGTTCCACAATTGGTATTGGTTCAATCGTAGGTGTGGTTTGAACGGTACTTCGTGGGATTGTAATGTGCTCCTTTTCGACCATCACCTCGGGTTCTTTCTCGATTTCCTTCTCCGTAGAAGTACTTGGACGAGAGATTGGTTCCTTGAAAGTTCTACCACTTCGTGTAGCAATAACCTTCATTTCTCCCTTCGGGTTTGCAATGGTATCACTAGGAAGACCACCCGAGGAAGAGGGTTTACACATGATTGCTTCAAACATTTTAGCCATTCGGTCCTCAAATTTTGATTGCCTATCATCCGCTTTTAACAACTCTTGCTTAATCTCATTTTGTCCTAATTCCATCTTTTGTTGATTTTGTTGAAGACGTTGGACATTTCTTTCCATTTTATTTGCATGAGTTTTAAGTTCATTAGCAAGTTCGTTTTAAGCTCGTTTTTCAACTCGGATCTTAAGCTAATCATCTCACGTTGCATGTTATCAAATTTAGCATCATTTGCTTTAGCATAATCCAAAAATTCTCCTTGAAGATTTTTAGTGTGAGCATTTTGAAAACCTTGTGTAGTGTTTTGAAAATCACGGTTTTGGTTTTGATTAGTGACTTGTCCATTCCCACCTTGATAATTCCCTTTGTTGTAGTTACGTGAATTGCCTTGGTAATTACCACCTTGGTTGTGGTTTCGATAGTTATTAGCATTTTGATTTGGTGGAACTTGATTTAGGCGAGAACCTTGACCGTTTTGGTTATAAGTTCCCGTTGCTACATAAGCACTCGAAGTGTTACCATCCGCGGTAATGCACTCGGAAAGATCATGAGCTCCACCACAAGACAAACAACTCTTAGCAACCGCTTTAACCGAAGCGGAATTTGAAGCTTCTTGAGCTTTCCAATGGGACATAAGATTAGCAAATCTTTCGAAAAACCGATTTTCCTCATTAGCTTCATCATGTAAGGCATTAATGCTACGAGACGATGACGACGATGACGAACCCAAATTGGCAACACTCGGTGTGTTACGAGGGCTATAAACCTTAGATCTATTCTCGATAATCTTTAAAGCCTCATCGGTCGTTTTGCACAAAAAATTACCACCCGCGGCGGCATTCAAGTAATCTCGTTCATGATCATTAAGCCCATTATAAAAAGTATCAATTTGATGCAATTCCGAAAAATCATGGTGTGGACATTCATGTAACATTTCTTTAAAGCATTCCCATGCCATTGAAAAACTTTCATTATTTCTTTGCACAAATCGTGAAATCTCATTTTTCAAATGTGTTGTCTTAGATGGTGGAAAAAACTTGTTCACAAACTTAGAAACGAGATCACCCCATGTCAAAATCGAATTTGGCGGTTCTTTCTCAAGCCAAATTTTTGCGGGTCCATCTAACGAGTATGGAAACAACATCATCTTAATGGCGTCATGTGGAACATCCTTAAACTTGCTAGTAGTGGTGAGACGGTTAAAATTCCTAATGTGATAATGCGGGTTGTATTTCTCGTGACCTCTAAAATTATTTGCTTGCAACATCGACATTAAACCCGTCTTAATCTAGAAATTCTCCGCAAGGATAGCGGGAATCACAATGGCCTCTCCAAAACCCTTGGTGGGTGCTTGTAGCAACTCCATCATAGTACGATTAGCCATGACGACTTCTTGTTCTACAATAGGTTCAACATTTGGAGGTTGTTCTTCAATCAACGTCTCTTGATTGGCTTGCTTTTGAAGACGTTTACGAGCTCGTTTTGCTTGATTACGAGTGATCATAAACTTCACGAAGAATGGGAGGTGAGCAAAGAAGATTCTTTTTGGGTGTTTTGTGAATTTTGAATTTTTGTGTTTTTGATTGTTTTTAATTTTTTTTGGATTTTGGTGTATCTTCGTAGACAACAATCTACCAAATCTCTCCTCGAATCAAACTCTTGATTAAAGAAGCCTCAAAGGAATGAAAACAATCACGTGGAGTGAACGCCTTCGAATGACTTTAGAACTTTGGTGAAAACCAAATTGTTCAAGAGGGTTTAATCACAAAGAAACCAAGCAAATATATTATACGTAATAATACTTTGGGCGGCAAAACCCTCGATTAGCCTTCAATCTCAAAATACTCACAAGCAAGCGGGGAAACGAGGCTGCGCGAAGCACTTAAGAGCCTTTTTCCTTAGGGTATATTTTATAATACCCGCCTTATACCCACCTTATAGTTCGTATTTTTCAAAATCGAGCTTCACGAAAGTATTTATCTATTTTTGCCTTTTTCTTTTTGTTTGAGATTCGAATACAATAATTAGGAGATCAAATCCCAATTAAGGTTGTGTTTTCACACTTTTGGAGATATTGTTTATTTGTTGTGATACTTAATACAATATAGTAATAATATTTTCACAAGAAAAACCAAGAAAACCGATAATACGTATTAGTAGATTTCTACTAATACAAATACTATTTATGGTTAATATTAAAAACAACAATGCAAATTAATCACGACACACCTCCCCGGCAGCGGCGCCAAAAATGATTGAGGTAAATTACGACCTTTAGGAAAAGGTGCGTAAAAGCGGTAAGTATTAAGCGATGATTTAGGAAAATCAACACTAATGACCCTTATGATATGAAAGTTCGTTTCCCAATGAGGTATATGTGTGTGACTAAGATGTAAATGATTTGAGATTAATAATTGGTTTAGAAGGGGATGAGAAAAGAAGATGACGAAGACGAGAAATTAATACTACGACGACAAAACGTAAAACCGTAAAAACTACAAAAATAAAAATTAATTCTAAAAATTACCAAAAATTCATCAAAAATCAAAATTTATAAACTAAGAGTTTACCAATGATCAAAACTTTTTCAAACCTTTTAAATAATTAAATATTCAATTTTTAAATGCTAATTAAAGTCCTAAAAATCAAATAAATTATCAAAAAGCCCAAATAAAGATTTTTCAATTGGTAAACCTCTAAAATGACCTAAAAAGTTTAAAAACTATTTTTAGAAATTTTTAAACTAATAAAAACTGTTTAAAATGATTTAAAAACTATTAAAACTTAAAATAATTATAAAAATTAATCTAAAAGTGATAAAATTATTCTATAAGTTGAAAAAAATCCTATTTTAATGTATTTAAGCTAAGAAAAATGTAAAAAGTTGAAAAATGTGAAATTTGAAAAATAATAATAAAATAATATTAAAAATCCAAAAATTGTAAAAAACTCTAAAAACTTGCAAACCAGTTTATTTTAACCTAAATAAACAGAAAATCAAAGTGAAATGACCAGATTACCCCTATTGGGCTCTCAAATGGGCCAAAACTAAAATCAGTCAACACAAATGGGCTTTTTAGCCCAAAAAGTCAAACTTGGCCCAATTGATTTGGAAAAGCCCTATCTGACTTAAAATTTGATTCTAAACACAAAACTCTAAAGGCCCAAAAGCTGAAAGTGAGCTTATCATAGCTTATTATGCAAACAGCTTATCCTTATTGGGCTTTTTAGCCCATTAAGCAATAAGCTAATGCCATAAGCTCTAATTTGACACATAACCTTCTTTTGGGATGTTTAAGAGATCTGTAAGAAGAAATTTTGAAAAAGCACACTCAATAAGCCAGAAATAAGCAAAGTATTATTTCACTAAAAGACAAAATAGTCATTTTTGAGAAATAAGGCACCTCAGGACTTGATTCAACTTGCAAAATGTCACAAATGGACTCAATAAGCCAAAACAATCAACAAAATTCCAATAAGCAAAACCAATAAGCCAGAATAAGCCAATAAGCACTTATGAAAAAGTCAATTAAGTTGGTTTTCTAGTCAAACCCTAAAGTCAACCCACCAAATGCTCCAGTATAAACAAATGGGTCAAATAATGAGCACCTATTACAAAATCCAAGTTGTTGCTGGTTAAAATAAGCTATTATAGCTTAATGATAAGCTGAAACCCAATTAACACTAGCAGTGGCAACTTTCAGTAGGAACTGGTTCCCACTGCTTTGACTATTTGACCAAGCTTTTTAGAGAGATTTAGTTGGATTCAATTGGAAACAAGGGCACCCTTGTGATCAGTGAATCACAAGGAGTCAATAGCAACAAGAAAATCCAAATTTGGTTCACATAATAAGCCAGAATCAATCAAACAGTCACCAGATCATGCACAAACATGGAAAATAAGCAGTTATGCACAAATAAGCAGATTAAGCCTGAATAAGCCAACCAAACTCAACAAGATGCATACACAAGCTATATAAACTATGAATAAGCACAAACAAACTTGAATCAAACTCTGAATCAAAGTAAATAACAAGATCAAAGCAGATAAAGCTACTGATAAAAAAAGTGCATATGCAGAAACCTATTTGCTGATCTATTTGACACTAGATCCAATTTCAGGCACTCAAATCTCTTTCCCTGGTGTAGTTAACCTAGATTTAACACTTGTTAACCCTAGTCTATGATTAGATCTAGGTGTCCTCAAAATCCTAGCCAATTTTACCAAGTAAACAAGATTTTATACCCTTTTTATGAATCAAGGTGTTTCAAACCACAAAATATGCAACAATATGACCAAGTATACCAGATAAGCATGTACTAATACCCACAAGCACAAAACTAACACTTAACAAACCACAAATCCAAATTATGCAGTTGCCCAAACACCCTTTAAAAACCTGTTTTCACAATTTTTCAAAGGATTATCCAGTTTCAAACCACAAATCAAACTAACAACCCCTCATAAACATTAAACAACACCAAATGAACAATAATCAACCATCAAATCATAGATTCACCTGTTGATCCCAAACTTAGATCGATTAGCTTTGTGTATACGAGATTAGATCAAGTAATACACGTAGAGAAACCTTTGTATATGCTTTATGAATCTAAGTGTTATGCGGAATTTAACACTTAAACAAGAACACACAAGATGTAAACAAACTTTCACTTTGATTATCAATGTCGAACTTGCATACATTGAAAGGTGTTTACAAATGAAAACTTATATAAAACTTATATCAAACATTAACCTAAAGGCCTTCTTTTATAGATACAAGAAGCCTTGTACAATAATCTACGTATCAGCTATTCTAGGTAAAGATAAACATAGAAATTACATTGTCGTTTCTATCCTTACTAGAAGTATTCTAGAATATAATAAACGTGTAGATTATATCTTCCATCAGTGCTGGTCTTCAATGTGTCAACGCTTGACTTTAACTTGTCAACGCTTGAGCTATCAGCGCTTGTTTTCTTCTTATCAACGCTTGATTTGTTCTTGTCAGCGCTCAAGTGATCTTGCCTTAATTTATTCCCAACAATCCTCCCCTAAACTTGATATCCACTCTTATGATCAAGTTTCTGAATAAGCATTAAGAACTTGGAGGAGTCTGACAAACCTTCTCATATTGGTAATGAATAAATCTGATCAAATCTTTTGCCACGTCACTTGAATAATCTATTTCCAGCTGAGTGTCCTTCATCTTTTCCAAAACAGCCTTGGATATGAAATACTGAGCATCCACAAGTAGATACTCAGCAAACTTTGTAGAACTCAAATGGTATACACCAGCAGCTGAATATAACCTCCATTGAAGACCACTGAGGTCATCTTCAAGATCCTTCCAAATTGCAGGATCTTCATCTTTTGGCCCACACATTCTTTTGAATGTGGTCCAAAGTTTTATTCCATTAGCTGAAGTTGGTGCTTCAGCTTCATACTTGGTCTCCAGCAACCTCCAAAGGTCCACCAAGTCTTCTCTATCACAACTTGCAAACAAAGATATGAGAGTGGTAAAAGTGTGTATCTCCTTGCCAAATCTGCCAATCTTCCAGAATCCACATTCATCTTCTTCATAGCTCACGATAGGATTCCTGGAATCTAATGGTAACACTTGCACCATATGTGAAGCTTCTAATGGGGAGAGCTTGAGGCTCTTTCTTATAACTGCTTCACTTGGATATAGTGGATCCATATCTTTTGGAAATTCAAATTTACTTCCCTTCTTCACTAGTCTGGGAATCATCATAGCTTTCTTGATTTTTGTTTCTTCTGCAAGTTGCTCCTTTCTTTCACCTGAAAGAAGTCTGAGAGTGTTTGCTTCCTGCACTCTCACCAAAATGGGATAAGCCCTGTTTTCCAACTCATCAAATGTCAAAGCCTTCAACTTCTGATATGTCCATCCAACTCCATGACATCTGAGCAACATAAAGTAGAGCTCCCTTCTATCCCTTTTTAACTCTGAGAGAATATTGCTTGCCTTGTGTTTCAAAATCACCTTACAATCCTTCTGAACTCTAAGAAGAAGCTCCAAACCCCATATTTGATCTGAAATGGTCAAGTCTGGATTATCCATGCAGCTTTCTTCCCAAGCATTGTACATTTGAACCACCTCTAGCATGTCAAAGTCAACCTGCAATTTCAATTCTCTCAGCTTCTCTTTGGCCAACTCATCTCCATACTCAAGCCTTTCAGGTTCTATAATCATTACACTTGACTCTGAGCTAGCTCTATCACTTTCTTCTTCTGAAGTCACAACAAATGGTGACTTTTCCTTTTCATCTTGTTCCATGATTTGTGCAGGTAATCTTCTATCAAATTCAACCTGGGCTGCATCCTTTGGAACAATCTCTTCTACCATTTTACCCTTACCCTTATCTGATGGTGCAATGGTTGGTAAGGTAGATGGTAATACCTGAGTAGAAACCTCCTTGATGATAGATGATGACTGGGATACATCACCTTCATGTGCAAGTCTGTCAACGCCCAAATTTATCCTATCAGCGCCCAAAATACTTCTATCAGCGTCCAAATTTGCCTTGTCAACGCTCAAATATTTTCCCTCAGCGCCTTGTGTAACCTCTCTCAACATAGCTGTAAATGATAAATTTAAATTGGTGGGAGAGACTAAGGACGTATCAAAACCTGTTTGTTTCTTCAAAGTTGTAAGGGCTTCAGCAACATCCATTGATTGACCATCCTGGCTGCCCTTATCACTCAGATTTATTTGATCTTCCTCCCATTTGGAAGACTCCTCCATACCCCTCCTAGCACGATCACTTTCCAAAACAACAATCCTCTCCCTCAATTGCTTGAGTTTAAGGCCTTGGGAGCTGACAATGTGTACTAAGTCTGCATTTTGCTTTTGCAAGCTAATGCAGAATGCCGTCAATTCCATAAGAGTCATTGGTTCCAGTCTGCCCTCTTCTAAAATGGGGATTTGACCTCCCAAGTCAGATTCATTGGGCAAGGATGAGGACTTAATGATGGTGGGACTGGCTTGGCCAGCTTCTAAGCCAGAACCAATAGTCCCAGCCTCATCCAAGTCACCAGCCACACTTGTGGTGGTGGTTCTCTCTGCTTCATGGCTAGGACCACCAGAGGAGAACACTCCAGTAGTCCTTTGGCGTTTTATCAACCTATATTCTGGGTGTGTGGAAGATGGTGTGGAAGAATGAGTAGATGTGGGTTGGTTAAGGGGTGTTTGGGATTGTGAAGGTTGTGTGTCAGCGTTGGAAATAGGCACATCAACGCCAACATTTGATGTGTCAGCGTCAAAGGGTTCTGGGTCAAGTTGCATGTGTTCAGGTGAAGGTAAAGGTTCATGAATGGGTTCAAGTTGTGGTTGAGGGTCAATTTGAGGTTGGGGGCCTGGTTGAGGTTGTGCTGCTGCAATAACAGCAAGCATGGCTGGGGTTAAAGGTAAGTCTCTATGGGGTGGTGAATCCATCTTCAGAAAAATAGCTTTCTTTTGCTCAGGGATCTTATAAAAATCATTGTGATCCCTTGAGCAGTATCCTTGATCATCAAAAACCATTTGCAGAAAACGGGGATAAGCTAAAGTCATTTTTGTCCCCTTGTTTTTACACATCCCCTCAAAAATCATTTTAGAATAGTTATATTTTTGCCCTGTTGCAATGCACACAATAGCACTTGCAATGGATCTATTGATCTCATTGTGTGCAGTACATTTGGGACTCAAACATTGAAGGAGGACATGTATGAGGTACTTCCAGGCTGGGGGAAATTCCTGCTTATGATACTTGTTTAGAGTACCTTCATCAGGAAAGGGATATCCCAAAGCCCTAAGCCCTTGTTCTATTTCATTTATGGGAAGGGTGGCTATACCATCAGCATCATCAAGATGCAAGGCTTGGCGTACCAAAGCCTCAGTAACCACCCAAGATCTCCCATGAACAATAGAAGTCAATGTGGTCACTCCATTAACTGTTGAGGAACTAACAGTGTTCCAAAACTGCTTAATGTGTGTGACTGGAATGAGTGGTGCATGAGAAAGAGCATACCTTAATGGGGATGCGTTCAAATATGCCACCATTTGTGTGTATTGGGGAAACAGAGCATTATCAGCTTCAAGATAAGCAATCATGTTGTGTTGTGATCTGAACCCCAATGCCAATTCTGCTGAGTTAAACTTTGGTGCCATTGATGAAAGCTGTTAATTTTAAGTGTAGAAGATGAAGTTGATAAGAGATAAGTGTTAGACACGAATTATAGATACCCTGTTTAAAATAGGAGCCAAATTTATAGGAGAGAAAGAATGCATGTGATTGGCCCAAAAATAGGCAAAGATTTTCAAAAATCAATCATGAAAATATTGAAAAAGTTATAAGTTATCTCATGCATTAAATGAAAGTAACAACTCCTAAAATTACGGCTTGAAAATATGTCAAAAAGTAACAACTGGGTAGGTCCCATTGAGTGTCAACGGTCAAAAATAGCCTATCAACGCCCAACGGCTATAATCTTGTCAACGTTTGCCTAAAGCCATGTCAGCGTCCAAGTTGGTCACAACAACGCTTGGAAAATTCTTGTCAGCGTCCAAAAATAAAAATATTTTAAAAAGTGAAAAATGACCTTAACAAGTAATTTATCCTAGAGAAGATAATCAAAAGATGATAATTATCATAGGGCGGAAAGCACTGTCCAGTTATGCACACTTGCATAAGCAAGATAGACATAACAGTCCTCTAGTGTCCCTTGCTAACCAAAACTCTTAACAAAAAAGTTACCTTATAAAATCCTTGTTACTCCCAGGTAAACCCCATATCAAAATCATTCCCAAGTCTCCCAACAGACCACAACCAATTCTAGGCCAAAAATGTCTTGGCAGCATGCAAAGTTGATATACTATGCATGCTACAGTGCCTCATGATTTAGTAAAACTAACTCATACTCACCTGTGGACACAATCTAGAATTGTGATAAGAGTATCATATGGATACCCAAACATCCTAAAGGTTCCTAAAACCTCCCCTTAAACGATGATACAAAAAGTTTGCTAAAAACATGCATGAACATAAAAAATTTATGTCAAGATAGGAATGAAACATTCCAACCATCATCCATAAATAAAAACTTGTCCAAATGCTTCTCTATTGATCCATAAGCAACTCTGTATCCAATGGTATACTGCTAACACCATCTGCACATTTAGATTGAAAACCACAAAACTAACATTGTTGCTGACAACGCCCCGATAACACATGACAGTGTTGAGGGAAGCTTTGTCAGCGTTAGACAATTATATTGCTGACAACGTTGCAGAAACACTTATCAGTGTTCAACCAACCTTTGTCAGTGTTAGAAAAATATAGTGGAAAATCTAAATCATCAATAAGACCAATAATAATAATGCATCATCCTGTACATACTTTTACAAAAAGAATCCCAAAACACATATTATGTGAGATTAACCATTCCAATACTTGTTACCAAGTATTGAAATCTCCCAGCATCAAAAGGTTTAGTTAATAAATCTGACACATTTTCCTCAGTGTCAACCCTATCTGGTTGTATTAAACCTTTCTCAAAGCAATCTCTTATAAAATGGTGTCTAATTTCTATGTGTTTAGTTTTAGAATGATGTACAGGATTCTTAATGATGCATAAAGTACTATTATTGTCAACAAATATCTTAGTATGCATGAAATTATACCATAGTCCAACAGCTGGTTCTGAATCCACAACACTTGGCCACAACATGCAGCTGCAGCCACATACTCTGCTTTAGTTGTAGAATTAACCACCACTGTTTGTTTCTTGCATTGCCAAGATATTAATCTGCTCCCAAGAAACTGACATCCACCAATTATGGATTTCCTATCAAACTTATCACCTCCATAATCACTATCTGAATATGCAATCAAATCCAATGGTGAATCCTTTGGGTACCACAAACCAAGACTAGGATAGCATCTTAGGTACCTAAAGATCCTCTTCACAGCATAAAGGTGACATTCTTTGGGAGTCACTTGATGACGTGCACAAGCACACACAGCAAACATAATGTCAGGTCTGGAGGCAGTAAGATACATCAAGGATCCAATCATGGATCTATAGTGCCTGACATCAACATCTTTCCCATCTCCAATCTTTCCCCAAGGGTGTTCTCTATCCATAGGAGTAGTAGCCCTCTTTTCATGTGGAGAAAAGCCAAACTTCTTCAAGATCTCAGCAACATATTTGTCCTGGGAGATGAAGATACCATCCTCTTTCTGCTGAACTTGTAAACCAAGAAAGAAGTTCATCTCCCCCATAGCACTCATCTTGAATTTGTCTGTCATAAGCTTGGAGAAATCCTCACTCATCTTTGGATCAGTAGACCCAAAAATGATATCATCAACATAGACCTGCACAAGCAACACATCCTTGCCTTTCTTCTTTGTAAATAGTGTCTGATCTATGGTGCCCCTCTTGAATCCATTGTCCACCAAATAGGTAGACAGAGTACCATACCATGCTCTAGGGGCTTGATGAAGGCCATACATATCCTTTTTGACTCTATACACTTTATCTGGATGCTTTGGATCCTCAAAACCAGGAGGTTGCATTACATATACTTCCTCAACAATAGTGCCATAGAGAAAAGCACTCTTGACATCCATTTGATAGACTGTGAAGCGCATGCAAGAGGCATCAGCTAGAAAAATCCTAATAGCTTCAATCCTTGCAACTGGTGCAAAGACCTCCTCATAGTCTATCCCCTCCTCTTGTGTATAACCTTGAGCCACTAACCTTGCCTTGTTTCTGACCACAATGCCTCTTTCATCTCTTTTGTTCCTGAGAACCCATCTTGTCCCTATAGGTCTGAAATATCTAGGACAATCAACCAGCTCCCAAACATCCTGAATTGCAAATTGGTGAAGCTCATCCTGCATAGCTTCCACCCAACTTGGTTCTTTGAGAGCATCAGATATTTTCTTGGGTTCTTCTTGTGACAGAAAACATGTAAACAAACATGCTTGCACAAGAGGGGTATCAACCTTCTTATGTATATTGGCAATAAACCCACCAAGACCTTGATGAGATCTTCTAGTCTGAACTGGAGTCATAATATCACCAATGATCTGATATGTGAGGTGATTCTTCATTGTGTAAGTGAGAACCCCTCCTTCAAAAAGTCTGGTGTCCTCAACCTCATGCTCCATGTTGCCAATGTCTTCTTCATCAGACTCTCTTATATCAACATAAGGAGGACCTTCTTCATAAGAATTGGAAGGTTCACCTTGTTCAAAAGTGGAAGAGAAAAGATGTGCAAAGGTGTTGTCAACGTCTGAACCTTGTTTGTCAGCGCTTGGGCTAACAACGCTTGAACTGTTGTTGTCAACGTCTGAGCCATCAACGTCTGAATTGGTCTTGTCAGCGCTAGATTTGCCTTTGTCAGCGCCTGAAGGACCATGCATGTTTGTATCTGGTGGTATTTGGAAACCACCATTATCTTGTCCAGCAGCAGCACAAGTATCTGTCCAAATGGGAATTGTGACATATTCTAATGTAGGAGATGCCTTTTCTGCTTGTGATCCAACCTTCTCATGAACCTGTGTACCTGAAACATTAACAACTTGTTCCTCCACAACATTTGAAGTTACCTTCACAATGTCTGGATTAGTGACAGGCATATAAATTAAAGTTCTAGATAAGGGTTCCAAATCAAACAACCAATTAGGACCACTTTCAGGATCACTAGGTTTATTCTCTAAGAACCTAACATGTACTCTCTCAACTATACGTTTTTCCTCTTTAAGATAAACCCTATAACCCTTGCTCTGGACTGAATACCCCATGAAATAGCCCTCATCACCTTTTGCACTAAATTTCCCTAAGGCGTCACTAGTATCTAACACTACTACATGACAACCAAAAGGTCTGAGAAAACCAATATTAGGTTTTCTTCCCCAAAGTAACTCATAAGGTGTTTTGTTCTGAATTTTGTTAACCAATGCTCTATTTTGCACATAACATGCTGTATTAACAGCCTCAGCCCAAAAGGCTATTGGAAAGTGAGCATCAGCCAACATTGTTCTGGCTGCTTCAATTAGGGTTCTATTTTTCCTCTCAGCAACCCCATTTTGTTGTGGGGTTCTAGCAATACTAAATTGCCTAGTAATTCCTTTCCTGGCACAGAAATCATCTAGCTTCTTGTTCCTAAATTCTCCACCATTATCATTCCTAAGCATTTTAACCTCATTGCCAGACCTTTTCTCAATCTGAGTGATAAAATCAATAAGAACATCAGCTGTGTCACTCTTCATAGCTAGAAAGAATGTCCAAGTAAATCTAGAAAAGTCATCTGTGACAACAAAGCAATATGACTTACCATTCAAACTTTCTATATTTGTTGGACCAAAGAGGTCCATGTGAAGCATATGAAGAGGTCTGGAACTAGTATGCATCTGTTTGGACTTGAATGAGACCTTGTGCTGCTTGCCTTTAAGACATGCAACACAAGAGTGGTCATTGTGGAAGGCCTTCTCAGGCAAACCATCAACTAAACCAAGCCTCACAAGTCTATTTATATTTTTAAAATTTATGTGCCCTAGTCTCCTGTGCCACAAATTACTCTCATCTACTGAGGCCTTAGCATAAAAACAAGACATATTGGTATTCATTTTAATCCCATTTAAATTCACATTATATATGTCCTTATGCCTAGGTGTTCTATACTCAATATATTTCTCATCAGGGATCTTGAAATCCTTGCTTAACACCAAACACTCAGTATCAGTGAAAAGAACTTTATTTTTGTTATCACATACTTGTGATACACTAAACAGATTATAATCAAGTTCTTTTACCAGGAAGACGTTCTCAAAACGCAGATTATTGGTGAGAAGGGTTCCTTTGCCTGTAATGGTACCATAACCACCTCCAAAGTATACCTTATCACCATCTTTAATAGGGGTGAAATTCGTCAGATAGTCTTCCTTCCCTGTCATGTGCCTTGAGCATCCACTATCCCAATATCCATAATCATTGATCTGTTTTTGAATGCCCTGCACATAAAGAAAACAAATTAGTTTTCTTTGGGAACCCAAGTCTCAAAAGACTTGGATTCATCTGGTTGTTCAATAAGAACAGACTTAGTTCTCACAACAACCCCATTCTCATCCTTTTTAGGATGAAATACCCAGTTAACCCCAATAGGTTTTGTAATGACTTTTGAAATGTAATTAAATCTATTGCAAGTCATTGAAATCCCATTATCATGAGGGTTTTGATCTTTCTTGGGTCTCCATGTTAAGCTTGAAGAAGCTTTAGATCCCTTACCTTGTGGCTGCAAATATTTAGGTCTGGTCACGTTTCTGTCAGCGTTTGAATTTGTCCTGTCAACGATGAAATTACCCTTGTCAGCGTTGAACCTAGGGTTTGCTACAGGAACCCATTGCCTATTTGACCAGGTATTTGTCTTTTGAAATGGTCTTTGTCCATGAGTGTTAGACCTTCTAGAAAAGAATGGGACAGGTCTAATCACTTGTGGACTTTGCTGCACACAAGGTTTGGGTCTGACAACGTTTGACTTTCTAACAACATTGACTTTCTTCCTGTCAGCGCTGAAATTGTTCCTGTCAGCGCTGGCTTTGGGAGCGTTGACACACTTGTATGCCAAATGTGAAAAGCTACCACAAGTGTAACAGGCTTTCTTAGACACAACCTTAGGTCTAGAAGAGAAGAATCCTGTTCCATGATTGCTAACTTGGCTCTTGGGTGACCTATTATTCCTATACATCTCTGCATATTTAATGGTAGGTCTTTTAACAGTGTTTGAGCCTAGGTCAACAGCTTTACCAGTGATTGGGTGAGTAACCTTAATGGGTGGTGATTCATTGGGACTTTCACATAGCAAACCTCCCTTAACAAATAAAGTAGGGTTAGCTTTCTTCCACTCATTTAGGTCAGTCAATTTTTGTTGATACTCTTCCACTGGAGTGACAACTCTTGGTGGAGGAATGAATTCCTCCTCTTGAAGCTTTGGTAAACCAGTCCAAGATAAGTACCTTCGTTGGACACCATAGAAGTCACCAGCTGGTGGTGGAACCAGAGAGTAATCATTCATCCCAATCCCAGTCATGTCCTTAGGATCCCTTTGTTTAGCTACACAGTCTCCTAGGGTTTGGGTGGCTCTATCAAATCTTTGAATTTTGAGGTCAACATTATCTTTATTCTTAATGGCCTCATCTAACTTAGCCTGTAATTCACTATTAACCTTTTTCATGATGTTTCTAACATCCATACTACCCTCTAGCTCATGTTTTAAGATATTGATCTTATCTTTTAAGTCAAATTCCATTTTCTTGTATTCAGAAACGGTTTTCTCAGTTTCAGTAAGAGCTAGTTGGTAATTAGACAATTTACACCTTTCAGTACTCATATCATCTTTTAGTTTTAACACCTCTTTGTTAAGTCTTTCAGTGTTTAACCTACAACCTTTGCTACAAAAAGCATCATCATATACCTCATTATCAGATGAAGAGGAGGAGTGTGCCATGAGAGCATATTCAACATGCTCTTCTTCTTCAATATCAGCAACCAAAGCTTTATCCTCTTCAACATTCTTAGCCAGATAGCTCCAATCCCATCCTGTACCATCAATTCCTTGAACTGCAACCATGGCTTTGGAATCCTGAGCTTTAACAACCTGACTTGAGGGTTTACCAGCATCAGATCTTCTAGGAGATCTGCATTCCCTCATGAAGTTCCCCATACGATGATAGTTGTAGCATTCAACTTTGGATTTATCAAATCCAGCTGTGTCGTTAGCATTGAAGGTCATCTTTTTTTTAAACCTTCTGTTCCACCTATTTGCTCTTATACTAGCAAGAGCCATGTTCCACTTGATGTCCATCTCTTCCAAGTGCTCATCACTTATCTGCTCAAGGTCCTCATATGTAATCACTGAACCATTGGGCAAAGAAGCAATGTAAGCACAGACAGTATCCAAATCCAACCCAGCAGGTTTAACTCTTGGGGAGTCATTCTTGAATGTGTCAGCGTCTGAAAAGGAGACGTTGACAGGACTTGTTCCAGCACTGACATATGATGATCCAGTAACTGGATGCATATAAGAGTCCTTCTGATTGAATTGACCTTCACTATGAGAGAAGAAGGCCATGTTGCTGGTGGTAGATTTGCTTCCATGCTCTGAAAGAGTTTCATCTTCCAACAGTCTTAGTTTGTTGTAGATGTCATCAAACGAGGAGCTCTTGTAAGTATTGTTGGCAAGAATAGATCTTGCCTCAATCATCCATGCCTCACCAAGACTTTTAAGAAAGGTAGCATTGGTGTCAACATCACCAACTTGTGTCCCCATGAAGGACAACTTGCTTGTGATGTCAAGCAATCTGCTTCTCACACTACTCAGTTTCTCATTGGGTTGAGCTTTGAAGACAGCATAATCATGCAGAAGTTGCTTTTTCTTTTCTTCCTTAGTGTCTGCATTGCCACCATATGCAACTTCAAGAGCTTCCCAAAGATCCTTAGCAGATTCATAGCCTCTATATTTATGCTGATTTTCTTGTCCCAAAGAGACTTTCAGAATATTTAGGGCTTTCATGTCAACCCTTTTCTTTGCAATATCATCAGCAGCTACAGCTCTACCATCTCCAGGTTTTTCTTTCTTATCCTCTTCAGGGCATCCTTCAACAGCTGTTCTTTGACTAATGGAATCAAGAATCTTTTGAGCCTTATTGAATGTGTTTCCATATTCAATAATCTCCCAGAGTGTGTAGTCATAGATCCCCAGATATTGTTTAAAGTTGAACTTCCATAAGTCAAAGTTGGTTGCATCAAGCATGGGAATCTTGATGTTAGGTAGGGCTGAGGAGGAGGAGGTTATAGCTTCAGACATGATGTTGTTAGGGTTTCTGATAAAATTAGGGTTTTGGTGTTTTTAGGGTTCTGTTGTTCGTGTATGGTGTTCTTTAAAGATCAAAAGTTTCTCAACAAGCTCTGATACCACTTGTTGATCCCAAACTTAGATCGATTAGCTTTGTGTATACGAGATTAGATCAAGTAATACACGTAGAGAAACCTTTGTATATTCTTTATGAATCTAAGTGTTATGCGGAATTTAACACTTAAACAAGAACACACAAGATGTAAACAAACTTTCACTTTGATTATCAATGTCGAACTTGCTTACAATGAAAGGTGTTTACGAATGGAAACTTATATAAAACTTATATCAAACATTAACCTAAAGGCCTTCTTTTATAGATACAAGAAGCCTTGTACAATAATCTACGTATCAGCTATTCTAGGTAAAGATAAACATAGAAAATACATTATCGTTTCTATCCTTACTAGAAGTATTCTAGAATATAATAAACGTGTAGATTATATCTTCCATCAGTGCTGGTCTTCAATGTGTCAACGCTTGACTTTAACTTGTCAATGCTTGAGCTATCAGCGCTTGTTTTCTTCTTGTCAACGCTTGATTTGTTCTTGTCAGCGCTCAAGTGATCTGGCCTTAATTTATTCCAACATCACCAACTATCATGCAATAATCACCAAAATCAGAAAAATAAGAGAGAAAATGAAAAGGGAAGAAGGTGCAAACCTCCAAGACCTACATCCAGGCCCTGGATTGTTTGAGCTTAGGTACTAGCAGAACAAGTACCAGCTTCCAATGCTGCTAAGAAGAACAAACCAACAAGTGAGATCAAAATAAACAAGACTTTCTGATTTTTAAAGCACAAGCTTTATCACTTAAAACCTTGCCTCAAAAACCTTCAAACAAGATTATGGAACTCAGAATCAGGCTATTCCAACACCAACTTTTAACAAATATCAAAGAGATTTCAAAATTCAAAAAATCAACTTTTATTAATTTAAAAAGGAATTACAAAGATTAATAGCCTAAAACTGGAACAAAAGCTCTCTCATAGGTTAAGGAGTCTATTTATAGGCGAATGCCAAGCTTAGAACTATTCACAAACCCTAGAAGTGAAATTCCTATTCTATCCTTGAGCCTTCTAGACGTTTTCTTGGTGTGAGCTGTCCAAAGTGATCTTGGATGTTCATTTTAGCTTTGGAATGAAGCAAGGACTCTCAACTGTTGATTTTGCCACATAGGTTGACTTGGAGGTTAAGTTGTCATGTGATTGGTTAAACGGGAATTGGGGGTGGGGTCCATAGTGAGTGGGATTAAGGGTTTTAAGTTTGGGATGTGTTTCTGCACATGTGAATCAAGTGTGTGCAAAGGTAATTGAAAATTACCCCATGTTTAAGTGGAGTAAATTCTGGGTGGTGAAAAAGGTAAACAGTAGTGCATTTGATCCGAAATTGGGGGAAAGTTGTGTGTTTGGCGCATTTTCATTTGAATGTTTCAAATGTGGCAACTTAAACCCTTGTTCTTTGGTGAAATAGGTATAACACGTTTTTCAGCCATGAAACTTCATTTCCTTTGTAAATAACTTTCAGACTTTGACAATTTTGGCACAAGATTTTTCCAAAAGGGTTATAAGGGTAGTTTTTGCCATTTTTGGATAGTTCAAGGGCTAATCTTGGACATTGTTGATCTTCAAAGGTCTTCAATGCAACTTTAACTCCATGAGGGACCATAATTGGCAATTTAGAATTGTTGAGGGACTAAACTTGTCATTTCTTCAAAGTTGAAGGACCATTTATGTAATTTTGACAAACTTAAGGGACCAAACTTGTAATTATGAATATACAAGGGTTTTAAGTGTCATTTCTTCATTCATTGAGGATCAATCTTGCATGTCTTCAAGTCTTCAAGGGTATTTGTTGGATAAATCATGAAATAGGGCCCGGTTCTTTGTACGACTTCGTTTCTCGTGTCCGTTTTCCTTGTTTCTTGTGATCTTTTGTCTTTTTCACGATATCCATACCTAAAATGCACAAGTAAACAAACACAAGCATATATACGGTATTTTATGACATTTTTATGCATTTAAAGCCCAAAAAGACCGATGAGATCATGTATAAATGCCATCTCATCAATGTCTTACTCAAAAAGCTATAGGATGACCTTCTTGAAGTAAGACTGCTCCAATGCCCACTCCTGAAGCATCAGTCTCAATGGTAAATTCTTTGGCAAAATCAGGAAGCCTTAAGACTGGAGCACTGATCATGGCTTGTTTCAATGCCTCAAAAGCTGTTTGAGCTGTAGAGTTCCACTCAAAAGCCCCTTTCTTCAACAAGTGAGTTAAGGGTCTACTAATGCTTGCAAAACCTTTAATGAACCTCCTATAATACCCAGTTAAGCCTAAGAATACCCTTAATTGTTTGATGGTAGTTGGTCTGGGCCAGTCAGCCATGGCTTGTATCTTGGCAGGATCTGTAGCCACACCCTTAGCAGATATCACATGACCCAAATATTCAACTTGGCCAGTCCCAAATACACATTTGCTCAACTTAGCATACAACTTATGATTCCTCATGGTTTCTATTAACTGCAAGTGTGTCACATGCTCTTCCAAACTCTGGCTATATATGAGGATATCATCAAAAAACATTAGGGTAAATTTTCTAAGGAAAGGCTTGAAAACATCATTCATCAAGGCCTGGAAAGTGGATGGAGCATTATTAACTCATAATGGCCCTCATGAGTCCTGAATGCTATTTTAGCTACACCATCTCCATGCATTCTGATTTGGTGGTACCCAGACCTCAAATCTAATTTTGTAAACCACTCAGCACCATGTAATTCATCTATAAGCTCTTCAATAATAGGGATAGGAAACTTATCTTTCATAGTGTTCTTATTCAATTGCCTGTAATCAACACACATCCTCCAAGAGTTGTCATTCTTCTTAACCATAACAATTGGTGAAGAAAATAGGCTTTGGCTTGGTTTGATCACCCCTGCTTCCAACAACTCTTTTACCATTCTTTCAATAGCATCTTTCTGAGTTGGTGGATGCCTGTAAGGCCTAATATTTACTGGTAAAGCACCATTTACTAAAGGAATTTTGTGATCATAGGACCTCTGTGGTGGAAGTTCAGTAGGAATAGCAAACACATCTTCATAAATACTCAAGAGTGTAGGTTGTACATTACAAGGGACAAGTTCTAACTGATGACAAGTAACAGATTTGGTTGGAGACACACTCACAGCCACGGAATGCAGTTCAACCTTTTGAGTCATCTTCTTAGATTTCTTTCCATTCAACTATTCCACTGTGGACTTATGAGTTCCTCTAATTTGAACCTTCCTGCCTTCATGCTTGAATTCCATTCTCAACTCTTTGAAATTACATTTTATGTCACCTAAGGTAGCCGACCACTGAATACCCAAAACCATTTCACAACCCCCCAATGGAAGCAACATGACATCAGTTGTGAAGATAGTATTATCATATTACCATTGAAATCCTTTATACACAGAATTAGTAACCAATTTATTCCCATATGCTACTGTAACTGCCAATGGGTCAGTTGGCCTAATGTGGCACCCTAAGGTCTTTGCCATATTTCTGTCCAAAAAGTTGTGTGTTGAACCACAATCAACCAGAATGTGGATTAAACTTTTACCAACCTTGCCCACAATTCTCATGGTTTGGTAGTTATTGGACCTAGTTAAAGCATGCAATGAAATTTGAGGCTGCAATTCTTCACTAAACTCATTACTATGGTTTTCTACCCCTTCTTCTAAACAATCCTCAAAACATTCTTCCTCATCAGGGACCAACGTCAAGAAAAACAACTGACCAGTACACTTATGGCCTGGTGTGTATTTTTTTATCACAGTAAAAACATAGGTTTGAGCCCTTTTTTCTTGATACTCTTTTTGAGACAGTTGTTTTCTAACTGGAGGATTTAGTTTAGGTTTCCACCCATTGCTTGCCCTATTAATACTAGGTGCTGGTAATAAG
This sequence comes from Glebionis coronaria, assembly GCA_025667525.1. NCBI lineage: Eukaryota > Viridiplantae > Streptophyta > Magnoliopsida > Asterales > Asteraceae > Glebionis > Glebionis coronaria. The sequence continues at coordinate 288,736,919 of CM046880.1, read as the reverse complement.
GCTAGCTTATGACCAGCTAATTGTCCCCCACTACCAAACCTATTACCCATAAAAGTCATTGGTGGCTTATTTTTCTTCCTTTAAGCCTCAATAATTGCCTCTTGAAATTTTGTCAAGGAGTAAGCATCTGCAAGTGTTGCAGGCTTAAACATTCTGACACTCATCTCTGGTTGAGTTGGTAACCCTCCCAATTACAAACTTATGGGATGTTCTTGGCTAATGGTGACTCTACACAACAAAGTATCAAACAAATCTTGATACTCTCTAGTACTTTTATCATATTTGGCATTCTTAAGAGCTGACATGGAATCTTTAAAGATTGACCCAAATCTCTGAAGAATAGCTTGTTTATACCCATCCTAACCCACATTTTCCCCATTAATAAATGTGTAAACACTTATCCTTTTGCCACTAAAATCAAGGAAAAACAAGACCTAATCATGTGTTTAGTATCGTAAAAGTCGGAATTACGCGTGGTTTTGTGTTTTTTGTGTGAAATAGGTACAAATGATCAAAAGGAAAGAAAACACGGGATTTCACGGTCAAATGTTGAAGAAAAGTACAAGAAAGAGACGAAGACAAAGTCAAAGACCAAAAGTGTGCCCAAGTTCACGAAAACCGGCTAAACCGACACGAGTTTGAAGAAAATGAACAAGAAAGCCAAAATCGAGCCCGTTTTTAGCGGATTTAATATTTATGGAGTTAAACGGGCTTGTGGGTCCCACATTTGGGTTAATGGGCTCAAAAGCCCATTTGAAAGTTTAAATTTGCTTGATAAAAAGTTACAAGCCCAAAAGCCCAAATACATTTTATGAACGGATGAAAAATCAACTTTGGGCCACAAGCCATTACACAAGACATATGGGACGACTTCATTTTGTAAAGTGAAAGGATTATTTCACTTCTCCCAGTCAAACAAAAAGGTCAACCCTTGTTTTTAACCCACACACACGTTGTTTACCAACCCCACTCACCCACAAATACGTTTATTAATAAAACATTTAATACTCACCCACCTCCATTTTGATACAACCTAGGAACTTTTCACCCACTTTTTCTTCTCTCTCAAAACACAAACACAGACCACCCCATTTTACCCCAATCCAAACCCTAATTCACCCATAACACTTAATTTACCCACCAAAAATTGGGGGTTTTACCCAAATTGTGTGATTCACACGCGCCTAATTTAAACCCCCATGGTTTTTGGATGTGCATGATGGAAGAATATGGTGGTCCTCTCACCTACGTGGCCAATCTTCCTATTTTGATTGGTTGTGACAACACCAAATACCCCAACCCACCAATAAAAATGAATCCACGTCATCCCTAAACAAACACAACTAACACATCTCAAAAACACCCTGGCAATCCGTGGCACAAGGAAGTGTTTTCAGCCGTAGATAAAGAGGAATGAAGAAAGAGAAAAGAAAGAGCGGTCCTGATGATTTGCCGTGGTCACCAAGTTCACTAATAGGCTTGGGGTTTGCCTATAAAAACCCCCAAAATCATTCTGTAATGGGTGCCTTTCTTTTTAGTTTTAATTTTTATTTTAATGAAAAATAGATGTTAGGTTATTTGTAATTTTCTTTTCAATCAAGTATTGTACTCAGTTTTTAATATTAATGAAATTTAAATTTTCTTAAATTTTGTCTCTATTTAATTTATTTGCAATTTAATCTTGTTTCTGTTTTTATTAAGTAAATATTAAAATAAAAAGTGGTAGAAATAACTTCCCCTACTGGGAAGTTAAAAATATTGGTTCGGTACTGTTTATGGTGTCGATGATGATGATGTTTGGTGGGTAATACGGTGGTGTTTGTTTGTTTCGGTTTTGTTCATAGGGGGTTCAACGCCTACCTACTGCCCAACGGAAATCGACATTAGGTTTGTTCTCTTTTTAATTTTTTTGTTATTATTTAGTTTAAATTTGTTTGATCTGCTTGTGTTTGAGGCTGACTGAATCTACTTAGTTATATTAGTTTTGTTTAAGTTTGATATTGGTTTTAGCTTAAAGTCTATTTAATCTGCTTAAGTTTTGATACTGTTTGGATCTGCTTATGTTTATTTTCGGTTAAATAGTTATTTGATATATCTGCTTTTGATTGATTAGTTTAATTTGTGTTATTGTTTATTCATTAAGCTGTTTGTTTGGATCTGCTTGTTTTGCTCAATTTAGATTCGTTCAGTACTCAGGTTTATTGTGCTGAATGTTTAGTTTGATTTGCCTGGTATTGGTTTATTGAGTTTGTTTTAGTATTGGTAACTGTTTGTTTGGTTCGGTTATTTGGGTATTTTCAGTTTTTAGATTACTAATAATTTAGTTCATTTTGATCTGTTTTTCAGCTTATTCTTGTTAATCTGCTTGTTGCCTGATTTGGTAGTCTGTTTCCTATTCAGTTTTATAAGCTTATTTGGTTAATTTACTTATTTGCTTATTGTCTCTCTAAGTTATGCTTATTTGGTAGCTGTTATCTATTAATTGTTCTTAGTGTCTGATTATCAGCTTATTTGTTGCCTGCTTATTTGGTAAGCTGTTTAGCTTATTTTGGTTTATTATTGCTGCATAAAAGCAACAGACACACTTGGCCTGCTGGTTCAAAAATCCAAAAATAATTTTAGCAAAAACATCCCTAACCGGACTCGAACCCTAGACCTCCTGTTAAGCAACCAAACACCTTAACCATCTTAGCTAGCCTTGTTTTTGTGTTTATTTATGCATTGTTTAATTAATATAGGTTTTTAGTTCTGGCTGGCAATTTTATTTTGTTAAATTAGTTTTATTACAAGTTTTGATTTAAATTAGTTAAAGGTTTTATATAAATTTCGTTTTATTAAGTTTAAAAAAAGATAAAAATATTTTATTTAAATTGTTTTTAGTTTTTAATTAATCTAGTTTAATTTGAAAATAGTTTAAAAGTAGATTTTGTTTAAATTTCAAAATAGTTTTAAAATAGTTAAAAATTAGTTTATTGAATTTAAATTAGATTTGTTTTAATCATTTTAATTAGTTTTAAAATTTAAAAAGGTTTTAGTTAATTAAATTAGATTTTTAAATTAGATTAAATAGTTTTTACTTAATATATTTTAGTATAAAAATACCAAAAATACGTTTCACCAAGAACAAATCTATCCACGTTAATTTGAGATCAATTCGAGTCGAGTCGAGGAAACGAACATTAATTGCTTAATTGGACTAAAAATCTCTACATTAAAATGGCGCCGCTGCCGCTTCGCTTGTTACGATTGACGATTTCGTGAGACGTTTGGATTTTGGGATCCGTTCATTTTGAACGTTAATTTTCTTGCAAACAAAATCAAAAACACACAAAAAAAAAAATTAAAAATACAAAAAAAAATTAAAAAAAAATCACAAAAGCAAATTCTTTCCTAAGATTTGCACCAAAAAAATTAAAAAATCCAAAAGTAATACTTTTTCCTAAAAGTATTACACCAAAAATATTACGTATTAGTGTTATTTTTCTTATTTCGATTTCTTTCGATTTTTATTGTGAATATATATTTTTCTTAAAAAAATACAAAAAGATTTTTCTTTTACTATATTATATTACGCAGAACATTAATTTACCTACTTTTCAAATAAGGCCTTAGTTGGGATTTCATCACCTAACTATTGTGTTCGAACCCTAAACGAAATAAAAGGGCAAAACAGATAAATACTAGTAAGACGTTTGAACTCGATATATACAAACTATAAGGTGGGTATAAGGCGACGCGCTATAAAAGGCCGTCTAAGGAAAAAGGTTTTTAAGTGCTTCGTGCCACCTCGTTTCCCCGCTTGCTTGTCCGTATATTGAGAGGGACGACCGATTATTGGTTTGCCAACTCAAGTAGTATTAAGTATATATTTCTGTAGCTTTTAATATTGCACCTCGAGAGGGATAATCCTTTTCCTCTCAAAGTCGACCGAGGTCACCTACCTCATTCCAAGTTTTAATTGTATGCGCACTCGCGCGCGTACATACATACCGATTGGTGTACCAAACACTTCTAATTCTTCCAAAAAGAAGAAGAAGAAGAAAACAAAAAAGACCCTCATTCAAGTTGATCCCGAGAATCGCGCTTTGAACAACACGATGGCAACGGATAATCGACCAATGATTGAGATTCTCTAATCTCACGTTGAAAGAAACGATGACGCGATTGTGGTACCGGATATTGGAGCAAATCATTTTGAACTTAAAACGGGTTTTATTCAAATGGTTTCTGCTACACCATTTTTAGGCCGTACTAATGATGACCCACACGCTCATATCAAACGTTTCATACAATTAGCAAATACCGTCAAATACAATGGGGTGCCACAAGAGGCTATTCGTTTACAACTCTTTCCTTTTTCCCTCGAGGGACAAGCCCAGATTTGGCTTGATAAGGAACCACCCCAAAGTATCACAACATGGATTGATTTAGAGACCAAGTTCATTAACTACTTTTTCCCACCATCACGGACCACCTCTTTAAGGAATGAAATCATTACTTTTTAACAACAATATGGGGAAACGTTTAGTGAGTCTTGGGATCAATTTAAGGAGCTTTTAAGAAAATTTCCACAACACGGTTTCATTAAAGTGCATCAAATTAATACGTTTTACAATGGTTTAACTCTAAATGACCAAGACTCACTTAATAGTGCCACAGGGGGCAATATTCTTGTGAAAACCATGAACGAGGCTTGGGCCATAATTGAAAACAAGGCTAAAGTACAAACCAAGAGTGTTAGGGCCACTATGGCAAGTGCTAGTTCTAGTGAGAACGACAAAAGAATTGATAAGCTCACTTCGCTTATTGAATCAATTGCTTTACAAACCAAAGAAATAAAGGGTCAAGTGAATGCCTTAAAAGATACTAGTGAAACGTGTGAGACTTGTGGTGGACCACATTCATATTTTAATTGTGACAAGGTTTACAATCAACAACAACAAGTTTGTGCTTATAACACCAATGCCAATGAAAGGGTTCAATTTAAACCAAATGTTGATGTTAACCATTTGTCTTATAAGAGTACTAATTATTTGGCTCCCCCGGGTTTTGTAGCTCCACAAAGACCACCCCACCCGCCCAAAATACCCAAAACGAAAATAGGAACCAAGGTCCTCAAATGGGTAATTTTCAAGGGAATGCAAATCAAGGGAATTTTAATGGTCAAAATCAAGGGTTTCAAAATAATAACCAAGGTTTTCATAATAACAACGGTTTTCAACCTCAATATCAAAACCAAGGTTTTCCTAATCAAGGTTTTTATAATCAAGGGTATAATCAAATGAATATGCATAATCCTCAAATGGACTTGGTTCTACAAAAAGATCGACCATGAGCGAATTATGAGAGAGATGCAAGAATCGACCGATAAGAAATTTTTGACAATGATTCAAGCCCTTGGACCCCAAGGAGCCTTACCTTCAAATACCGAGATTAACCCTCCTGCTAATGTGAGTGCTATCACTACTCGAAGTGGAGCCACTTTAGTGGGACCTTCCATCTCTTCGCCCATAAAGGAGAGACAAGGCCCGGAGGTCATAATAAGTAATCCTACTCCCCCTTCGGCGATTCCTCCCACTACCACTCCTAGTACTAGTCCTCCATTGCCGAAAGAGCCTATCCCTACGGTTGTTCAAGAAGCGAGTCCTTCTCCTTCTCAACCTTCCAAGTCTAAACCTAATATCCCTTATCCCTCTAGGTTAGACAAGGCTAAAGTGCTCACCACAGATGACGTTCATGTCTCCAACTTTTTGAAAATGATTTCCAACGTCAATGTTAACATAAGCCTTATTGAAGCACTTGCTCAAATGCCAAAATTTGTGAAAATGTTTAAAGATTTGCTTAATAAGAAAGAAAAATGGTTGAGCTCGTTAACACCCGTTTAAATGAGAATTGTTCCGCGATTCTTCTCAAAGAGCTTCCCGAAAAGCTAGGAGATCCCGGACGATTCGTGTTACCTTGCTCGTTTCCTCAAATTGATGATTGTATGGCTTTAGCGGATCTCGGCGCTAGCATCAATCTTATGCCACTCTTGGTATGGAAACAATTATCCTTACCCGTCCTTGTACCGACTCGCATGACTCTCGAGTTAGCTAATCGAACTCTCGCATACCCCGTTGTATTGCCGAAGACGTTTTTGTTCGAGTTGGTACATTCAATTTTCCCGTGGACTTTGTCGTCGTCGACTGTGAGATGGATCCTCGTTTTCTGTTAATACTTGGTAGACCATTCTTACGACCCGGAAGAGCCTTAGTTGATGTGGCCATAGGGGAGTTAATTCTTAGGGTTAGGGATGAACAACAAGTTTTTAAAATGGGAAAAATCACAACAAAATCAAATGGAAAAGAGTCGGTCAATATGATTGATGTTCTTAATTATGATAATGAAGAGATTTTTATTAATCCTTTTGGAAATAAAACGTCTAATCAAAATGATTTGTGATCACTTCATCCCTTCCCTTAGAGACTCAAATTTTTGAAACTCCTATTTATGACACCTATAGTGATGACACTTCTTCAAGTGATCACACTATCTTCGGTTTAGACGACCTATCTTTTGACCCACCCACTTTTGACCCACCCATTTTTGATACCCCAATCTTTGATACTTACGATGATGACACTTCTTTAAGTGATCTCATTAACTTTGATGACCCACCCCATGATCTTAATGCACCTCATATCTCTATGAGTAATTCTTCCATGGAGACTCCTTTTGACTTTTATACTCCAATTTTAGAAGTCATGACTTTTGAGGAGGATCCTCCACTCTTAGAGATCATTCCTAATTTAGATGTTATTCCATTTGAGGAGGATTTAGATAACTTTCTAAATACCTATTTTCCTCACGAGGATGAGTTTTCCTATGACTCCGATGATACTTATGTTTTCACATCGAGTTTGGAAGAGGACGACCTTCCCACTTTGGATTTTGATGATATTTTGAGCTTAAATGTCAACACCTCTTGCTATTTTCCCGTTGAGGAATCGGTGTTTGATCCCGGAATAGAGACTGATAGGTGTGTAAACACCCATCCTTTTTACCACTTAACTACAATAATAACCAAGCCAAAACGTGTATTTTATGTCGTAAATGTCGGAATTATGCGTGGTTTGTGTTTTTGTTGTGATTTAGGACGAAAATGTGAAAAGGGGAGAAAACACGGGCATTCACGGGCTTTTATCGAAGAAAAAGACAAAAGACGAAGTCAAGAAATCAAGAGTGCAAAAAGAACGGAAGTCCAAGACCAATTCTGAAGATTTATCGAAGAAAAAGTCAAAAGACGGAAGTTTACTAAAAGCCGAAGAACTCAAGTCTAATTTATTGAAGAAATTACAAGACGAGTTTATTAATCCCGAGACAAAAGTCGAAGAATTAAGAAGACAAGGACTTAATGATAATTAAAAGAAAGAAGAAAGAGGGGAGGAAGCTTCCACTAAGCACCTCCCAAATCCACTATAAATAGGATCCTTAGGCTTTCATTTTTTCTTGTTGACTAAGTGTGACAATTAGCTCTTCCATTTTAATTACTTGCACATTTAAATACATGTCATTTATTTAATTGTCTTGCACCTTAAATTCATTTAATTTCAAGTAAGTTTCCTTTTAATTGTTGTTAATCTTTACTTTTATTGTTCATCTCTTATCTTCCTTTCTTATTTAATCTTTAATCTTTATGCTTTATGTTCATGTTCATGTTCTTGAGTTTTTATTAAATTGATTAAGTGGGTTTTGTCTATTTTGGTTATGATTGTTAGTTTTATTGATTTGGATTTATTGGTTATTGTTTAGTTAATCATTTGTGTTATTTTGGTTTAATCGTTTGGTTGATTTTGGTTAGATTGGTTTAGATTCGTATGCTTTTGTTTCCCTTGTTCTTCGCTTTCTGATTTCCCAGGTTATTCCGGATCAACAATACATTCCGAACCAAGCAAAGTTATTCCGGATCAAGATGGTGTTGTGATTATTCCGAACCAAGCAATCATTCCGGATAAACACAATATTCCGGATCAGTGGATATTCCGAACCAGCTTATCATTCCGGATCAAGGTTGTTCATTCGGAACATTCCGAACGAAGGGTTTGTTCTAGTTATTCCGGATCAGTGCCATACTCCGAACCAACCAGTTATTCCGAATCAAGGGTCGTTCATTCGGAATAAGCAGTATTCCGAATCAAAGGAGTTCATTCGGTATATTCCGAATCAAGGTTGTTTATTCCGGATCAACAAATTATTCCGGATGAAGTAACCTTATTCCGAATCAGTAATATTCCGCATGAGTGTCTTTGTTATTCCGAATCAAGATTATTCCGGATGAAGCTTAATTCCGCATGAGGTAAATACTCCGAGTGAAGAAGAATTATTCCGAACGAAGGTGACATTCCGAACGAGTGATTTATTCCGAACGAAGGATTATTTCGAATGAGCTGTTTTCAGGTTATTTTAAGTTTCTGTTTTTAAGTTTAAATTTTTAATTTTCAAGCTTTACTTTTCCCGCCTTTTTACTTAGTTGCACTTTAAGATTACTTGCCTTAGATTTACTTTAAGCCTTGCCTTAGTTTAAGTTTTAGTTGCGTTTTAAGTTTGCCTTAGGGTAGTTTTAAGTTTGCGTTATTTACTTTAATTGCCCATTTACTTTTCGTCACGCTTTAATTTCCCGTCATTTATTTTCAATTAGATTTAGATTTAAATTACAGCCCTTTTATTTTAAAGTTTTTGCACTTTTTACTTTACTACAACGACACAACATTTGTTTCCACCAAAGACAGCTGAGTCGCACGTTAATACATTTTTCAATTCGATTAGACCACCACAACGAACTAAAATTTTCTTACTAGGCAAAAGCCTAGTATTAGAGACTTTCGTGCTTTCATTGCCTTATCACCATAACACCTTTCCTAGTAAGAAATATTTGCCTAAGGATACCCCACTTTTCTTTGACTTGCGTGATTTTACCACCTCGGGGTTTATTTCCTTTTGTGATGGAAATTATGTGTTTGACCCGGGTGGATTTTCATGGGGTATGCCTTATATGACTTTATTTCACCTTTATCATGGAGAGATTTTCCTCCCTTGGAAATCTTGGTTTACCATGATTTTCCCATTTGAATGATAACATTCGGGAAATCGAGTCGAGCTAGAGACTCGTGATAAATAAATCAAGCATCGTTTAACTAGGTTAGATTTTTACCTTTACCATCCTTTCCACCCTTTTTGCGCCTTCACCCATTTCCGCCAATAAGTGTAGGGGGAGCCAAGTAGGTTGTTTGTGTGTTCTGATTGTGCAGGGATGTGGGCTTTCATGATCCACTTTTGGTGTTTGACGCGAACCGTGATCTCGTGTTTCCCGTGTACCCGGTTCCTTCGATAAGTTTTTGTTATTGTGATTCATACATGTATATAAATAAGACGAATAAATGTAATCACTTTAGTTGTCTCTTCCTTAGCTCGATTTAAACAACGTACGCAATGTCCTAAGTGTAGGGGAGTTTATTCTCCCACATGCTTAAACATTGAGGACAATGTTTATATTAAGTGTAGGGGGGATTTCTATCGAAACTTTAGTGGACTTTTCCATGAATTTGACCCCATTTAACCGGAAAATTAAAAAAAAATTCAACGTTTTTCAAATTTTTGATCTATTTTGGCCTAGTAGTATTTTCATTTATTTTCTTTCCTTTGTCATCGCATTTTATTTTTCATTTCAAGAATAAAGTCAAAAATAAATAAATAAATAAAATGGTTTTAACAAGTTTAGATATCTTTGACATATTAGGCCCGTCGTGAATATTTTGACTCAACCCGAGTTTACTTATCCTAGTTTACTCTAGCTAGTATCCTTAACCATATGGACCTTAATTGGTTTATTAGGCTAAGCATCCACGAGTCTCATTCCTTGAGATTTTAAATTGTGGAGAACGAGAGATGATAGAGTTGATAATAAGTTTAAGTGTTAATTCTCCCTTATATGAGTTTTTGTGGATCTTTCTTCCCGCTTGTATATTTAATTGCTTAATAAATGAGGATTTTTGCGGTGTCGATTCGATATCTTAACTCTTAGCCAAATCTTTATTCTCCTTGTAATTAAAGCATGAACATATTGAGGGTGCCAGCGTTGTGGACTTCCGACTAAGGTGGCTCATAACCACTAAGTAGGAGGTATTCAGACCATGGGATCGCGGAATTTGGCCTACTATATATATCATAAATAAAGAAAGAATAAGATTAAAACATGACCTCAAGGAGCCTTAGGGTGTGGGGCATGTAGCACGAACCTTGTCATTAGAGCCTTAGGGTGTATGGCATGGTAAGTGTTGAATACAAATTGATCAAAAATCAATTCCCTCGTTTATCGTTCAAGGAGCCTTAGGGTGTGGACAATAGATGGGGAGCATTTTTACATCTTAAAGAGCTTAAGGGTATATGATGTGAATTTGCTAAACTCCACATAAAGTCAACATGACTTTGGAGGAATAATTAATTAGTACTATTGGCCAAATTTTGGGTCCGGGAATTTATTCCCCAAATCGTGTTAAATCATCCTTGATGTGGGCTTACTTTAGTGACAACGTTTTTGAGGACGAGGTTAGGTTTTGAGTGTCGGGTTTGCACCGTTTTGCCTTCATTTTTGGAATAATAATTATCAAAATAAGTCAAATGAGCCTACGGGTGAATGACAATCAATAAAATCTAGTGATACAACGTAGGAATTGGAGAAAGAGTATTACACAATTATCTTATATAAGTGGTTTTAACTTAAGGACTTATGGTAAATAATGATCTCGTTTTTAGGCTTAATATGGGGAACGCGAAACTTGAGGGTGATTAATATTCGTGACACCAAAGCCCTAATTCAAGTCTTAGATTTCTTTACGAGTTTCTTCCATCAAATAAATTCCAAGTTAATAAATTGTTATAACTTTTGTTTCCTTTCAAGTTTTTATCTTTCCGTCGTAGTAGTAATAGTATATCTTAATAAAGGCCGAGATAAATTAATTATGAGGAAAATGTAACTTTATGCTTTAAAATAATGCATTGCATGGGGTCATTGCAATGGTCAAGTGTAGGGGATTTAATAAGTGTGTAAACACTTATCCTTTTGCCACTAAAATCAAGGAAAAACAAGACCTAATCATGTGTTTAGTATCGTAAAAGTTAGAATTACGCGTGGTTTTGTGTTTTTTGTGTGAAATAGGTACAAATGATCAAAAGGAAAGAAAACACGGGATTTCACGGTCAAATGTTGAAGAAAAGTCCAAGAAAGAGACGAAGACAAAGTCAAAGACCAAAAGTGTGCCCAAGTTCACGAAAACCGGCTAAACCGACACGAGTTTGAAGAAAATGAACAAGAAAGCCGAAATCGAGCTCGTTTTTAGCGAATTCAATATTTATGGAGTTAAACGGGCTTGTGGGTCCCACATTTGGGTTAATGGGCTCAAAAGCCCATTTAAAAGTTTAAATTTGCTTGAAAAAAAGTTACAAGCCCAAAAACCCAAATACATTTTATGAACGGATGAAAAATCAACTTTGGGCTACAAGCCCATTACACAAGACATATGGGACGACTTCATTTTGTAAAGTGAAAGGATTATTTCACTTCTCCCAGTCAAACAAAATGGCCAACCCTTGTTTTTACCCCACACACACGTTGTTTACCAACCCCAATCACCCACAAATACGTTTATTAATAAAACGTTTACTACTCACCCCACCTCCATTTCGATACAACCTAGGAAATTTTCACCCACTTTTTCTTCTCTCTCAAAACACAAACGCAGACCACCCCATTTTACCCCAATCCAAACCCTAATTCACCCATAACACTTAATTTACCCACCAAAAATTGGGGGTTTTACCCAAATCGTGTGATTCACACGCGCCCAATTAAAACCCCTATGGTTTTCGGATGTGCATGATGGAAGAATATGGTGGTCCTCTCACCTACGTGGCCAATCTTCCTATTTTGATTGGTTGTGACAACACCAAATACCCCAACCCACCAATCAAATGAATCCACGCCATCCCTAAACAAACACAACTAACACATCTCAAATAAACCCTGGCAATCCGTGGCACAAGGAAGTGTTTTCAGCCGTAGATAAAGAGGAATGAAGAAAGAGAAAAGAAAGAGCGGTCCTGATGATTTGCCGTGGTCACCAAGTTCACCAATATGCTTGGGGTTTGCCTATAAAAACCCCCAAAATTATTCTGTAATGGGTGCCTTTCTTTTTAGTTTTAATTTTTATTTTAATGGAAAATAGATGTTAGATTATTTGTAATTTTCTTTTCAATCAAGTATTGTACTCAGTTTTTAATATTAATGAAATTTAAATTTTCTTAAATTTTGTCTCTATTTAATTTATTTGCAATTTAATCTTGTTTCTGTTTTTTATTAAATAAATATTAAAATAAAAAGTGGTAGAAATAACTTCCCCTACTGGGAAGTTAAAAATATTGGTTCGGTACTGTTTATGGTGTCGATGATGATGATGATGTTTGGTGGGTAATACGGTGGTGTTTGTTTGTTTCGGTTTTGTTCATAGGGGGTTCAGCGCCCACCTACTGCCCAACGGAAATCGACATTCGGTTTGTTCTCTTTTTAATTTTTTTTGTTATTATTTAGTTTAAATTTGTTTGATCTGCTTGTGTTTGAGGCTGACTGAATCTACTTAGTTATATTAGTTTTGTTTAAGTTTGATATTGGTTTTAGCTTAAAGTCTATTTAATTTGATTAAGTTTTGATACTGTTTGGATCTGCTTATGTTTATTTTCGGTTAAATAGTTATTTGATATATCTGCTTTTGATTAAATAGTTTAATTTGTGTTACTGTTTATTCATTAAGCTGTTTGTTTGGATCTGCTTGTTTTGCTCAATTTAGATTCGTTCAGTACTCAGGTTTATTGTGCTGAATGTTTAGTTTGATTTGCCTGGTATTGGTTTATTGAGTTTGTTTTAGTATTGGTGACTGTTTGTTTGGTTCGATTATTTAGGTATTTTCAGTTTTTAGATTACTAATAATTTAGTTCATTTTGATCTGTTTTTCAGCTTATTCTTGTTAATCTGCTTGTTGCCTGATTTGGTAGTCTGTTTCCTATTCAGTTTTATAAGCTTATTTGGTTAATTTACTTATTTGCTTATTGTCTCTCTAAGTTGTGCTTATTTGGTAGCTGTTATCTGTTAATTGTTCTTAGTGTCTGATTATCAGCTTATTTGGTTAAGCTGTTTAGCTTATTTTGGTTTATTATTGCTGCATAAAAGCAACAGACACACTTGGTCTGCTGGTTCAAAAATCCAAAAATAATTTTAGCAAAAACGTCCCTAACCGGACTCGAACCCTGGACCTCCTGTTCAGCAACCAAGCACCTTAACCATCTTAGCTAGCCTTGTTTTTGTGTTTATTTATGCATCGTTTAATTAATATAGGTTTTTAATTCTAGCTGGCAGTTTTATTTAGTTAAATTAGTTTTATTACAAGTTTTGATTTAAATTAGTTAAAGGTTTTATATAAATTCCGTTTTATTAAGTTTAAAAAAAAAGAGATAAAAATATTTTATTTAAATTGTTTTTAGTTTTTAATTAATCTAGTTTAATTTGAAAATAGTTTAAAAGTAGATTTTGTTTAAATTTCAAAATAGTTTTAAAATAGTTAAAAATTAGTTTATTGAATTTAAATTAGATTTGTTTTAATCATTTTAATTAGTTTTAAAATTTAAAAAGGTTTTAGTTAATTAAATTAGATTTTTAAATTAGATTAAATAGTTTTTTCTTAATAGGTTTTAGTATAAAAATACCAAAAATACGTTTCACCAAGAACAAATCTATCTACGTTAATTTGAGATCAATTCGAGTCGAGTCGAGGAAACAAACATTAATTGCTTAATTGGACTAAAAATCTATACATTACCCATTAACAGTCAAGTATTGTCTATGCCATAAAAGTGCTTTATCACAAAGATGGACTGAAACAATCTTTACCTTATCCTCATTAGGAGTGTTGTCAATGGAGAAAAACTAATCACATTTGAATACCCAATCCCTGACATCATCACCATCCAATTTTAGGAAGTCTACTCTAACCAATCTACCAAACTGATTAGCTTGCCTTCCAACCCCAAGATTGGCCAATTGGTTGTTTTGAGTCCCTAAAGCTTCAATCATATGCCTTATTTATGCTAATTGTGTATCCAGATACTCCCTAGTAATGGTAGGATCAATACCCCCATCATTAACAGAGTTTTGCCTTGTTGCTGGTGCCATAACAGAATTTCGCGCCAAAAGTTGTTACACAAACTAACAATCAAGAACCAACAGAATTACAACAACTGAATCACACATGAGCCGCCAAGATGGAGCTCTGATACCACTTGATACACTCTTAATCAGATCAGTTAAGATTCGTGATAAGCACAAATAATCAGATCACTCAAGGTTAAAGAAACAGAGCAAAATGATTAATTGAGATCAAGAATGGCAGGAAATGTTTGCTTATTGATAGTAACTGAATGATTACAAGAAGAGAGAAATTTTTAACAAATTCTAGACAAGAAATGAAATGAATAAACAAGTTTGGTATTTAAATGTGTTTATCCCGCCAAAAGTGGAAACTGTCAGAGGTTATTGGAAAGTGTCACATGCACCTCACACTCCTGACTAAATAGTCATTTGTGTGCCCCTCACGTGCCAAACAACATAAGCAGTCTCTAATCCTATCTTATAGTAACTGGAGCTTATCACAACCATGAAGATGTAAAATAGCAGATCAAGATTTGAAAGCACAAACACCAATTAGATTTAAAAGAAACAATCATTAACATGTGGAATAGCATATCGAGATTAAGACGGGTAATGGTTACGCGTGTGAGAAAGATTTTTAATTGAAGTTTAGGGATAAAGTAGTGAGATATATTAAATATAAAGATGAGAGTGGAGGGATAATTTGATTTTGGGGAAAAATTTAAGCGGGCTATGTGAAATGTTGCGAAGGAAGTTTCATCTTAGGCAATAATAAGTGTGAGACGCTTTAAATGGGATGAGCACAAATAATATCTTGTTATGTTTGTTAATTTTAATGTTTTGAAATTTCAATAGACTCGATCGATTCATCGAGTCAGGTCAATTCGGGTTAGCTTGAGTCAACTCAGATTTCAAAAAATATATAAAAATTTATATTTATAATGATTAAAAGATAAATAAATCATGAAATCGTTCGTATATTGAACATATAGACCATTTATTAACATATATAATTGTAAGTTTATGGACTTATATTTAATAGTCATGTGATAGGATCAAACTCGAGATTACGGGATTGCACACAATACGTAAAGAGTTAATATAATTAATAAATATATTTATTGTATTTATTAATTTATTTAATAAATATATTTATGTATTTATTAATTTAACCGAGCAAGTAACTATATAACCTTAACGGTCGTTAAATAATTAATAGTTAAGTTATAACGAGCGTTAAATAAATACATAGTATATATAAACAAAAGGAAAGAAGTTTAGAAGATTCTGGAACACCCTAAGGGGTGTTATAGTCGACCGATTATGGGCTCCAAGGGCGGGGGGGGGGGGGGGGGGGGGGGGGCATTTTTTGCCTTTTATTTATCTTGGGCTACAAGGGTTGAGGCCTATAAATACACCTCCCAATCCCCTCATAATCACACAACAATAATCTTTCTCCCCTTCTCTTTCTTTTGGTCGATCGCCACCACCCCAACAAAAGGGTTTTTTGGTTGGTTGATTGTATACTTAATCTAGTCCTAGCCCCTCTCTAGGGTTGTTGGGTAGATTAAATTACAAGCGTTGTAGCTCAGTTTTCACGTGCTAGAATCATGGTTAGCTCGTTATATTACGTGTGTATAAGAACGTAATATAGTCTTACTTTAGACTATATCTTGGTATATACGGTTTAAACCCGAATCGGTGATTTGTTCTTCGTCTTGTGGAATTGCTTTAGCGTAAAGGTATGTAACCCTAATTTGATTAATTCTAATTGTGTTATTAATTATGATCTTGTTAAATCGCTTCCGCTATATGTGCTTTAATCTCGTTTAGGGTTTTACATAATTGTTATGATATTAATAAACCTTCAGTGGCATCGAGAGCCGTTTTAACATGTTATAATTATCTAAAATCTAAACTTTTTTAACTATAATTTTTTGAGTTAAAACTGCATGTTTTTTAGGTTTTTCATAAAATTAGGATTTTGTTTTTTAAAAATTAGGGTTTACTCTAATTTTAATTAAAAAAAAGAATTGTTTTGAACCCCTAAATTACATGTGGGATAATTTTAGATTAAAATGCATAATTAATTGTTATGTCATGTATGGTTACGATCTGTAGAGATTTAATTGTTAAGATTTGTGGGGATTCCATGATTACATGCATGTTTTCATGGATCGTAAAATTATATGTTTATATGATTTTATATGCTACGTCATTATTTGATTCGATAAATCTAGAATTAGGGAAGACTTTTATATAGAGATATAAAGACCTAGATTTGATGATTATTGAATAAATCGTATGCATGTGGCTATTTGATTTATTTGTTGCAGATATAAATTATTATTATTATATGTTTATGATTTAGTTTTTTACTTGTTTACATATAAAATTGTTGAATTATTGTAAACAAGGGTTTTTTTGAAAAGAAATAATATGGACTATATCATATTAAAAATAATGATTTGTTAAGAGATTTTAAATTACATAAGATTACGTTGATTGGTGAATTGCAATAACAATATAACGGCCTACTCAATTTAGACAAGCTATAAAGTGGGTTTAACGCACCGCTGGTCATGTACCCGGTTAAGGAAGGAGGTGTTATGCCATTAGTCGCTGACCAAATTTCCGGCCCGCTCGTGCGTCAAAATTGAAATTACCCACGATTATTAATTAAATTATACCTTAAGGGTGATTTACCACAAATTCACATCCGAACCACAATGAATAAGGGTATTTCTTTGTGCGTAGCCGAGTTCTAGAAAAGTACGATGTGATGAGTTATGGGTAAATTCTTTAATTGGTTTAACAAATACCGCAACATAATTTATGAAGAAGTTTTATCTCATGAATAATTTTACTAAATGTTTTATTAAACTTATGCTATGGAGATAGTATGCATGCTTCTCCATACGTAGATTTTGACATCAAAATTTATACCCTTACAATTTAAGTCGAATGCTCCTAATTGACGCACACTTGTAATTACTTCGTCATCAAATGAGATTTTTGGATGATGTTGTGATGGAGAGAAAACCGTTTGTAGAATGAGAATTCGTATGATGGTTTCACGTTACTCAGATTAGACGACTTAATTAAGTTACTCAGTGAGATCTGGAAACTTAATGCATTCAGAAGGGATGAAACATGTTTACAATGCAAAACGTTTTTTGGCAATGTAAATCCCTTAAATATCTAGAAATTGAAAATTGATTGTCAATTGAATTGTTCGACAAGTCGCTGTGTTGAGTACATTCATTACTAGCAGATCAACTGATGTAATGGATCTATGTCAATATAGTTCTAGAATTCAAGGAAAATAATATGGTTTTAATACCGTGTAATTTGTTTTCTTGAAAGTATTTTGTTATCGAAAATACTAATATTTGAACTTATTTATGTAGAAATGGCTCAACCCACCAATAACACGATAAGTCCTGCGTTCAAAGCTTTCTTTGAACGACCTGAACTTACTGGCCCAAACTTCAATGATTGGCACTGCTCGCTAAGAATTGTCTTGAGAGCAGCGGGTACTATTGATATCTTGACTACTCCTTATCCGGAGGATCTTGCTGAAGGAGCATTGAAGGTCTACGTAATCTTGGTCTATTCTACATGATGGATTAGATGGATTTGATGTATGGATTGATTAATAATATAAGAAGGAGATGAATGGAGATGAGGGTGTAGAGAGAGAAAGGAGAGAAGGAGAGGAGTAGAGAGAGAAAGTGAAATATTAGATTAAAAAATGAATCACCAACCCCTCCTAACATGCTAGGAGGGGTATATATAGCCCACCCTACATGTGGGCTATATGGGCTATACTTTTAGTAACTAGATCACGAGCCCGTTACATTAATATATCGTTGGAGCGACCGATCCTTCATAAATACGTAAAAACGTATTTCCAACAATCTCCCCCTAAGGGAGGTCGCTCCAAGAAACAAAGTTCTAAATAGTCTATATCTCGTGATCTATGCTAACTAAGATGTGACCGAGACTTTATTGGGAAAAACGTATTTCTAACAATCTCCCCCTAAGGGAGGTCACATCTTTTTACAAAATGCTTGAGTCTTCGATCTTGTTCTTGTGAATATGCTTGATGTGATCTTTGACTTAAGTCTTGAGCATGTTTTCTTGCCTTGACCTTGTGTATTCGTCACTTGTGACATTCGCCTCTTCGTGACTTCATGTTCCACATACTTATACCTTTAAATTCTTGAAAGCTTCAGAGTTTGATACAACGGAAGACTTGACCTTCAGACTTTCTTGAATTTGTTGAAGTGCTAATTGTATGTAGTATAAGCATGTGGTGACGACTTCTTCTGGATTGTACACCGCAATGCCACCTTCTTGTTACGCTGCATAAGACAGTTAGCAACAAACCATATACACGGATGAAATGGCCTTGAACATTTCATTCTAATTCGATAGCATTTTACCTCCGGTCGGTGAAGACCGTTGGACGATATTAAATATCGTACTTGTGGCAGGTAGTTTCAATAAAGAACCTCCTTGACAAGATTTCGCGGGTAAACCCGTTCTCTTTACTCGACCGTCCAAAGCTGACTGCGAACGTAAAGAGTGAATCATTTGGATAATATTATCCGCATGATTTGAAGCCGTCAATTCATGTTCCTGGAACAAGTAAAGTTCAATTAAGAACCGCACCATCGTTGCTTTCCAGTTGTCACTAGCTTGATTCATATAGAATCTTGCAAGTTACCTACCAAGTGCTGTTTGATGTTAACAGTAGAAGGATTTCCATTCGTCACTGTAAATACTTAATAGTATTACTCTGAATGTTCTGGCAAGATCACTAAGATATTGCGTAGAGGCCTGGAACGTGTTTAATTTCATTTAAGAATTAAACCACTGTTGCTTTCCAGTTATCACAAGTTTGATTCATAAAAAATCGCACAAGTCACCTACCATGAGCTTTTTGATATTCTCTCAAGAAGGATTTCCATCTTCATTGTAAATACTTTCATATTACTCGGATGTTCAGGCAAGATCATGAAGATTTTGCGTAGGACTCTTAAGATCTTTCTTACTTTTCACAGTGTGTGAAGAAGCAAGGAAATATAAAAGTGTGTCCTAATGAGATATTTGATGATCTCAAATGACTCTAGACTCGATCGTGCATTTTGGATTTTTAGTGATCGGAGGCTGGAGAGGAGTGCCACCATTTCAATACCAATTTATTCGGAGTGAATAAATCAATAGATAATGTGTTGTCTCCGTGTGATTAAAACAAATATCTTTTAAGAGATATCTGAGTTAGCTGAGATGGGTTGTGCCTTGCATCACTGGGTCCATGATGTCTGTCTTCAATATCAAGAATCATTAAACAATGATCTTAATAGCATATGTATTGACCCGGTTTCTGCCTAAGTTGTAAGGAGGGCTTCTTTCTTTACACCCTTTATCTTTACAATTCTTTTTCATTCTTCAACCCCTTCAATGCTTACCAATACGTCATCACTAGAACCTTGTTGTGATTGTTCCAGTGCTAACTTAAGTACTTGGTCGGCATTCAGCTACGTTCACAATCTTTCTCCATCTTTCCTAAGGAGTACTATTTCTAGCTATGAAATGTCCTTGGGAAGATTCCTCCGGTTCTAGAGGAATCATTGGACTTTAACCTATCCTACCATCCTTATGTCACCACAATATTCATTGTCGTGAATAGAGATGTTTTGGGTAAGTGTATGTCACCATGAAATCCATTTTGAAGTGCAAATCCATTTTGCTCCCCCTTAACATATGCCACGATATCCGAAAACATTTCGCACATGTCGGGATGAGCTATCATGTTAGGTCAAACCATTTATGATTAATCATTTCCCATATTAAATCAAATTTTCTCCCCCATATTAAAAATATTAACCCAATCGATGTTTTTAATATCAATTGATTTAATAGTATATTAAGAAAATTTGGGAAGAAAGATGCAAATCCAATTATCTTCATGAATTACACAAGCTCCCCCTCAAATTAATGAGGGTGTACTTGAAACATAAATTAAATACCTTTTAAACATAAGTGTAAGGTATTTGTCACGTGCAAAGATCATATATGATAATGTATTCACAAGATTAGCAGTTTATGAGGTTGGACCTGAATGATGGAGAACATCATATGAAAGAAGCACATGGTTCTTGTTCACGAATGTTGGTCGCCTCATCACGTCTGAAGTTATTTCTTGACTCTATGTGTACGATTGATATTGTTGTCTTGACACCAATATGTGAACTTGGCACTTTCGGCGTCAAAGATTCTGAACGCTTGACAATTGCTCCCCCTCAATTGTTGACCCGTGTTCTACTTAAAGAGTTGTAATCGTCGTTTGAGTAGTCACATCATCTAGTATGTAGATATCAATTGCAACGAACTTTGGATTGTGGAGTTGATAACTTCGGATTCGGAAGTCAAAGCTTTCCGGTGAAATGCTTGACTTCAAT
Source organism: Glebionis coronaria (assembly GCA_025667525.1). Taxonomy (NCBI): domain Eukaryota; kingdom Viridiplantae; phylum Streptophyta; class Magnoliopsida; order Asterales; family Asteraceae; genus Glebionis; species Glebionis coronaria. The sequence goes on along the minus strand of CM046880.1, from coordinate 288,716,216 downwards.
GTGAAAAGCGGGTTACTATCGGAAATAATAGCAAACCATATGGAGCATGTTTTAAATCTTTTAAACTTCTGCTCGAACTTTATTTACAAACCCGTGTCATTATTGAATGACATTTCTAGGTTCGTAAATATTATCGATTCCAGAAGACATGATCTTTTTATCAAAACGTTTTTGAACACACAATTTTGAAAGATTTAGAAAAACCTTTTGAGAAATTCTTGAAAAATTGTGTTCAAAGTTTTGAAAACCAATTACTTGAGCTTAAGATTTGGAATATCTTAGAACAGCTCAAGTCCGAGAAGTTGGAAACTTCACGTTGTAAGGATAAGTTACCATCGGCGATAACCTTTCCTTTTATCTGAAGAACGAGTCCTAAGCTGACATTTACTTAGAAGTCGTTTTCATGAACTTGAAAACTTTGACTATTTTAACGGAAAGCTCATGACCGAGAAAGGTTAGTTTCTCGTTATGAGGAAAAGTTTTCTTATTTAAAAGATACACTTTCCTTTCTAAGCTTAAAACTTCGAATGTTTTAAGACAAGCTCATGACCGAGAAAATTGAATTTCTCGTTATGAGGATAAGTTATCATTAATGATAAACTTTCCTTTATTTGAAGTTCGGGTCATTGTCTGACATTTAACAATGAACCATATACACGAGCTTAAAAACTTTAAATAGTTTTAATGATAACTCGTGTCCGAGAAAAATTAATTTCTCATTAATGAGGATAAGTTTATCATCGGCGATAAACTTTCCTTTCTTTGAAGTCCGGGGCATAAACTGTGATGTGATTATACGCCATTTGTTGATAAGCTTAACCATGAATTCCCTGAGACACTAGTTTCTCCGATATCTGCTTCTTCAGCAACCAAACTCTAAGAGTATCCTTAGTTGAACGGTATACAATGATTGGATCGCTTCGTTCTTTTGGAACATCCTCTTTGGTACCTGCATTCTCATTTGGAATTTGCATGCTTTGATATGGGTTAGCGATATCTATCTTAGAAGCAAGTGGGGGTTCACAGTTTTCTTTTCTTGTGCTAGAGGTGACCTGAGGAGATGATTCACTTGTCTTAGCCGGTAAACGTTTCCTTTTATAGAAAACCTTAAGTTCAGGCTTAATTGATGTATCCTCCTTTTCAATTTCCTCCCTAGTAGTCTTAGTGGAATCGGAGACTATCTTAGTTAAAGGGCACTCGTTTCCTACAAGAGTGAAAGTTCTACCAGTGGGGCGCCACATTTTACCAACAGGTTTGATTTTAGCTACCCACTGGGATTTAAGTCTAGCACGGGAGTTCACCTCATTAAGTAGTTTCTTGATACAAGAATCATGATTTGACGTAAAGACACATTTTCTACATCTTTTACAAGTAGCATATTTAATGTCCGAGTAAGATCTAGAATTCCTGTACGATTGATTGATGCTCCTAGGATTTGACATGCTAAGGTTAGTAGTGTTGGGTAATCTAGAAGGCATCTGTCTAGGTTTGAAAGTCTTATCTATTACTTGTGTCTTTTGAATAGTTTCCCCTAGACCAGATTTATGGTGAACGTCATTTGAACTAGTTCTAGACGTGGTCTTGGTATTTCTAGAGAAACTAGAGGCAATCATGTGATTAGGTCTTGCTAAAGCTGTTTTGGTCACATTGGGCCTAGTTGCAGGAGTGACTGGTCTAGAAAGATGAACCAAATCAACTTGGGACGCAAACCGCGGTCTCGAGGATTGTGGTCGCTCGGATCTAAATGCAGTCGGTTGTCTGACAGTCGGTTGTCTGACGAACTGATTTGTAGGCGGTTTCCCCAAGATTGATGGTTTTTCAAGCTTAGTGTCCATACTAGGTCCTCTAGTTTTCCTTATTTCATTTCTCAATGCAGCTATAGCAAAGACCTTTTCCTGAACTTGAGCTTTTAAAGTCTCATTCTCTTTGAGAAATTCATCTTGGGATGCCAACTTAGATTCAAGCAACTTAATTTGTTTAAAAAGATTATCCTTTTCAGCTTTAGAATCTAGAACAGTTTGATCCAATTTTCGTTCAAGAACAACGTTTGACTTTTCAAGTTTTTCAAAATAAGTTTCAAATTTCTCTGTTTTCTTTGAAAATTCAATTTTGGCATCCTCAAGCTCTTTGGATTGCTGAGCTAAAATCGTTTCAAGCTCTTTAATCCTAGAATCAGAATTATTTAAAGAAGCAGTCATAAGACACTTATCATAATGTTTAGCATTTTGAACTCTTTCTCCCCCATTATGATTCACATCGGATGAATCAGAAGTGGTATCGCTATCACTCTTTTCCATACCATGTTTGGCATAAGTAGGTTCAGAAAGCTCAACATGCTGTATATTGTTGATACTTGGCACCTGAACAGTTGGTGCTTGTGACTTGCTGCTTGTTTCATGCGTTCCTCCTGATTCCTTGTCATTGCTTACCTAGACGACCAAACTGGCACCTATTTCTTGCACGGGGCAGATATAATCATCTTTTGACGACAATTTGAAGCATGTCTCTCTCTCATGTTCATGAGGTATTGCTGCATTCAATGACTTAGACGACTCCTTGATTCTTTGAATCTGACCCTTTTCAACCGTATCTCGTTGTAATTAACTAACCTGACCTCAATACACTTCTCAAGTATATTGATGTGATTGAGTAAACCACTTCTAAAAGTTTCAGTCCGGCAGCCCGTATGCAAGTTGAAAATCTGATGAAGGATTGGAGTCGAATAATCAAAAGGAGGTACCATTGTTGAGGCAAAGAAATCCTTAAATTGTGTGCGAAGGATTTCTAGACATATCTTTGCTTTAACCTCATGAAGATTTTCCCTTTCAAGTTGCAACCGTAACTCATCCAAATTATTGGAAATCTTCTCTTTAAAATTATCCACTTTGCCAAATAATATTTGAACCGTGGCTGGAAGTTCAGGCATGTTGTGCGGATAAAGAAGTGCAAGATGTGTCTTGAGCTCGTGAAAGATTTCCAATGATTTTTGACGCAATTTGATCTCTTTGAGTTGCATGTGTTGCAGTTCTCCCTCGTGAACTATTGAAGTCAACGAATCCATTGAATGACGATGAAAAATAGTTGTGATTGTGGTTGTATTCGGGATTTTATGAGTCGTGAATAAAATTGAATAAACCGAAAAATTGAATTCACGGGATTTTAGAAACCAACGAAGAAATCGTAACAAAACTGTTAAAAATCCTCGTTTGGTGATATAACTCTTTTCTCGGCAACTTTTGTCGGCTAAACGATAATAAAACAAACCCGATCACAAATCCGTAGCCACTAAAAAATAAATCCCGTCACTTTGACTCGTCACTTTTGACTTCAAATCCGGCCAGAAAAACTTTTAACCCGTCAAATATTTTACCACTTTGATACTTTCAAAATATCCACCTCAACACGATGTACCAAATTCAAATATATCAATTGACAAAATATCCAAAATTAACTTAACTAAAAAATTAACTTTAAAATATATAAATATATAAAAAAAATTAACTTAACTTTAAAAAAAGACAAACTTAACTAAAACTCAAATTTTAAAATATATAAAATATATAAATAAATCTAAAATATACGTGACTTGTCAACAAAAATCAACCATGCGTTTTAAAAATCTGATAGTTTTGATATGTCAAATTGAATAAGTATCCCCACGTGGCCAAATACCCTAAAACGTGGCAACCCAAAGCCCACCCAATTTTCTTGTATCCTCCGCCCAAAATAATATATAAACCTAGATACCATTGTATGTCTCTTCCTCTGGTAACCAAACACGCAGAACCCAAAAAACTCAATCTAAACCTAATCTGATTCTAATAAACACCGCCCCCATCTTTTTCAACAACAAACCAGATCCAAATGTTGAAACTTCAACCAACACAATGAAATAATAAATTCAACTTCTTACACTCGAATCATAAATCAAGCTCAATCTAAAAACCCACTATGATCAAAACCCTTTATAGCACAATTAAAAAAAAGAAAAAAACCCTTGAAATCATGAGAGATTCGATTCTCCTGATTTATGTAACCAATCAAGAAGGCAACCGCAGCCCCTTTATGTAACGAATTGGCTACAAGATCCTAGTAGGGGTCTCGGGTAGGTGTTATTTTATTGCATGTTGGTTTTGAGTCAAATCGAAACAAAGAAGAGATATGAACATATATGTTCTTAATCTTTCTATATTTTCAAAAATTGATGAGATGGTTTAACCATACATCAATCTGTGATGATGTAATTCTAACTTACAATCTGAGATTCGAGTTGTTGATTAATGAGACGAAGGGATATATATATATATATATATATGTGTCGGGGTTTGATGAGAGTTTTCTGTTGTTAAAACGAGTTTGGGTGAATGTCGGGTGTGGATTGAGAGTGAGGGTGTTGTTGGGTCTGATGTGGGTGAGGGAGTGGAGGGTGAGGGTCGAGTCGAGTGAGGTTTGAGATGATAGTTGAGAGTTGGGTCGAGTGGGGTTAGAACGAGGGATTTGGTGAGGGTGGTGTCGAGTCTTTGGGAGTCCAGGGTAGGGTTTTGATGAGTGTTGTTGTAGTTGAGACTGTTGCGTTTGAATCTGCTGTCTTTAAATTCCCGTTATATTTGAATCGTCTTCAGTTCATACAACCGTTCATGCGGAATAATTTAACAAAGTTGGTTCATCCGGAATGTTTTTGCAAAAATGGTTCATCCGGAATAATTCTAACAACTCAGTTCATTTGGAATATTTCACAAAAAATGGTTCATCCGGAATAACTCACAAAGTGGTTCATCCGGAATGTTTTGAAAGAACTTTTCATTCGGAATGTTTTTGCAAGATTGGTTCATCCGGAATAACTTAATACCTTGTTCATTCGGAATGTAAAAAAAAAAAACGGTTCATCCGGAATGTTTTTGCAAAAACGGTTCACCCGGAATAATCTAAGAATTTGTTCATCCGGAATGTTTTTGAAACCACTGAAGGACTGTTGGACTGAAAGGTGATGAACAGACTTGGATGGACAAAAGATGAAAAAGATTAATGAAAAAGTGATAGCAGAAAAAAAAATAAAAAAATAAAAAATAAAAAAAATAAAAAAAATAAAAATAAAAAAAATAAAAAAAAATAAAAAAATGAAAAAATTGGACAGATTGGAGAAAAAAATATATTGGACAGATTTGAGATTTTGGAAAAAGTGATATGAAAATTTTTATTATTTTAAAAACTGAATATAAAAAATATATTATAAGAAAAACTGAATGGTTGTTTTAAAAAAACTGATATCAACAAGACAACAACGGATGATTAAAGACTTTAAAAAAACTGATTGACAAATGATAATAAAATTGATAAAAAACTTTATTGGATAACAAAAAATTATAAAAAACTAGATTATAAAAAAAACGGATGATTAAAGACTTTAAAAAAACTGATTGACAAATGGTAATAAAATTGATAAAAAACTTTATTGGATAACAAAAAATTATAAAAAACTAGATTATAAAAAAAACTGATGATTTTGAGAAAAAAAAACTAGATCTAAACAAAACGTAACATAAAAATACAAACTTTTTTAAAATTTAAGCTTGAAAAAATCAAAACCCACCAAAATCAACAAAATAAAAGCAAGAATAAACCAATCTAACCTTGGCTCTTGATACCAATTGAAGGTCTACGTAATCTTGGTCTATTATACATGATGGATTAGATGGATTTGATGTATGGATTGATTAATAATATAAGGAGGAGATGAATGGAGATGAGGGTGTAGAGAGAGAAAGGAGAGAAGGAGAGGAGTAGAGAGAGAAAGTGAAATATTAGATTAAAAAATGAATCACCAACCCCTCCTAACATGCTAGGAGGGGTATATATAGCCCACCCTACATGTGGGCTATATGGGCTATACTTTTAGTAACCAGATCACGAGCCCGTTACATTAATATATCGTTGGAGCGACCGATCCTTCATAAATACGTAAAAACGTATTTCCAACAATCTCCCCCTAAGGGAGGTCGCTCCAAGAAACAAAGTTCTAAATAGTCTATATCTCGTGATCTATGCTAACTAAGATGTGACCGAGACTTTATTGGGAAAAACGTATTTCCAACAAGCATCTGATGCGCAAAGGCTTGAACACGCTACTAATATTAAGAAGCACTCTGAGGTGGCTTGCTTAATGCTAGGAAAAATGGCTCCTGCACTTCAACAGAAGTATGAGCTATTTTCTCCGAAGCAAATGCTTGATGAGCTCAAGGCTATGTTCGAAAAGCCGCAAGCTGTGGAGATCTACGACTTAGTAGATGCTTTGCATAGCTCCAAGAAAGCTCCAAGAAAGTCTGTAAGTGCCCATTATTTGGAGATGAGGGGTTATATGGAACAGCTCATTGCACTAGGACAACCCTATCATCATAATATGGATATCAACTTGATCAATAGTTCCCTTAACAAGGACTTCGATGATTTCGTTAGAAACTATAATATGTATTGCATGAGGAAGACAGTTAATGATTTGCATGCAATGCTCATTGACTATGAAAAGGGGTTAAAAGATAAGGCATCTACCGCTACGCCTTCTGTACTAACCATACAAAAGGGTAGAGTGAGTAAGCCAAAACCGCAAGCGAATAAGAAGAAAGGTAAAGGAAAGGGTAATAAGGGCAAACAAGTTGCGACTTATTCGAAACCCAAGCAAAAATTTGGTAAGAGGAGTCAATCTCAAAAGTATGAGACTCGTCACCATTGCAAGGCAAGTGGTCACTAGAAGAGGAATTGCCCTCTTTACCTCGAAAAATTACGAGAAATAAAGAAGAAGTCTGAGCAGAGCGCTGCAACTTCAGGTACTTTATTTATGATTGAATTGTTCAATTTAACATACAAATTAAATTCCTGGGTATACGATACGGGATGTGGTATTAACATTTGTAGTACGCTACAGGGATTAAATCTGGAAAGGAAACTTTCCTATGGGGAACAATATCTTCAAGTGGACAATGGCGCACAAGCAACGGTTGAAGCTATAGGAACTTTTGATCTAGTTTTACCTTCAGGTTTAGTACTGAGATTAAATGATTGTCATTATGCACCTACAATTGTTAGGGGTGTTATTTCCTTTTCTTGTTTGTTAAATAATAGATTCCTTCACACGATTGATAATAATGGAATTTATGTTTGGAAAAATGGTATTTTCTATTTTAATGCAATTTATGTGAATGGTGTGTTTGAATTAGACATGCATGATAATGAATCCAAGAACGATAAATCTGTATTTAGCATGAGTAAAAAGAAAAAGTTTGACAACAACTCTTCTTATCTTTGGCATTATAGACTTGCCCATATTGGGAAGACTCGTATACAAAAGCTTCAATGTGAAGGTCTTTTGGAAAATATCAATGATGAATCATTTGATTAATGTGAGTCTTGTATCTCTGAAAAGATGACCAAGAAACCTTTTAATAGCAATATTGAAAGGGCTACTGATTTACTTGGACTTATACATACTGATGTGTGTGGACCACTTAGACATACGTCAAGGAAAGGTGCTAGCTACTTCTTAACATTTACGGATGATTATAGCCGTTATGGTTATGTTTATTTACTTAAGCATAAACATGGGGTATTTGAAACATTCAAAGTCTTTAAAGCAGAAGTAGCACTGTAATTAGGGAAGAAGATTAAAGCTCTTCGTTCTAATAGAGGAGGTGAATATTTAAGTCAAGAGTTTATAGATTATCTAAGTGAGAATGGAATTGTTCAACATCTTACTTCTCCCAATAATCCACAACAAAATGGTGTATCCGAAAGGAGAAATCGTACATTATTGGATATGGTACAATCTATGTTTAATCTACAACTTTACGGAAAAAGCATCATCTTAATCGAGTCGTTCGAGTCTTACTTAAAACTTGCAAGTGGCGGTAAGACGATTGAATTGGCGGATATGGTTGTGAGGGTTGTCCTTTTCATCACTACAGAATTTGTTGTTTTGGATCATCGACAACAAACCCGTCTTAACTTCAAAATTCTCCGCAAGGATGGCGTGAATCACAATAGCCTCTCCATAACCCTCAGTAGGTGCTTGAAGTAACTCCATCATAGTACGATTAGCCATGGTTGCTTCTTGTTCTACGATAGGTTCGTCAATAGGAGATTTTTCACTAGAAGGCGTTCCTTCCTTTCGGTTTCTACGTTTACGTGCACGTCTTGCTTGGTTACGAGTTTGCATAAACGTCACGTACAACGTGGGGATGAGCAAAGAAGATTCTTTTGGGTGTTTTTAACTTTTTTATTTTTTTGGGTTTTTGATTGTTTTTACTTTTTTGTATTTTTGTGATGTATTACGTAGACACAAATCTACAAATCTCTCGATTAAATAAGCCTCAAGGAATGAAAACGATCACGTGAAGTGAACGCCTTCGATGACTTTAGAACGTTGGTGGAACACCAAAATGTTCAAAAGGATTTAATCTTTTGAAACCAAGAAAATATATAGATACATAGATAATAATTTGGTTGGCAAACCCTCGATTAGCCCTTTTTCTCTTAACACGCACAAGCAAGTGGGGGAAACGAGGCGGCGCTAAGCACTTAAGAGCCTTTTTCCCTTAGGTCATGAAATACAACCGCTTTATACCCACCTTATAGTTTGTGTTAATTAAAATCAAGCTTCACGAAAGTAATTATCTATTTTGTCTTTTTTCTTTGTTTGAGATACAAATACAATGATTGAGTTATGAAATCCCAAATCAAGGTTGTGTTTTCACACTTTTGGAGTACTTGTGAATTTATTGTTTTACGTATACAATATAGTAATAATATTCACACAAAAACGAAAAACCGATAATAGGTATAATTAGAGTGCTAATCAGACACATAGTTATTATGGCTAATATAAAAACAAAATTTGGTCAAATCAAAACACAACACGCTCCCCGGCAGCGGCGCCAAATGATAGGAGTAGTATACGTCTTTTAGGAAAAAGAGCGTAAATGAGGGGTAAGTACGATGGTTTAGGAAAACCGTGCACAAATGACCCAATGAGTGAGTTCCTTCTCAAGGAGGCTTGTGTATTGTGTTAAGAGATGATTAAATGTTTGTGATTATGATTATGAAGAAAGAAAATAGAAAAGGATGACGGTTACTAGTAAAATTACACTAAGACGAAAGTCGTAAACGTAAAACCGTAAAACGTGATGAAATTTAAAAATTACCTTAAAAATTACCTTAAAATCCCTATAAAATTTCAATAAATCCTAAAAAATGTAATTAGAGTTTACAAAAAAATCAAAAATCACTCAAACCTTTTATTTAATTAAATAATAAATTTTTAATGCTAATTAAATCCTAAAAAATCAAATTAATTAACAAGAAGCCCAAAATAAGATTTTTCAATTTGTAAACCTCTAAAATAAATTAATTAAACTAAAAACTATTTTTGAAAATTTTAAAATTAGTTAAAACTATTTAAAAATGATTAAAAACTATTAAAATATTAAAATAATTCTGAAAATTAACTAAATCACAAGAAAATTAATCTAAAAGTTTTAAAAATCCTAACTTAATGTATTTAACCTAAGAAAAATGAAAAAGTTGCAAAATATTAAAAACTATTTTTAATAATAAAATAATAATAAAATATTAATAAAAATTCAAAATTTATAAAAAATTCAAAAAACTTGCAAACTAGTTTAATTTAACTTAAATAAACAGAAAATGAAAGTTAAATTACAAAATACCCCTAATGGGCCTCCAAATAGGCTAAAAGGCCAAACAGTTAGCTTAATGGGCTTATTTAAGGCCCAATAAGAAAAAGTTGTCCAAATAAGTTCAAAACTTCCAGTCTAGCTTAAAATTCAATTTTAAACACAAAACTCCAAATGACCAAAAGCTGAAAGTGAGCTTATCACAGCTTAATGAAATTCAGCTTATTCTTAATGGGCTTTTTGGCCCATTAAGCCATAAGCTAATGCCATAAGCTGAAATTTGACACACATCCTTCTCTTGACCTTATAAAGCTGTTTGTAAAAAGAACTTTTGTATAAGCCCAAGAAATAAGCAAAAGCTCTCTACACAAAATGACAAAATAGTCATTTTCGAGTTCTAGACCAATTCAAGGGCTGATTCTTTTTGAAAAATGTTTCAAATCACTTAACTAAGCTTAATAATAAAAAAGATTTCCAAAAAGCACACAGAATAAGCTGGAAAAAGCAAATAAGCACTTATGTAAAAGTCAACTATGTTGGTTTTCTAGTCAAACCTAAAAGTCAAAGTCTCAAATGCTACGGTATAGTTAAATGGGTCAATTAAGAAATATTGATTACAAAAACAAAGTTGTTGCAAGTCTAAATATGCTATTATAGCTTATTGATAACCTGAATGACAATTAACACTAGCAGTGGCTAGTTTCAGTGGGAAAGGGTTCCCACTGCTTGACTTTCTTGACCTTTGATTTTAAAGAGATTTACTTGGATTCAGTAAACAACAAGGGAACCCTTATAACCAGTGAGTTATAAGGAGTCAATAACAAGCAAGAAATCACAATTTCATCAAGCCAATTAGTACAATTTAATCAAACAATCACCAGATCTAGCACATACATGAAAAATAAGCAAATTTGAAGTAATAAGCAGATTAAGCAAAATTAAGCCAACCAAAGTTCACTAAATGCATACACAAGCTTAAATAAACTCAAATAAGCATAAATAAACTTGTTTCAAACACTAGATCAAAGATTAAACCTAGTTTCAAGCTTATGAATGTTACTGATGAACAAATGAACAAACACAAAATGACTTTGTTGATATACTTGACCACAGATCCTATTTTAAACCCTCAAATCTATTAATCAGCTTACACACACTATGTTTTACCACTTTTTAACCCTAAACATGCATACACTCTAGGTGTTTCCTAAATTTTAGATCAAAACAGGCTAAAACAAGCAAGTTATGGCAAAGATTCAGATTTGATGTTCAAGAACACAAGACTTGCAGATAAAAGCATACAAATAAACAGATACCAACACTTAACAACTTTAAATCCTAACTCAAAATCAACTAAGTACCTTAAAGCAGTAGACCCAAACACCCCTTTCACTTTTTAATCCAAGATTTAACAAAGCAAATGCGTTAAACAGGTTTACCCAAGCTTAATCTAGCATCATACCAACAATACCATGCAGTAATAACAAGATTCAAGCCATAAGAACACTTCATACAACAGCAGATCACAAAATCACTTATACCTACTTTTCAAACAAATTTTTGGAAAGAAAGCTCAAACCTCATGAATATACATCCACACTCACGAATTTTAGAGCTTATGTGCCTAGCTTAACAAGGCACAAGCTTCCAATAAGCTGCTAAGAACAACAAGGTTAGAAATAACAAATTAATAAAGGAAAAATAGAAAATGACCAAGACCTTTTCAAGCTTGTACCCCACCCTTTGATACTTCCCAAACCACAAGCCTCACAACACCTTGATAAACTCTTTATCAGGGTGTTATGATCAGCTTATAGCCCAAAAAGTTCAAGTGTTTGAACAAGGCCTAAAAAATCAGGTTTTGAAAACTTTTGCAATGACTTGCACAATACTTGAAACCAATCTTTCAAATTTCAAAAACATAAACTCATCACATATAACATAAAAAAAAAGTAAAATGGAACTTGGAATTCGTCACAAAATTCACACTTTTTCATTAACTTGAAACAAGGATTTACAAAGTTTTGACCAAAGAAAACCAAGAACAAGCTACAATGTTGTGATACTATGCCTTTATATAGGCTACAAGGAGACTAAACATGCTGAAAATAAAGTGAAACCCTAGTGTATAAAGTTACAGAATTTCCCTTGAAGGATTTTTGAATTTTCATGCCATGTGATAATCTTGGAGTCTTGTAAAGGTGCCAGTAGTGAAAGAAAGATCCTAGACGTTTATTTTGTGTGTTGGATGCAAGCACAAACTTGGCACGTTGATTCTCTGGCTTTCTTTGTCTTCTTCTCCAAAAGTGAGGCAGGGGTGTATCATGTGACAAATGTGGTGATGTGGCAAAGGGTTTAAGGGTTGGGTTTTGTTAATAAGACCCTTAATCACTAATCTAGAAGAGATTAGGTTTAACTCTTAGTAATTAACAAAACCCTAATTGTGTTCTTAGGGTGAATAGTGGTGTGTTTGATCCAGATTAAGGTGGGATTAATGTTTAAAAAAGTGTTTATGCTCCAAGTTTTAATAAATATTAAAATCGGATTAGTGGATGGGTGACATGGTACAAGGGCGAGTGGCGATTGGCTGAAAGTGTGTAGTGGGGCACGTGTCCATTCATCACTGGTCTAGGTAACTTTCATGTTTGCCAGGTTTAATCCCTCACTTTCTTTCTTTCTTTCTTTCACTTTGTGTTTTATTCAGCCAAAAACAGATTCCTTTGTTAATAAAGTTTTACTTTTCATACTTTTGCCCCAAAAATTTTACTAAGGTTATACCAAGGACTTGTTTTGCCATTTGATGATATTTGAAGGGCTAAACTCGACATGTATTCAATATTCAAGGTCTTGACTTGTTTATTGACTTTGTGTAGGAATAAGAGTGACAAGTATTCAAATTTGAGGGACCATTCTTGCCAATTCTTCAAAGTTGAGGGTCATTTTTGTAATTTTGACAAAATTTAAGGACCAAACTTGTAATTATGAATATATAAGGGTTTTAAGTGTAAATTATTCAATAATGGAGGACCCTTCTTGTACAATCTTCAATTCTTCAAGGACTTTTCTTGGAAAATCAACTCTAGGGCTCGGTTCATTGTGCAGCTTCGTTTCCCGTGTTCGTTTTTGCTTGTTTCTTGTGATCTTTTGCCATTTTCTCCATATCCGTACCTAAAATACACACTGAACAAACAAAAGCATATATTTGGCACATTTTATGATATTTTAAGCATTTTAAGCCCGTTTTGGACGATGAGACTATGTATAAAAGCAGTCTCATCACTCCCCATACTAAACCATTGTCGTGCCCTCACTTAATGCTAGAATAAAGTATAGTAGCACCTCCAAAGTTTATTTTTATGCACTTTTATTGAATCATAAACTTTTTACACTACTACTACTTGCATTACTTGCGTTTTAGACATAATGTAGGATTTTCATCGCAAAATGGGACATTTAGGTTCATAGAACAAGAATACGTCAATGCTTCGTTAGAAATAATTTCGTCGTCCTCGATTTTCACCCAATTCCATGCCAAGCGTGTAACGATATCATTGTCATTATAAGTTAGTAATGCTAACACTACTCATATGCCATAATCACGTGCTTAGACTCCCATTTTCCTAATTGGTATCTCTTATATTTTATTTTTGTCTTGAATGATCAAGAGGATACATTTTTTACTTATGCGATGATAGAGATTTAGGTCTAAAAATAGAGTCATAACGGTGTAACCAAGACCATCTGTGACAAATCTAACATTTTCAGGTAGTGAAATATTTTCTCGTATAATATTTTGAAACTTATTTTTGTGTTGGTTGACGAACTCACAATTTACGGATTTAAATTTGGGCTTACGTGCATAATTTGGCGTCTTTTACGACTAAACTGGAAACCTTAGGATTACGTATTTACGTTTTTGAACTCCGTTTTTGATGAGACAATTTTTATTGGATTCGTTTTGTGACGGTGGTTCATAATTTATAAAAACGTTTTTCGTAAAACGACCCGAGGGCACGCAAATCGAGAAAACTAGAATCGAGAAATACCCGTAAACTAGTGAGATGGGACAAAACACTTTGCCCCACCCCACTAGCAATATGGGACGGCTACACTTGACACCACAACACTAATGTGGTATCAAGTTAGCTAATACTTACACAAGTGTAAGCTTGTGCTTACACCTTAAGCAAACTTTCCCCACTTTACCACAAAACTAGCAAGTTGTTTCATTTCTACCATTTCTTACATGCAAACCACTCTAAAAACTCTCTCAACACTCTCTTTGTGCCGTCCCAAATAAGCCAACAAACACCATCATTGATCTTTTCTAGCTATAAACCACATGTTTACTAGTCTTATTAAGGTGTTCTCTTGAAGCCTTGATCATTTGGTGGCCATATTAACAACTTTGGAGGTGATTTGCTTGTGTCCTAGGGCTGATTTTCCAACCTATGTTCTTGATATTTGATGGTCTTGGAGATACTTGTTGTGTTCATCAAGTTCTTGTCTTCCTAAAACAAGAAATCCACTTGGATTGGTAAAGAAGATCATCCTCTATATTTTTCTCTTATTATTTTTTAAAGAACAAATGCATTTTCTTTCATTTTGTATATGTATATGATGTATATATGATGATAAAAATGTTGTGTGGGGATTAAGTGTTGATAAATATGCTTAAAAATGATGATAACTATAAGAAATGAAGCTAAAATCTTGACTATTTAGTTGGCTGTATAAAAACAGTAGATAACTAAAAGATGAACTGATAAAATTGCATGGTTTGATCCATTTACAGTAAGTAGATGATGTTATACACATGTGAGAGTTGGCCATGCAATGGAATCAAAATAATGAGTGAGATATGATAAAAACAAGTTAGGTGGTGTAATCTGAATAAGCAGTTTTGTAGGGACTGTTAAGGCAACTTAGACTCAAAATGGGCAGTAGCTATAACTAAGTTATATGTAGCACATATTATGAAGAACATGTCATCCAAAAATGAGCTTCTAAGTCATTATAGAACTCTAGATATGGTCAAAATGGTGAACATGAAGTTAAAAATCAGATTTTTGGAAATAATGTTTATTAATATTATATAAGCACTCACATTATAATGTATAAAATGTAAAAATATAAACCCACTTACTTATAAAACTTATTTATATAAATGTATAAAAGGTTAATTAAATGGGTAAATTATATAAATGGTGGTAAAATAATATTTATAAGTAATAAAAACTATAAACTTGATTTTTACGACTTTTTCGGCTATCGCCGTAAAATTAACGTTTTTCGCCAAATAAACTTAGACGACCAAACCCGTCTAATGTAAAGTTTATAAAAGTCATATACTGATGTATAGATAACTAAGACAAGTAAAAACCGATAAAACCCGAACTATAAGAATTACGGACATTTACGAGCTAACTAAACATATTGGACTAATAATTGGACTTAATAAGATAAATACTTGTAAAGAGAATTATTTGGGCTTAACCCATTTGGGCCCAACATGAAAAATATATATACTGATCATATAGGTATAAAATGGGTAAAAACAAGTAAAAGAACTTATAAAGGAATTAATGGACTTAAAATAGGTAAAATCGATAAAACTAGTGAACTAGTAAGACGTTACCAAAACGTAAACACTAAAATGAGTAAACGAGGATTTATAAACCCACTTGATCATCATCATATGTACAAAATCATCATATGTATATTGTTATTTTGTTAAAAGTCATTGGACCGAGTCTAAGACCGATTATTATTTATATAGGTTTCCGTGACCGAAGCACGCCCGTAGCCGATAATCCGCCTTTCATTAACAACGTGAGTTCATAGCCTCGCACTCTTTTAAATGTTTTATAAAATGATTTGTAAACCCGCGAGGGAGATAACATGCTAGATTTTTTTAAAAATAGAACACAAGTAGTCCCGATTATATGCTTAATGATATGGACCCGAATGATGCTATGACCCTATATACGAGACTAAAAGGATTATTAGTAGTTAGGTTATGTCACTTAAAGTCCCATTAGCATGAATTGTGAACTACCGGGTTTTGGTAGACGCTTATACATTTGATAGTACTATTTGGGGACGATCACCCCAGTTCGCGCCTTGACGGTTGATCCCCGTCGTACCACATTGATTGGTAAGCGAATTTATGTATGAGAAGATTCCATAGCGTGATTTTTGTGACGACACGCTAACTTAGATGGGCAAATTGTTTGTCGGGTTCGCGGCCCGCTGTTTTCACAGTAAGGTAACAATGTCATGCGGCTAATAATAATCCTAATACAATATAAGACATAAATAATAAACGATAATGACGCTATTACGATGAATATATTACCTATCATGGTAATATAGAGACTATGGTCTCATGGACGGTTTCAGATGTATGCTTGATATATATTGCCTGACTAGCAATATGAGGACTTACTTCCGATATTATACTTGTGTTCTGATTTTAAATGATTGTTTTTATATAACGGTTTTCATTAAACTCTATGAATTCACTCGGCATTCGCTGATATGATTTTTGCATGTTTTCTATCTCAGGTGCTTGAAGGTAATCCGGATGGAGATCGACTCTGATGGCCCACACTTAATATTAAAAATGTTCATTCGATCTATGTTTTGTAAACTTAATGACCTGTATAATTTGGGACCTGTTGTACACTTTTGAAACTTTTTATCGAATGAATGTTTGTTAAACCTTGTACAACCATTTTTATGTGTTGTCTATGATTGGAGTTATTGTGCTATCCCGTAACACTCTGAAAGACCCTTCCGCTGTACCGATACGAAAAATGAGAGTGTTACAGTTTGGTACCAGAGCTCTCGTTATAGAGAACAAAGGATTTTAAAAACCAAGGTTTTGAACAAAACTTTTCAAAATCTTTTGACAATGAATATTTAAGAAAATATTTGAAAAATCTTTTGACTATAACGGTGCCAGAGATCTCCGACGTTACCAACAAGCCCTATTGAGAAGATATATATTTTGATATATATAATATAATTTATATATATGTATATATCGTGATTTCATTATGTAATTGTTTAACTAGTATGTTATCCTAATACGAGATATATATATAAATGCAGATTGTCCTGGCTGACCCTCATATATTCCTGTAGAAAACCATGCTATTCCCGAACCTAATATAGAAGATGATCCTTATTTAGACTTAGTAGATTTTGATATTGATGATGAGGAGGAACCATTTGAGGATCCCGAGCCCGAGTTAGGACTAGGAGATCAGATTGCCCCTCAGGTTGACTTAGTAGAGAATGTGGATATTGAGAATGTGGAGATTGAGAATGTGGAGATTGAGAATGTGGATATTGAGGACGTGGATATTGAGAATGCTGATATTGAGAACGATGATGAGATTGGGTTAGATGATTTAGATGACGAGATTGACGACGAGGATGTCGAGGAGGACGTAGGTATAGATGTTGAGGTTGATGACGATGAGGAAGCTGAGCTTATTTATCTGTATGATGTTCCAGAGGGCGAGCCTTTGCCCCCACCAGTTTGTTTGTCTGATTCTGAGGATGAGTTACCTAGGGATGAAATGTCTGAATCGTCTGAATCTGATTCTGAATCAGAGGAGGATGAGGATGACGATGCACCTGACGGTACCGATGGTATTGCTACTCGTAGACGTGAGATAGGAGAGTCGTCTAGTACTCGAGAGGCTACTCATATTGATGGTCTTGCACCATGGGCCTTGAGACGTGATCTAGATGCTTCCCGTGTTAAGAGTTGTGTGACAGAGGTTGGATTAGGTGTTGTTCAGACTCAGGTTGCTTATTTGGAGTCGAAGGCTAAGATTGGCGAGAAAGAGCGAGAATTGCTTAGTTTGGATTTGAGTGATGTAGAACGTGGTTTGAATGAGGCTTTTAGGAGGTTATCGGTATTGGAAAGTGGTGAGTATGCTGCTATGAAGAAAAAGGTGAATACTATGGAGATTCAGTTAAGTGTAGCTCGTGCGATGCGTGAGAAAGCCGAAAAGGAGTTGAATATATCGCACGGATGGTACAGTAGATTTTATGCTGACATGGTTGAAAGAGGAGTAATCCGTAAGCGCCCAGCTGAAGATGTGTCTAGTGATCGTCCGGCGAAGATCCAGAAGACGATGGATGATGGACCATCTAGCGGTTCTCAGTAGACCAGTCTGTATTTAGTAGTGACCTTTATATCTTTTGTGCTTGTAGCTTTGACTGAACCGACTTGTTAGTAATAGACTTGGCACGAATTTTGAGTGTATATAGTGCTAGAACTTTGATATGGATGTACTAAGACAATACTTTTGTTTCAGATCGAATGAAATATGTATCTTGTCTTGAATTCATATTGTGCCTTATTGTATCTTGATTATGAATTCAATCCATATTATATGAATCCTTTGTTGGATGAATGCTTAATACTTTGAAATTGTGGAATTATAGAACTATGCCGCCCAAGAAGGCTGTGACTGAGGATGATGTACGTAGGATTATTACGGAGCAAGTTACCGCATCTATGACTGAATTTATGGCAAATGCTAGAAATGAAGCTGGCGGTAGTGGAGCTGGCGGTAGTGGAGCTGGCGGTAGTGGAGCTGGCGGTAGTGGAATTGGCGGTAATAATGTGAATGTAAATGCTAATAATGTGAATGCTAATGTTGGAGGAAATGTAGGAGGACTTGGAACTAATGCACCTGAATTGGTGGTTGTACTTATGTGACGTTCATGAAGTGTGAACCTCTACCTTTTAATGGAACTGAAGGTGCTGTAGGATTAAGCCAGTGGATTGAAAAGATTGAATCGGTGTTTAGGATTAGTAAGTGTAAGGAGGAAGATAAGGTGACTTTTGCTATGGCTACTCTTAAAGGTCGTGCGTTG
Source organism: Glebionis coronaria (assembly GCA_025667525.1). Classification (NCBI taxonomy): domain Eukaryota; kingdom Viridiplantae; phylum Streptophyta; class Magnoliopsida; order Asterales; family Asteraceae; genus Glebionis; species Glebionis coronaria. The sequence continues at coordinate 288,697,632 of CM046880.1, read as the reverse complement.
ACTTGGTGGAACGGGAGAATTTCTTTCATGGGTCTTGATGCTGCTAATGCTACTCATTGGGCTGAAATTAAGAAGTGGATGACTTTGGAGTTTTGTCCTCGTAGTGTAATCATTAGGTTAGAACAAGAGTTGATTCATCTGAGAATGAAAGGTGTGGACATTGATAGTTACACGAATCGATTCCATGAGTTGGCCTTGCTATGTCCTCGATTGGTTGAACCCGAAGAGATCCGAATTGAGCAATATGTGAAAGGGTTGACCAGGAATATCCGGGGGGACGTAACATCATCTAAACCACTGACCATTGATGATGCTGTTCGAATGGCTTACCAACTCATTGGACAGATAATTCAGGATAAGGAAGATGAAGCCCGTGTAGGTGAGAAAAGAAAGGGAGACGGTGAGCGTGTAGATAGAGGTGATAATAGGAAGAATTTCAATCGCCGTCAGAACCAGAGAAAGGGGAATGCAAATGCTCTTACCTACAATGCACCGCGCAACGATGATAGATGTCCTAAGTGTGGCAACAAGAGGCATGCTGGCGACTGCTGGAAGTGCCGAAATTGCGGAAAGCTTGGACACAAGGTTGAAAGGTGTAAGAAGGGAACCATTTGCTTCAACTGTAATGAGGAAGGTCATAGGAAATCGGAATGCCCCAAGTTGAAAGCGATTGTACCTGGAAGAAACCCCCAGGGTGGTATCTACCAACTTGGAACAATTGAGGTGAAGAAAGAGGATCCGAATGTCGTTACCGGTACGTTTTTACTCAACAATCATTATGTTGTTGCTTTATTCAATTCGGGTGCTGATAGGAGCTTTGTATCCACTAAATTTAGTGCCCTTATTGATATTGAACCTGTTGAGATAAGTACCAGTTACGAGGTGGAATTGGCTGATGGTAAATTAGTGAAAACTAATAAGCTATTAGAAGGATGCTCTCTAAATCTCTTGAACCATTCCTTTCCAATTGATTTGATGTTGATAGAATTAGGTAGTTTTGATATTATTATTGGTATGGATTGGTTGTCGTTGAATAATGCTACTATTTTATGTGGAGAGAAGAAGGTTAAGATTCCTCTTAGGAATAGGACGTTAGTAATTGATGGTGGTCGAGGTGAATCCCGTTTGAAAATCGTTTCATGTATTAAAGTCCAAAAGTACATCAGGAACGGTTGTGAGTTATTCTTAGATCAAGTGACCGGGAATGAGTCTAGGGAGAAACGATTGGAAGATGTACCTATTATTTGTGAATTTCCTGAGGTATTTCCTAAAGATTTACCCGGACTTCCACCGATAAGGCAAGTAGAGTTTCGAATTGATTTAATTCCTGGTGCTGCACCGGTGGCACGTGCGCCTTACCGATTAGCCCCTTCTGAATTAAAGGAGTTATCTGAGCAACTTAAGGAGTTGTCTGATAAAGGTTTTATTCGACCGAGCTCATCGCCTTGGGGAGCTCCAGTCTTGTTCGTTAAGAAGAAGGATGGATCTTTTCGTATGTGCATTGATTATAGGGAACTGAATAAGTTGACAATTAAAAATCGATATCCTTTACCTAGGATTGATGATTTATTTGATCAACTGCAAGGATCTAGTGTATATTCTAAGATAGATTTGCGGTCAGGATATCACCAACTTCGCGTCCGTGAAGAAGATATTCCTATAACTGCATTTAGAACTCATTATGGACACTATGAATTTCAAGTAATGCCACTTGGGTTAACTAACGCACCTGCGGTTTTCATGGATTTAATGAATCGAGTGTGCAAGCCCTACTTGGATAAATTTGTGATTGTGTTTATTGACGATATTCTAATCTATTCTAAGAATGAAGATGAACATAGAGAACATTTGAGGATTGTTTTGAAGTTGTTGAAGGATGAAAGGTTGTATGCTAAGTTTTCGAAGTGTGATTTCTGGTTAGATTCTGTGCAATTTCTTGGTCATGTGATTAACAGAGATGGAATTCATGTTGATCCTGCAAAGGTTGAAGCTATTAAGAATTGGTCTGCACCGACAACGCCAACAGAAGTGCGACAGTTCTTAGGATTAGCTGGCTATTATAGGCGATTCATTAAAGAATTTTCTTTGATAGCTAAACCCTTGACTAAGCTTACTCAGAAGAATAAACCTTTCGTTTGGGGAAGTGATGAAGATGGAGCATTTCAGATATTGAAGCAAAAATTATGTAGTGCGCCAATCTTATCATTACCCGACGGGAGTGAGGATTTTGTAGTGTATTGTGATGCATCTATTAGAGGTTATGGAGCTGTTTTGATGCAGAGAGAGAAAGTGATAGCTTATGCTTCTAGGCAATTAAGGAAGAATGAGTAGAATTATGCTACTCATGATCTTGAGCTAGGAGCGGTGGTATTTGCTCTTAGGTTATGGAGACATTATCTGTATGGCACCAAGTGTACGGTATTCACCGATCACAAAAGCCTACAGTATATTCTCGACCAGAAGGAATTGAACATGAGGCAACGAAGATGGATAGAGTTGTTAAGTGATTATGATTGTGATATAAAATATCACCCATGAAAAGCCAATGTTGTTGCTGATGCGTTGAGTAGGAAAGATAGAGAGCCTATCAGGGTGCGTTCTCTAGTCTTGACCGTGCACAATAATTTGCCTGAGAAAATTAGAAATGCGCAAATAGAAGCTTGTAAGAAGGAGAATTTTGTTAATGAAGGGTTCCGAGGAGAAGGAGATCCTTTAGAGGTTAGAGCTGATGGAGTGAAATGCTTAAGAGGTCGTATGTGGATACCAAAGTTTAGAGGCTTAAGAGATTTGGTTATGTTAGAATCCCATAAATCTAAGTATTCCATTCATCCGGGATCTGATAAGATGTACCATGATTTGAAGAAGTTGTATTGGTGGCCGAATATGAAAGCTGACATAGCTATGTATGTTCTACAATGCTTGACTTGTGCTAGAGTTAAAGCCGAACATCAAAAACCATCAGGACTACTTCAACAACCAAAGATTCCTGAATGGAAATGGGAGCGAATTACGATGGACTTTATCACCAAGCTTCCTAGAACATCATCTGGAAACAATTCGATTTGGGTTATTGTTGATAGACTGACCAAATCAGCACACTTCATTCCGGTTAAGGAGCAGTTCTCACTGGAGAAGCTGACTTGAATCTACCTTGATAATGTTGTATGCAAGCATGGAGTGTCTTTATCGATCATTTCAGATCGAGATCCTAGATTCGCATCGAATTTTTGGAAATCTCTCCAAAGATCTTTGGGAACGAATCTCGATATGAGCACTGCTTATCACCCCCAGACTGATGGGCAGAGTGAAAGGACGATACAAACACTGGAAGATATGTTGAGAGCTTGGGTGTTAGACTTTGGTAAGAATTGGGATAAACATTTGTCGTTAGCAGAGTTTTCGTATAACAATAGTTACCATTCTAGTATTAAGGCTGCACCGTTTGAAGCTTTGTATGGTAGGAAGTGTAGATCTCCTGTATGTTGGAGTGAAGTTGGGGATACCCAGCTCACGGGACCGGAATTGATCCTGGAGACTACGGAGATGATAGTTCAGATTAAGAAGAGGTTGTTGACTGCTCGTAGTAGACAGAAAAGTTACGCGGATGTGCGGCGGAAGCCAATGGAGTTTGAAGTGGGTGACCGAGTAATGTTGAAGGTATCGCCATGGAAAGGCGTTATAAGATTTGGAAAGCGAGGAAAATTGAATCCCCGTTATATTGGACCCTTTAAGATTTTATCTAGAGTAGGTCCGGTGGCTTACAAACTAGAGTTACCCCTAGAACTTCATGGTGTTCACAACACATTCCATGTATCTAATCTGAAGAAATGTCTAGCAGTGAGTGATGAGAAAATTTCGTTAGGTAAGGTTCGAATAGATGGGAAGTTGCATTTTATCGAAGAGCCCGTAGAAGTTATGGACCGTGAGGTAAAGCAACTGAAACAAAGTCGGATACCCATTGTCAAAATCCGATGGAATTCAAAGCATGGACCGGAGTATACTTGGGAACGAGAGGATGAAATGTGGAAGAAATATCCGCACCTCTTCGATTTTAATAAGAAACGGACATCCAAATGAAATGGATCACGAGGACGTTGATCCCTTTTAGGAGGAAAAGCTGTGACAAATCTAACATTTTCAGGTAGTGAAATATTTTCTCGTATAATAGTTTGAAACTTATTTTTGTGTTGGTTGACGAACTCACAATTTACGGATTTAAATTTGGGCTTACGTGCATAATTTGGCGTCTTTTACGACTAAACCGGAAACCTTAGGATTACGTATTTACGTTTTTGAACTCCGTTTTTGATGAGACAATTTTTATTGGATTCGTTTTATGACGGTGATTCATAATTTATAAAAACGTTTTTCGTAAAACGACCCGAGGGCACGCAAATCAAGAAAACTAGAATCGATAAATACCCGTAAACTAGTGAGATGGGACAAAACACTTTGCCCCACCCCACTAGCAATATGGGACGGCTACACTTGACACCACAACACTAATGTGGCATCAAGTTAGCTAATACTTACACAAGTGTAAGCATGTGCTTACACCTTAAGCAAACTTTCCCCACTTTACCACAAAACTAGCAAGTTGTTTCATTTCTACCATTTCTTACATGCAAACCACTCTAAAAACTCTCTCAACACTCTCTTTGTGCCGTCCCAAATAAACCAACAAACACCATCATTGATCTTTTCTAGCTAAAAACCACATGTTTACTAGTCTTATTAAGGTGTTCTCTTGAAGCCTTGATCATTTGGTGGCCATATTAACAACTTTGGAGGTGATTTTCTTGTGTCCTAGGGCTGATTTTCCAACCTATGTTCTTGATATTTGATGGTCTTGGAGATACTTGTTGTGTTCATCAAGTTCTTGTCTTCCTAAAACAAGAAATCCACTTGGATTGGTAAAGAAGATCATCCTCTACATTTTTCTCTTATTATTTTGTAAAGAACAAATGTATTTTCTTTCATTTTGTATATGTATATGATATATATATGATGATAAAAATGTTGTGTGGGGATCAAGTGTTGATAAATATGCTTAAAAATGATGATAACTATAAGAAATGAAGCTAAAATCTTGACTATTTAGTTGGCTGTATAAAAACAGTAGATAACTAAAAGATGAACTGATAAAATTGCATGGTTTGATCCATTTACAGTAAGTAGATGATGTTATACACATGTGAGAGTTGGCCATGCAATGTAATCAAAATAATGAGTGAGATATGATAAAAACAAGTTAGGTGGTGTAATCTGAATAAGCAGTTTTGTAGGGACTGTTAAGGCAACTTAGACTCAAAATGGGCAGTAGCTATATCTAAGTTATATGTAGCACATATTATGAAGAACATGCCATCCAAAAATGAGCTTCTAAGTCATTATAGAACTCTAGATATGGTAAAAATGGTGAACATGAAGTTAAAAATCAGATTTTTGGAAATAATGTTTATTAATATTATATAAGCACTCACATTATAATGTATAAAATGTAAAAATATAAACCCACTTACTTATAAAACTTATTTATATAAATGTATAAAAGGTTAATTAAATGGGTAAATTATATAAATGGTGGTAAAATAATATTTATAAGTAATAAAAACTATAAACTTGATTTTTACGACTTTTTCGGCTATCGCCGTAAAATTAACGTTTTTCGCCAAATAAACTTAGACGACCAAACCCGTCTAATGTAAAGTTTATAAAAGTCATATACTGATGTATAGATAACTAAGATAAGTAAAAACCGATAAAACCCGAACTATAAGAATTACGGACATTTACGAGCTAACTAAACATATTGGACTAATAATTGGACTTAATAAGATAAATACTTGTAAAGAGAATTATTTGGGCTTAACCCATTTGGGCCCAACATGAAAAATATATATACTGATCATATAGGTATAAAATGGGTAAAAACAAGTAAAAGAACTTATAAAGGAATTAATGGACTTAAAATAGGTAAAATCGATAAAACTAGTGAACTAGTAAGACGTTACCAAAACGTAAACACTAAAATGAGTAAACGAGGATTTATAAACCCACTTGATCATCATCATATGTACAAAATCATCATATGTATATTGTTATTTTGATAAAAGTCATTGGACCGAGTCTAAGACCGATTATTATTTATATAGGTTTCCGTGACCGAAGCACGCCCGTAGCCGATAATCCGCCTTTCATTAACGACGTGAGTTCATAGCCTCACACTCTTTTAAATGTTTTATAAAATGATTTGTAAACCCGCGAGGGAGATAACATGCTAGATTTTTATAAAAATAGAACACAAGTAGTCCCGATTGTATGCTTAATGATATGGACCCGAATGATGCTATGACCCTATATACGAGACTAAAAGGATTATTAGTAGTTAGGTTATGTCACTTAAAGTCCCATTAGCATGAATTGTGAACTACCGGGTTTTGGTAGACGCTTATGCATTTGATAGTACTATTTGGGGACGATCACCCCAGTTCGCGCCTTGACGGTTGATCCCCGTCGTACCACATTGATTGGTAAGCGAATTTATGTATGAGAAGATTCCATAGCGTGATTTTTGTGACGACACGCTAACTTAGATGGGCAAATTGTTTGTCGGGTTCGCGGCCCGCTGTTTTCACAGTAAGGTAACAATGTCATGCGGCTAATAATAATCCTAATACAATATAAGACATAGATAATAAACGATAATGACGCTATTACGATGAATATATTACCTATCATGGTAATATAGAGACTACGGTCTCATGGACGGTTTCAGATGTATGCTTGATATATATTGCCTGACTAGCAATATGAGGACTTACTTCCGATATTATACTTGTGTTCTGATTTTAAATGATTGTAAATGATTGTTTTTATATAACGGTTTTCATTAAACTCTATGAATTCACTCGGCATTCGCTGATATGATTTTTGCATGTTTTCTATCTCAGGTGCTTGAAGGTAATCCGGATGGAGATCGACTCTGATGGCCCACACTTAATATTAAAAATGTTCATTCGATCTATGTTTTGTAAACTTAATGACCTGTATAATTTGGGACCTGTTGTACACTTTTGAAACTTTTTATCGAATGAATGTTTGTTAAACCTTGTACAACCATTTTTATGTGTTGTCTATGATTGGAATTATTGTGCTATCCCGTAACACTCTGAAAGACCCTTCCGCTGTACCGATACGAAAAATGAGAGTGTTACACCATCGAATTAATAACCCCCCCTAATAGACAACGATGTCAAAAATTTAAGTCAACAAGAAGGATCGATAAACACGGTTTTATAACGGTTTTGAACATGAGACTTATTACCAAGACTTTTATACGCCCCCTAATGGATGGGCCTTATTATCATAGGTTTACCTCCATCTTTTATTCAACTTGTCCATGAAGCTTTTATTATGACTTTGGTCTTGCCTTGCCTTGCCTTTTATTTAACCTCGCCATGAGGTGTTTATTATGGCCAAAGACGTATATCCTCACGCTAAAAGCGAATTTTGGATCTTTAAAGCTTCAAAGATTAAGGCATAATTCACTTTCAATTTCGCATAGATTTTTCGGCCTTGTGAGCTTCAAATTGTTTGCTTGATTTAGGTGAGCACTTGAAATCTTATTATTAGGTGAAGCTTTGATTATTCGGGTTGCTTCAAAACCGCGACGCTGGCGATACCTTAATGTTTTCCCAATTTAATTACATGGAAGCTACTAGAAAAGACTAGAAACCAACAATCAAGACTAAACCGCTAAGCCAATACTTATTAGCAAAATATATATACAAGCAAAGGGAGAATAAGCAAACAACGAGAACACACGAGTTTTTGAAAGAATACGAGTACTCTACTTTTAGCATAGTAACTTAAAATTAACTCTATCATTTCTCGTCCTCATTTAAGAGACTTATCCTAATATAAGTTAAGGAATCGAAGCTAAGTGCTCAACACGCACGGTCGAGTAAAAAATTACTCTTATTCTCGCCATCGGAAAATCTACATTCGTGTCTTCAAACACTTATAAAACATGAGAATTTTTTTAAAATTTGGCCATTTTTAGCCTTAAAAACGATAAACAAAAAGATAAACTTTGGAAAGCGTGAAGGTTTGGCAAGGCAAGTATCTATTCACCCCCATACTAAAGTTAAACATTATCCTCAATGTTTCGAGTCTAAGGGTAGGATACCCCCATACTAGAGACGTAGTCGAATGCTTAATCTAACATGGAAAGGGTGTAACCATTAAATCAATAGCCGTTTATGAAGTGTGCTAAAAACCTAAGGTTAGAACATTAAAGGATATCATATGGATATCGAGAAATTCTTCAAAGGAAACGATCGAGTGCTCCCATAAAACGAACACGAGAGGCTCTAATCGTGAAGATCATGATCATCTAAAAAACCACAATGCACAAACAACCACGAAACAAAGGTTGGAAGGGCACAAATCCCCTCACGTAAGCTACATTAGAAAGAGATAATATGTACATGGATAAGCATGGGACTCCCCCACGAGGCACCTCGTTTTTTATTACCGAGTCATGAGCACGACTCGATCCCCTCAATATTAATTATCATTGGGGAAGGTGACTTGGTCGAGGTAGTTCAAAGAGGAAACTTCCCAACCAAAGTAGTGCTTCAACCTATAGCCATTCACCTTGAAATTAGGGCCATCATTTTGAGCTAGCTCGATGGTCCCATATGGAAACACTTGGGTAATGGTGAATGGACCCGACCAACGAGATTTCAACTTGGCAGAAAAGATTTTCAATCTTGAATTGAAAAGTAACACTTGATCTCCAATGTTAAAAACCTGGTTTTTAATTTTAAAATCATGAAACTTTTTAGTTTTCTCTTTATAAATCAATGAATTTTCATAAGCAATGTCTCTTAATTCATCTAATTCATTAAGTTTCATTTTCCGGTGTTTTCCCGCGGTCTTAATGTCATCATTACAATGCTTTAGGGCCCAATAAGCTTTGTGTTCGAGTTCAATTGGAAAGTGACAATTCTTCCCATACACGAGCTTGTAAGGAGTGCACCCAATAGGCGTCTTATGAGCGGTACGAAAGGCCCATAAAGCATCGTCTAACTTATCTAACCACGATTGTCGGTTTTCCCCTATTGATCTCTCCAAGATCCTATTCAATGCTCGGTTTGAAACCTCGACTTGCCCACTCGTTTATGGGTGATAAGCCGTAGAAAGCCGATGTGTAACCCCATGTTCAGTAGAACCCTTTCAAATTGGTCATTGAAAAAATGGGTTCCACGATCGCTTATGATTGCACGAGGGGTTCCAAACCAAGAAAACAATTGCTTCAAAAACTTGACTACCACACGAGCATCGTTCGTGAGCAAAGCCTTAGCTTCTACCTACTTGGATAGGTAGTCAACGGCGACAAGGATGTACTTATTACCCCGAGATGATGGGAACGGCCCCATAAAACCAATTCCTCAAACGTCAAAGATCTCACACATTTGGATGATATTTGGTGGTGTTTCATCGTTTGTGAGGCTTTTCCTTGTCGTTGGCATGTCACATGACTTGACAAGTGCATGTGCATCTCGGTAAATAGTAGGCCACAAGAAACTAGCATCAAAGACCTTCTTTGCCGTGAGATTAGCACCATGGTGACTACTCGTGGGTCCCTCGTGACCAGCTCTAAGGATATTAGAAGCTTCGGTGCCAAAAACACAACGTCGAATGATTTGATCCGCACAAGTCCGAAAGAGGTAAGGGTCGTTCCAAAAGTAGAACTTGACGTCATGAAAGTATTTTCGTTTTTGTTGAGTCGTCATTCCCTTAATGATGAAGTTGCGCGCATAGTAATTTGCGATGTCCGCAAACCATGGGGTGGATGAGTCAATCTTAGAATTCACTACACCAAGTGTCTCGAGAGGAAATGTTTCAGTGATTTCCTTGTTCTCGTACACACTTTGGTGAGGATCTTCCAAGCGAGAAAGATGATCGGCCGCTAGATTCTCGGCTCATTTTTTGTCAAGGATTGTGACATCAAATTCTTGTAGGAGGAGCATCCAACGAAGCATCTTGGCTTTGCATCTTGTTTAGCCATGAGATACTTGATTTCCGAGTGATCCGTATACACTATGCATTTAGTCAAGACGAGGTAAGGTCGAATTTCTCAAATGCATACACCACGGAAAGGAATTCCTTTTCTGTTGTGGTATACTTAAGTTGAGCCTCGGTCATCGTCTTGCTAGCATAGTAGATAGGCAAGAAATGCTTTTCACGACGTTGCCCCAAAACGGCCCCAATAGCGTAATCACTTGCATCACACATAAGTTCAAAGGGGAGGTTCCAATTGGGAGCAACAAGAATGGGAGCTTCGGTAAGTTTCCTCTTAAGGATTTCAAAGGCTCGTACACAATCTTCGTTAAAGACAAACGGAGCATCTTTTTCGAGAAGGTGTGTAATGGGTCGAGAAATCCTTGAAAAATCCTTGATGAATCGACGATAAAAGCCCGCGTGGCCTAGGAAACTCCTAACTCCCTTGACGGTTTTGGGATGAGGTAATTTAGCGATGACGTCTACCTTAGCTTTGTCTACCTCAATCCCCGCTTTCGAAACCTTGTGCCCTAAGACGATTCCTTCCTTAATCATAAAATGACATTTTTCCCAATTGAGCACAAGGTTGGTTTCCTCACAATGTTTCAACATATGTTTCAAATTTCCTAGACACGAAGTGAACGAACTACCAAACACGGAAAAATCATCCATAAAGACTTCCATCGTCTCCTTGTTCATGTCATGAAAAATAGCCATCATGCACCTTTGAAAGGTTCCCGGTGCATTGCAAAGTCCGAATGGCATTCTACGATAGGCAAACGTTCCATATGGACACGTAAACGTAGTTTTTTCTTGATCACAAGGATCGATGGGGATTTGGAAGTAACCGGAAAAACCATCTAAAAAGCAATAGAAATCGTTTCCCGCAAGACGCTCCAACATTTGATCCATGAAGGGCAAGGGAAAATGGTCTTTACGAGTGGCGTCGTTTAAATTACGATAGACACCCTCCAACCGGTCACGAGTCGAGTTGGAATTAACTCGTTGTCATCGTTTGGCACAACTGTCATTCCTCCCTTTTTAGGGACATAATGAATGGGACTCACCCAAGGGCTATCGGAAATAGGGTAAATCATTCCCGCATCAAGGAGTTTAAGGACTTCCTTTCTGATGACGTCGTGAATTTTGGGGTTCACCCTCCTTTGACATTGGATTGCGGGCTTGTAGTCTTCCTCCAATAAGAATGTGTGGGTACAAAATTTAGGATCGATCCCCTTAATGTCGGATAATTTCCACGCAAATGACCCTTGTGGTCCTTTAGAACATCGATAAGGTGCGGTTTTTTCATCATCCGAAAGATCTTTCGCAATAATCACCGACAACTTATCGTCTCCTTCCAAGAATATGTATTGAAGATGAGGAGGAAGATCTTTCAACTCGAGGATTGGTGGTTCCTCGATTGAATATTTGGGTTCGATACTCATAACCTCCTCGGGCGGAGGAAATGGGAAATCGTTGAGAAAATCCTTGATAATCGATAAGTCCTCATCGTTGTCGAGGTCTTCGTTACAAGTACGAGGAACATAAAATTCTTCCAACGTAAAACCACCACCTTCAAATGGAGTGAAGGATGGTGTCGAATTATCAAGAATAGGATCGAGCATAGTGGGATTGCCACTATTTTCATCATCACCAAAACCTAAAAATTCTTGTGAAAATTCCTCGGAAACGACATCGATCATATCAACATGGTTTATAGTCGCGATGGAATAAACATGAGAAAGTTGAGAATTTTGTTTTGCGTTTATAACAAGTTCCTCGTCGTTGAAACGTAAGGTGATTTTCCTAGCATGCACATCAATCAACGCCATTGACGTATCCAAAAACGATCGACCTAAAATAAGAGGAACTTGAGGATCCGTGAGAATATCGACAATGATAAAGTCTACCGGATAATAAAACTTTCCCACTTTCACAAAAACGTCTTCGGCCAATCCACATGCGGGAATAGTGGAATGATCGGCCATCTCGATAGACATTCTTGAAGGAGTAAGATTAGGAAGATTGAGCGACTTGAAGATTGAAAGAGGCATCAAGTTAATACTAGCACCAAGATCGGCCAAGGCATATCATTCTTCCATATCTAGAATAGCACATGGAATCAAAAATTTACCAGGATCACCGACTTTTTGAGGTATGCGGTTAAGATAAACCGATGAACAACTAGACAATTGTTGCAATTTCTCCTTGTTGTTTAACATACTCTTAAAGTTAGCGGCAAATCGAGGCATCATGACCAAAGCATCGACAAAACTTATGTTAAAATGCAAATCACGAAACATTTTCATAAAAAGCTCAAATTGGTAATTCTCACGTTCTTGCCATTTCTCCTTACGGAGTCTCGATGGGTAAGGCAAAGGTGGTGTGGGTTGGGGCATAGGCATAGCATTTGGAATCTAGGTTTCCAATGATGGCAATGGGTTAACCGTAGGTATGGTTTGAGCGGTACTTCGTCGGATTGGGATATGCTCCTCTTCGACCACCACCTTGGATTCTTCCTCAATTTCCTCCACCGTTGGAGTAATTGGTTGAGGAGTCGGTTCCTTAAAGGTCTTACCACTACGTGTGGTAATCACTTTCATATCTCCCTTAGGGTTCGATATGGTGTTACTAGGAAGAGTACTCGAAGAAGACGGTTTACACATTATAGCCTCAAACATAGATGAAATTTTATCCTCAAACATAGATTGCCTCTTATCGGCCTTAAGCATCTCTTGTTTTATCTCATGTTTCCCTTGTTCCATCTTTTGTTGGTTTTGTTGTAACCTTTGCACATTACTTTCCATTTTGTTTGCATGAGACTTAAGTTCATTTGCTAACTCGTTTTTCAACTCATTTTTCAAGTCATTCTTAAACTCGGATCTTAGGCTAATGATCTCCCTTTGTATATTATCAAACCTAGCATCATTACCATTTGCATATTCAACAAATTCATTTGGAAGATCCTTCAAGTTTTGCAAACCTTTGTTGTTTTGAGAATCACGATTTTGATTTTTGTTTTGCACTTGATTATTAGCCCCTTGATTCCCATAGTTGTTATTACCCTTGTAATTGTTCCTTTGATTTCCTTGGTAACCAACTTGATTGTTTCGATAATTGTTAGCATTTTGTTTTGGTGCAAAACCCGATGGAGTCAATTGATTAGTGCGGGTAACTTGACCGTTTTGGTTATAAGTTCCCATGGTCGCGTAGGCACTCGAAGTGTTACCACGATTGGTAATACACTCGGAGAAATCATGACCTCCACCACAATACATACAAGAAACCTCAACCGCTTTAGCCATAGCGGGAGTGGGTTGTTCACCAACTTTAAACTCAATTAACAATCCCTTAAGCTTGTCAAAGATTTTGTTCTCCAAATTTACCTCGATTTGGCAAGTATCGATGGTACATGACAATGAAGGTGAAGTCTAAGACTTGCTAACACTCGATGTGCTACGAGGACTATAGACCTTAGACCTATTCTCAATGATCAACAACGCTTCCTCGACCGTTTTACACAAAAAATTACCACCTGCGGCGGCATTAAGATAATCACGCTCATGATCGTTCAAGCCATTGTAAAACGTGTCAATTTGATGCAAGTCGGAAAAACCATGACGAGGACACTCATGTAACATTTTCTTAAACTGATTCCAAGCCGTAGAAAAACTCTTATTAAACTCTTGTGAAAATTTTGAAATCTCGTTCTTCAAATGCGTAGTCTTAGAGGACGGAAAAAATTGGTTCACGAACTTTGAAACGAGATCCTTCCACATCAATATAGAATTGGATGGCTCTTTCTCTAACCAAATTTTAGCGGGCCCCACTAAGGAATACGGAAAAAGCATCATCTTAATCGAGTCGTTCGAGACGTCCTTAAACTTGCAAGTGGCGGTAAGACGATTGAATTGGTGGTAAGACGATTGAATTGGCGGATATGGTTGTAAGGGTTGTCCTTTTCATCACCACGGAACTTCTTGTTTTGGATCATCGACAACAAACCCGTCTTAACTTCAAAATTATCCGCAAGGATGGCGGGAATCACAATAGTCTCTCCATAACCCTCGGTGGGTGCTTGAAGTAACTCCATCATAGTACGATTAGCCATGGTTGCTTCTTGTTCTACGATAGGTTCGTCAATAGGAGATTCTTCACTAGAAGGCGTTCCTTCCTTTCGGTTTCTACGTTTACGTGCACGTCTTGCTTGGTTACGAGTTTGCATAAACGTCACGTACAACGTGGGGATAAGCAAAGAAGATTCTTTTGGGTGTTTTTAACTTTTTCAATTTTTTTGGGTTTTTGATTGTTTTTACTTTTTTTGGATTTTTGTGATGTATTACGTAGAGAGAAATATACAAATCTCTCCTCAAATCAAATCTCCCGATTAAAGGAGCCTCAAGGTATGAAAACTATCACGTGAAGTGAGTGCCTTTGATGACTTTAGAACATTGGTGGAACACCAAAACGTTTAAGAGGGCTAATCTTTTGAAACCAAGAAAATATATAGATACATAGATAATACTTTGATTGGCAAACCCTCGATTAGCCCTTTTTCTCTTAACACGCACAAGCAAGCGGGGGAAATGAGGCGGCGCTAAGCACTTAAGAGCCTTTTTCTCTTAGGTCGTGAAATACAAACGCATTATACCCACCTTATAGTTTGTGTTAATTAAAATCAAGCTTCACGAAAGTAATTATCTATTTTGCCTTTTTCTTTGTTTGAGATTCGAATACAATGATTGAGTGATGAAATCCCAAATCAAGGTTGTGTTTTCACACTTTTGGAGTACTTGTGAATTTATTGTCTTACGTATACAATATAGTAATAATATTCACACAAAAACGAAAAACCGATAATACGTATGATTAGAGTGCTAATCACACAAATAGTTATTATGGCTAATATAAAAACAAAATTTGGTCAAATCAAAACGCAACACGCCTCCCCGGCAGCGGCGCCAAAATGATAGGAGTAGTATACGTCTTTTAGGAAAAAGAGCGTAAATGAGGGGTAAGTACGATGGTTTAGGAAAACCGTGCACAAATGACCCAATGAGTGAGTTCGTTCTCAAGGAGGCTTGTGTATTGTGTTAAGAGATGATTAAATACTTGTGATTATGATTATGAAGAAAGAAAATATAAAAGGATGACGGTTACGATAAAATTACACTAAGACTAACGTCGTGAACGTAAAACCGTAAAACGTGATGAGATTTAAAAATTACCTTAAAAATCCCTAGAAAATTGCAATAAATCCTAAAAAATGTAATTAGAGTTTACAGAAAATCAAAAATCACTCAAACCTTTTATTTAATTAAATAATAATTTTTTAATGCTAATTAAAGCCCAAAAAATCAAATTAATTAACAAAAAGCCCAAAATGAAATTTTTCAATTTGTAAGCCTCTAAAATAACTTAATTAAACTAAAAACTATTTTTGAAAAATTTAAAATTAACTAAAACTATTTAAAAATGATTTAAAACTATTAAAATATAAAAATAATTCTAAAAATTAATTAAATCACAAAAAAATTAATCTAAAAGTTTTAAAAATCCTAACTTAATGTATTTAACCTAAGAAAAATAAAAAAGTTGCAAAAATATTAAAAACAATTTTTAATAATAAAATAATAATAAAATATTAATAAAAAATCAAAATTTATAAAAAATTATAAAAACTTGCAAACTAGTTTAATTTAACTTAAATAAACAGAAAATGAAAGTGAAATTACAAAAATACCCCTAATGGGCCTCCAAATTGGCTAAAAGGCCAAACAGTTAGCTTAATGGGCTTATTTAAGGCCCAATAAGAAAAAGTTGTCCAAATAAGCTCAAAACTTACAGTCTAGCTTAAAATTCAATTTTAAACACAAAACTCCGAAGGCCCAAAAGCTGAAAGTGAGCTTATCACAGCTTAATGAAATTCAGCTTATTCTTAATGGGCTTTTTGGCCCATTAAGCCATAAGCTGAAATTTGACACACATCCTTCTCTTGACCTTATAATGCTGTTTGTAAAAGAATTTTTGAATAAGCCTGATAAATAAGCCTGAAATAAGCAAAAACTCTCTACACAAAACGACAAAATAGTCGTTTTCAAGTTCTAGACCAATTCAAGGGCTGATTCTTTTTGCAAAATGTTTCAAATCACTTAAATAAGCTTAATAATAAAAAAGATTTCCACAAAGCACACTGAATAAGCTGGAAAAAGCAAATAAGCACTTATGTAAAAGTCAATTAAGTTGGTTTTCTAGTCAAACCTAAAAGTCAAAGTCTCAAATGCTCTAGTATAGTCAAATGGGTCAATTAAGGAAGATTGATTACAAATAAAAAGTTGTTGCAAGTCTAAATAAGCTATTATAGCTTATTGATAAGCTGAATGACAATTAACACTAGCAGTGGCTAGTTTCAGTGGGAAAGGGTTCCCACTGCTTGACTTTCTTGACCTTTGATTTTAATGAGATTTACTTGGATTCAGTGAACAACAAGGGCATCCTTATAACCAGTGAGTTATAAGGAGTCAATAACAAGTAAAAAATCACAATTTCACTAAGCCAATTAGTACAATTTAATCAAACAGTCACCTGATCTAGCACAGACATGAAAAATAAGCAGATTTGAAGTAATAAGCAGATTAAGCAAAATTAAGCCAACCAAAGTTCACCAAATGCATACACAAGCTTAAATAAACTCAAATAAGCATAAATAAACTTGTTTCAAACACTTGATCAAAGATTAGACCTAGTTTCAAGCTTATGAATGTTACTGATGAACAAATGAACAAACACAAAATGACTTTGCTGATATACTTGACCACAGATCCATTTTTAAACCCTCAAATCTATTAATCATCTTACACAAACTATGTTTTACCACTTTTTAACCCTAAAAATTCATACACTCTAGGTGTTTCCAAAATTTTAGATCAAAACAGGCTAAAACAAGCAAGTTATGGCAAAGATTCAGATTTGATGTTCAAGAACACAAGACTTATAGATAAAAGCATACAACACTTAATAAATAGATACCAACAATTAACAAACTTAAATCCTAACTCAAAATCAACCCAGAACCTTAAAGCAGTAGACCCAAACACCCCTTTCACTTTTTAATCCAAGATTTAACAAAGCAAATGTGTTAAAAAGGTTTACCCAAGCTCAATCTAGCATCATACCAACAATATCATGCAGTAATAACAAGATTCAAGCCACAAGAACACTTCATACAACAACAGATTACAAAATCACTTATACCCACTTTTCAAACAGATTTTTGGAAAGAAAGCTCAAACCTCATGAATGTACATCCACACCCACGAATTTTAGAGCTTATGTCCCTAGCTTAACAAGGCACAAGCTTCCAATAAGCTGCTAAGAACAACAAGGTTAGAAATAACAGATTAATAAAGGAAATATGAAAAATGACCAAGACCTTTTCAAGCTTGTACCCCACCCCTTGATCCTTCCCAAACCACAAGCCTCACAACACCTTGATAAACTCTTTATCAGGGTGTTATAATCAACTTATAGCCCAAAAGTTCAAGTGTTTGAACAAGGCTTAAAAAATC
The DNA here is from genome assembly GCA_025667525.1 of Glebionis coronaria. Classification (NCBI taxonomy): domain Eukaryota; kingdom Viridiplantae; phylum Streptophyta; class Magnoliopsida; order Asterales; family Asteraceae; genus Glebionis; species Glebionis coronaria. The sequence goes on along the minus strand of CM046880.1, from coordinate 288,679,993 downwards.
TAGTTTTGAAAACTTTTGTAATAACTTGCACAATACTTGAAACCAATCTTTCAAACTTCAAAAACATAAACTCATCATATATAACATCAACAAGAAAGTAAAATGGAACTTGGAATTCGTCACAAACTTTCACACTTTTTCATTAACTTGAAACAAGGATTTGTAAAGTTTTGACCAAAGAAAACCAAGAACAAGCTACAATGTTGTGATCCTATGCCTTTATATAGGCTACAAGGAGACTAAAGATGCTGAAAATAAAGTGAAACCCTAGTGTATAAAGTTCTAGAATTACCCTTGAAGGATTTTTGAATTTTCATGCCATGTGATATTCTTGGAGTCTTGTGAAGGTGCCAGTGGTGAAAGAAATATCCTAGACGTTTATTTTGTGTGTTGGATGCAAGCACACACTTAGCACGTTGATTCTCTGGCTTTCTTTGTCTTCTTCTCCAAAAGTGAGGTAGGGGTGTATCATTTGACAAATGTGGGTGATGTGGCAAAGGTTTTAAGGTTTGGGTTTTGTTAATAAGACCCTTAATCACTAATCTGGAAGAGATTAGGGTTTAACTCTTAGTAATTAACAAAACCCTAATTGTGTTCGTGGGGTGAATAGTGGTGTGTTTGATCCAGATTAAGGTGGGATTAATGTTTAAAAGAATGTTTAGGCGCCAAGTTTTAATAAATATTAAAACCGGATTAGTGGATGGGTGACAGGGCACAAGGGTGAGTGGCGATTGGCTGAAAGTGTGTAGTGGGGGACGTGTCCACTCATCACTGGTCTAGGTAACTTTCATGTTTTCCAAGTTTAATCCCTCACTTTCTTTCTTTCTTTCACTTTGTGTTTTATTCAGCCAAAAACAAATTCCTTTGTTAATAAAGTTTTACTTTTAATACTTTTTCCCCAAAAACTTTACTAAGGTTATACCAAGGACTTATTTTGCCATTTGATGATATTTGAAGGGCTAAACTCGACATGTCTTCAATCTTCAAGGTCTTGAATTGTTTGTTGACTTTGTGGAGGACTAAAAGTGACAAATCTTCAAATTTGAGGGACCGTTCTTGCCAATTCTTCAAAGTTGAGGGTCATTTTTGTAATTTTGACAAAATTTAAGGACCAAACTTGTAATTATGAATATAAAAGGGTTTAAAGTGTCAATTATTCAATAATAGAGGACCCTTCTTGTACAATCTTCAATTCTTCAAGGACTTTTCTTGGAAAATCAACTCTAGGGCCCGGTTCATTATGCGGCTTCGTTTCCTGTGTTCGTTTTTGCTTGTTTCTTGTGGTCTTTTACCATTTTCTCAATATTCGTACCTAAAATACACATTGAACAAACAAAAGCATATATTTAGCACATTTTATGATATTTTAAGCATTTTAAGCCTGTTTTGGACGATGAGACTATGTATAAAAGCAGTCTCATCACTCCCCCTTACTAAACCATTTCCGTGCCCTCACGCAATGCTAGAATAAAGTATCGTAGCACCTCCAAAATTCATTTTTATGCACTTTTATTGAATCATAAACTTGCTACACTACTACTACTTGCACTACTTGCGTTTTAGACATAATGTAGGATTTTCATCACAAAATGGGACGTTTAGGTTCATAGAACAAGAACACGTGAATGCTTCGTTAGAAATAATTTCGTCGTCCTCGATTTTCACCCAATTCCATGCCAAGCGTGTAACGAGATCATTGTCATTATAAGTTAGTAATGCTAACACTACTCATATGCCCTAATCACGTACTTAGACTCCCATTTTCCTAATTGGTATCTCTTATATTTTATTTTTGTCTTGAATGATCACGAGGATACATTTTTGACTTATGCGGTGATAGAGATTTAAGTCTAAAAATAGAGTCTTAACGGTGTAACCAAGACCATCAAATTAATAACCCCCCTAATAGACAACGATGCCAAAAAATTAAGTCAACAAGAAGGATCAATAAACACGGTTTTATAACGGTTTTGAACATGAGACTTATTACCAAGACTTTTATACGCCCCCTAACGGATGGGCCTTATTATCATAGGTTTACCTCCATATTTTATTCAACTTCGCCATGAAGCTTTTATTATGACTTCGGTCTTGCCTTGCCGTTTATTTAACCTCGCCATGAGGTGTTTATTATGGCCAAAGACGGATATCCTCACGCTAAAAGCGAATTTTGGATCTTTAAAGCTTCAAAGATTAAGGCATAATTCACTTTCAATTTTGCATAGATTTTTCGGCCTTGTGAGCTTTAAATTATTTGCTTGATTTAGGTGAGCACTTGAAATCTTATTATTAGGTGAAGCTTTTGATTATTTGGGTTACTAATACTTCAAAACCGTGACGCTGGCGATACCTTAATGTTTTTCCAATTTAATTACATGGAAGCTACTAGAAAAGACTAGAAACCAAAAATCAAGACTAAACCGCTAAGCCAATACTTATTAGCAAAATATATATACAAGCGAAGGGAGAATAAGCAAACAACGAGAACACATGAGTTTTTGAAAGAATACGAGTACTCTACGTTTAGTATAGTAACTTATATCATTTCTCGTCCTCATTTAAGAGACTAAGCCTAATATAAGTTAAGGAATCGAAGCTAAGTGATCAACACGCATGGAGTCATGAAATGCGCCAGACACTTTATGCGTAGACATCACTATGTCCGAGAACAAGTTGAAGCTCGGGAAATAAAACTGATAAAAGTTCACACAGATGATAACGTAGTAGATCCTTTGGCTAAGGTATTGCCTAGACCAAAGTTAGTTAAGCATGCCAAGTCGATTGGGCTGCAACTAGCTAGCGAACTCATGCAATAAATCTGTGATTAGTATTTGGATAAAGGATGTTATGACATTATTATATAATAAAATAAAGACTGGGTTTCGTTTATTTATTATCTAATAAGTGTATCCTATTTTACATGTTTTAATCCATGAATAAAAGTTATGCTAAATGTGCGTTGTCGATTAATAATATGGGAGTATTATTAAACTAATACAAATCAAAATAGTGACATAGTATACTTGAAAGTATATTGGTTAATTTTAGATGATATTCGATGAATAGAGTATAGGACTTATCCCAACTATATGTTTTTACTTTATGGATCTTTGTCATCAAGTAAAACATAAATAATTATCCTTAGACTTGAGATACCAGGAAACTGTTATGAATCTAGTGCATCTCTGTGGAATAATCTAACGCTAAACGTAACTGGTAGCTATAAGGATTATTTTCGGAAGTGTTGCAAAATTCATAAGTTTTGCTCGTAGTCAATATGGAATTTATTTCCTCCAATTTCGTTTTGGAGTTTAATACAGCTGGGGCCCTCGTGGGATTAGTAAGACGTTTGTGTGGCCACACCCAAAATTGTTTTGGTAATCTTGCTTAATCTGTGAATGAGAAACAGAATAGTTAATGAAAAGGAATGATTGAGATCCATATCCTTATTAACGTTGTATTAGAAATAAAAGGATAATAATAACGATGCAGAATCGTTAAAAGGTTTTGTCCTAGAGACCTTACTCGAGTTGTACTGGAGACATTGCTAGTGTAACTAGACGCTATACAATGTAATCACGATATTCGAAATATGTACAAGTGGGAGCTGTAAGTTTATGGACTTATATTTAATAGTCGTGTGATAGGATCGAACTCGAGATTACGGGATTACACATAATACGTAAAGAGTTAATATATTTAATAAATATATTTATTATATTTATTAATTTATTTAATAAATATATTTATGTATTTATTAATTTAACCGAGCAAGTAACTATATAACCTTAACGGTTGTTAAATAATTAATAGTTAAGTTATAACGAGCGTTAAATAAATATATAGTATACATAAACAAAAGGAAAGAAGTTTGGAAGATTCCGGAATACCCTAAGGGGTGTTATAGTCGGCCGATTATGGGCTCCAGGGGGGGGCATTTGTTGCCTTTTGTTTATCTTGGACTACAAGGGTTGAGGCCTATAAATACACCTCCTAATCTCCTCATAATCACACAACAATAATCTTTCTCCCCTTCTCTTTCTTTTGGTCGATCGCCACCCCCCCAACAACAGGGTTTTTGGTTGGTTTTCTTGGTTGGTTGATTGTACACTTAATCTAGTCCTAGACCCTCTCTAGGGTTGTTGGGTAGATTAAATTACAAGAGTTTTAGCTCGGTTTTCACGTGCTAGAATCACGGTTAGCTTGTTATATTACGTGTGTACAAGAACGTAATATAGTCTTACTTTAGACTATATCTTGGTATATACGGTTTAAACCCGAATCGGTGATTTGTTCTTCGTCTTGTGGAATTGCTTTAGCGTAAAGGTATGTAACCCTAATTCGATTAATTATAATTGTGTTATTAATTATGATCTTGTTAAATCGCTTCCGCTATATGTTCTTTGATCTTGTTTAGGGTTTTATATAATTGTTATGATTTAATAAACCTTCAATAATATGTAAAAATAAAATTACGTCGCAAAAATACATAATTTACATGCTTTATTTATAAAAAAACCCAAAAAATTGAAACCCGACCATGTTTAACCGGGTTTCAAACATGTAAAAACCGGTTTAAAATGATTTGTTTTTAGACCAGAACCGGGTCAACCGGTTGACCCGGCCGGGTCGAATCGGGTTTTAAAACATTGGTTAATTTAATTTTAGTTACATAAATAAAGGAACACGGTTGCTTGGTTAACAAATTTTCTTATTTGTGTTCGTTTATTAACAAATATGATTGCTCATGTTTGTTTATGTTCGTTAATTAAGATATTAAAAAACATAAACACACGAACGTCAATGAATGTTACAAAATTAACATAAATATATAAAAATATACACATTAATTTTTTTTATAACTATGGTTTTCGCTCTTTAAGCTAACTAATCACGGGGTTTGAACCAACCACCACACAGAGTCAAAACAGGTAAAGACTTATGTTTTTAGAGGTTGGTGTGGTCAGTTCAAAGTTGTTTGCATATCTCAAAAATCAAACATGAGACCTCACACCTTTTAGTATGATAGTCAAAATCCCTTTTACCACTAGGTCATTGTTGAGTGGTTATAATATTGTGTTTTATAAGTGTTTTTTTAAGTAATTTAATTTTAAGACTTCTTAATGAAAATATATGATACATAAACATAAACAGATACGAGGCAAGCAGACCCGCGCGATGCACGCGGGCTGGGCCATGGTTGATGCTTGATGGTTCCTCGATAAAGTTTTTATAAGTTTTTTCACGATGTTGATCGCATGTTAAGGATACGGTTGCGTTTATGCAACGACATCTATTATAATTTAATATTTGTGTATCATTTTCAATAATTGTTTAGAATGTATTTAGTATAGAGTAGTATCTTGGTAATATCAAATAACAATTTTTATGAGAACTCAGTCGGTTCACTACACTATTTTAGAATATGAAAATGTTTACGTTAAGGTCGGAGTTAAGGGAAAAAATATGTTGATAATGTTGTGACAATTTTGCTTATTGTTTATATTTCAGGGACCAATTGTGGCGGTTTTTTAAATTTTTTAGAAGCCTATTGAATTATACCTAGAAACAGTGTTTGCCTCTTTAGTTTCTTTTCATAGGTAACCGTAAAATGATTATCCTCCACAAATCAGTCATCATTTCCATTATATATACACACTCCCTCGGGTGTATCGGATAATCACTACATCCAATATTATTCTATAAACCCTAAGCGTCTTCTAACATCAAGCAAAGATGAGCAAGAGGAAAATGAATCCTTTGATCAATGAAATCCAAGAGATCACTGGTGAGAGCAGCATAACACGTTGCTTGGCTTTTTTAATCAAATGCAGGTGGAGGAACAAAACTTTTCTAATGTTATTCAGGGTCAAGCTAAGGTGGTTAGTGGTTTTATTTCGAAGATTGGACTGTTGATTGGATAAGTGGAGGATCAAGAAGAAGAGACAGAAGAGATTGAGGAGGGGTTGGACCATTTAAGAGACCTCCGTGCATGCGAGACGGATAAGCTTCATGATTTGAATGGTTTGATATCATTTTCTAGAGACAACATGGATGTGAAAGCCACAGCTTCGGAACGGATGGAGAGCCATGATCCTTAGGGTTATGGTGATAAGCTTTTGTAGCTTCTTTTATGTATATATTAATGATTATGATCATTTTCTTTTGGTATTTATGATACAATGATCTATAGTTTAAGTTTTATGTTTATGAATGATTATGTAATGTGTAGAATATTGAAAACCTATGAATCTATGAAGTGGGTTGAAGATTCCTAGAGAGAGAAACTAGTGAGAGAAAGTGAGAGAGAAACTATGTGTATTTTATTCAAATGAATGAAAAGTGGAAATCAACAACCAACCCCTTTCCATGGTGGAAAGGGGTATTTATATCCAAGGCCACTATTTGGGCTTGGGCGGACCCATGACAAGCCCATGGGTCGGTTTCTTACTTAACTTAATAAGTAACATTAACTACGAGCTATTACAACATAAATAATATTGTGGAGTGACCGATACTTTTAATATACGTAAAAACGTATTTTTAACAATCTCCCCCTAAGGGAGGTCACTCCACGTTTACAAAGTTCTAAACCTAGCATACTATACTAAGTCTTCATTCTTCAGCTCGTAGTCTTTTCTTCTTTCTTTTTGTTGTGAATATTTTGATTTGATCTTTTAGGCTTTGGCTTGAGAGCATTGTTCTTTTGGCCTTTCACGTACGATCTTTGCCTTCTTGTGAAACTTGCCTCCTCGTGACTCCATGTTCCACACACTTATGTCTTTTTGTTGAATTCTTGAAAGCTTCAGAGTTTGGTACAGCGGAAGACTTCATTTTGCACTTTCTTGAATTTTGCTGAACTTTGATGCAGAAAAACATAAGCATGTGGGAACGACTTCAACAGGTACACCGCAACGCCACCGTCTTCAACTGGTACACAGCAACGCCACCGTCTTTAACAGGTACACAGCAACGCCACCGTCTTTAACAGGTACACAGCAACGACACGAATAAAATGGCTTTGACATTTTATTCTAATTCGGTAGCATTTTACCTCCGGTCGGTGAAGACCATTGGACGATATTAGATATCGTACCCGTGACGGATAGTTTCAATTAAGTAACTTCCTGACAGGATTTCACGGGTAAAACCGTTCTCTTTAACCGTCCAAAGCTGACTGCGAACATAAAGAGTGAATCATTTGGATTTAAAAATCCTTATGATTGAAGCCGTCAATTCATGAAACCTGGAACAAGTGAATTTCAATTAAGATTTTCACCATCGTTGTTTTCTAGTTATCACGAGCTTAATTCATAAAGAATCTTGCACGTCACCTACCAAGTGCTGTTTGATGTTAACACTAGAAGGATTTCCACTCGTCACTGTGATCAATAAAGAGTCACTCTGAGTGTTCTGGCAAGATCATATGATAATACGTAGAGGCCTGGAACGAGTTTAAGTTCAATTAAGAATTAAACTACTGTTTCTTTCCAGTTTTTCACAAGATTGGTTCTAAAATAACCGCACGTGTAACCTACCATGAGCTTGTTTGATGTTGGCTCAAGCAGGATTTCCATCTTCATTGTAACACTTGCGTATTACTCGGATGTTCTGGCAATATTACAAGAATACTGCGTAGGACTCATGAAAATCTCTTACTTTTCACAGTGTGTGAGAAAGCAAGGAATAAATGGAAAGTGTCCTATTGAGACTTTTGATGATCTCGTGGCTCTAGACTCGATAGTGCGTTTTGATTTAGTGAGCGATGGCTGGAGAGGAGTGCCACCTTTTCAATATCAGTCTATTCGGAGTGAATAAACCAATAGATAACGTGTTGATCTCCGTGTGATTAAAACAAATACCTTTTGAGAGATATTTGAGTTAGCTGGGAAGGGTTGTGCATTGCATCACTGGGTCCATGATGTCTTTCTTCAATATCGAGAATCATTAACAAAAATGATCTCAATAGCATATGTATTGACCCGGTTTCTGCCTAAAGTTGTAACGAGGGCTTCTTTCTTTACACCCTTTATCTTTACAATTCTTTTTCATTCTTCAACCCCTTCAATGCTTACCAATACGTCATAACTAGCACCTTGTTGTGATTGTTCCAGTGCTATCTTAAGTACTTGGTCGGCATTCAGCTACGTTCACAATCTTTCTCCAACTTTCCTAGGACTTCTAATTCTAACTAGGGAATTGTCCTTGGGAAGATTCCATCGGCTCTGATGAATCATTGGACTAAACCTATTCCTACCACCCTTTTGTCACCACATTCGTCGTGAATTAAGCGTGTTTTGGGAAAGTATAGCCACCATGAAAAATCCTTGAAAATCACCTAAGGTACTTGTGATATTGAAATCAAAAGTTTTTTTACCTTAAGTGTTTTATTCATCAAAAACGCTCCCCCTTAACACATGCTTTACACATATTAAGTTGGATTATCGTTAAGTCTTTTTCATCTTTTAGCCAAGTATCATTTAAGCCTCCTTAATCCCATTTTCTCCCCTTATCCAAAATGTTAACCATTAATATTTGGGATATTGAATGGATTAACCGGTCTTTGGGTAAAAATGAAATCGATGTTTGGCCATAGAACATGTTAATGCTCCCCCTTAAATTAATAAGGGATAGTTGTAGTGCTTTAGTATGATATATTTTGAAAGATTTAGAATCTCGTGAGAAATTCTTGAAAAATTATCATACCTTAACACTACATCAAGCCGTAAAAGCACAATATTCACAAATTTACATATTCACAATTAAAAACCAATATAAAGTGGACCTGAAATGTACGACCCATTAGATGGATCGTTGCAGTATCTTGTGGTGCACTCCATATGGTCTTCCACCAACGAATCTTTCTAAGCTCCTCATCAATCTACGTTCACGGAGCTTTTGATCAATCTTCTTGATCACATACTTCGCCATTTGCCGATAACCCTGATGCCAATCCTCAGTCATCTCTGGTAAAGACCCACCCGAATTCAGATGCTCCAACTTACCTCTGACGTATATGAGAGTCCCATCACTATACTTATAAAGCTCACCTACCCTCATAAACTTCATTATCCCTCGACTGTTCAAGTAGAAAATCCCGTAACTCGGAACAGAAATGCCGGTATAGGGACATCTTGTGACATGTTGAGGTAGAACTTGATTCATTGGACGGGTTAGGTTAAGATTCCTTTGGTAGCTTTCGACTCCCAATTGAAGATCTTCAACTCGTTTCTTGATAACAACGCTTCGTGTGAACATACGAAGTGTTGTATTCAAGGCAATGATGTCTTCACGAGCAATATGGGTGAGTTGATCCCGGGTCATCATAAGTAACATGTCTTCGATATCCTCAAGGCGAATGATAGAAAAATCTCCCTGCTGGATTTTGTATTCTCTGTCATCCTCCCTTTTTAGACGAATCTCCGTCACATGATAATAGCCATTCTTGGCTTCAGTTTTTAGCCCTAAAATACTGGAGATGCGGATATCGGATCTAACGTTACTTCCTGAATTGGCTAAGCAGCAACCCCTGTACGCCCTTCGAACTCGTTCGTCCCAATGAAATGCACCTATAACAGCATACGTATCATAATTACGAGTTACCTTTGGGACCCAGAGTCGGTTTACCTTTTCCTCGATCCAAGGTATGGTCCCCCAGTTGGCAGCTTTCAGCAAGGTCAGGGAGGTTGCGTACTTTGATGAACCCTTGAGGAGATACTCAAGATCATAGGTGACGAAGAAGTCGAGAGCGATTTGATTATCTTGAGAAGGATCAAATGGAGGTGGAGCTCTTTCTGATGCATGGAGGCCTGGCCTTTGAACGGTGTTAAGAGCTTTCAGGACCTCGTCAGCATAATACTCGTACTCCATTCGGGTTAACCTGGTTTTGGCGCGAATTCTCTTATCCTTTAGCGCTCTCTTCACCAAAGACGGAGTGACCGAAGTCTTATACTCATGAGCCAGAAATGCACACAAGTCAATCGGACTACAGATTCGGAGATATAGAACATCTCTGTCAGCGTCTGTGATTGGATCATATTGAGCCGCTGCCGTGATCCAAGCTTGTGGCGGTGCAGTCTCGTCAATCTCCAATGTGTCTGCCCAGTCCCGTGTGCTTGACTCAGGAACAGTAGATTGTGGTTCTTGTTGTAGAGGAGTAGATACATGAACACGTGCTGGTTCTGATTCAGGCATCTCGGCGGTGTCATGAACAGGCGAGTGTTGTGCAGCTTCAGGTTCAGTTACTGACTCTGCAATCACAGGAGCAACAACAGAACTAACAGGGTTAGTGGTAATAGGTATAGACACAGCAATAGATGTACCGGGAATCGATGACGCCGTAGTAGCATTCACATCATGGCGCCACTTGGATCGTCTTGATTCCGTTGAGGTGGATTTTTCCTTCTGCGTAGCATCTTTTTGAGACTTGGTACCAGACTTAGATGGTTTCTTTGTGTTGGCTACCTTGTCCCCCTTTTTAGGCTGTTTACCATCATCATCCTCATCGTCACCCTCGTTGCTTCCCTTAGCACTCTCCTCATTTCCATCACCACCATCATCACCATCATCATCATCATTATCCTCATCATCATCACCACCATCGTCACCATCATCATCATCATCTTCTTCTTCTTCTTCTCCTTCTTCTTCCTCTTCTTCTTCACCAGTACCCTCTTCTTGTTCACTTTCTTCCCTTTCTTCCTCAGGCAGAATGTGGTAAGGTACCACACTTCCAAACACCTTAAATAGCCGATCATCCTCCATAATAGCGTCATTGAGTAACTTGTAGAGAGTCCGTTGAATCTTAGAATTATCAAAAGATCCAAGTTCTCTCATACGAGCTTTGAGGATCTTCTTTAATTCAAAATCCGTTAACTCATAGGCAATTTTGTAGGCGGATTCAGAAGGATTGGATGACTTAATCATCAAGTTATCAGCCGCGAGTTTCTTCATCTCATAACACAGTTTTGGCATAATGGACTCAACGGATTCTTTCACTCTATCTTCAACAGAAGCTTCAAGTGTTTCTTTCTGCTCCTTGTATTTATCCCTCATGGCTTGAAGTCTCGTGATACGTGCAGCATACTTATCAGCTTCGGCCTGCTTAACCTGAGCTAGTTCTTCTGCATGAGATTTACGTGTCAACTCCATCTCTGCAGCGAACTTAGCAAGCATCTCTTCTTGGGCTTTCTTAGATGCTTCTTCACTTTGAACTCGTCTAAGTAACTCTTGGCGAAGTTCATTCATCTCTCTTCTTTGATTATCCGTGTGTTTATCCAAGAGTTCTGCCATTACAAATGCAGACATTGAAGATGATGCAGAGCTGCTCTGAGTTGGTTGAGGAGGCTCGGTTGTTACTACAGTACTAAGGATGGGAGTTATTGGTGGTGGAAGGAATGGTGTTGAAACCGGTCGGGTTGGTAAGGGTTGTGTTGGTGGAGGTTGAGTTACTAAAGGCTGAGTAGGCACCATGATTGTAGGAGCACCGGACTCCTTTTCAACACTTGCTGAAACATGGATGGATGTCTCCTTCGAAGTAGAATACCTTTCAGGTGATCCAAACTCATCAATATCCTCTGGCTCCTCGTACTCTTCTTCAATATTTATTTGTGCACCCGAACCACTACCGCCCGTATCTCTCCTACTCCTTTCAATAGCTATCTTCATTAATTTTTTCTCAGCCTTGTCAAGAGTAGGATCATCAACATCTTCTTCGTCGCGGAGAACTAACTCATCAGCCAAACCCTTTCCCTTCTTAGCCTCAGTCTTCTTCTTCTTGGTTTCGGGTTCAGGTAAAGCAGCTGGTTGCTTGCGTTTACCTTTACTCTTGACCGTAGTAGACGAGTCTTCTCCAGTCTGAAGGCTTGCTTTTAGCTTCTTGATTTCTAGTAGCAGCAGTTTGTAATCAGCAGAAGCTTTAATTTTCTCCGTTAGAAGATAATCGGGAATAGGACCAGGAATAACACCACCAGATGGTCCTTCATGCCTTAGATCCACAGTGTGATCAGCCTCTTCAGTGTGATGACGACTTGCTGCACGCTTATCAATAGTAACATCATTCTTCATAAAATAATTAATGATAAGCTTGATAAACCGAGGATAAGGAAAGAAATTAGTCTTCAGCTTCTTGTTTTGGAAGAGTTGAAAGGTGAATTCTTCCTACAACAATAATGCATAATCTGCATTTGAGCCTGTGTACATTCCATGGAAGATGTTCATAATTGGACTACGCAAAGCATCATGCCCACTGGTTTTAGGTGTAAGACATCTACTGAGAATACCCAAGATTGCTCTCCAAGGTTGACCTACTTTAGCGGTGGTAAACTCAGACACAACTCGTATGTCAGGACATCCAAGAGCATCGAACATCTCCATGAGTTCGTCTTTAGTAGGATCCCTCGAAAATGCCATACCTTTGGGTGTATCCCGTATTCCAAATATCTTGCGGAAGTCTGAAACTGTGAGTGTCTGCTGCTTGTTGTCGAGAGTGAAGGTGATCTTGTTTGAAGTACTTTCCTTGGTGGCCCAGAACTCATACATGTAATCATATGGCACCGAGGCAGTACTCCTTAAAGCATTCTTGAAGTGCTAGTGATCAAGGATTGCTATGGCGACTTTAAATCCATGGTGAGTGGATTTTGAAACTTGCTTCAGCCGGTAATTGTTTGGTATGAACTTGAGGGCTCTTGCTTCGGCAATTGCGGCTGCTCTAGCATCTTGGAGTGCTTGTACTGTTGGATTAGTCATCGTATCTGCTTAAGATAAGACATGAAAGGTTGATGCAGAAAAATATATAGATATGTATCATTATTACTCCTAAGCATAACACATTTCAACAAGTAATTATAATATGCAAACAACTATTAATCCAACATCTCTTCATCCGGAAGTCCTTCATTCGGAACTCTTCATCCGGAAGTCCTTCATTCGGAACTCTTCATCCGGAAGTCCTTCATTCGGAACTCTTCATCCGGAAGTCCTTCATTCGGAACTCTTCATCCTGAAGTCCTTCATTCGGAACTCTTCATCCGGAAGTTCTTGGAACTCTTCATCCGGAAGTCCTTCATCCAGAACTTCTTCATTCGGAAGTTCATCCGGAACTTCTTTCATTCGGAAGTTCGTTCGGAACTTCCTTCATTTGGAAGTTCGTTCGGAACTTCCTTCATTCGGAAGTTTGTTCAGAACTTTCCTTCATTTCGGAAGTTTGTTCAGAACTTCCTTCATTCGGAAGTTTGTTCAGAACTTCCTTCATTCGGAAGTTTGTTCAGAACTTCCTTCATTCGGAAGTTTGTTCAGAACTTCCTTCATTCGGAAGTTTGTTCAGAACTTCCTTCATTCGGAAGTTTGTTCAGAACTTCCTTCATTCGGAAGTTTGCTAGCCATGTTCATTCGGAAGTTCACAACCCGTCCCCCATGAAAGATTATTCTAAACGCATGTGTGAGATTTAAGGCAATCTAAGGCAACACAACATCTTTCTAAGGCTAATCCGCATAAAACCCAACTAAAAACCCCTAATTAATTAATCCCTAATTAGGCAAAAGAACCCTAATTTGATAATCTTAATTCAAACGAATTAATTAAGTGGTTTTCAATGAATTAGGCGAATTAAAAATCAAAGATTGATGTTAGTACCTTGTTTAATCGAATGAAACGGATTGTGAGATGAAAACGAGAGTTTGTGAAAGCTTGTGTGTGTGTTTTTTGTGTTTGTTAATGGCGGCAATAACACAGTGAAATAGATAGAACAAAAAGACGGGGGGTTTGGTTTAGACTTAGGTCAAATTTTAACAAGTTTCACAAATGTCACCTAAAGTCCCTCTACTTTTCTATTCTTTTCCTTTTTGTTTTATAACTCCTATTAGGCTAACATCCGTTAAGATACTTAACACTCGTTAGTATAACTCTTTGAACTAGTTATTATAGCCCTCACACAACTTAAGTATCACATCCTATTAGCAAAACTCCGAGATCTAAAACAATTCCTATCTCATTGAGCGAGCACAAGTCGTATTCTAAAGCAAGACCACTCATAACCCATTTAGCCAATTAATTTTCCACAAACACTTTTGAAAATCGTTTTGATGACGAAGATGATTTAATATTTTCTCCCCCTTAAACGATGACCCGTTTTCTATTTAAAGAGCTGTAGTCATTGTTTAAAGAGTCAAATATTGATAAAAGCATTTCCAATTAGTATCTTGAAAAGATTGATTCGTGGTGGCAATAAGATTTCTCTTATTTCAACAAATTAATGCACTGAGACGTACACTAACTCGTGTTAGACCAAGTTGTAAAGTAAACTTGATCCCTTTGCATGATTTGGCTTGTAAATCATGCCCGAGAAAATTAATTCCCGTTGTGAGCCAACGTTTTCCAAGGAAATACGTGACTTTAATATGAAAACCGGGTTGCAGTCTGAAATAACTACAAGCCATTATGGGCATGTTTTAAAAATGTACAACTTTTATACGGACTCTATTTATGGCGCCGTGTCAATATTGATCGACATTTTTAAAGCCGTAAATATTACCGTACTAAAAGACATGCCCGATTTAAAAAAGTAAAATATTTTTGGTTTTTCTTGATTTTATAATTTTTATGGTTTTTGTAGGTTTTATATTTTTTATGGTTTTTCTTGGTTTTATATTTTTGTATTTTTCTTTTAGTGGTTTATATATATACGATAATATACATGATCACGAACAAAGGATACGCCTGAATAGTTTACCACCACTATTCAGCTGATTCTTCTGCCAACTCTTTGAGAGTCGCTGGAGTGAATGATTTCATGCCAAGCTTGTCGATCAAAAACTCGATTCGTCCTCGATCTAAGGCTTTGGTGAACATATCTTCCAGCTGATACTCAGTAGTGACAAAATACAGCTCGATCACTCCGTTCTCCACCTGCTCTTTAATGAAATGGTAGCGAATGTCTATGTGCTTGGCCCGGGAGTGTTGAACATAGTTACAGCAAAGGGCAATGGCGCTCTTGTTGTCACAATACATCGGGATTTTGTTGAATCCCAAACCGTAGTCAGTTAGTTGTGATCTCATCCAAAGGACTTGAGCACAACAACCGGACATGGCGATGTATTCAGCCTCCATGCTAGAAATTGCAGCGCTTTTCTGCCTTTTTGAAGACCAACTAATCAATCTGTCTCCATGGAGTTGCACAGATCCAGAAGTACTACGCCTCGTGTCTTGACATCCAGCATGATCGGCATCTGCGTATGATATTAAAGCAATAGAGGAATCTTTCGGATACCATAGACCACGATGAAGTGTTCCTTTGAGATACCGAAAGATCCTTTTAACAACATGTAGGTGCTTTTCGGTAGGCCGAGCCTGATACCGGGCACACATGCATACGGCAAATTGCAAATCAAGCCTGCTAGCAGTCAGATAGAGAAGGGTGCCGATCATCCCACGGTAAAGTTTTGGATCGACAATAATCCCATTCCTATCTTCATCTAACTTGGATTTCTCCACCATTGGAGTGTCCACGGGGTCACAATTTTCAAAGTTGTTTCTTTAAAGATTCTAGAGCATATCTAGATTGATTAATAAAGATGCCTCTGGGATTCTGAGAAATTTGTAATCCTAAGAAAAATGAAAATTTTCCCATCATTGACATCTGAAAGCGTGTGGACATTATCTTCTCAAAGCGTTTTGACAATTCTATGTTAGAGGCAGCAAATATTATATCATAAACATAAATTTGTACCAGAATCATGTCGTTGTCCTCCTTGAGAGTGAATAGAGTGGGGTCCACCTTGCCTTTGGAGAAGCCTTCCGAAATGAGATATGTTGAAAGGAGATCATACCACGCGCGTGGAGCTTGTTTCAACCCATAGAGAGCCTTCTTAAGCTTGTACACATGATTAGGAAACTCCGTGCTAACAAACCCATCCGGCTGACTAACATAGACTTCTTCCCTTAGTTCACCATTCAAAAATGTCGTCTTCACATCCATTTGATAGACGATCATGTTCATATGAGCAGCATACGCAAGGAATAGTCTAATAGCCTCCAATCTTGCAACAGGAGCAAAAGATTCTTCAAAGTCGATACCCAAGGCTTTTTTGTATCCTCTAGCAACCAATCTAGCCTTATTCTTCAAGACTGCACCCATCTCATCGAGTTTAACCTTATAGACCCACAACAAAGTAAGGATGTTAACTTTGTCAGGGAGAGGAACTAATTCCCATACTTCAAGTCTTTGGAATTCATTTAGTTCCTCTTGCATGGCTTCAATCCAAGATGATTGAGTCATAGCTTGTTGCCAGTTTTTAGGTTCAACTTCGGAGAGAAATGCATCAAAGTAGCAATAGAGTGCACTCTCTTGTAATTGATGGCGTGTAGAGACTGGTCGATCTAGATCTCCAATAACATTCCTAATTGGGTGATCTTTTTTCCATTTGGTGCTATGATTTTCAATTCGTGGTGGTCTGGAATGAACAATTGAAGGAGCTTCTTCTGAGGTAGACGCGGCTGAAGGGTCTTCAGGTATCGGTACACCAAAGAAAGGAAGCTCTTATAGGTGAGCGTATTCCAAATCATGATCAATAGAATCCTCTTCAACATCATTAGGCACAAGTAAGGGTGACGATTCAGGTGTAGTTTGAGAATCACTTGGTAAAGGTGCATCCGGTTCAATGTTAATTGAAGATGCATTAGATAAAGCTTCATTTACTTGAGCAACAACTTAAGGGATTGGAGCTATCATTACAGGTGCTGGAACTTCATCATTTGGGGGATCAAAGAATTCATCAAACAACGGTTGAAACAGTTTATCCCACTCGGGCCTTATAGGTGGTAAAAATGATGTAGAAGTAGGATTATTGGGAACTAATCTGGAACTAATAGCACCGGTTCCCATCTCGTGAAGCGCGGGTTCAGAGCTGCGTTGCTCAGAAGCCATCGCTGTCAGCTCATCGAAATCTGCGTCCATAGTTTCTACTGTCTTACCAAGACGACGGTTGTAAATTCGGTATGCTTTCTTGGAGGGTGAGTAACCAATGAAAATATCTATATCGGCTTTTGGTTGAAGTTTGCCCAAGTTCTCACTATTAATGTTTGGATAACAAAGAGCACCAAACACATGAAAGAATGAAACATCGGGTTTACAATCATGTAGAAGCTCGTAAGGTGTTTTTCCATGGCATTTCCGAATGATAGAACGGTTTTGGGTAAAACATGCAGTAGATACAGCTTATGCCCACAAGAACAATGGAGCGTTCACATAAATCAGCATAGTCCTAGCAGCTTCCATAAGCGTACGATTCCGTCTTTCAACGACACCGTTTTGTTGTGGAGTACGTGCAGCGGATGTTTCATGTGAGATACCAACTTCTTCATAGTAATTACGAAGAGTCTGGTTGATGAACTCTGTTCCATTATCTGTACGAATACGGCGGACAGTAGTATTCAAACGTACCTGAATGAATTTCAGAAAAGTGATGATAGCCTTCGGTGCTTCATCCTTTGTAAGTAGAAATCTAACCCATGTAAACCTGGAGAAATCATCCACAATAACAAGGATGAATTTCTTACCGCTCACACTTTCAGTTCTCATTGGCCCACAAAGATCCATATGAAAAGATGAAGTTTTTCTTGATTGGTGTCTTCAGCTTTGGGCTTGTATGATTTCTTGGTACTTTTCCCCCTTGAACACGCGGAACATAAATGGTCCTTGTGAAATTTGAGCTTTGGAAACCACGAACTAATTCGTTTTTAGCCAGATGATTAATAGCATCAAATTTGAGATGAGATAATCTGCGATGCCATAACCATGACTTGGTCTTAGATGCTTTAGAGAGAAGACATACTGGAGAAGCGGCCATCATGTCTTGTAAGGACAAAGTATAAAGATTTGCACCACGAGACCCCTTCAACAAATCTTTTCCTTCCAAGTTGCGGATGAAACAAGTATGTTGTCGAAAAGCAACCTCTAGGTTGGAATCACAAAACTGTCCTACTGAAAATAAATTATGACCAAGACCTTCTACATAGTATACCCGTGAAATCGTAACGTTTCCAATATGATATTCACCATACCCCATTATCTTTGCAATATGATCATTACCGAATTTAACCGTACCAAGAAACTTGCTGACGAAATTTCGGAGCATCGAGCGATCTCCGGTCATATGCTTTGAACAACCGGAGTCCAAATACCAGAGGATGATTTGGACCACCTGAAAATATCACCAGACGAGGACAATGTAGAGGTATCAGAATCTGAATGTTCCTTGTTATTAGCAGGTACAGATTTAATAATCTTAGATTTGCTAACTTTAGGTTTCTTAGATTTCCTAGCCTTCTTCCTAGTTGGTGGTGTAGATTCTAGTTGGCTTAAATCCTGAGGTATTTCTTCACTGATAGGCACTATAGTGGGGGCTGACCTAATTAAAGGGCGTTGTTTCCATACTGTAGTGCTAGTGTTCCTAACTAAAGGACGCTGAGACCTAACCTCAATGGATGCATTCCTAGTTAAAGGGCACATTTTTCCATCTAATGTAAAGGTCCTACCAGTGGGACGCCATTGCCATCCAACTTGGGCACGAGTTCTACCAGTTGGCTTCAATTCAAGATCATTCCTAATGGCATTTATTTCATTCACATGATCAATAAGACACAAATCATGACGTTGGGAAAACATACATTCATTACAATTCCAACATTTTAAATCAGAATTCACAAATGGTTTAGGCTTCTGCACAGGCGCAGAGCTTTTAGTCTTAACATGATTCTTTTTATTTAAAACTGAACTAACATTCCTATGGTGAGCTTCTACTTTCTTCTTGTTGGTACTACTAGTGGAGGGCTTGATCTTAGCTTTCTTGAGTGGCGATCCTTTAGCCTTAGTAGACTCTTTTAATCTTGTAGAAGGCAAAGTGGGAACATTAGCAACAGATTTTAAAGGTGCCTTACTTGATGGTGCCAATGACGGTTTTGCTCCTGGGGTCTTATTGAATGGAGTTACAGCAATGGGTCGATTAGTGAGTAGTGAAGAACCTGGTTTACCTATGTATTGAAAATATGCTAAGCAATATTGAACTCGCTTAATGTATTCATGAGCTGAATAATAGTAGCTACTTGAGGGATCTAAGGCATAAAGATCGTCTAAAATATCCCTAACAAGATCTACATGCTTAATTGCATTCCTCATAAAATCATCGTAGGTAACCGGGTTTTTCTTATGGAGCGGGTTCTTATAAAGCACTACTGACTTGGTTGTTGGAGCACTAGAGGACGGTGCAGAGGTGGTAGCTAAGTTATTAACAGCTTCTTGTCGGGTGAGAAGAAGTGTCTCCTTTAACTCAGCCAAAACCATATTTTTGTCAATGAGCAGGATGTTTAAGTCAGAGATTTCCTCACATTTTTGGTTCAATTGTTCAACATAAGATTGTTGCTGTGCCGCATTAAAAGCGAAGCATTCTTCTAGTGAACCATAAAGTTTGGACATTCCCTGTCTTGCACGATCCATCTCCCCTAGAATAGACGAAAGTCTAATTTCTAAGTCCTGGTTTTTAGACTCTGCAGCCTCTAGTTCCAATTTTAGTGTATCATTTGATGACACATCTCTCTTTAATCTCATGATCTCTTCCTCTAATGCCTTAACTATTGCAATCATCTTGTCACTCGTCTCAACACTGTTTTCACAACTATTTGTTATCAAAAGATCCTCATTTTGAGTTTGTTGTTTTAATTCTAAAGATATACAATGTTGTTCAAGTTGATTAAAACGTTTTGAAAGTAAATTGTAAGAATCTTGTAGCTTTAAAAATTCAGTGTTAGATTCGTGACAAGAATGATTATCTACCTCATTTACAGTATCAGCAACATTTACAAAGAGATCACACACATCATCACATATATTCACAGCATCACATTTAATCATAGCGGATGTAAGCTCATTCGAATAATTGACATTTACAGTAGTAAGCACATCACACGAAATTACTTGGGACAAGAATTGGTCATATTCGGATAAAATCTTTTCCTTTTCAATTAATTGTAGTTCGTAAGCGGTGTCCATTTCATAAAACACTTTTTGAACTTCTCCAATTTCAAACTCAAGATTTTCCTTAAGAGATGCAAAACTTCCTTTTAGACTTTCGACAAACGGATTGATCTCATTCTTAAACACCTCGTTCATGTGTTCCAAAGCCCATTCTCCAGCGTTTAGGCCATTTGAAGTCGTACATTCCAAAATGACCTTGTCAAAACTAGCAAAGTATTGATTAATCTCTTGCAAGTTTAACCATACCGTGCTAACAGGTGGAAGATCCTTTGGAATTTCCTTAGGTCCTTCCATTTTGACAAGTCTAGGAAGTGTACTAGGGTTTTCTTCAGTTAACATGTAGGTTGGTGCTGTGATGATATCTTTATCCATATGGAAGCGAATTCTAAAATCCGTTTTTGCAAGCTCCTGATTCATTTTAAAATAATCACACTCGGGATATTTTGCAATGTTGTATGACCGATCCTCATCAACTAGATCCTTACTTGTGCGATCATCGAAAATAACAATCGGGTCTAAGACCAATCCTAATTGGGTTGCATTATAAAGTCTTGGACTATGGCTAAAAGCTTGTTTTGCATACCGTGGGTTAGGGGGAAGGCCTTTTTGACGTGATAAGTTAAATTCTCTAAACGAAGCATCAAATAAGTGCACTAGTTGAGAGGCAGCGTATTGTCTTAAAAGCAAATAATCTAGACTTCTGATCTTATAGCCGCATTAATTTCCATTTCATTCTTCTTAGACTCGAGTAATTCAAAATCCGTTTGAAGTTTTTGAAAATTAGTGACCACTAACTCTTTTTCTTTAAGTTCATTAGAAAGATCTGCTCTTAAGGTTTCAATTTCTTGCAAATGACCCATTTGTTTGTTTCGAAAATGATCATATTCGGGATTTGTTAGAACACTAGACGAAGGAACTAATTCCAAAGTTTGAACTTTCTCGTTGCTCAAGGCAAGCTCATCAGACAAATTCTTATTCTTAGCTAGGGTTTCTAAGAGGGCAGCATTCATTTGGCTAAGTAATGTAGCAGGAACCATGACCAAATCTTGTTGAGCAGGAGTATGCGTATGCGAAATGGCTCCCGGTTGTGATTCACTCAGCAATCCATGGATCAGCAAGAAATGCAAGCTCCTCTTCATCAAGTTCCCTTCCTTGTGCCTGAGCGTTTACCAGATAAATCTTCTCTGCAAACCATTGACCATCCCTTCTCCTCTTGGGTTTTTTGTAATCCCTGGACATGTGACCTTCTTCCTTACAGTTGTAGCATGTAATCATTCTCAACTTGCCTGTGGAATTAGCCCGTGGAGGAGTGTTGACCATTGGGGCAGGATTGACCGTGCGTGCATTGGTGGTTGATGTAGTAGGTCTCCCCTGATAAGGTTGAATAGGTTGAACCATTACCCTGCCATTCTCAATAGTAGCTTGTTGGCGAGAATTAGATGAATTCCTCAGCTGATTGTTAGTAGGATCTGGTCCTCTAAATCCTCGTTTGCTTAAAGTCCTTGTGAGATAAGCAGACATAGTGGCTAACACTTCAACTGGGTCAGTTCCTTGTTTGAATTCAGGAATGGGGACTTCATCATTATCACAATACAGTGCTTGGTCTTGTTGAGCTGCATAAGCACTAGAAGGAACACTCATGTGGTCATAATAGCTTGATAGATATGCTGCATTCTCTTGATAATAAGAATATGAAGACTGAGCATAAGGTGCAATGCTTGTTGGGTGAGGTTGTGAAGCATATTGTGATGAAGGTGCATTAAACCGATATTGTTGCTAATGTGAGGTGGGTGGTTGCGGTAGAATCGAATATTGGGGAAAGGTTGGTGTCATGTAAGGTGATGGATGATAGGCTTGGTGTCCCAAAATATAAGGAGTGTTGTTGTGTGACAAGCTTGGTTGATTCGCCATCAAAGCTAAAGAATCAGGGTACATACCTCGAGGCGAACGGTGCATGATCACGTGTTTCTCATGCTGCTGAAGAAAAACATAGAGTTGATCCAAATTGCACTTATGCAAATCCCTGGTTACCTTAACATCGGTAATATACTCACCCCATTCAGCTTGAGGTAAAGTATTCAAAAATTTGGTGTTAACCTGGAATGGAGCAATCACGAGATTATATACATTCAGATCATTCATGAGAGTAGTGAATCTGAAGTAATAGTCGTGAAGCGTTTCCCCTGGGCTGTACGTGAATCTATCAAACAGATCATACAACTGACATTCCCTTTCCTGTTTGGTAAGAGACGTACCTTGTAGCAACACCTTTAGACGTTCCCATAAATCCTTTGCCACCGTATACTGACTTACCATTCGATAGATGTCATGTGGAAGAGCTTGGAGAATGGTTTGAAGAGCCTTTTCGTCTGCATCGGCAACGAGTTGTTGAGCTGGTGTAAGTTCTTCAAACTCCCTTGGTCGAGTCACATTGTTAACCACGATGGTACCATAGTCAAGTGGACCATTTAGAATTGACTTAACCATAAGCCTCCCATATGTCGGTTTTCCCTTAAGGTATGACATCATACGGCCTTGCCATGCTTCAAAGACTTCTTTAATGAGCATTGGAGGGCGATTATCCGTTCCCGTAATGACGGAAATGTCCGTAAGTGATGTCATCTGAGGCATTAATGAATTCGGATTCATTTTGTTCACTTCAAAGAGACAAAGATTATCGGTTGATCGAGCAGTGAAGTAAAGCTTGTGAATTGTGTTGAGTTTTTGTTGTAAGAAACCAAGATTAAATCCTCTAAAAAATCGTCGAAAAAACAAGTAAAATATCCCTTGATCCGGAACTTTTGTTGATTCGGAAGTGTTGATTCGGAAGATTTTGGCTTGGAACTCCTTGATCCGGAACTTTTGGTTCGGAAGTTTTTGATTCGGAACTTTGTCTTAATCCGGAACTTTGTCTTGATCCGGAACTTTCCTTGATCCGGAACTTTCCTTGATCCGGAACTTTTGGTTCGGAACTTTCCTTGATCCGAAACTTTGTCTTGATCCGGAACTTTCCTTGATCCGGAACTTTCCTTGATCCGGAACTTTTGGTTCGGAACTTTCCTTGATCCGGAACTTTTGTTGATCTGGAACTTTGTCTTGATCTGGAACTTTCCTTGATCCGGAACTTTCCTTGATCCGGAACTTTTGGTCCGGAACTTTTTGGTTCGGAACTTTGTCTGGGAAACAGAAACTTCTACGAGTAACAGTCGATCAAAGTTATGAAGAAAAAACCCAGATTTTTACCAAGTTACCCAAAAAGTTTTGCGATTTCAACTAAAATAAGTAAAAACTAATACTTATCTACTAATCCCAATCACAAAATCACTAAAAACTCCAAGAATCAAGATGGATCTTCTTAAAGAACACTAATACAATCAAAAACTAAAAAACAACACAAATCATTACCTTAAATCACCCCATAGCTCTTGATACCAAATGTAGAATATTGAAAACCTATGAATCTATGAAGTGGGTTGAAGATTCCTAGAGAGAGAAACTAGTGAGAGAAAGTGAGAGAGAAACTATGTGTATTTTATTCAAATGAATGAAAAGTGGAAATCAACAACCAACCCCTTTCCATGGTGGAAAGGGGTATTTATATCCAAGGCCACTATTTGGGCTTGGGCCGACCCATGACAAGCCCATGGGTCGGTTTCTTACTTAACTTAATAAGTAACATTAACTACGAGCTATTACAACAAAAATAATATTGTGGAGTGACCGATACTTTTAATATACGTAAAAACGTATTTCTAACATAATGTGAAGCTCCTTTTTTCTCTAAGTCTATGAATCACAAACACTGGTCTGTAATAACTTTTGGTGTTAAATCCATTTCATTGTGTGGTTGAAGTTATTTATTTTGAATGTTTATTAATTTGAATTACCAATTAAGTTTATTTTATTGTTAGGATCCGTTGTATGCGTTGCAGTTTGGATATGAGCGTTAGATGTTTTTGTGATGTTAGAGTGTGCTACTTTCATTATAAAGTTGTGTTTAATTTAGTTTTTAGTTTAGTTTGAAGTCGCTAAGTTCTTATACTGTAAACAACAAATGATATAAGTGTTGGGTTTCATGGAGATTATGTATGTTTAAAGCAGCAAACATGTACAATAAAATTATCATCATCACACATGCACTGACCTACTAATTGAAGGTATTGATGTTAATTTTATATAACATTATGATATAATGCTGCGAGGACAACAAGTTATTATCTGTTTCAGGGTCAGAGGTGGTTAAATAAAAAGCAAGTTATTATGAGTTTCAGGGTGAGAGCTGCTGAAAGGGAATTTCATGATTCACCACATGATCTAAATGGACTTCAAGCAATGTGAGTTAAACCCACCCTGTAGACATATGGTGTACTTACGTGTAGCCTTTTAGCTGGTTTGTGATTGAGGTTCATATGTGATATGGTATTATTTTTGTTAGGCTTAATATATGGGAAGTATTTGTAGAAAGCTTGTGATTCACCTATGTGATTAGAATACCCAAGTTATATAGGTATGAGTATGACTGTTATTATTGTTTATTGTGAGGATGTGAAGAGAATGGGAGTTTTAAATCTGTTTGGCTACTTTAATAAATGCTTAGCAGTTAAAGTAAGTATTTATTGCATATTTATAGGGAATCTGAAATATAGAAAATGTATTTGGAATTAAGTATTATCTCTGTCATGGCTGAGTCTTCAAAAGCTACTCATTGTAATAGCCTGATCGATACGTTGGTGGAGATTTTTAAAAAGGAAGTGCTAGATAATGACATAGTGGCTGATAGTTTAGAATCATTGTCTATAATGTTAAAAAATGGCGCTTCTAAGAGAGCTACATACCTAAGTGAATTAAAGAAGTTAAGTGGTAGTACTGAAATGCAACAAGGAGTTGAGTTGCTACAACAGATTCATAAGGATGATGTGGCTAAGTGTGTGGTTTTGCAGTTAATGTGTAGAGAGACTAAGCATAAGAAGAATGATAAGTCAGCGTTTATTACTAACTTGAAGGATTTTACCGTTTGAGTATGAGTCGCTGGAATGAAGATTTAGGGAGTTATTGGTTGCTTTTGCGTCTTGTGTAGCTTTTTGCATTATTAGTTTTGTTTCTTTGTTCTATTCAGTTATAATGAATTTTATCTTAAGGAAATACTTCTAAATTATGCTATGTTTAATTATGGAATGGTATTAAGACTCATGAGAGAAGTTAGTAAATAAGTATATCATAGTGTCGTGTTATTTTTGAAAATTTTAATTTTTGTATGTCATAAAGTGTAACATACTACAGCTATTACACAATTAGTATTCAGCTGTTTCATTTCTAATTTTCACTTTATATTCTTTTCAAATCACAAAGATGCTGCTTGTCAATTTACATATTGATATCAAGTAGTTCCAAACCGTAGGTGAAAAACATCAACAGAATCAAACAAAATCTATATAAGTAGATGTTTATTCTGGTGGCAATTTTTCTTTTACATTAAGATAAGTTGGTAAATTCCTTTTTTAAGACTATGTTACGGGTGTGATGCCTTAGTTCCATGTCTTGGTCTTCAATCATTAAGATTTTTAGCCCCTTAGGACTTGTAACTCTTGATAATTCCACGTAGAGTTGCCCATGACTGAAAACTGCGCTTGGAAAGTATAGGCCAACATAGTTTAGTGACTGGCCCTGACTCTTGTTAATAGTCATTACGTAGCACGGTTTGATAGGGAATTGCCTTCTTCTGAGTACAAAGGGCCATTTTGATTGAGTCGAAGTGAGAATGATTATGCGGATTACAACGTTATCGCTAGCGTTTGATCTAGTTAGGATTTTACTATGAAGCACAAATCCACCCAAATATGTAATAAGAAGCCTTGTTCCATTGCATAGACCAAGCGCTGGATTAATATTCCGCATTAGCATTATGGGTAATTCCTTTTTAAACAAAGTTCATGCGGTGGCATACCAGAGAAAGTTAAGGTGTTTAGAAACTCCACAAGATATAGATTATGTTGAGCTAGTGTTTCCGTTGAACCCATACATATTTCATCTGAAATTTTGTAAGTCATAGATGCCCCTTCTAGTTGGTTGAACATGTATGTGTTGATTGCATCAGCGTCTTCATTTTGGGTGTTAGAATGGCTCTATCCTTTAGGAATGCATTATCTCTTTGTCTTGCTGTAAAATCTGGATAGGTTTCTTCTACTACTTTTGCAATTGGAGAGTCCTAGGATGTGATCAGAAACTTCTCCGGAATTTCAATCCATGAAGCTTCATCTTCTTCTTCTTTAATTTTGGCTGGAACTACACCATCGCCAATATCTAAAACCCAGCGATTGAAATTTCGCTTTTCAATGTCAATTTGAGCATTACATCCATACTCATTCACTCTCATGCTTCGTGTGAGTGTGAAGACTTTGTAGCATTTCCAAAGCTCAGACCTGTTAATGCAAGCTTGAAGTACTTATGGTCTTCGTGCTTTTGGTATGACTGGTAGGATCTGTCTAAAGTCACCACCTAGCAAAATGGTCATCCCACCAAATAGCTTGTTTCGGTTCTTGGGGTTTTCAAATCCTAATATATCTCTTAACGTTTTGTCTAATGCTTCAAAAGCATATCTTTGCGTCATTGGTGTTTCATCCCAAATAATTAACCGGGTTTCTTGCATTAACTATGCTAGTTGAGTATTTTGCTTTATTCCATATGTAGTGTTCTCCACTACTTCTAATGGTATTACAAATATGCTATGAGCGGTTCTGCCTCCCGGAAGGAGCAATGAAGCTATTCCTATACCAAGTTTGAAAGTAAAATTAAGATTAAGATTTTTAAACATGAGGTGTTTTGGGACTTATTTTGTGGGTATAAGAGTAAATAACTTTTAATAGAGTAGTACACCTAAAGATGAGACTGGTAGTATGATTATTCTTTCGGATCTTAGCCTTGATATTATAGTTGTGTAAAGGAAAGTCTTCCCTGTGCCACCGGGACCATAAACAAAGCAGAAGTCACCCTTGTTGTTGTATACTGAGTTAATAACCCGTTCGTAGATCGAGCGTTGTTCTGGGTTTAGTTGGGCATGTCACTAAGCATGTTGATTTGCACTTTTCTTGATGTCAAAATCCATTGCTTCTCTAATAAGCCGATTGTCCAGGTTTGTCAGTAAAGTGGGATTTGGTCGAGGCGGATTGGGAAAATCTGCTAAAGATTTTCCATGATTTTTCAACAAACCCTCAATCTCTATAATACAATAGTTTTGTATTTGTTCTGGAGACAGTTGCAACTCCGGGTAATTATAAAGCTTTCGCTTCCGATGGAGAATATCATCTGATAAGTGTTCCCAGCTTTCGTCCCATAACTTTAACGGCTGACTTACGTCACAAAATACTAAAATGGTAACAAATGTGTCTCGTAGCTGAGGGGCAAGGGCCCACTGGCTTACCTCATTGATAACATGCCTCCATTCTCTATCATTATTAAGGAGACCGTAATAAAAGCATGCTTCTTTGAATGTTGTGTGCGACAACGGCTTATTGGGCCTCCTGGGCTGTGCGCGCGCTGTATAAGTATTAATCCATTCCTGATGGATACGGGTAGTACCCGTGAGTCGGACTATCCAGCCCGACTAGGGACTATACGTCATCATGTCCCCCCAGTCTAGTGGTCGTAGGTTCTAACCGCGGCTACTAGACTATTAATCTCTAAGGCCCCTTCGTAGAAATTCCGCATGCGAAAAGAAGTTCGTGCGCAACGTTAATGCGAGCGAAATGATTTTGAATGTACCAGCGAATATGCATCCACGTCATACACCACTAGTACCGACCCACTTTGGGAACTGGGAAAGGCATCAACCACGTCAGAGGATCCCACTAGTTAACAGCGTAGGATGAACTAATCCCTTGGACAGACATCGCATGACCCCGTGTCTGTAAAGTGGAATTAAATGCAGTCATGTTGACCTTCAATCTTCTTCACATCATTTCAAAAACAACGAGAAACAATCACTCGTGCAGAAAAGATCTTCAAATCAATATCCAGCTTAATTATCTTGAGAAGGAAAAAATGGTGGCACAGCTATTTGATGTGAAGTTACGTATTTCTGAACATGAACTTTCCAATTTTTTCACCAAATATCACATTTCTGTAGATCTCCATCCGACTGTGTCGGATCCACAAGCACACATAGGAATCTTTACTGCTGGAAAAATTGGTGTATATACTAGGTTTTTCGAGTTTTCCAACAACCGTATACTACTAAGCCGCTTCCTAATCGACGCGCTAAGCTACTACAATATACATCTGTCACAACTGCACTGTACTAGCGCAACGAATATCTCGAATTTTGAAATAAACTGCTTTTTGAAGAATATTTACCCGACCATAAATTTGATCCGTGCCTTTTGATCGCCCATCCTGGATAAACGGATGGATATCGTTCGCCAAACGCCCCGACCAATTGCAATGTTACAAAGTTAAGATAGACTCCTTGGAGAAATGGAATGACAAATTTTTCTGGGTAGACAAGGTTGTATTCCCGTTCGACTACGATTTTATTACTCCCGATACTATGAGAAAATATGACCGTCCAATCCCTGGAACCTATAACGAGGCAGATGCACAGAGAATAGACGCCGGCCGCATACCAATGCAGGAGTATCCAGAAGCGTTACTATACGCATTAGGGTTGAGTCATCATTCTAATCTACCTACGAATTAACTTCCGCAATATTTTGACAACTTTGGTCATGGTAAAAATTCTTTTCTCTTTTATGTATTTGTTGAAGCTGTAAATGCAAATGTTCCATGCGTATGTGCTCATACTTCCTCTTGATTCTGACAGAGATAACTTATACACAACTCGTGAAGCGTGAGCACCCTTGTGATGTAGCCATGCGTCCTCGACCCTGTACACCATTCGAACTATCTAACGGATGGTGCATCGGTAAACGTACCGTAGCCCTTGAGTTTCCTTCTCCCCTATCAGTGGAAGTACAGAGAGTGTGGTCGCACTAAATGCCACTCCTATTCGGAGCATGCCGTATATAGTGGAGTCCTCGTATGAATAAGCAGATATGTCAAGTGAAAAAGACTTTAGTCTTGAGGATAGCTCACGCGCTGGCCCCTTAGAGAATATCATTCCGGTCCCTGTATACAAAAGGTTACTGTGCTCCCCAACAGATCAATTTACCAAGAGGAGTAGGTCACAGTTGACCAGACCGCGCACTGATATCGCCGCATGAGGCGTGCTTACAAGGCCACGTGAGCACATTCTTGCTCCGAGGTATGTATATCGCAATTCTGTTCCCAAGCTTCTGGTAATGTCAATAAAAAGTTACCTCCTAAATTTTCCATGGTATCAAATGTGCAGCTTATGCGTTGCGGTAACCAAAGATGATGCTAGCACATCCAACTATGAGAAATTCCTTCCCCCTGGAAGTGTACACGCTCCCGCGCACTGAATAGTACCACTGACTGTGAGGACTTTCACCAACATCTAACCCCTCCTGGACGTGCCCAACTTCTTGACGAACTGTCCAACGAAATGCTTATGAGAGATCTGGCCATAGGAGTGTCGCAGGGGGTAATGTTAACTTCTCATTTGAATAAGAAGATTTCGTATCTATCTCAGCGCTTGGCTGAAGTTTCCTTGAAAGTTACTCAAGTTATAGAAGAAAAAGACAACGAGCTTGTGTGCGCTAAAGGTAAACCAGCGTGTCTGCGTGGTGTTTCTAGTTTAAATGCCAGATCCATACAATACTTGGAGGATGAGAAGGCATCTCTATCAGAATCTATAAATCGAGAGCGCCACCTTCGTGCGAGACAAGAGGAGGAAAATCACTGGGTCATGTCCAAGCTTAAGGAGGGTATGAGAGTCCTTACTTCGAATTGGAATAATTTTGTTGCCAACTAATATCAAGATATGGTTAGGAAGGCAGATATTCAGAAGTGTATGAGTACCGATTTTGATGAGGATCTATTCCACACCTAACAGCATTGCGCGCATAGAGGCAATGGTTAATTGGGTACGGTCTTCCGCTGGCTGCCAAAGATGCTTTAGAGTTACCCAACATCAATAGAGCATTCCAGGAGGTTTTTGCTTCTGCCTAATTATTGGGGCAAAGTATTGCCAAGGAGCGCGCTTTCAAAGATAGTTTACGGACAAGACCTTTGGAGGGTAGTGCTATATATTCTCATTATGCCCAAGAAGGCCTCGACGTCGCGTGCCGTAGATTGAGAGATTCTCCATTGCCCGTCATGGATGTTATTGAAAAGGATCAAGATCAGCCGATCAGTGTGCTCATGGTGGGACTTACTCTTGTGGGTTTGCTATATTAAGGATCTGGTGGTCTAGTAGGGTGGAATATGGTGGTGGTAGCCATGGATGAAGTAGAGAGGTTGTGTTTTGAAAGAAAAGGAAATATGTATTAAGAAGTGAAAAGGAAAACAAACAACAACCCCCTCCTTGGAAGCCTTGGAGGGGTATATATAGTCACACGACACCTAAACTATACATCGTTACCTAGTCTAGTCTATGCGTGTGTGACTATGATAACTAATGGGAATTCTTAAATGTCGTCACATAAAGTGAATTTCCAACAATCTTCCCCCATGGGACGACGTGTAGAATTCCTTACAATATTCTTCCTAACAAGTACATAATGATTAAGAACAAAAGCTTCCATGAAGCGTCCAATGCTGACGAAGTCTTCTGAGGTCTTTGACTTCAAGTCTTCACTTCAAAACGACTCATCTTTAAAGTAACTTGTAGAAGAAATACTGTAACGACACGAGCTAAGTAATCCATATACTTCTGGTTAAGGAGAAGCGTCTGAATTAACTTCCCCCTAATTCATGCCATATAAACTTGATGTAGAAGCTTTTAATAGTTTCCCCCTAAACCGAAAATCCTCATAAGCAAATCCAAAGCTTTCAATAAAGCTTAGAATGATTAAGCGCACAACGGAATTTAACAAGCAAACCCCATCATATGAAATGATAATATTACTATGAGTGATTGAAAGTAAGGGGCACACCAAGTAGATCAACAACGTCTCTTCTCACGCTTGAATAATTCTTCTAAGTTTTTCTTTCCCCTGAGAGTTCAAGTTATGCATACTAGAAAGAATCAAGACATTTCTTCCCCCACGTAGTTAAAGAAAGTAAACCAATCCCATGTATGGAGCTCAAATACTGAAGTAGACACTTTATCCCATTCATGAAGTTGACATCATAACACCATAGTCAATTAAGTCCCGAAAATGCACATATCTTCTTTTGGAGATGCACTAGAGTCAATTAAGTCCCGGAAGTGCATATCTCTCAATATAGGATAATGATGATGAATAATTGCAACATCAAAACAATTAAAAATCAAACAATAGTGTACCGTTTAGAGATTGATAACACCACGAGTTAAAACAATGATTTTCTCTGCGGTTATGACAAATGTCTTTCCGAAATGTATTCAAATCAAAAGAAGGTATGAAGTTCATCATGTGTACTCGTTGTGCGTTCAATGTGTCTTCTTCTTCCCCCTTGATGGTTTCGAAACCTCGGAACCAACAATGAATCGTACGCACATGTACCTGAAATCTCGTGAGAACAACAAATAAGATGAATTACATATTTTGTGAGAATCAACTGCTGATCGAAATTCTCTACTCATAAATTCTCCATGGCAATTTTTACCAACCCCCTTGTCGGCAATTTGAAGTGACCACTAATAGAATGAACCAGATACATCAAACATGAAACTGAATAAAAATCCTTCGATCTTGTGACTTAAGCTTTCACTATTGTTGAATGAAGAGCAGTGGAGAAATCTCTAAGTACTCAATACATTACTGAAGAAGTATGTAAGTACAACACCTCTTGAAATTATCCACGTCGACTATGCGCGTGACACGGAGTACAATAATGTAGCTCATTAAAGTGATAGTTATCCGAGCCATCAACCAACCACCCCGAACCCAGAAACTAGATAAACAAGTCTTCATTCTAAGATTAAGCACGAGCAAGTTATCTTCAAAGATAAAATAAGTACCCGCCTTCGAAAAATCCGTCTCCAACTTTAAATAATAATAATACCCGATCACAAATCCATAGCCACTAAAAATATGCCTATTTTTCTTCAGTCTTGTCAAATAATTTTGAGATTTAGTCTCGTCACTTTGTCACGTCACTTTGTCTCATCACTATGTCACGATTAAATCTCGATAATATGACCGATGTCTAATAATTACTAGAAAAATTAGTAAAAGTAAATTTACTAATCAATTTTAGTAACATGATCCATTTGTTACGTTTTAAGACAAAACTAAGAATTGCATTAAGATCTCAAAACATGGTCCATGTTTTATCAGCCCACCATCATATAACGTAAATATCACTTCAGCCCATACAAATCGTCGGATAGATCACTGATGGCCCATTCACAAATTAACCAAACTTGATCCATGGTTCTCACTTAGGGATACAAAACACTTGTAACCATAAAGTTTAGATACCCTAATCACAACTTATCTCACAGCCATTTATCACTTTCTCCCAACGTCAAGATTTCCGCCGCCATTTTTCTCTCACTACTTCTCCCTTCATCTCATCCATCACCTCAAAACCTCCGTCCCCCACATCTTTCCTTCATCTCAGACAAACAAACAATCATCTCAAATCCACCAAACCGAATCACCAAACTCTTGAATTAATCAGACAAATATCACAACATGAATGATCGATATAATAGAGTTAATAGTTCATTCGCAGCATCAAGAATGACTCCATGATTCGTTCTAGATCATGACAATGATCTCGGGTAGGTACTAAATGATTGCATGTTATTTTTGGTTTGACTCAAATCGAAACAAAGATATGGGTAATAACAGATTGTTATTAATCTAATTTTTTTCGAAAATTAAAAGGATGTTAAAACCTACACATATGGTCGATTATGATATAAATTTTTCGTGTATGGATCTGCTTAGATCATGGCTTGCATGTCAACGCACGAAAAAGTTATGAATCTGAGATTAAATTCTGCATTTAATTTTCGGGTTTAGATGTGTAGATGGAGATAGGAGACGATGGGAGTAGGTTAGTACATGGTGGATTTGTTGGAGTAATAAGGTGATGGTTTGTGTTGGCTCTGGTCAAAGTCTGTCTCGGTGTGTTTTAAAACTACATGTTCTCGTTTTTTTTGTTAAACTAGTCACAAAGTTTTTGTCAAACTGCATCGTATTCATTTTGCCATCGCAATATAAAGAAATAAGTCCATCGCAGTATTTTTAAATGCATGCCATCGCAGTCTAGTCAACACCCCATCGCACCCTGATGGACACCATCGTAGTGGTTCCTTCGCAGTGGTTCCATCGCAGTGGTTCCATCGCAATGGTTCGATCACAATGGTTCCATCGCAATGGTTCCATCGTAATGGTACCATCGCAACGACCCATCGCAGTCCAGCCATCACAATCAATGCGATCTTATCCCAAAGTTGTCCTTTTTCCGTTTTTCCAAGAACTTGCTTTTCTGGGTCTGATTTTTCTGGCAAATCTGGGTTTCTAGGGGCAAGATCTTCATCATCAGGTGCATGAAAATTACTAGAAATAAATACCTAGAAAATGATAATAACATAAAATCCAGTCACAAAATCAATATCGGATTAAAGAAATATGGCAGGTTTGACTTTTGACCATTATATGATAACCAGTGAGACAAAAAGAGACCATATGAGACAAATGTTGGACCAGATGTGAAATGTTTTGATGGACTGTATAGATGGGCAAGTAATATAACGTGACAAAGAACTTTTGAATATTGAAAGTAAACACAACCAGTGACAAAAAATGATAGATACGGACCAAAAAAAAATTTTTGACCACCGAATCAAACAATAAAAACACTAACGATCCAAGAATTGAACCGAGGCTCTGATGCCAATTGTGTTTTTGCTATATTAAGGATCCCATGGTCTAGTAGGGTGGAATATGGTGGTGGTAGCCATGGATGAAGTAGAGAGGTTGTGTTTTGAAAGAAAAGGAAAAATGTATTAAGAAGTGAAAAGGAAAACAAACAACAACCCCCTCCTTAGAAGCCTTGGAGGGGTATATATAGTCACACGACACATAAACTATACATCGTTACCTAGTCTAGTCTATGCGTGTGTGACTATGATAACTAATGGGAATTCTTAAATGTCGTCACATAAAGTGAATTTCTAACAACTCTGGCGAGACATTATGAAGAGGGTGCAGAGGAGGATCCCAACGGTATTGCCAAGCAAAATATCTCCCAACTACGTGTCCTGTCTATTCTTCTGGTGTGACAAAGATAGTTTCACTCAAGGACAAGTTGAAGCATCATGCTAAACGTGTTGCGAAGAAGAACAAGTCTTCTGCCACGGGTGCTATTATTGTTTTAGGTTTAGCGCACCCTAATCGATCTGATGGTGTATCTGTAAGTCTACCTTCATTGATGTACATCGTGTGTGTCTTGCAATATATGGAGGAGGATCGGGCAGAACGTTGTGTGTCGCTGAACCCATCGTATCGCAGATTAAAGAGATCGTTTTCAGCTGGTGATCTGTCATAATGGGTAGCTGTCGTACTATGTGCCCAGTTGTAACTTTGTACATTTTCTAACATTATTTGTAAAGTAAGAACTTTATCGTGTCTATAGGGTCATGCACCGTTGTTTACATATAGCATCCTGCACATGTGTTTTTTTTTAAATATGTTCAGGTCTTTGTACCCACACCTAAGATTGTGAGTGTAAGTGCATGTTTTTGAGTACATTCAGTGAAGTGTAGCTCTGAGCCTATGGGTGAGTTGAAAGTTTATTACGTGTGGCCTGCCACTAATACCATAAGCGATTTCATAGATAATAACGTGTTTGTTAGGCGTGCACACTATGTCTTGTGCATATCCATCATGGAATTTGAGGAATGCTATACTTATTACAACGTCTTATAGTAAGCTGCCTAACAAAGGACGCCTGATCCGGCGCAACTGGGGGTGCATCCCTCTTATATGACAAGTTTAATTAGTAGGGTAAAATTATTCCTCTTATTTCTCTTGGAAACGTTACTTGCAACCGGGGGCCAAATACATATATATAGAAAAATTGCAACATATTTTATGCATAACTTCAATTTAATGAGGAAAAGGAAATCACAAATGAAGAAAAAGTATGATATGCGGAACTAGCTAGGGACCGCACTGTTTATTTATGCTCTTGCGAGTGTTCGAAAGGAAAACATTGAAAAATAAATCCTAAATAACCAAAAAATGAAAAAATACATGGATCTTTATTGAGAGTTGACCGCGGTCAGGAGGGTGATCCATGCTGATTATGGGATGCCTCAGAGGTAGTATTTTTTTAATCCATGATTGTGTCCCGCCTGTTTCTCGTTGGACTCGGTAGTGACTGTGAACGACTATCACTGCATATCCTGCCCTTTCGGGACGCACTCCAAATCTCCTTGGCGCGGCATGTGCCCTTTGTTTTGCCATCTTTATTTGCTAAACGTGGTCTGATGGTGATCGCTCTAGCCGGCAGAGTGGTGATTCCCCCTGATTCTTGTTGGCTATCCAATTAGGACAGGAACATTGCTACTACGCCGCGGACTATGCTTCCCATTTTTGTGGCTAGAGAACCAAATGTGCGCCCCATGCTGGACATAATTCTTCCCCTACTCGTTCCTGCACCAGGCGCATCTCCGGGCATCTTGCACAGTCTCGCTTCTATGTTCGGGCGTGTCTGGCATTGGCGACACCGTACTGCCTTTTATGAGCATCCCTGTGCATGAAGGGCCAAAAATATCCTGAGCGAACAACTTCGCGTACCATAGCTTTTGGACCTTGGCGGCATGTCTTTTTATGCGCGACCTCCATAATCAGTCGCGCTCGCTCGGTCCCCAAGCATTGTAGCTTCTGACCATGCGTTGATTTCTTGTATAGAATTCCGTTCATAACCATAAACTTCCTTGCTTTGTACTGCAGTCGTTTGGCGCTTCTGCTGTCACTCGGTAGTTTGTTTTGGACTAAATAGTTTACGATTGGTGTCATCCATGTTTGTGACCCTCCCCCGTTCGCTACGGGTATTGCGTGCGTATGTACAAATTTGTCTATAATAAAATCGATAAGTACATGCCTAGGGGGATCTTCAACATTGGTCATCGAGAGACGATCCATGTTCATTGACATTTCGCCATGTTCTTATGAGATCTCTCAAATGGAAAAACCGGTGAATTGCCTGATCATAGCCCTTATCTTCCTTGTATACTGGATGAGCGTGCTCCCTCGAGGTTCATACAGTCCTGCTACTCTATTTTCTAGTAAGGGGTTATATACGTAAGCCACCAATTTTTTTTACTTTCATTCGCAACGCCAAGCTCAGCCCGGCTATCAGTGCTTCATGACCCGCCTCCATACTCGTTGTGCTGAATTCAAAGCATAATGCGTGGGTGATCCGTATATCTCCCTGATCCATGAGGATGAAGCCTACATCAGGTCCTCCTATCCGTGTGAAGTTTGTCGAGAGTAGGGCCCATGGGAGGTCTGTTGATGACTCTACGCCTCTAGATGTGTTATTCTTGTGTGGTATTACTTGGTAACTTTTAGAGCTACTCTTCCTTCGCGTTGAATATGGACTGGAGCTTGTGCTATGTTCGCTCTCCCCGACATCCTTTCTCTTTCTGCTATTGGTAGAAACGTTGTTGATCTCTTTAACTGTGTCCGCGTTGCGAATTGTAACTATTCCCTTCTTCACTGGAAATTTGAGCATGCCGTGAATTGTGGATGGTACAACGCAATGCTAAGAGTGATGGCTATCCCATGATACCACTGTATAAAGACTGGGATCGCACAATCATAAAGTCTATCCACATAGTTTTCGAGTGTTCAATAGGTCTGACTGTTACTTGCGTACAGAGGTGTCCTAAGGGTCGAGTCTTGTTGCCGTTGTATCCTGTGAGTAATGACAAGGTTTCTTTTAGTTCCCTCTTAATCTCCATTGGCAATTTTGCAGAGCAATGTTCATTCAATATGTTCGTTGTGGATCGTCCCTCAACACACATGTCACCGATGACATGACTTCTAAGCATTATCCTGATTGATAGTGAACCTATCCTATAACCCATATCAGTAAGAATGGGGAATGATATCTCCTTCTTGTGTGAGAACTCTTGTATCGTTTTTCTCTGCATGTGTGACTTCCATTTTTTGTACCATGTAAATGGTTATGGGTTTTTCCGTTTGTTTTTTTGGTTTCATTCTTCTTTGAATCAACCCCCTTTCTCTAGTCCCGTATGAGGTGGTTCAACTTACCATCCTTGACAAAGACTCTCAATGTGCCTTTTCATTTTGATACACTCATCCGTAGCGTGTCCCTTATCATTGTGGTACTCACAGTGCTTGCTGTTGTTCCTCTTGTCTGTTGGACCGATCATTGGGCTGGGCTTCGGGAAATTCACGCCTTCGGAGAGGAATATCTCCCTAGGAGTTTTTTGAAATGGGGTGAATTACTGTTGTTATTGCGCGCAGGCTTCGCTGTACTGCGGAAGTCTAAGGTACGGCTAATGATCTGGCCGTACGGATGCTTCTTCGATCGATCTTGGAATTTGAAATTCAAAGCCGCCTGTCGGCTGTCCGCTGCTGCTGCTTCTCCTTGAATAAACGCTCAGACCCTCTTCATCACTCCGTCAAAGGTTTCTGGGGTCCTATCATTTAGTTTTCTTATTAGGTCTGGATTAGTGATGCCTGCAAGGAACCTTAAAATTTTCAGGATCTCTGGGCACTCCTTGATCTGGTTACCCTCAGATTTAAAGCGCTTCATAAAATCTTCCAGGCTTTCATTGTGCCTCTACTTCACCCTCGCGAGTGATATAGGGTTCTTGACGCACTTCTTTTGGTAGACATAGTTCCTTCTGAACGCCTTCCTTAGTTCCTTGAATCGTTGATGCTTCTTTGTGGAAGTCGATCAAACCAGTTT
Source organism: Glebionis coronaria (assembly GCA_025667525.1). Lineage (NCBI taxonomy): Eukaryota > Viridiplantae > Streptophyta > Magnoliopsida > Asterales > Asteraceae > Glebionis > Glebionis coronaria. Next base: position 288,642,005 of record CM046880.1, on the reverse strand, counting down.
CGAGCGTTCCGAATTAGGGTTGAATTAAACATGTGGTACCACACTACTTTCAGCCATTGTTCTATCCCTACCTGGGGTTCAAACATCGTCAGGTGGTCATCTGGGTCTGTTGTTCCATCATAGGTTTTGACATTGGACGACATTCGTCTCTTCTTGCTATCTTTAAACATAGTTATGTGTTTTGGAAATGAACTTCCTCTATTACGACGCCATGGGAGAGACCACTCTTCCTCAGTGCGCATTCTCGGATACTTGGTCATTCTATGACGTTTCCTTTCGCGCCCTGAGGATTCAGAGATCTCTGAAGATGAAGAAACAACCCTCTTTCGTCGTGGATGGCGATCACTGAGATCAGAGTCTGATGACTTTTCACTCGAGAAAGTTTCCCGCGGAGTTTTTCTGGCATTCCTGCTCCGTTCCTGTATGTAGGTTTCAAGGGAATGACTTCTTTCTAATGACCCTAACCTTTTAAGAGCACTTTGCTGGTGCGGGTATGGCTCAGCCGATGCGTTGATTCCCCTCAGGTGAGGTCCTAACATGTCCTTCACGTTAGTATGTTGCCTGTTGTTTGCTGGTGTTAGGAAAACATTTTCCCCTCTCGAACTATCGGAGTCCTATAGAGACAGCGCACTTTCGATGAATGGTGCGTCAGTGCGAGGTGTCGATGCGTATAGTTCTCCTTCCCTTCTTCTTTTCCTTCTTTCTTTTCGGAGTTCCTTCTGGGAATTGATCCTTCCAGAGCTTTAAGCTCTCTATCGACGTCTAGGCTGACCCTTAAACCCCTTGTCAGGTTTGACCTTCATTTGTGCCTTCATGAGTGGCACCAGAGCTGCGAAGTTCTTTGCAACGTATTGGCTCATGTATTGGTTAGGTTCAAAGATGGTTTCTACTACGGTTTGTAGTGTTGTGTTAGTCCTTGTGTTTAAGGCCTCGCTAAGTGGTATAGCAGGGGTTTCACGTAAGGATGAGGTATCTCCTGCTTCCTGTGGGACGGGGGTAAACAGTGAGGGGGTAGGCACTTGTGGTGCTTTTCCTTCCAACCCCCGTCCTGGGTTGTTGAGTGATTCGTTTCCCAAGGGCGGGCCTTGTGGCTTCTTAGGTCCGCCCTTTGGAGAAATGCGTTTACGCTGCCTTTAGTCATCCTTTAGAGTTTAGCGTAGGGTCCCACGGATGGCGCCAACTTGTTAAAAGTAAGTAATCGGTTTGAGTATTATGTGAGGGTTTAGAGTATTGTGTATATCGTACCTTTGTGGAACCTTGGGGTTCCTTTTATACCCGAGAGAGTCGTGGCTGGGCTCTCCTACTCTTGCGGCCTAAGGAAGAGATAATGACCTAGAATAGCTTGATCCTTATCGCATAAACAAGGTAAGTGTATATCTCTTACCCTTAGGTGAATAGATCTATACGATAGATTATATTCTTGTCTGATCTTGTCGCAGTGCGACGAGGACACTATTAAGTAATGAACCGTATGTGCGACCGTGACTTACTAGGCCTCCTAGGCTGTGCGCGCGCTATATAAGTATTAATCCATTCCTGATGGATATGGGTAGTACCCGTGAGTCAGACTATCCAGCCTGACTAGGGACTATACGTCATCATTATGCATAATCTAGTATTAACCATCATGAGTTCTTCGAAACCTTAGGCCAATAGCATTCTAAGATAGTAACGCTCCCCCGCAGCTGGTGTCGAATATACAATCCTGCCTATGCATTTTTGCTGTTTTTTGGACTACCAAGACTTTCGGTCCTGTAGCCATACATAATGCTCAGGGATCTGAGAATACGTGTATGCCCTCGTATTGGTATCCCGCTTGTTCAATTCAAACCAATCAGTGAACATTGTTACATCAATTCCTTCTCTTTGTAGTTGAGCTGGTAAACGATCCGAGTCCTGTAATGTTACTGCATCCTGATTGGGTAAGTGGAAATTGAGTTACATTACTCATGGATAGGAGTAGTGGATGTCAAAAGAGAATAGGCGAAAAAATGCTTCACATGGGGATAAAAACCGACAGTTCAAATAGTTCTTTACTTCATCAACTGTTGTAACCTGATCATTATCTGGGCTTGTGCCTTTTTGGACATTCTCGTGTATTGCAATCGATGCTCAATCAGGACCTTTATTCAAGTACTTGAAAAATTACTTGATTGCTTTTGATCTGTTACACCACTCAACGTTAATATGTGCCTGGTATTTAGTAGTAAATACCTATTGTGAGGGACGACATGTTGATTGGTGAACGTGAACTTTCCTTTCATAACGTTTATTTTTTTGTCTCTTCGCCGATAATTTGGGTAACCGTCTTCATCAATTGAAGTTTCTGCCAAGAATGGTTTTGGAAAATGTCTATTGCATTTCCCATCATTAGTACATGCAACATTTTTCCCGTTTTTACCACATGGTCCGTGTAACATGAAATCAAAAACCACCTTGTACCCATCTGAATCTTCTGCCGGGGATAGGAGTTCTGCTGAAATTATATCATCAGTTTCAGCTGGTGTTTTGCATTTAGTTGCTTCGTCCAACCATAAGAGAATGTGAGCGTGAGGAAGACCACTTTTTTAAAATTCAATCACATACACAACTGAAATTGAATAGAAGAGTATGAGTAAATATTATCTAGTATACCGTGTAAAGAAGATAAATTGAGTTGATAATTTTCACTCCTTACCTGCACATGATGTACCAAATATATGGTATTTAGTTAGGTCATCCAAGAGAGAGGTTAGTTTCATCTTAAAAATCCGTGTTCCAACTTTTGGCCGATCGTGTGAGTTCTGGCCTGGTATGTAAGTTAGCATTTCATTGATTTCCGGCCATTTAGGATTAGAATTGAAAGTCATGAATAGGTCAGGATTACCATTCGCTCGGCAGAGATCCATTTCATCTTAGTAGTTATGCATCATATACCTAGGGCCACCAACAAAAGATCTTTGCAGCACTATCCTTTTGCCCAGTCCATCTGCACATGTATCACCTCTTGTGAGTGCCTCACATAGATTTTGATACAGGTCAACACGGAGTGTATCTTGATTGTTCCTTGTCCATTTCAGCCTTTACTCTTCAACATCTATGAAGGCATCTACTAAAAATTGCTGATATAACCGGCCTCCTTTTAGCAATGTAGATCCCTGTGTGTTTCTTTGTTAAATTACGTAACAGTAATACTCTTTTATTTTAATAAAATCCCGCTTTGTTCGTCGGATGCATGTATTGTAATGATATGGTATCTTCTCATGAAAACCATCTTCTCCATATGGAAACAACAATGGATACTACAATTCCATGTATTGCGGGTGTAATTCGGAAATTCGCTAAGGGAAGCCTTCCTTATTAGTTATAATGATATCCCTATTAGGCTCGCCATCTCCAAAATCATTAGTTATTAACGTTGCTACTTCAGACACAGATGGCGCATTATATTGACGCGTTGAACGCCATTCGCTAAGTAGCCGTAATTTAAAAGTGGCCAAATTGTATGAATTATGCAAATCTCTCGCCATCCGAAATGCCTTGGATAGTGGACTGTGAGTGTCCAACATTTGAATCAGGCTTGATACAATAGTCATGTCAACACCTTGTCCTGCCTCTTTATCTATGAAAGCTCCCAAGCGGTTTGCTATTTCATTATGTGTGTCAAAGAAGTATAGTTGTGCATATCTTGGTTGAAATCTAACCTGAGGTAATAAAGATCCCATTCTATGATAGTTTTTTCCATTTATTCGAAAAGTATATGGGCCCCTACCTGTATTGATAGAGTGATCTATTTTTACTCCAAATGATGTAAAGCAAAACATCCCATTGTATACTCGTATTTGATCTCTAAATTTTGATGTTGCAGGAGCATTATAATCTAGAAGATGGTCTAATGATGGAGGTGACGGTAGAAATTCGGGTAGTAAGACTTTACCATCTTGACAGCAAAGTGAGAAAGTTGGATTTAAAGCCTTTTTTGCTTTGTTGCTTCTTTCTTCATACCACATCAGCGCATGACAATTTTGACATTCGTACGATGGAGCACCAACATCATTGTAAGTAACATCAATACCTTAAAAATATGCCATTCATATTAATGCAATTTAAGTTATATTATCTAATGTAAAACTATGGACAATTGATACCATTACCTGCTGATGTGAGTGCCGCATTTTTTGATTTTTTTTGAAGATCGGATGTGTGCTGGGCCTGGACAAAGAAATCGAACTTTATTCAATCACATGTAGTAAGTCTTGTTTTTGTTGAGTTTCATAAAGTGATTACCTACCGAGTTTTTCTTTGCACGTTTTGATGTTGCCTTTGATGATTCAGCTACGGGTTCTGGAAAATAGAAATAATCATCATTCAACTTCACATAGTAAGTCTCGCTTTGTTTCAATTCATAAATTGATGGGCCCATGGCCATCCGCCAGGAGTTTCGGGTTTAATACCGATATTTTAGCAACAAATCTAATAAATCTAAGTGTAGTGCTTGGGGTCTTGATCTTTTTTGGAAATGGAGTGTGTGCGAGTTTTTTATTTCAAGAATAGGTTGGTTCACATTTGAATTCACAAACAAATGTGTCTTTGTTCCAACCATCACGTAAGACCATACTTAGGATAGGCTGGTTCGCTTGAAGAGAATATTTTCTATGATCATATATGAATCATGTCATACATGAGTAAGCTCCGTAAGATCTAGTTCACTTAGCGAGGTTGTCTCTTGCCTGCCCATGGATTCATCAGCAGTTTGAAAGCTTAACCTATTCGGGAATCTCCGGATCTATGCTTATTTTCAACTCCCCGAAGTATTTCGTCCCTTACTACGCCCTTCCTCGTCTCTGGGTGCCTAGGTATCCACCGTAAGCCTTTCCTCGTTTGAACCTGGCCCTTAATTTTAAGGCTATGCCATCCTAAGGTGCTGCTAAATGGATGGATCTTATCAACGTCCATGAATGATAAATAATTGATTGAACCGCCGAATCGGAAAAATTGGGTGCTATCACTATTTTCTCTCATGCCTTTCTTCGTTCATGGTTCGATATTCTGGTGTCCTAGGCATAGAGGAACGACACCAATCCATCCCGAAATTGGTGGTTAAAGTCTACCGCGGTGACGATACTGTAGGAGGTCCTGCGGAAAAATAGCTCGACGCCAGGATGATGAAAAACGTCACACCTCCCGTTCTTCATACTCTTTCAATATGAAAAAAAATTCAAAAAAGGTCGTCTTATTCAAAATGTTTATAAAATAACACTTACCTGAGTTTCTTTTTTTCAAAATAGAAGAGAAAGAAAAAATACCAATTGAATGTTTTTGATTAATTTGTCTATCATTATAGACAACACTAACAAGGATAAAGTCACAACTATATAAAGATTCATCATCTATAGCATCTACCCATAGCATGTTTGCAATCAGCGAATGCATTCTTGGATCATTTTTCAACTCAACTTATAAACGAATAATAAGAACTGGGTCGTGTAATTTTGTTTTAAAATGAAACTCTTTTCGAATGATTATGAATCACCTATTGTGTCTGTTAATGCAATAATGCCTAAAAACGTTACTTGCATTTTTCGGTCTCGCTTAGTTTTTATTACGACAATATGTAAAAACAAGCATTTACGAAAGCAACGAAAAACGAATTCTTGAGTTCAAGTATTTTTCATTTTACCCATTTTCACTTAAGGTATGAATAAACAAGTACTAACCTTAATCAAGTGATCAAGCGATTTAATCTTTTCTTAAAACTCACTTTTTATTAAGTGTGACAAGTTTTTTATTAAACTTTCTTTTTAGGAAAATGTTTTATTAAATTAAATATTTGAAAATTTGAAAATAGAATATTCTTTTTTTATTTGGAATATTCTTTCAGGATATTTTATAATCAGATAAGACCTCCACCACTAAAGGACAAAAAGGGAGCGGAGTCTACTCCGGCGGTTCCCTAGTGCCTATGCGGTTCCTTATCGATAAGGTACCGTCGGCTGAGATAAGGAACCGCGGGCAGATATAGCCGTTCGCCCTTTGTCTTATAAATAGTGGACCATTCTCAGATTTTCTCTTCACCTCTTTTGCACATATATTTTCAGATTCAAACATACTTCTTAAAATCACTCAAATCCTTGATCATTTGATTGATTACTACTTGTTTAGAAGTGAATCTATCCCATCCATCCCTTCCTCTCCAAGTGCAAAGAGAAGAACACTATCCTTGTGAAGTGTTGAGTCCACCACCAAAGATCCTTTGAAGATCAAATCTTATACATTTGTTGTTGTGTCATAGTTGTGAAGATCCAAGTAGTTGTGTCTATTTAGGAGTTGTGTATGTACTAAGTATAGTTGTGTAGATTGGTCCTAGCTACGATTAGGGCTCGACTTTTAGCATAGAGTCGGAAATTGGTTAAGCAACGTGTACGGTATTCTCCACCATAAGGAGCTTGTTGTGTAGTGAACTCTCGAGTAAGGAGTACTCGAGGAGTGGAGTATGACGAGGAGTGAGCTTCGTTGCCGAACCACTATAAATCCTTGGTGTTTGGTTTGATCTTTCTTTACCCTTAACTCTTTACATTCTTTATTCTTTGTGCATATACATTAGTTAGTATTAGTTTAGTTACACTATCATTGTTCATATTGTGCATAAGAAGATTTCACATATTTCCTCAAGCCTAAGTTTTTGAAAAAGGATTTTTTTTTAAACCATCTTTTAACAAGTAAATATAAGAATCTATTCAACCCTCCCCTTTTAGTTTCTACAGTTAGTATCAGAGCGAGGTTGCTTAAGAATTTTTAAAGTATATTGTATTTCAAAACTTGAATCGATCTATGGATTCCAACAAGTACCTAGAAGGGAAATCTATGCAAAGACCACCACTTTTTGAAACCGATAGTTTTATTTATTGGAAAAATAGATTTGAGACTTATGTGAAATCAAAAGATTTAGATCTTTGGCATGTTATTACCAATGGTGATTTTTTACCTTATCAATTTAATGAAGTTTCTAAAACAAAAGAATTCGTCACTTTTGACAAAGATAATGACGATACTAAAAAGAAAACTTTCGAAAAATAATGAGGCTAAAATGGTGATTTATAATGCTTTACCTAAGAAAGAGTATGAAAGGATTTTTATGTGTGAAACCGCTAAAGATATTTGGAACACTCTTTTAGTATCCCACCAAGGTAATAGCCAAGTCAAAGAAAGCAAAATCAATCTTCTTGTCCAACAATATGAACAATTTGCCATCTTAGAAGATGAAACTATTGTTAGTGCTTTTGCTAGATTTAACACTATTATTACTAGTCTAAAAGCACTTGATGAAGGTTTTTCTAGCAAGAACAATGTTAGGAAGTTTCTAAGGGCCTTACATCCGAAGTGGAGAGCAAAAGTCACGGCGATTGAAGAATCGAAAGATCTCTCAACTTTATCACTCGATGAACTCATAGGCAACTTGAAGGTTCATGAGATGATAATTTTGAAGGACTCGGAATTGGTGGAAACCAAGAGTGAAAGGAAGTCTCTTGCACTCAAAGCCAAGAAGGCACAAAGCGATCATGATAGTTCCTCGGATAGCGATGACGAGGAGTATGCATTGGCGGTGAGAGATTTCAAGAAGTTATTCAAAAGACGAGGTCAACACGTGAGGCAACCCAACAGTGACAAGAAACCATTCTCAAAGAATCAGTTTGCCAAGAACGAAAAAGGTGATAGGAGCTGCTTTAGATGTGGTGATCCAAATCATTTCATTAGTGAGTGTCCAAAGCCTTCACGCGATAAGAATCACACGACGTTCGTTAGTGGTTCTTGGAGCGATAGCGGTGAAGATGTTGATGACAATCCCAAAGAGGAGAAATGTCTTATGGCTCATACTTCTAAAGAGGTACATTCCGAAACCGAATATTATAGCAATGATAGCTCCACCTTAGATGATATTGAATTAGAAGGCCAATATGATAATTTACACAAACTTAGCCTTAAATTCATAGAAAAGAACAAAACCTTAAAATCAACCAAAACTAAGCTTGAAAATGAGATCAATGAACTTAGGGAGAAATTAGCCAAGCTTGAGAAAAATAAAGAAGTTGATTTAGGTTGCTTAAGTTGTGAGAAACTTAGATTAGAGAATGAAGATCTCAAGAGCACCTCCATTAAATTGGAAAAGTTCATAAAAGGTACTAGTGCTCTTGATGATATTTTAAACAAACAAATTCATTCTAAGGAAAGACTTGGTGTAGGTTTTAACTCAAATGAAGCATCAACTAGTGAACCTAAACAAGTCAGATTTTCAGAAAAATCGTTTGCTGTACGCGGTCCCAAATTGTATGGGGCGGTTCCTTATCACTATGGAACCGCCGCCCTAGGTAAGGAACCGCTGCCAGAAAGAGGTTTTGCTGAAAATCCTAAACTTTCTGAAAATCAAGTTTAGGTGAACAACCAAAGCATCTTATTGTTAACAAGGTCAAATTACCCATACTTGACGACAATACTGTTGATAAGTTCTATAAGCCCTTGAGTAAACCTCTAATGGGAAATAGAAGTTTATCAAGACCATCCACTACTTCACCAAGAGTACGGAATGAGTCTAGTCCTAGAAGTAGAACGACAACACCTAGAAGAGATAGTCAAAACAATTCACGACCTAGAATTAAAACTCTAACACCTAGAAGGAATGACTACAACTCTAAACCAAGATCAAAAACACCTAGGAGAAATAATGAACAACAAAATAGTTATATGAATTATTATCCTCCTCCATTTTATTCCCCTTGGGGAACCCCTCCTCCATTCATGCATCCCAACCAAATGCAAGGGATGTTTGGAACTAACAATTTTGGACCCATGAGATATTGGGGACCAAATGTTTGATCGTGTGTGTTGTTACCTAGATATGCTTGGGAATTGATTTGGAACCCGATGAGTGGATTAAGGATAGTGGTTGTTCTAAACACATTACGGGTAATCGAAGTTTGTTCTCGCACTACAAAGCATATGATGGAGGTAACGTCACATTCGCTAGTAGTCTACATGGTAATATCATTGGCAAAGGTACGGTTTCTCTTGACTCCATGACCATTGAAAATGTTGAGTACGTAGATAATTTAGGGTTTAACCTTTTAAGTAAAGGTCAAATTTGTGACAATAAGTGTAAGGTCATCTTTTCGGAACATGACAGTGAAATCTTAAAAGATGGAAAGGTTATTGGAAAAGGTGTTAGAAAGCATGGGCTTTATGTCATGAAGGTCAATAAGAAGTCAAAAGACAACATATGTCTTGCGACTATAGATGATAGTTCTACGCTTTGGCATAGGAGATTAGGTCACGTTAATATGCGTTTAATTCAATCTTTAGTCTCTAAGGAGTTGGTAAGACACCTCCCCAAGATGAAGTTTGATAGTCACTTTTGTGATGCTTGCAAAGTTGGAAAGCAAGTTCACTCAAGTCACAAAGCCAAGAATTTGGTTTCAACCTCTCGGTGCTTAGAGCTCCTACATATGGATCTCTTTGGACCTTCCGCCATACAGAGTTATGGAGGTAACCTTTATACCCTAGTTATTGTTGACGACTATTCTAGATTCACTTGGACTAGATTTTTGGCATTTAAGAATGAAGCTTTCGATCATTTCGAAATTTTTAGTCGAAGAATTCAAAATCAACTAGGATTCCAATTGTCTCTATTAGGACGGATCATGGTAGGGAATTTGATAATGAAGTGCAATTTGGTGCCTTTTGTGAAGCTCATGGTATTACCCATAACTTATTGGCTCTTCGCACTCCACAATCAAAAGGGGTAGTTGAAAGGAAGAATAGGACCATCCAAGAGATGAGTAGGACGATGTTAAACGAGCAATCTTTGCCTCAAAAGTTTTGGTGCAATGTCGTGGACACATCGACCTATATTCTCAACCGAATTCTTATTCGACCTTTCCTAGGAAAGACCCCCTATGAGATTCTTAAAGGTAAGAAACCCTCATTGAAATACTTTAGGGTGTTTGGAAGCAAGTGCTTCATCCTCAACACCAAAGACTACCTTATCAAGTTTAACCCAAAGTCTTACGAAGGTATCTTTTTAGGTTATTCCCAAACTAGCAAAGCCTATATAGTCCTCAATGAAACCTCGGGCGTAATTGAAGAATCACTTAACGTGACTTTTGATGAAACCCCTCCTTTACCCAAGACACCACCATTGGTTGATGATGACTTGGATGAAATAGAAGTAGTTAAAGCCAAAGAGGTTAGAAAAATAGGAGTTGAAGACCTTAGTGTTGAAAAGGAAGTAAACATTAAGGAGTCTAAGCATCATACTCTCAATAATATCATTGGTAACATAAATCAAAGGACCCTAAGATCTCAAGTCCAAAACCAAAGCAACTTCTTTTGTTTCGTCTCCTTGATTGAACCAAAGAATGTTAAAGAAGCTTTGATGGATGAGAGTTGGGTCATTGCGATGCAAGAAGAATTGAATCAATTCGTTGCTAATGATGTTTGGGAACTTGTTCCTCCACCTAGAAGTTCTACCATTATAGGAACCAAATGGGTCTATAGGAATAAGTTAGATGAGAATGGTGTTGTGTCTCGTAACAAGGCTAGACTTGTAGCTCAAGGCTATAATCAACAAGAAGGGACCCGGTAGCAAGATTACAATACATTAGAATCCTTTTAGCCTACGCTTGTGCCTTAGACTTTAAGCTTCAACAAATGGATGTAAAGAGTGTGTTTCTTAACAGTTTGATCAATGAGGAGGTATATGTGGCTCAACCTCTCGGCTTCATTGATTTTGAGAAACCTGATCATGTTTACAAGCTTAAGAAGGCACTTTATGGTCTAAAACAAGCACCCAAAGCTTGGTATGATAGACTTAAAGCGTTTCTTGTTAAACATGAGTATACCATGGGGATGGTAGACAACACGCTCTTTACAAAGAAGAAAGGTTCTCACCTCATAATCGTGCAAATATATGTTGATGACATTATATTTGGCTCAACTTGTCAAGAATTGTGTGATGACTTTACCAAAATCATGCATGATGAGTTTGAAATGAGTATGATGGGAGAACTTAACTTCTTTTTAGGACTCCAAATTAAACAAATGGATGATGGCATTTTCTTTAGTCAATCTAAGTATGCTAAAGAAATGCTAAAGAAATTTGGATTAGAAGAATCTAGACCACTGAAGACCCCAATGGCCTCGGATACTAAACTCACCGTAGATGATGATTGTGAGTCGGTAGACAACACCAAATATAGAGGTATGATTGGTAGTTTGTTGTACCTAATGGCAAGTCGACCGGATATCATGTTTAGTGTTTACCTTTGTGCTAGCTTCCAAGAGGCTCCCAAAACCTCTCACCTTGAAGCGGTTAAGCGTATCTTCTGATACATTAAGCGCACTATACATTTAGGATTATGGTATCCTAAAGGGACCGGCTTAGAAACCATTGTCTACGCGGACTCGGATCATGCGGGAGACTATGTGGACCGGAAAAGCACTAGTGGAGTTTGTACCTTCATGGGTTGTTGTTTAACTTCTTGGTTCTCCAAGAAACAAACCTCTCTTGCGATATCCACCACGGAAGCCGAGTATGTGAGTGCCGGAAAAGCATGCCAATAAGCTCTATGGATGAAGCAAGCGCTTGTTGATTACGGGATTTCTCTTGATGATGTTCCCATCATGTGTGACAATAAAGGTGCTATAGACCTTAGAAAGAATCCCATGCAACATTCGCGAACCAAGCACATAGAAATTCGCCACCATTTCCTTAGGGATAATGTTCAAAAGGGGTACATTTCGATTGAGAACGTACCCTCCGAGGATAACTTAGCCGACATCTTCACTAAGCCACTTAAAAGGGAACCTTTTAATTACTTGCGTCTAGGTCTAGGATTAATGGAACATATTCCTTAATTGCTTTCCTTTTATTGAGTCTCTTATTTTCTTTTGAGTCTTTTATCACTTTGAGTCATTGAGTCTCCTAAACTCTTCTTGAAAATCTTCTCTTCTCCTTTTCAAAATTCTCAAAGTCTCTTTCGAAAATGGTCGAAAAATGTTTTGACATTGTTAATTCAATCTAAAAACGTTTTTCATAGATCCTTGCTATTAATCTCGAGCTTACATAATTCATATGTATGATTCTATCAAACATAGACAAGATAGAATCATGGAGGATCATTGTGTCGTGACTTAAGGTCTTGTCTTACACACCTCCTACATTGATTTTTATTTTAAAATCCATGTATTTTGGTCAAATCTCTATTTGGTGAGTTCGTATGTGTTTTCTTTGTCTATCTTTTCTTTTAAGCATATCCCTATGATTAGTTAGACTAGAAAATTAAGATTTGCTGAATTGAAAAATCTGCCTTCACCACCAAAACACAGCCTCTGTAGGCGGTTCCATATATGAACCGCGGTCCCTTAGCGATAAGGAACCACCATAAGTGGTAAGGAACCGCGTACAGTGCTTCCTTTTTCGGGTATTTCTGAAACTCCAAATTTGTTCCAATACTTTTGGGAATCTTTGTTTCAACCCTTTGACCACCCTAAAAATACCTTGAGCCTTCCCTATTTAACTATAAGCATTTTTCCATACTTCACATCCTAAAATGTATTATTCTCCTAATGAAAGCCTTGATTCTCCTCTATTTTCTCCAATTGCTTTCAATCCCAACTCACCCAAGAACACTTTCAATCTAAATTCACCCAAGAACACTCTTAATCACATTTCTCCTACCAAGAATGTTGATTATGGAACATCTTTTCTTCCACCACCACCCTTTAGTGTTCTTCCTCCTTCTCATGATAATGTCATGCACCATGGGACATATTGTCATTGTTGTCAATATCAACATCTTGCTATGGCATACATCTATGAGTAGTTGAGCTACATCAAGAGTCTCTTAATCAAGCCTCCTCTTCACTTTGACTATGAGATCTCCACCAAGCCACCACCACCACCTTCCACCACTACCTTGTTTTTCATATAAGCATTGGTTGCTTATCCACAAGACACCTAATTCAAGCAAATCTTAGAATTCTAGATTAACTAGGATTAGATTTATGCTTTTGGCTTGTTTCCTTTTTCATACATCTTTGTATGATTTTTTTTAACATGACTTCACTTGGATCTTAGTCTTTGTGTTTTCTTCTCTTTTTTTGTGACCTATAGCTATCTCTTGTTGGTTGTCTCTTTTGTTCAACTAACCCTTCTATGTAGCTTGTCAACATATCTCGATTCCTCGGTGCCCCAAGCAAGGGGGAGTAAGCACCAAGGGGGAGTCTTTGCAAAGTCCGTCTCTTCAACACCGACTTGTGCAACCTTTTTGCTTCGACAAAGGGGGAGAAATGAATAAACTCGTCTTTAAAAATCTTGTTTTTGTGTGATTGAGTTTATGTATTGTCGGAATCAAAAAAGGGGAGATTGTTAATGCAATAATTCCTAAAAACGTTACTTGCATTTTTCGGTCTCGCTTAGTTTTGATTACAACAATATGTAAAAAGAAGCATTTACGAAAACAACGAAAAACGAATTCTTGAGTTCAAGTATTTTTCATTTTACCCATTTTCACTTAAGGTATGAATAAACAAGTACTAACCTTAATCAAGTGATCAAGTGATTTACTCTTTTCTTAAAACTCACTTTTTATTAAGCGTGACAAGTTTTTTTATTAAACTTTCTTTTTAAGAAAATGTTTTATTAAATTAAATATTTGAAAATTTGAAATGGCATATTCTTTCTTGATTTGGAATATTCTTTCAGGATATTTTATAATCAGATAAGACCTTCACCACTAAAGGACAAAAAGGGAGCGGAGTCTACTCTGGCGGTTCCCTAGTGCCTATGCGGTTCCTTATCGATAAGGTACCGTCGGCTGAGATAAGGAACCGCGGGCAGATATAGCCGTTGGCCCTTTGTCCTATAAATAGTGGACCATTCTCAAATATTCTCTTCACCTCTTTTGCACATATATTTTCAGATTCAAACATACTTCTTAAAATCACTCAAATCCTTGATCATTTGATTGATTACTACTTGTTTAGAAGTGAATCTATCCCATCCATCCCTTCCTCTCCAAGTGCAAAGAGAAGAACACTATCCTTGTGAAGTGTTGAGTCCACCACCAAAGATCCTTTGAAGATCAAATCTTATACATTTGTTGTTGTGTCATAGTTGTGAAGATCCAAGTAGTTGTGTCTATTTGGGAGTTGTGTATGTACTAAGTATAGTTGTGTAGATTGGTCCTAGCTACGATTAGGGCTCGACTTTTAGCTTAGAGTCGGAAATTGGTTAAGCAACGTGTACGGTTTTCTCCACCATAAGGAGCTTGTTGTGTAGTGAACTCTCGAGTAAGGAGTACTCGAGGAGTGGAGTAGGAACGAGGAGTGAGCTTCGTTGCCGAACCACTATAAATCCTTGGTGTTTGGTTTGATCTTTCTTTACCCTTAACTCTTTACATTCTTTATTCTTTGTGCATATACATTAGTTAGTATAAGTTTAGTTACACTATCATTGTTCATATTGTGCATAAGAAGATTTCACATATTTCCTCAAGCCTAAGTTTTTGAAAAAGGATTTTTTGAAACCATCTTTTAACAAGTAAATATAAGAAACTATTCAACCCCCCCCCCCCCTCCTAGTTTCTATAGTGTCTTTTCCTGTTAATTGCAACCCACAATAACTCTGTACCTTTCCATCATCCCTAATTATTGTATTTGACTGTACGGTTACAGAACCATTTAGTATGTTTGATAGACTATCATTTTATATAGGACCACTCATTTTTTATGTACAAAAAACATCAAATAATCCTATTTATGAAGATAGGGACTTAAATTTTGAATCTGATAAGGTATAACTACAAATCTATAATAAATAATCAGTTAAATTAATTAACTGCCAAACAACTGAACAGGTAAGTCATTAATAGACCACTTAAGGCTATTATTTGATGTTTCATATCAAAAAATCATAACTTATATAAGTTTAAGATTGGCTAATAAACTGGTCAGATGATACTTGCTAAGTTTAAAAGTTCATGTTTGTTATTGTTATGTGTAATATATGGGTCAGTAGAATCAAAGTGTAGTTGGTTAGCATTGGAAACTGTAACACTACATAAACTTGTTTTATTGTTATGTGTAATTTAGGCGTCAGTAGGATCAAAGTTTACTTTGATACAAGTTTTTTTATATAATATGTAGAGAGTTTGGGAATGTAAGCTAATGTAATTTTGGATCGAAATTTAGATAACAAAATGATATTAGCATTGAAATTGTAACAATACACGTAATTGTATTTTACTAAAGAAACAAAATTAAAATTGGCTACTAAATCTTAGGTAGTGGCTCTTGCTTGATTAGTAGCTAATTTTTCCAGACCTTGTGTTTAGCAACCCTCTTACTCCGCGTCGGAATCCGATGCTACATATCTGCAATCACATAACAACCACTTAGTTAGATTAAAGCTGATTAAAGAATACCATAAGATTTCTTATTGAAATAGGGGATCTGTTTATGTACATTGACCGGGGATTGATTTTCTGCTTAACTAAATCATTGTTGGTGTATTCCTTAGACGATGCTTCGGAGTCCGAGTCATCAAGGGTAATGCTATAGTAATGTGATTACCAAATAAGTTAGAATAAACACAAATGAAGTTGATTCCTTAAGATATTCCAATTTTAGTAGACAGCACACAACATGCCTCTTATTTTTCTTCTTTTCAGATGTCTTGGCGGGTGTTGTGACCGAAGGTTGTTCTGCTAACTTCTTCAAACGCTTACTTTTGCGGGTATAGACTTCCACTACAGGTGTAGGGATAGGATTCATAGTACCTAAATCAGTACTATCATTGGTCTCATCAACTTCCTCGGGGGGAATGATTGCCCAGCATGTAAAGCTTTCAGAGTTTGAAAACTCATAGTAGGTGTGAGTTTTGATTTCCAGAGTGTGAGTTTCCCCGATGATATTGGTTAAAGTAGGAGGAAAGTCTGACTTGTCTTCATCCTCTCCGTAAGCAATGCTTTCAGCTGAGCATCCAGTCAACTGTGTAGCTGTCTCATCTAAAAGCACTACTACAGTTGTGGTCGTTGTGTCAGCAACACCAAGTTTAAGCCGATACCTGCAAGTATGACGAAGCATAAGCGCATATAAGTAGATGTTGGGTTGGGTTGTTATTACACTGTTAGAACCACATTAAAGAATATATATGAACTTTAATACAGGATAATCCACAGGTTTCAGACATGCTTCCTAAAAAAAAACCCATCTTGGCGGGTTACTCCTTTTTTGCAGGAAGCATAACCACATGAAGGGTAATTCCTGCCCTTTCTTGTTCGCACATGGTCAAGCCTGACCTTGCAATGGAAAACCGCAGACTGCATATAAAGAATACTGTAAGTATGATATAATACACTCAGAAAGTATGATCTTCTAATGAAAAAACCTTACATCATTACGGCGATTGCGTGCCCACATCAATAGGTTTTCAAGCATGCCTACCCGCGGTTGTGTTGGATCAATCAAGTCACCCCCAAGCACACTTTTAGCTTCGCCTCTGCCATTCAATTAAAGGTGTCATGCTTGTTCTGATATGCCATAATTTATATATTAATGCATACTTACCCATTGTTTTTTTAGCTCTTGGATAATATGTATATCCGAGTCATCGTAAATAGTTGTCGAGGAGCTACTAGATAAGCATAACTTATCTGAAAGGTAAGTCAATATCTATAATTAGAGTCTCAAATATAAATACTTTATATGCGTACAAAGGACACCTACTCTGCCAAATCTTAGCTGATAGTGAAGTTAGAACAATTGGGCAGTCACCAAGATGTTTGGTTTTCTTTTCTGTTAGAACCTCACCAAGGGAACCCCATAATGTAACCCTAAGAGACTCCCCACTGTCCCATGAAAAGATAGTGGAAACTAAATTTTCCTAAATCGACAAATAACTTTGTCAAATGTAAATATAGGAAAGGAAAATAAAAGCGAAAGAACCTTGGATTATTCAGGAAAAAATCCAGAGCTTTAGATCGTGTCTTTTTAACAGTAGTTCTTCCAACATTTGTAACATACCCAACAACGTCTGCATCTTCAAATCACACATCCATAAGCGGATAAATAACCTTGATTACCAACTAACATCATATTTATTATTATTGTAGGGAAAGGGGTGTTGGGAATAAAATGTAGCCAATACACTTGGACGCTGACAAGAGCAATCTGGATGTTGTTAAGAAGAAATCAAGCGTTGACAGGACAAGCGTTGACAGGAGGAAGTCAAGCGTTGATAAGAAGAAGTCAAGCACTGATAGAAGACTTAGTCTACACGTATTATGTTTCTAGTATGTTTCTAGTAAAGATATGATCGACAATGTATTTCTTATGTTTATCTTTACCTAAAATAGCTGATACGTAGACTCTTGTACAAGGCTCCTTATTCTATAAAAGGAGGCCTTTAGGTTTTAGTTTAATATACGTTTTAACACTTTAATTGTACACAAGTTTGATTTATCAATCAAAGTGAAAGTTTGGTTTATATTGTTTGTGTGTTCTTGTTTAAGTATTAATTCCGCATAATACTTAAATTGTTACATATACAACAAAGTTTCTCTACGTGTTTAACTTGATTTAATCTCGTTTACACAAGCTAAATTGATCTAAGTTTAGGATCAACAAGTGGTATCAGAGCTTGTTGAGAAACTTTGATCTAAAGAACACAAAAACCCTAATTTTCAAGAAACCCTAAAACTAAAACTCCATGTCTACTCCAGAGTTAAACTCCTCCTCCTCCTCAACCCCCAACATCAAGATTCCCATGCTAGACCTAGACAATTTTGATCTGTGGAAGTTTAACTTTGAACAGTATCTTCAAATCAATGACCACACCCTCTGGGAAATTATTGAATATGGAAACACATTCAATAAGGCCGCCAAGATTGCAGCTGCTATCTTGGTAAGATCAAATCCAGGCTCTTCAGAAGATGATCGAAAAGAAAAACCTGAAGATGGAAGAGCTGTTTCAGCTGAGGACGTTGGAAAGCGAAGGAATGACATGAAAACCCTAAGCATTCTCAAACTCTCTTTGGGACAAGCCAATCAACACAAATATAGAAGCTATGAGTCTGCAAAAGATCTTTGGGCAGCCCTTGAAGTTGCTTATGGTGGTAATGCTGATACTGTACAAGAGAAAAAGAAGCAACTCTTGCATGAGTATGCTATTTTTAAAGCTCAACCCAATGAAAAGCTAAGTGGAGTGAGAAGCAGACTTCTTGACATTACAAGCAAGTTGTCCTTTATGGGAATAGTGCTTGGTGATGTTGATATCATCACCATTTTTCTTAAAAGTCTTGGTGATGCATGGAAGATTGAAGCAAGGTCTATAATTGCTAATAATACTTACAAAAGTTCTACTTTTGATGATGTTTATAATAAACTGAGGCTGGTAGAGAATGGAATTCTTTTGGATCAAAGAAGCAAGTCTACCAATGGAAATATGGCCTTCTTCTCACACAGTGAAGGTCAATTTGATCAAAGGGAGTCATACATGCACCCCGTTACTGGATCACCTTTTGTCAACACTGGATCAAGCTTTGTCAACGCCCCACATTCAGACGCTGACACATACAATGTTGACTCACCAAGAGTTAAGCCTGCTGGTGTTGATCTAGATACTGTGTGTGCATACATTGCTTCATTGCCCAATGGTTCAGTGATTACATATGAGGACCTTGAGTAAATTAGTGATGAGCATTTGGAGGAGATGGATATAAAGTGGAATATGGCTCTTGCAAGTATAAGAGCAAATAGATGGAATCTAAGATTTAAGAAGAAGATGACTTTTAATGCTAAGGACACTGCTAGATTTGATAAATACAAGGTTGAGTATTATAATTATCATCGAATGGGTCACTTTATGAGAGAATGCAGATCTCCCAGAAGATCTGATGCTGGAAAAACCTCAAGCCAAATCATCAAGGCTCAAGATTCCAAAGCTATGGTTGCTATGCAAGACATTGATGGTGTTGGCTGGGATTGGAGCTATTTGGCCAAGGATGAGGAAGAAAACAAAGCTTTGGTTGCAGAAAAGGAAGAAGAGGAGCATGTTCACTATGCTCTCATGGCACACTCTTCATCTTCATTAGACAATGAGGTATATGATGATGCATTTTGTAGTAAGGGTTGTCGTCTAAACACTGAAAAACTTAACAAAGAAGTCTTAAAATTAACAACAGATGTGGTTAATGAAAGATGCAAGTTATCTAACTATCAACTTGCTCTTACTCAAACTAAAAAGACCGTAGCTGAGTATAAGAAAATGGAGTTTGACCTAAAAGATCAAATCAACATTTTAACTCATGATTTGAATGCTAGTGTTGAGGTTAGAAACATCATGGAGAGAGCAAATGTTGCTTTACAGGCCAAGTTAGATGAGGCTATAAAAAACAAAGATAATGTAGATCTTAAAATTCAGAGATTTGATAAAGCTTCACAAACCCTAGAAAAATGTGTTAGTGAACAAAGGGATTCTAGGGATATGACTGGGATTGGGATGAAAGAGTATGCTGGTGTTCCACCACCTGTTGGGAACTTCTATGGTGTCCTTAGAAAGGACTTGTCTTGGACTGGTATACCAGAACTCCAAGAAGAGGAATTTATTCCTCCACCAAGAGTTCTTACCCCAGTAGAGGAATACAAGCAGAAGTTGACTGATTTGGACCAATGGAAGAAGGCCAACCCTACCTTGTTCGTTAAGGGCGTCATGCTTAGTGAAAGCCCAAATGAGTCTACACCGATAAAAGTAACCAATCCTACTACTGGCAAGACTGTTGACCTTGACTCAAACATTGATAGAAAACCTAGTATTAAATATGCAGAAATGTATAGAAAACCTAGGTCACCAAAAAGCCAAAATAGTGATAATAGGATAGGTTTCTTTTCGTCTAGACCCAGAGTTATGTCTAGAAAAGCCTGTTATACTTGTGGGAGTTTTTCACATTTAGCTTATAAGTGTGTCAATGCTTCAAAGGTCAACGCTGATAGAAAGTCAAACACTATCAAACCCAAACCTTTTGTCCAGCAAAGTCCACAAGTTGTTAGACCAGCCCCATTCTTTACTAAATGGTCTAATACTTTTGAACAAAGACCTTTTCAGAAGACCAATACGTGGTCTAATAGACAATCGGTTCCTATAGCAAACCCTGGGTTCAATGCTGATAAGGGTAATTTCAGCGTTGACAAGAACAAATTAAACGCTGACAGGAACGTTGCCAGACCAAGTAATGGAAAATATTTGCAACCAAATGGAAAGGGGTCTATAGCTTCTTCTAGCTTGACATGGAGACCTAAGCAAGACCAAAGCCCTAATTCAGATAGCATTTCTATGACCTTTAACAGATTTCATTATATTTCAAAGGTCATAACAAAACCAATTGGGGTTAACTGGGTGTTTAATCCAAAAAGGGATGAACAAGGGGTTGTCATAAGGACTAAGTCTATTCTTGTTGAACAAACAAATGAATCCAAGTCTGCTCAGGCTTGGGTTCCCAAAGAAAACTAATTTGTTTTCTTTATGTGCAGGGCATTCAAAAGCAAGTTAATGATTATGGCTATTGGGATAGTGGATGTTCTAGGCACATGACGGGGAAGGAAGATTATCTGAAAATTTTTATCCCCATTAAAGATGGTGACAAAGTGTACTTTGGAGGTGATATGGGACTATCACTGGCAAAGGAACTCTTCTCACCAACAATTTGCGTTTTGAAAACGTGTTTATGGTAAAAGAACTTGACTATAATCTATTTAGTGTATCACAAGTGTGTGATAACAAAAATAAGGTTCTTTTCACTGACACTGAATGCTTGGTGTTGAGCAAATATTTTAAGATACCAGATGAAACATTCATTGATTATAGAACACCTAGGCATAAGGACATTTATAATATGTATCTTAATGGAATTAGGATGAATAATAATTTGTCATGTCTATATGCTAAGGCTTCAGTTGATGAGAGTAATCTTTGGCACAGAAGATTGGGGCACATTAATTTTAAAAATATAAATAGACTTGTGAGACATGGTTTAGTTGATGGTTTGCCTGAAAAGTCTTTCCACAATGACCACTCTTGTGTTGCATGCCTTAAAGGCAAACAGCACAAGGTCTCATTTAATTCTAAACATGTGCATTCTAGTTCTAAACCTCTTCACTTACTGCATCCGGACTTGTTTGGTCCAACTAATATAGAAAGCTTCAATGGTAAATCCTACTGTTTTGTCATCACTAATGATTTTTCTAGATTTACTTGGACTTTCTTTTTAGCTTTGAAAAGTGACACTACTGATACTTTGATTAACTTTATTACCCAAACTGAAAAGAAGTCTGGTAATGAGGTTAAGATGCTTAGAAGTGACAATGGTGGTGAGTTTAGAAATAAGTTATTAGATAACTTTTGTGCCAATAAAGGGATTACTAGACAGTTTAGTGTAGCTAGAACCCCACAAAAAATGGGGTAGCTGAGGGAAAGAATAGAACCCTCATAGAAGCAGCCAGGACTATGTTGGCTGATGCTCACTTTCCCATTGCTTTTTGGGCTGAGGCTGTGAATACAGCTTGTTATGTTCAGAATAGGGCATTAGTCAACAAGATTCATAACAAAACACCTTATGAGTTACTTTGGGGCAGGAAACCTAATATTGGTTTTCTTAAACCTTTTGGATCTCATGTAGTTGTGTTGGACACTAGTGATGCCTTAGGTAAGTTTAGTGCTAAAGGTGATGAAGGCTACTTCATGGGTTATTCTGTGCAGAGTAGAGGATATAGAGTTTACCTTAAGAAATAAAAACGTATACTTGAAAAGGTACATGTTAGGTTTTTAGAAAGTAAACCTAGTGATCCTGAAAGTGGTCCAAATTGGTTATTTGACTTGGAACCTCTATCTAGGACATTGAATTATATGCCTGTTACTAATCCAAATATTGTGAAGGTGACTTCAAATGTTGTGGAAGAACTAGTTGTTGATATTTCAGGTAAACAGGTTAATGAAGAGGTTAGATCACAAGCAGACAAATCAGCACCCATACTTGAGTAAGTTACCATTCCCATATGGACAGATGCATTTGCTGCTGCTGCTGCTGCTGTTGGAAAGGAAAAAGGTGGTCCACAAGTATCACCAGTTGAAAACATGCATGATCCTTCAGGCGCTAACAAAGGAAATTCTGGCGCTGACAAGACAAATTCAGGCGTTGATAGCTCAAACGTTGACAACTTGGTTTAGACATTGACAGATCTTTTGACCATCTTTTCTCTTCCAATAATTTTGAAGAAGGTGAACCTTCAAACAGAAATGGAGAGGTTCATTCAGATGATGATGTCAAAGAGTCTGAAGAGGATATTGGTAACATGGAAGATGAGATTGAGGATAATACAGTTATTGAAGGAGGAGTGCTTACTTCTACAATCAAAAATCATCCTCCTTCTCTAATTATTGGTGATGTGATGACTCTTGTGCAAACTAGAAGGTCTCATCAGAATTGTGGAGGGTTTATTGCCAATATTCACAAGAAGGTTGATACCCCTCTTGTTCAAGCATGTTTGTTTGCCTGTTTTCTGTCACAACAGGAACCCACGAAGATTTTTGATGCTCTCAAAGAACCAAGTTGGGTGGAAGCAATGCAGGATGAGCTTCACCAATTTGCTATTTAGGATGTTTGGGAGTTGGTTGATTGTCCCAGACATGTCAGACCTATTGGGACAAGATGGGTTCTTAGGAACAAAAAGGATGAGAAAGGCATTGTGGTCAGAAACAAGGCACGTTTAGTGGCACAAGGATATACACAAGAGGAAGGGATAGACTATGAGGAGGTCTTTGCACCTGTTGCAAAGATTGAGGCTATAAAGATTTTTCTAGCCTATGCTTCCTGCATGGGATTTACAGTATATCAGATGGATGTGAAGATTGCTTTTCTTTATGGCACAATTGCGGAGGAGGTTTATGTCATGCAGCCTCCTGGTTTTGAAGATTCAGAACATCCAGACAAGGTGTATAGAGTGAAGAAAGCTATGTATGGACTTCATCAAGCCCCAAGAGCATGGTATGGCACATTGTCCACTTATCTGGTGGAAAATGGGTTTAAAAGGGGCACCATAGACCAGACCTTGTTTACAAAGAAGACTGGTAAGGATTTCTTACTTGTACAGGTCTATGTGGATGATATCATGTTTGGCTCTTCTAGTCCAAAGATGAGTGAAGACTTTTCCAAACTCATGACAAACAAGTTTAAGATGAGTGCAATGGGGGAGATGAACTTGTTTCTAGGGTTACAAGTACAGCAGAAAGAAGATGGTATCTTCATTTCTCAAGATAAATATGTAGCCGAAATCTTGAAGAAGTTTGGCTTTTCTCCACATGAGTAACAGGCTAGCACACCTATGGATAGGGAACACCCTTGGGGAAAAGTTGGAGATGGAAAAGAGGTTGATGTCAGGCATTATAGGTCAATGAATGGTTCATTGCTGTATCTCACAGCTTCAAGACCTGACATTATGTTTGCTGTGTGTGCATGTGCACGCCATCAAGTGACTCCCAAAGAGTGTCATCTTCATGTTGTCAAGAGGATTTTTAGATACCTTAGATGTTATCTAGATTTGGGATTATGGTATCCAAAAGATTCCCCATTGGAGCTTATTGCATATTCAGACAGTGATTATGGTGGTGACAAATTTGATAGAAAATCCACAACTGGTGGATGCCAATTTCTTGGGAGTAGATTGATATCTTGGAAATGCAAGAAACAAACAGTGGTGGCCAATTCTACAATTGAAGCAGAGTATGTTGTTGCAGCTGCTTGTTGTGGACAAGTCTTATGGATTCAGAACCAACTGTTGGATTATGGGTATAATTGCATGCATACCAAGATTTTTGTAGACAATAACAGTACTTTATGCATTATTAAAAATCCTGTACATCATTCTAAAACAAAACACATAGAAATTAGGCATCATTTTATAAGAGATTGTTTTGAAAAAGGTTTAATACAACCAGATAGGGTTGACACAGAAGAAAATGTGTCTGATTTATTAACTAAACCTTTTGATACTGGAAGATTTCAATACTTGGTAACAAGTATTGGAATGATCAATCTCACTTAATATGTGTTTTGGGATCTTATTATAAACGTATGTACAGGATATGCATTTGTTATTGGTCTTTATACAAAATTAGATTTTCCACTTTATTTATCTAACGCTGACAAAGGTTATTTTAACGCTGACAAGTGTTAAATTGACGTTGTCAGCAACATGTTAGTTTTGTGGTTTTTGATCTAATTATGCAGGCGTTGTTAGCATTGTACAATTGGATACAGAGTTGCTTATGGATTCTTGGAGCATTATTGGAGCATGTTTCAGTTTATGGATGATGGTTGGAATATTTATATTCCTATCTTGACATAAATTTTTTGCATATTATTGTTGGCAACTTATGTATTATAGTTTAAGGGGAGGTTTAGGAACCTTTTAGGATTTTTTGGGTATTCTTATAATACTCTTATCACAATTCTAGATTGTGTCCACTGGTGAGTATGAATTAGTTTACTAACTCATGAGGCACTGTAGCATGCAAAGTTGATATACTATGCACGATGCCAAGACTTTTTGGCCTAGAATTGGGAGTGGTCTGTTGGGAGACTTGGGTATGATTTATATTGGGCTTACCTAGGAAGTTACAAAGGATTTTATGAGATAACTTCACTGTTAAGAACTTTGGTTAGCAATGGACACTAGAGGACCATTATGTCTATCTTGCTTAAGCAAGTGTGCATGATTGGACAGTGCTTGCCACCCTATAGTAATTTTCAGTTTATAGGTTATCTTCACTAGGATAAATCACTTTGTTAAGGTCCTTTTTCATTTTTATTTTTGGACGTTGACAGATTTATTTCCAAACGTTGTTAGGACCAATTTAGACGTTGACATGGCTTTTTACAACGTTGACAAGAATATAGCCGTTGGGCGTTGATGGTTTATTATTGACCGTTGACACTCATTGGGTCCTGCCCAGTTGTTATTTTTGACGAAAATCGGGGCCGTAATTTTAGGAGTTAGTAACTTTTAATTAATGAACAAGATAAGTTATTTTCTTTTCAAGATTTTCATCATTATATTTTGAAAATAACTGCCTCATTTTTTACCAATCACATGTGCCTACCTCTCCTATATATTTGGCTCCTTCTTTTTAAACAGGGTAATTTCATATTCTTGTCTAACAAATTTTTATCCTATATTCATCTTTCATAACCTTTCACACAGCTTTCTACATCAATGGCGCCTAAGTTTAAACGGAGTGACTTGGTGTTGGGATTCAGAAGTCAGCATAACATGGTTGCCTATTTGGAGGCTGATGATGCTCTGTTTCCTCAATACACTCAGATGGTGGCATATTTGAATGCATCTCCTCTACGGTATGCACTTTCTCATGCTCCTCTTATCCCTGTCACTCATATTAAACAGTTTTGGAACACTGTTAGTTCCTCAACGCTTAATAATGTGACTACATTAACTACTATTGTCCATGGGCGTCCATGGGTGGTTACTGAAGCCTTGGTTCGCCAGGCTTTGCATCTAATTGATGCAGATGGTGTAACCACTCTACCCATTGGTGAGATAGAACAGGGACTTCAAGCTTTGGGGTATCCTTTCCCTGAAGAGGGTACTTTAAATAAATATAATAAACATGAATTCCCCCCAGCTTGGAAGTACTTAATACATGTCATCCTTCAATGTTTAAGTCCCAAATGTACTGCACATAATGAAATTAACAGGTCTATTGCTAGTGCCATTGTGTGTATTGCTAATGGGCAAAAGTATAATTTTTCTAAACTGATTTTTGATGGCATGTGTAAAAACAAGGGTAGCAAGATGACTCTGGTTTACCCAAGATTTTTACAAATGATTTTTTATGAACAAAGGTATTGCACCAGGGATCATGATGATTTTTATGTGATCCCTGTGCAAAAGAAAGCTATTTTTAGTAAGATGAATTCACCCCCTCACAGAGACTTACCCCTTAACCAAGCCATGCTTGCTGTTATTGCAGCAGCACAACCTCAATTTAACCCACAACCACAACTTGACCCATTACCTGAACCATCACCTTCACCTCAACATATGGAACTTGACCAAGATCCCTTCAACGCTGACACATTAAATGTTGGCGTTGATACTTCAAATCCAAACGTTGACACCTTTCTACAACAGACCCAAACACACCTTAACCATCAAACTACTACCCAATCCACATCATCTTCTTCACCCCAAGACTTTAGGATGGAAAAACTCCAAAGGTCCATTGGAGTGTTCTCCTCTGGTGGTCCTAGCCATGTTGTAGAGAGAACCACCACCAAAAGTGTGGTTGGTGATATGGGTGAGGCTAGGACTATTGGTTCTCGCTTAGATGTAGTCTAAGCCAGTCCTAACATCATTAAGACCTCATCCATGCCCCATGACTCTATTTTGGGAGGTCAAATCCCCACTCTAGAGGAGGGCAGATTGGAACCATATACTATGTTGGAATTGACGGCTGTCTACATTAGCTTGCAAAAGCAAAATGCAGACCTGGTACATACTGTCTCTACCCAAGGCCTTGAACTCAAGCAATTGAGGGAGAGGATTGTTTTTTTGGAAACTGCTGAGGCTAGGAGAAGGCAGACAAGAGTCCTTTCATCAGGGGAGGATTCTTACAAAGGGAGGAAGCTGCTATAGAGCCAATTAATTTGAGTGATAAAGGCTCACATGAAGCTGCTACAGAGCTGATAGGTGTGTAAACACCCATCTTTTCTGCCACTTAATTACAATAATAACCGGACCAAAACGTGTATTTTATGTCTTTTATGTCGGAATTATGCGTGGTTTGTGTTTTTGTTGTGATTTAGGATAAAAAGGTGAAAAATGGAGAAAACACGGACATTCACGGGCATTTACAGACTTTTATTGAAGAAAAGGATGAAAGACGAAGTCAAGAAGTCAAGAGTGCAAAAAGAACGGAAGTCCACGACCAATTCTGAAGATTTATCGAAGAAAAAGTCAAAAGACGGAAGTTTATCAAAAGCCGAAGAATTCAAGTCTATTTTATTGAAGAATTTAAAAACGAGTTCGAAGAAATCCCGAAGCCAAAAGCCCCTTAAGTCCAAGTTTAAAGAAGAATAGAAGAAAAGGACTAACGACGCAATTAATGAAGATTAATAAAAGAAGGGACTTAAGCTTGCAATTAAGAGAAAAGGAAAGAGGGGAGGAAGCTTCCTATTCCTCCCCTATAAATAGTCATTAGATGTTTATTTTTCACTCTTGTTGGCTAGGGTGACACTAGTTCTTCCACCATTTAAATACTTGTCATTTACATTAATGGTCAATTTAATTACCTTGTCTCGCACCTTAAATTAATTTAATTTCAAGTAAGTTTTCATTTAATTATTGTCAATCTTTACTTTATCTTGTCAATCTCTTATCTACCTTTCTTATTCTTTGATTTGTTGTGTTTATGTTTTAGTTCATGCTTTTATTTTGATCCAAGTGGTTGTTGATTATTGTGGTAAAAGTTGTTTGATTTCATGTTTTTAATTGTTTGTTGATGTTATTTGTTGATTCGTTACTATTTTTATTAATTCGTTGTGTTGATTTTGCTTAATTTGTGTTTATATCTGCTGGTACTCATCTTCCTTGTTCTTCGGAAGAGTTTTGCTTTGTTTCTGTGTTTCCAGAAAAAGTTCCGAACCAAGGAAAGGATAGAAGGCTTCATTCGGAAGTCCAAAGTTCCGAATTAAGGAGCTTCATCCGGAAGTCAAAACTTCTGAACCAAGGTTGCTCATTCGGAACTTCACAAGTTCCGAACCAAACTTGTTCATTCGGAAGTCAAAACTTCCGAACCAAGACTCTTCATTCGGAACCTTCCGAATCAGTAACTTCCGAACCAATTCCAACAGTTCCGAACCAAGGGCCTTCATTCGGAACTTCAAAAGTTCCGAATAAAGGAGCCTCATCCGGAAAGTTCCGAATCAAGGGGGTGACCAAAACTTCCGAATCAAGGCAAGATTTACAAGTTCCGAATCAGCAAGTTTCGAACGAAGGATTGTTTTGGATAAGTGACATATTCAAACAAATTTGTTCCGGATCAAGGATTTTGGTAATATTCCAAGTGAAGAAGAATCATTTCAACCAAAGGTGACATTTAGGACGAGTGATTGTTCCAAACGAAAGTTTATTCCGAATGAGCTGTATTCAGGTTCTTATTAGCTTTTATCTTTAATTTTTATCTTCAAGCTTTATTTTACTTGCCCTTTTATTTAATTGCACTTTTAGATTATTTGCCTTAGTTTTAGTCGCACTTTAAGTTTGCCTTAGATAGATTTAAGTTTACGTCATTTCACTTTAGTGCCCTTAAATTTTAGTCACGTTTTAAAATACTCGCACTTTACTTTAATTAGACTTAGATTTACTTTAAGAGCACTTTTACTTTTAAGTCTTTGCATTTAAATTTAAACTCACCCAAAAATATTCTTTTTCACTAAAGATCAACTAAGTCACACATAGAGAGCTAAGATCAATTCGTTAAGATACCGAGAAAACGAACTTA
The DNA here is from genome assembly GCA_025667525.1 of Glebionis coronaria. Taxonomy (NCBI): domain Eukaryota; kingdom Viridiplantae; phylum Streptophyta; class Magnoliopsida; order Asterales; family Asteraceae; genus Glebionis; species Glebionis coronaria. Next base: position 288,613,402 of record CM046880.1, on the reverse strand, counting down.
ATCTTTAACATTCTTACTAGGTAAAAGCCTTGTATCAAATGGCGCCGCTGCCGGCTCTTTTCGTTAAGATCAACAGTTTTCTGTGCTAGATACGTTGCTTTTTGGGATCCGTTCACTTGTGAACGTTATTTTTCTTGCCTAAAAAAAAAAAAAAAAAAAAAAAAAAAAGAAAATTCAAAAAAAACATAAAAATTAAAAAAATTTCAAAAATCCAAAAAGATTTTCTTTTTATTGTGTATATATATTGTCTTTGCGTTTGGTTTCTTTTTCTTTTGCATTTTCAGGTGTATGCGTACTAGATCTTCTAACTACCAAGAGCCCGAGCCTCAAGAAGATTTAGATATGGCAGGTGTTAACAACAATAATCAACTACCGCACCTCAACAATAATAATAATAACAACAATGCTCTTCCACAGCCCGATCTTCGGACCATGGAGGAACTTTGTCAACCAACAATGTTTGGACGAGGAGGACCGATTGCGCCGATGCAAATCAACGCTCCTGAGTTTTCGTTGAAGCACCACATGATTCAGCAAGTACAAACAAACCCATTTAGAGGATTGCCTGATGATGATGCCAACAAACACCTCGACAAGTTCATTACAATCACCTAAAGCATGAAGTTGCTTGGGGCCACAATGGATGTACTCCGCCTACAACTCTTCCCACATACTTTATCACATCATGCCGAGAAATGGTTTGATCGTCTCCCGAAGAATTCTATTCACACTTGGGATGACATGACTCAACGCTTTCTTTCGCGCTACTTTCCACCATCCATGGTCACAAGCCTTCGCAATCAGATCAGCGGTTTCATGCAAGACCCTGATGAATCTCTTTTCGACGCTTGGGAGAGATATAATGTCTTGATCGACCGTTGTCCAAACCACAACATGCTTCCGGTCACCTTGATCGATACTTTCTACAACGGATTGACTTTTCGAGATCGTGATACGATTAATGCAGCCGCCGGTGGCACATTCATGAAAAGGAGACCCGAGGAGTGTAGAGAGTTAATTGAAAACATGACTACTCATCACAAGAACTGGGATTCCTCTGCTTCTTCTAGAAACAACACGAGAGTCAATGTTTCTTCTACCTCAGCAAACCCTGAGATGACCGAACTCACCCGCATGATGGCTGAAATGAGCAAAAGTATTACGCTTCTCGCTTCAAACCAACAACAACAACAACAAGTTAAAGCGGTTGCTAATCCTTGTGAAACATGTGGCGGTCCTCACTCATACACCGATTGTCCTTCGACACAAGGAAATCCGGAAAATGTGTATGCAGCTTACGGTAATTATTCACCGGAAAATTACCAAGCTAGACAACAAGGGGATAGAAATCTGCTGAGCTATCGTTCAAACAATTACCTTTCACCTGGTTTTTCTCCTCAAAACCAAAACCCCGCCAACAACTACAATAGAAGCAACCAAATCCCACCTCGTGCTTCTAACCCTTATCAACCACCCACCCAACAACACCCACCCATTAATCCCGATGTTGACACCATCATGAGAACTCAAGGTGAGCAAATCAAGAATCTACAGAGCCAAATAATAAATTTGAAAGGAGATATCTTGAAGCAAGGTAATGACATCAGAACCGAGGTTCGTGAAAACCTTCAATCCTCCTTCATCACTCAAACAACTGAATTAAAGAATCTATTGGCTAGTTTCTTGCCCGAAGCTCAACCTTCTTCTTCCTCGGGTTCTCTACCTTCAAACACCGTCACCAATCCGCGAGCTAATGTGAGTGCTATAACTACGCGTAGTGGAATTACCATTGTCAATCCACCGGATTCACCACCATTATCTACACCTCCTCCACCACCATGTATCCCTATTTCTCTTCCACCTAGTAGTAGTACACCATTACCGTCTCCGCTCGTCATGACGATGTATCTCGGAAGGACCCTTCAACATCACAACCTTCACCAACTACACCTCCACCTAACCCTTATCAGCCCAGAATCCCATACCCTTCTCGCATAGGCAAGACCAACGAGCTAACCAAGAATGACTGTAATGTAATGAAATATGTGGATATGCTATCTAAAATGACCATCAACATTAGCCTTGTTGAAGCACTTTGCCACATGCCGAAATTTGTCAAAGCATTCAAGGACTTGCTTAGCAAGAAGGAGAAGTTGATTGAACTCGCCAACACACGCTTAAATGAAAACTGCTCTGCAGTCCTTCTTAGAGAACTTCCGGAAAAGCTTGGAGATCCCGGTCGTTTTGTGTTGTCTTGCGTATTCAACAAAACTGAAGAATTTACTGCCCTTGCTGATCTCGGGGCTAGTATTAATCTTATGCCACTCAGTGTTTGGAAAACACTATCATTGCCCGATCTCATTCCTACAAAGATGACTCTCGAACTTGCAAACCGCACTCTCGCTTACCCCGTTGGTATAGCCGAAGACGTGTTTATCAAAGTTGGCACATTTACCTTCCCGGTCGATTTTGTCGTAGTTGATTATGAAATGGACCCTCGTATTCCTCTAATACTTGGTCGGCCATTCTTGAGAACCGGACGTGCTTTAATAGATGTGGCCGAAGGTGAGTTAATCTTACGAGTCGGGGATGATTCTAAAGTTTTTAAAATGGGGAAGCTTACAGGCAAATCTTTTGGAGGCCGAGAATCAGTGAATATGATAAATGTGCTCGATGACTTTACCGTCTATGACAATCCTCTATTCGAGTCTTCCACTGATAATCCACTCTTTGAAGATAATGTGGATGATTCTCACTCTACTTTGGACGCTTCTCCCATTTATGATTCTCAACCGGTCTTCGATGCTTATGATGATGATGATTCTAGCTCAGATTCGGATAATTTTGACTGTACTTCTGAGTATCCCGAGCTGCCCACTTTCGATAATTTCGATGAGGCTGATACTCTATCGAGCGATTCTTCACATGATGAAGATCCTCCACCATCACTCAATCCTACTTTGGACGATTATTCATTTGAGGAAGATTTCTCTGGATTTCTCAACACATAATTCCCTCATGAAAGTGATGCTCCTCCTTTTGACTTTGAAGATTATCGCCTTGATCCTACTTTGGATTTGAAGAGCATTTTGTCAAAGGAGAAGAAACCGGTCGACACCGAAATCCGTTGCACGTATGATTTAACACCTCTTGGTCCCACTTCTGAGGACGAGGTTGTGCTTCTTTGCGGATCTTCTTCACATTCGGCTGAGCCTGAGTGCTATTTTCCCCTAAAGGAAAAGGTGTTCGACCCCGGTATTGACGTCTTTAAGCCATCTCAGTATCCACCTGATGAAATAAAAGGAAAAATCTTTGGAAATCGTGAAGACATGCTTGCACCACTTCATCCTTGCTTCTACTATGCTCCATCACTGCTTAAGGGAACCTTGCCACTACTCTTTTGGCTCGCCTTGTTCGCCTTAAGCTCTTGCTTATTGATGGATGAAAACTATGTCTTCGATCCTGGTGGATTTGTTTCATGCTACTTCCGTTGAGGATCAAGGTCGAGTCAGGCTCACGACTCGGTTAACAAAAACCAAGCGCTTCTTGGGAGGCAACCCATGCATCTATCTTTTCGCTTTCTTTACCATAAGGGTAGGGGGACCCTTTGGATTGCTATTTCCTCTCCTCACTTCTTAATCAGGGATTCGAGCTTCAATGATCCACTCTTGATGATTCTTGACGACCCGTGACTCCGTGTTCTACCTCTTCCCGGTTCTATCTTAAACTCTTTTCGATTCACTATTTTATATTTTCTCAATATTAAAATAGGAATCTCTTTAGTTGTCTTTTCCTTAGCGAAATTTAAACAACGTGCACAATGTCCTAAGTGTAGGGGAGTTTACTCCCACATGCTTAAACATTGAGGACAATGTTTATCTTAAGTGTAGGGGGGACTTCTATCGAAGTTAAGTGGTCTTTTCCTTGTTTTTGTCCTTATTTTAACCGGAAAATCAATTTTTCGACATTTTTCAAAATTTTTGATCTATTTTGGCTTATTAGTTGTTATCTTTGTATAGTTATTTCCTTTCTTTGCTAGAATAAATGTTTAATAAGTGGTTTTAATTTTCAAACGTTGTGAATCTTTTGACTCAATCCGAGTTTACTCTAGCTAGTATCCTTAACGTGTTTAAGTTAAGTTTTGCTAGGCATTTATATAGGGAGCTATAAAACGCGAAAGTCTTAACTCTCACGGGTTAAGAACAAGAACTTTTCGCAAGTTCCTATAATTGATCCTAGAGAGTCGTTTATCAAGGGAACTTTAAAATGCGATTTCTAAAAACTTGAAAAAGCCTAAGAATTCGCAAGATCCTATAGGCGACTCGAAAACCCAAAACTCTGATTTAATAGGCTAAGTATCCACGAGTCTCATTACTTGAGATTTTAAACTGTGGAGAACGAGAGATGATAGAGCCAATTATAAGTTCGGTATTCTTTCGTGAATTTATGTGAGTTAATTATAAGCCTATTCTCCCACCGCTTGCTAATAATTTATTTGCTAATAAATAAGGTTGTACGATTTGAAAAGTTACTTAGCTTCTAGCCCCAGATCGTTTAAAAGTTGCTCGGTAATGACGAGAGTTCATAGCCAAGGCATAACTTATGAAGCGGGGCGCGAAGATTGGCGAGTCCGAAAAGGCCCTAACAAGGCATGAGGGCTATGTTTTGTTGCTAAAGATCCAAAGTGATGTGAAGAATCATTTATCGAAAATCAATATGAAGGATCGAGACACACGACGTAAAGCAAAACTCCCCAAAAGTCATGGAGAAGTGTATCTGAAAAGACCCTAACAAGGTATGAGGATAAATAGATCCAAGTCATAAAAGGAGGCGGATCGTTGTATATCAAAGTCCAAAATAAAGATTGGAGAAAAATGAAGAAGTCGTGGTCCAAGTATGAATCTCTCAAAACTTCAAGTGAAGAAATTCCAATTATGAAGAGAAGACCATTATTTCATGAACATCTCTCAAAGATTCGAAGTATGAAGTCACTGCCAAATATCGGCCCGAGAAAGGTCTCAAATCGCGAACCAAGTTATGCCAAGATATGAACTTTTTGATATCCCGAGAAGCAGTTTTAAAAGATTTGGTCCTTTAGCTAACTATTGATTAAATCGTGCACTTTATTTTCAGACTAAAGAACTATCGAAATAAGTCAAACAATGCATCCTCGTGATCATTCTAGACAACAATAAAATAAAGAGATACACCTAGGAATAAGGGAGTCTAAGTGAGTAATTGGCCTACATGAGTTCGTGTTAGTTTACTAACTTATAATAACAATGATCTCGTTTTTAAGCTTGGTTTGGAGAAAGTGAAAACTTGAGGATGATGATTATTCATAACATTTTCAAAACCCAAGGTATGCTTTTGATTTCTTTATTTTGTATGTTTTTAATTTTCTATCTCTTTAATAAAGGCCAACGTGGATTAATTATGATGAAAAGTGTAATCTTGCTTTGTAACTAATACATTGCATGAGGACATTGCAATGGTCAAGTGTAGGTGATTTGATAGGTGTGTAAACACCCATCTTTTCTGCCACTTAATTACAATAATAACCGGACCAAAACGTGTATTTTATGTCTTTTATGTCGGAATTATGCGTGGTTTGTGTTTTTGTTGTGATTTAGGATAAAAAGGTGAAAAATGGAGAAAACACGGACATTCACGGGCATTTACAGACTTTTATTGAAGAAAAGGATGAAAGACGAAGTCAAGAAGTCAAGAGTGCAAAAAGAACGGAAGTCCACGACCAATTCTGAAGATTTATCGAAGAAAAAGTCAAAAGACGGAAGTTTATCAAAAGCCGAAGAATTCAAGTCTATTTTATTGAAGAATTTAAAAACGAGTTCGAAGAAATCCCGAAGCCAAAAGCCCCTTAAGTCCAAGTTTAAAGAAGAATAGAAGAAAAGGACTAACGACGCAATTAATGAAGATTAATAAAAGAAGGGACTTAAGCTTGCAATTAAGAGAAAAGGAAAGAGGGGAGGAAGCTTCCTATTCCTCCCCTATAAATAGTCATTAGATGTTTATTTTTCACTCTTGTTGGCTAGGGTGACACTAGTTCTTCCACCATTTAAATACTTGTCATTTACATTAATGGTCAATTTAATTACCTTGTCTCGCACCTTAAATTCATTTAATTTCAAGTAAGTTTTCATTTAATTATTGTCAATCTTTACTTTATCTTGTCAATCTCTTATCTACCTTTCTTATTCTTTGATTCATGAGTTTATGTTATGTTCATGTTCATGCTTTATTTTGATCTAAGTGGTGTTGATTATTGTGGTAAAAGTTGTTTGATTTCATGTTTTTAATTGTTTGTTGATGTTATTTGTTGATTCGTTACTATTTTTATTAATTCGTTGTGTTGATTTTGCTTAATTTGTGTTTATATCTGCTGGTACTCATCTTCCTTGTTCTTCGGAAGAGTTTTGCTTTGTTTCTGTGTTTCCAGAAAAAGTTCCGAACCAAGGAAAGGATAGAAGGCTTCATTCGGAAGTCCAAAGTTCCGAATTAAGGAGCTTCATCCGGAAGTCAAAACTTCCGAACCAAGGTTGCTCATTCGGAACTTCACAAGTTCCGAACCAAACTTGTTCATTCGGAAGTCAAAACTTCCGAACCAAGACTCTTCATTCGGAACCTTCCGAATCAGTAACTTCCGAACCAATTCCAACAGTTCCGAACCAAGGGCCTTCATTCGGAACTTCAAAAGTTCCGAATAAAGGAGCCTCATCCGGAAAGTTCCGAATCAAGGGGGTGACCAAAACTTCCGAATCAAGGCAAGATTTACAAGTTCCGAATCAGCAAGTTTCGAACGAAGGATTGTTTTGGATAAGTGACATATTCAGACAAATTTGTTCCGGATCAAGGATTTTGGTAATATTCCAAGTGAAGAAGAATCATTTCAACCAAAGGTGACATTTAGGACGAGTGATTGTTCCAAACGAAAGTTTATTCCGAATGAGCTGTATTCAGGTTCTTATTAGCTTTTATCTTTAATTTTTATCTTCAAGCTTTATTTTACTTGCCCTTTTATTTAATTGCACTTTTAGATTATTTGCCTTAGTTTTAGTCGCACTTTAAGTTTGCCTTAGATAGATTTAAGTTTACGTCATTTCACTTTAGTGCCCTTTAATTTTAGTCACGTTTTAAAATACTCGCACTTTACTTTAATTAGACTTAGATTTACTTTAAGAGCACTTTTACTTTTAAGTCTTTGCATTTAAATTTAAAATCACCCAAAAATATTCTTTTTCACTAAAGATCAACTAAGTCACACATAGAGAGCTAAGATCAATTCGTTAAGATACCGAGAAAACGAACTTAATCTTTAACATTCTTACTAGGTAAAAGCCTTGTATCAAGAGCCAATTGATTTGAGTGGCAAAGGCTCACATGATGGAGAATCTTTGGGTGTGGCTGAAGCTCGTACAGATTTGAAGAAGCAACCAGGTTTTGATGTTTCATTGGTTACTCCTACAAATCTGAATTTATTTTACTGAGATGATGGAGCAGTTCACAAGAAGCGCTGACAAGAGTAAGGTGAGCATTGACAAGCAGATTTTGGACGCTGACAAGCCAAGCGCTGACAAGAGTAAGTTGGGCGTTGACACACAGGTTTTGGACGTTTATAAACCTGCATATATGGTTGATGTATTCCAGTCATCAGCTATCATCAAGGAAGTGTCTTCACAGGTACCATCATCATCTTTACCCATCATTGATACATTAGATAGGGGTAAAGGTATCATGGTAGAAACAGAGGTTCCCAAGGATGCAGCTCAAGTAAAATTTGATTCAATATTGGCTGTACAAATTATGGAACAAGAAAGGAAGAAGGTTGTTGAGTCACCATTTGTTGTTACTTCTGAGGAACAGGAAGGAAGTAATGATGAGAGCACAAATTAAAGTGTTATGATTATTAAAGAACCAGAAAGACTTGAATATGGTGATGTGTTGGCAAAGGAGAAACTTGAAAAGTTAAAAATGAAGGTAGATTATGATATGCCAGAAGTTGCCCAGATGTACTTTGCTTGGGAAAATAAGATCATGGAGATTCCAAATATGTCTTTATCAGATCAGATTTGGGGATTGGAGATTCTTCTCAGGATTCAAAGGGATTGCCAGGTAATCCTAATATATAAGGCCAGCAAAGTTTTCTCACAATCTAAGAGGTAAATAAGGGAGCTTTATTATATGTTTCTTAGATGTCATCAAGGAGGTTGGACTTTTCAGAAGTTGCAGGAATTGTCCTTTGATGAATTGGAATATAAGGCTTATCCTATTTGGGCAAGAGTGCAAGAGATGAACACTATCAGACTTCTTTCAGATGAAAGGAAGGAAGAACTTACAGAGGAGATGGAGATCCAAAGGGCTATGATTGTACCTAGACCATTGAAGAAGGGAGTTCCACTTGAGTTTCCTTCAAATTTGAATAGAGTGCATCCCAGTGAAGCTGTTATTAGAAAGAGTATTAAGCTCTCACCCATGGAGGTTTCACATATGGTAAAAGTATTACCTCATGATTCCAGAAACCCTATCATTAGTTATGAAGAAGATGCAAGTGGGTTTTGGATGATTGGCAGATATGGGAAGGAGGTACATACTTTTACTACTCTTATGTCTTTGTTTGCAAGTTTGGATAGGGAAGACTTGGCAGACCTTTGAAGGTTACTGCAGGTCAAGTATGATACTGAAGCACCTACTTCAGTCACTGGAATAAAGCTTTGGTCAACATTCAAGAGAATGTGTGCACCAGATGAAGAAGATCCAGTTTGGAAGGATCTTGAGGATGATATCAGTGGACTTCAATGGCGTCTATATTCTGCAGCTGGTGTGTATCATTTGAGTTCTACAAAGTTTTCTGAGTATCTTCTTGTTGATGCTGAGTATCCTATGTCCAAAGAAGTTTTTAAGAAAATGATGACAACACAGCTGGAGATAGACTACTCAAGTGACGTAGCCAAAGATTTGATTAGATATATTTATTTCCAGTTTGATAAGATTTGTAAGAATCCTCCTAGTTCTTAGTTTTTATTCAGAAACTTGATTGCTAGAGTAGATATCAAGTTTAGTGGAGGATTTTTGGGAATAAAATGTAGCCAATACACTTGGACGCTGACAAGAGCAATATGGACGTTGTTAAGAAGAAATCAAGCGTTGACAGGACAAGCGTTGACAGGAGGAAGTCAAGCGTTGATAAGAAGAAGTCAAGCACTGATAGAAGACTTAGTCTACACGTATTATGTTTCTAGTATGTTTCTAGTAAAGATATGATCGACAATGTATTTCTTATGTTTATCTTTACCTAAAATAACTGATACGTAGACTCTTGTACAAGGCTCCTTATTCTATAAAAGGAGGCCTTTAGGTTTTAGTTAAATATACGTTTTAACACTTTCATTGTACGCAAGTTTGATTTATCAATCAAAGTGAAAGTTTGGTTTATATTATTTGTGTGTTCTTGTTTAAGTATTAATTCCGCATAATACTTGAATTGTTACATATACAACAAAGTTTCTCTACGTGCTTAACTTGATTTAATCTCGTTTACACAAGCTAAATCGATCTAAGTTTGGGATCAACAAGGGGAAAAGAACTGACTAAACAGAAACTTATTGTTTGTAACCTCAACGCGGTCCAAAGGAATTATTCGAAATGGATATATAACAAAGCCTTCATGTGGCACAGAAACCTTTCGCACCACTGTCGCGCCATCAAATTCCAACATGAAGGTATCATCTTTCAGAATTTGATACTCTTGTTTGTTTTGATGAACAAAAAAATTCTTTATTGAATATATACCTCCTTCTTTTACCCACATAAAATTATGCACAACATTCGCCTTGGCACTACAATGAATGAGCTTTCCGTGTAAAAATAAACGTTAACCATCACAACGGCATCCCTAAAAATAATTAATTTTTTTATGTTAATGCTACCTTGCTATCAGACACTACAAAATCAGTAGACAAATAATGACCATTTGCAGGGTACTGGTATTTGATTTCACGGTTCCATCAGCATTTGATGTTTCAGTAGCCTTGGATGTGCTGCATACAGCCTTAGCTTCAGGCTTTTTTGGCGAATGCTTGGAAGAATTAGCAGCAGACATGTCAGAAACCTTAGTTTCTGACTTTAATTTTTGGTTGAAGGTTCAACATTCTTGCCTGAACTGCAGACAGTCTTGTTGTCCGGCATCTTTTGGGATTCCTTGGGCGAATAAGCAGACATGCCAAACTGGGAAGAATTGCAAGACATGGCTGCTACTTGATTAGATTCAGTTACGATGTGAGGAATACAAACACTGCCGCCATACATTTATACACACAAACATTAATGGAAGCTTTCAATTATAATCTTTATAATTGCTGGTTGTTTTACATTCCAGACCGTTAATACTTGTAAAAACCCTAAGATGTTTTGCATTTTCAACAGTGGGTGCACAACCCGCCCAGAACTTGTTTTAACCGGTATGTACACCAAGAGCTTGTTTAACCCGTATGTATGTATTTGAGCATTCTTCACTTGTACCATACTTAACATAGCTTAGCCCAATTGTACTAGCATTAAATGTACATCATTTGAAAGATAAGGACCTAAAATTTAGATATAATAGATATGATCATATACGAATGAATAATTAGACGATCACGAACATAAATGAACTCTGAACTTACAAGACTTTTGTTCATGTTAGCTTATTTGAATAAATAAACACTAAATGTTGCTCATGTTTGTTCATATAATGAATAAACAAATAGAAATAAACTTTTTACCCGACGATTAATGAAATATTCATTATACGTTCAATTCATTTACAGCTCTAATGAGACATGTTAGAAATTACTCATAACACATAAAACTTTAGAGAGGCATGTTAGAAATTACTAAACATGTTTTAGATACTATAAATTTAAAAACAGTTTATAAAAGTCACAGCGGACATATACATGCCTATTTTCCACAACATAACAAACCATTCCAAATAAATAAATATTTAGTATGAGCATTATATAATGTTACAAATACATTATGTATTTGGCACCGGATGTACCAACCATTTAGGATAAATTGGGACTAGGCACCAACGGTAGGTAGCGTTCTAAATACATACCAAATTTGGCACCACTTGTACCAATTGTCCCAAATACATATGCATTTGGCACCGATAATTCAAACTGTCCCAAATGCTGAAGGTTTATTAACATCATAACAATTATATAAAACCTTAAACGAGATCAAATCACACATAGCGGAAGAGATTTAACAAGATCATAATAATAACACAATTATAATTAATCGAATTAGGGTTACATACCTTTACGCTAAAACAAATCCACAAGACGAAGAACAAATCCCCAATTCGGGCTTATACCGTATATAACGAAGATATAGTCTAAAGTAAGACTATATTACGATCTTATACACACGTAATACAACGAGCTAACCGTGATTCTAGCACGTGTAAACCGAGCTATAACGCTTGTAAAAAATCTACCAACAACCTTAGAGAGGGGCTAGGACAAGATTATAAGCACAATCGAGCAAACAAGAAAACCAACCGAAACCCCTTTGTGGGTGTTTCTTACGATCGACCAAATGAAAGAGAGAGGGAGATATTATTGGTGAGAGGTTGTTTATATACACCTAACTCTTGTAGTAAAAACAAATATAAGGAAAGTTTTTTCCCCTTCCCCTTGCCTCCATAACCGATGGTCGAACACCCGCCATGGGGTGTTCCGGAACCTTCCGATCTTCTTTCTTTTTTATTCTACTTACTATATATTCTTTAACGTTCGTTTAATACTTAACTCTTATTTATTTAACGACCGTTAAAGTTATATCTCGGTTTAATTTAATAAATGTAATAAATATATTTATTAAATAAATTAATAAATATAATAAATACATTTATTAATTAACTCTTTACGTATTGTGTGGAATCCCGTAATCTCAAGTTCGTTCCTATCACACGACTATTAAATATAAGTCCATAAACTTTCAGCTCCCACTTGGACATATTTCAAAGATCGTGATTATATTGACTAGCGTCTAGTTACACTAGCAATGTCTTTAATACAACTCGAGTAAGGTCTCTTGGATAAAACCTTTTTATGATTCATCATTATTATTATCCTTTTATTTCTAATACAACGTTAATAAGGATATGGATCAGTCATTCATTTCATTAACTATTCTGTTTCTCGTTCACAGATTCAACAAGATTACCAAAATAAATTTGGGTGTGGCCATACAAACAACTTACTAATCCCATGAGGGGCCCAGTTGTATTAAACTCCAAAACAAAATTGGAGGAAATAATTCCATATTGACTACAAGTAAAACTTATGGATTTTGCAACACTTTTGAAAATAATCCTTATAGCTATCAGTTACGTTTATCGTTAGATTATTCCACAGAGATGCACTAGATTCATAACAATTTCCTGGTATCTCAAGTCTAAGGATAACTATTTATGATTCACTTAATGACAAAGATCCATTGGGATAAGTCCAATATTCGATTCATTGAATATCATCCAAAATGGATCAATATACTTTCAAGTATACTCTATCACTTATTTTGATTTGTCTTAATTTAATAAAACGGACATTTAACATAACATTTATTCATGGATTAAAACATGTAAAATAGGATACAAAATTAAATAATAAGAATAAACGAAACCCAATCTTTATTTTATTAAATAATAATGTCTTAACATCCTTTACCCAAATACTAATCACAGATATATTTCATTAGTTCGCTAGCTAGTTGCAGCCCAATAGCCTTGGCATGCTTAACTACCTTTGGTCTAGGCAAAGCCTTAGTAAAAGGATCAAATACATTATCATTTGTGTGAACTTTTATTAATTTGATTTCACGAGCTTCAACTTATTCTCGGACGTAGTGATGTCTACGTTTAAAGTGTCTGGCGCCTTTCATGACTCCAGAATCATTGGCGAATATAATTGCAGCAGAATTGTCGCAATATATATCAATAGGTTCTTTTATTGAGGGCATCACTTCCTAATCCAAACAGCTTCCATTGCAGCTTCTGAAGCAGCCATGTACTCAGATTGAGTAGCAATGCATTACAATCGTTGTCTGTTTCTTGCTCTTCCAGTCAACTGCTCCTCCATTGATAACAAAAACGTAACTCGTCTGAGACTTCGTATCATCTTTATCACATTGCCAGGACGCATCACCGAAACCTGTCACATTCAATTTCGTGTCTGGTTTCCTTCAAATACCAAAAACATATCTTTCGTACTCTGCAAATACTTTAGAATATGTTTAACAGCAGTCCAGTGGAGCTTCCCTGGATTCTGTTGGTATCCACTAACCAATTTCTGAGAAAACGCCACATCAGGCCTTGTGCATCTTTCATCATACATAATAGATCCTACAGCCGAAGCGTAAGGTACCTACTGCATGTATGCCTCCTCTTCAGGAGTTGATGCATCCATCTCATGACTCAGATTATGCTTAAATTCCATAGGTTGAATACCTTTCTTGGAATTATTCATATTATACTTCTTCAATATCTTATCTATATAAGCATCTTGACTTAGGCCAATTAACCGTCTTTTCCTATCTCGATAGATCTTAATTCCCAGAATGTATGCAGCTTCTCCTAAATCCTTCATAGAAAAACATTTACCAAGATAATCCTTAACAACTTTAAGTCTTGGAATGTTACTTCTCATGATTAATATGTCATCAACATATAGGACTAGAAATACTACACCACTCCCACTAGCTTTGTGATATACACATGGCTCATCACGATTTTGAATAAATCCAAACTTTTTGATTTCTTCATCAAATCGTTTATTCCATTGAAGTGATGCTTGCTTCAAACCATAAATAGATCTTTGAAGTTTGCACACGTGTTTTGGATTCTTAGGATCGACATACCCTTCTGGTTGTCGCATATAGATGTCTTCATCTAAGCGACCGTTCAAGAAGGCAGTTTTAACATCCATTTTCCATATCTCATAGTTGTAGTATGTTGCTATAGCTATGAGAATCCTTATAGCTCTTAAGTCTTCTACAGGAGAAAAAGTCTCCTCGTAGTGTACGCCAAAAGTTTGAGTAAAACCTTTAGCTACTAAACGAGCTTTATAGGATTGTATTTTTTATCCATGTCGGTTTTCTTCTTGTATATCCACTTATGTCTCACTACTTTAGCAATTGGTGGTGGATCTACAAGAATCCAAACATCGTTAACTTTCCTGGATTTCATTTCCTCATCCATATCAACCATCCACTTATCCCTTTCAGGATCAAGCATGGCAGATTTATAATTAGCAGGTTCTCCAAGATACCCTACTTAATCATCATCCTCTATATTAATACATATATTGCTATTTGCATTTTTAATCCTTCCGGATCTACGCAGAGGAACTAATTCCGGTGGAACCGCCAGACTTTCTGGTTCTACAGGAATTATTTCGCTAGTGTTTTAAGAAGGTAATGTATCTATATGACTCTCTTCAAGATCATAATTTCTCCCACTGAATTCTTGATTTACAAGATCACATTCATACCTGGCAACAATTACTTTGTTCTCAGGTGGATAATAAAAGTAGTAATACATAGTTTCTTTAGGGTATCCTACAAAGATACATTTCATAGATCGTTGTTGGAGTTTATCGCCCAAGTCACGTTTCACATACGACTCACAACCCCAGAACTTTAAATAAGACAAAATATGGATTCTTGCCATGCCATAGTTCATATGGTGTCTTATCAACCTTCTTTGTGGGAAACATATTTAAAATACGAACAATAGACTCTAAAGCATAATTCCGAAAGGATAAAGGTAAAGTTGTAAGATTAAACATAGATCGCACCATATCTAATAATGTACGATTTCTCCTTTCAGATACACCATTTTGTTCTGTAGTATAGGGAGAAGTAAGATGCTGAACAATTACATTCTCACGTAGATAATCTATAAACTCTTGACTTAAATATTCACCACCTCTATCAGAACGAAGAGCTTTAACCTTCTTTCCTAGTTGTAGTTCTACTTTTGCTTTTGAACACTTTGAATGTTTCAAATACCTCATGTTTATGTTTAATCAAATAAACATAACCATAACGGCTAAAATCATCCGTAAATGTTAAGAAGTAGCTAGCACCTTTCCTTGACAAATGTCTAAGTGGCCCGCACACATCAGTATGTATTAAACCAAGTAGATCAGTAGCTCTTTCAATACTGCTATTAAAAGGTTTCTTGGTCATCTTTCAAGAGATGCAAGACTCACATTTATCAAATGATTCATCATTGATATTTTCCAAAAGACCTTCACGTTAAAGCTTTTGTATACGAGTCTTCCCAATATGGGAAAGTCTACAATGCCAAAGATAAAAAGAGTTCTTGTCAAACTTTCTCTTCTTATTCATGCTAACAACAGAATTATTATTATTATTCTTGGATTCATTATCATGCATGTCTATTTCAAACACACCATTCACAGAAATTGCATTAAAATAGAAAATACCATCTTTCTAAACAGAAATTTCATTATAATCAATAGTGTGAACGAATCCATTATTCAAAAAAAAGGAAATAACACCCCTAACAATTGTAGGTGCATAATAACAATCATTTAAAATCAGTACTAAACCCGAAGGTAAAACTAAATTAAATGTTCCTATAGCTTCAACCGCTGCTTGTGCGCCATTGCCCACTTGTAGAAATTCTTCCCCATAGGAAAGCTTCCTTTCCAGATTAAATCCCTGCAGCGTATTATAAATGTTAATACCTCATCCCGTATCATATACCCAGAAATTTAAATTGTATGTCAAATTAAATAATTCGATCATAAATAAAGTACCTGAAGCTGCAACGCTCTGCTCAGACTTCTTCTTTATTTCTTGCAACTCTTCGAGGTAAAGAGGGCAATTACTATTCCAGTGACCACTTGCCTTGCAATGGTGACAAGTCTCATCCTTCTGAGATTGATTCTTCTTGACGAAGTTCTGCTTACGTTCGAATAAGTCGTAACTTGCTTGCCCTTATCACCCTTGCCTTTGCCTTTCTTCTTGTTCGCTTGCGGTTTTAGCTTACTCACTCTACCCTTTTTTATGGTTAGTACATAAGGCGTAGAAGTACATGCCTTGTCTTTTAACCCCTTTTCATAGTCAATGAGCATTGCATGCAAATCATTAACTGTCTTCCCCGTGCAATTCATATTATAATTTCAAACAAAATCATTGAAGTCCTTGTTAAGGGACCTATTGATCAAGTTGATATCCATATTATGATCATAGGGTTGTCCTAGTGCAATGAGTTGTTCCATATAACCCCTCATCTCTATGTAATGGGAACTAACAGACTTTCCAGGATCTTGCTTGCAGCTATGCAAAACATCTACTAAGTCGTAGATCTCTACAGCTTGCGGCTTTTCGAACATAGCCTTGAGCTCATCAAGCATTCACTTAGGCGAAAATAACTCATACTTATTTTGAAGCGGAGGGGACATTTTCCCTAACATTAAGCAAGCCACCTCCGAGTGCTTCTTAACATTAACAACGTGTTCAAGACTTTGCGCTTTAAAAGCTCCTTCAGCAAGATCCTCCGGATAGGAAGTAGTCAAGATATCAATAGTACCCGCTACTCTTAAGACAATTTTTAGTGAGCGGTACCAAGCATTGAAGTTTGGGCCAGTAAATTCAGGTCGATCAAAAAATGTTTTGAACGCGGAACTTTTAGTGTTATTGTCGGGTTGAGCCATTTCTACAGAAAAAAGTTCAAATATTAGTATTTTCGATAATGAAATACTTTCAAGTAAATAAAATTACCCCGATATATTAACCATAGTATTTTCCTTGATTTCTAGAACTACATTGACATAGATCCATTACATCAGTTGATCTGCTAGTAATGAATGTACTCAACATAGCGACTTGTCGAACAATTCAATTGACAAACAATTTTCAATTTCTAGTTTTTTTAAGGGATTTACATTGCCAAAAAAACGTTTTGCATTGTAAACATGTTTCATCCATTTTGAATGCCTTAAGTTTCCAGATCTCACTGAGTAACTTAATTAAGTCGTCTAATCTGAGTAACGTCAAACCACCATACGAATTCTCATTGTATGAAAGTTTTCTCTCCATCACAACATCATCCAAAAATCTCATTTAATGACGTAGCAATTTCAAGTGTTCGTCAATTAGAAGCATTCGACTTAAATTCTAAGGGTATAAATTTGATGTCAAAATCAATGTATGGAGAAGCATGCATACAACTCCATAGCTTAAGTTTAACAAAACATTTAGTAAACTTTTCACGAGACTAAATTTCTACATAAATTATGTTAAGCTATTGGTTCAACCAATTAAATAATTAACCCACAACTATTCACAACGTACTTATGGCTAAAGCACAAAGCAACAACCTTATTCCTTGTGAATTCAGATGTGAATTTGCGGTAAATTAACCTTAAGGTACAATTCAAATAATAATTGTAGGTAATTTCAATTTTTGACGCACAGGCGAGCCGAGAATTTGGTCAACGACTAATGGCTTAACACTCATTCCTTAACCGGGTACATGACCAGCGGTGCGTTATACCAACTTTATAGTTTGTCAAAAGGAGTAGACCGTTAAATTATTTTTGCAATTCACCAATCAACGTAATCTTATATAATTTAGATCTCAAACAAATCTCAATTTTAATATGATTTAGTCCATATTATTTCTTTTAAAAAACCCTTGTTTACAACAATTCGAACAATTTTAACATAAACAAGTAAAAAAACTAAATCATAAACACATAATAACAATTTATATGTGCAATAAATAAATCAAATAGCCATATGCGTACGATTTATTCAATAATCATCAAATCTAGGTTTTTATATTCATATAAAAGTCTTCCCTAATTCAAGATTTATTGAATCAAATAAAGCAAGTAGCACATAAAATAATAAAAACATACGATTTTACGATCCATGAAAACATGCACGTTAATCATGGATAACAATTAAATATGTTCGGATCGTAACCTTTAACTTACATGACCTAACAATTAATCATGCAATTTAATCTAAAATTATCTCACATGTAATTTAGGGTTTTAAAAACAATTATTTTTTTATAAAATCCGGCCAAACCCCTAATTTAAAAAAACAAAACTCTAATTTTTAAGAAAACCTAAAAAAACATGTAGTTTTAACTCAAAACAGTTATTAGTTAAAAAAAATTAGATTTTCGATAATTATAACATGTTAAAATGGCTCTGATACCACTGAAGGTTTATTAACATCATAACAATTATATAAAACCCTAAACGAGATCAAAGCACACATACCGGAAGCGATTTAACAAGATCATAATAATAACACAATTATAATTAATCGAATTAGGGTTATATACCTTTACGCTAAAGCAAATCCACAAGACGAAGATCGAATCACCAATTCGGGCTTATACCGTATATAACCAAGATATAGTCTAAAGTAAGACTATATTACGATCTTGTACACACGTAATACAACGTGCTAACCGTGATTCTAGCACATGAATCGAGCTATAACGCTTGTATAAAATCTACCTAACAACCCTAGAGAGGGGCTAGGACTAGATTATAAGTACAATCGAGCAAACAAGAAAACCAACCGAAACCCCTTTGTAGGTGTTTCTTGCGATCGACCAAAAGAAAGAGAGAGGGAGAGATTATTTGTGTGTCTTGATTTATGAGGTGATGGGTTGTTTATATAGACCTAATTAAGAAAAAAAATTTCTCCTTCCCCTTCCCCTTGCCTCCATAACCGACGGTCGAACACCCCCATAGGGTGTTCCAGAACCTCCCGATCTTCTTTCTTTTTTATTCGACTTACTATATATTCATTAACGTTCGTTTAATACTTAACTCTTAATTATTTAACGACTGTTAAAGTTATATCTCGGTTTAATTTAATAAACTTAATAAATATATTTATTAAATAAGTTATTAAATATAATAAATACATTTACTAAATAAATTAACTCTTTACGTATTATGTGCAATCCCGTAATCTTAAGTTCGTTCCTATCACACGACTATTAAATATAAGTCCATAAACTTTCAAATGCACATGTAACTGGCACCATTATTTTAGACTGTTCAAAATGTATACTTATTTGGAACAATTTTTAAAGAACCGTCCTGAATATCTATTTTTTTTGGATGCTCAAGAAAAAGGTTCCAAATACGTGTATTTGGCACGATTATTTGACCGTTCAAAAAAGTTTTGTCCTAAAAACTCATTTTCTTGTAGTGTGGGTAAATCTAAAAAAACTTTGGAGTTGTGGGTTTGGGTTAAAGGAGCTTGTTTTGGAGATTGATTAATTGGAGTTGTTATTCTAATCAATTGTAATCTTTTGTATCTTATCCATTCCATGGTAAAATTACATTTGTATTGTGTATTTTATTACTTTCATTTCTGTAAATAGATGTTTGTGATTACTTGATGAATTTAAGGGTGTTGTATATGATTTTTTATAATTTAAAATGAGACTAAACAAGTCTTAGAACACTTTTTAACCATAAGAATTTTTATCAGTAGTAAAAATGTAAAGTGAGAATCATCAATAGGTTGGACATATTGGATTATTCAATATTCCAATAAGTCTAACCTACCGATGATTTTCATTTACACGTTTTTACCACTGATCAAATTTTCTATGTTCAAAAACCATACTAGGGCTTGTTTAGTCCCATTTTAGGTTATAAAAATTCATATACAATGTCATCAACTTCAACAAGTCATCACATACATCTATTCACAAAAATAAAAGTAATAAAATACAAAAGAAACATATAAATTTACCAAGGAATGAACAAGATACAAAAGATCACAATTGATCAACATAACAACTCTAGTTAACCAATCTCCAAAACAAGATCCTTAACCGAAACCCATAGCTCAAATTTTTTTTTTACCCAATATTAACCCTAATGTCAACCCTAAATTCCAACCCTAACTTTTCCCAAAATCAACACCTTAAACACATTTTTGAAGCAAACCAAAGCTATAGAAGATCACTAGGTAATAGTATTCACTAATGTCTTGAATATTTAGATAGAAATTTGCATACAAGTGGTTTTTTTTTACCCAATATTAACCCTAATGTCAACCCTAAATTCCAACCCTAACTTTTCCCAAAATCAACACCTTAAACACATTTTTGAAGCAAACCAAAGCTATAGAAGATCACTAGGTAATAGTATTCACTAATGTCTTGAATATTTAGATAGAAATTTGCATACAAGTGGTGGTGGAGAGAGAGAGAGAGAGAGAGAGAGAGAGAGAGAGAGAGAGAGAGAGAGAGAGAGAGAGAGAGAGAGAGAGAGAGAGAGAGAGAGAGAGAGAGAGAGAGAGAGAGAGAGAGAGAGAGAGAGAGAGAGTAAACAAGTAAAATGGGATATAAGTGTTAAAAAATTAAGTAAGTATGGACACTAAGGGGACATCTTATCCCTTGTTAGTTCTGCCCTTATGAGGACATAGATAAGTTGGGTGATTATTTTATAATTTCCCCACAATTTGTTAAGGCGTGTATTATCGAAAACCAGTATTTAATAAGGTACGTTATGTGAAGGTTTTACGTAAAATACGAAAAATGCACGAAACACGAAAATAAAAACGACGACAATAAAATGTTTTTACGTCATAAGAAGAATGTTTACGGTCGATGTATAACGTATACGTTGCAAATAATTTAATAAAAGACACGCATTCGATACGTTTAAGCCCTAACCTTGCTGGTTTGTCGAGAATTCATTATTATTCATAAAAACGAACATGAAAATTAAAATTCAGATCTTAAATAATAACCTGAAAAATACAGATTGTACGATCGGTATTATGGGCGTGAAAGGAAAGTTGAAGAAAATTTTAAGCCGACTGATTGCTTTTTAGTGGTTATTTGTATTAAAAAAACAAAAAAGGTTACTTTTTAACAAGGAACTAAAAGGTAAAAATTACAAAAAGCCTAGTTTAAGTACTAAAAATATAACATGCGTTCATAGGATGAGAAAGTCATAAATCCCTAATCAAGAGAGTTCTTTTTTACATCTATTATTCAACTAACAAAAACAAAGATGTATTTGATGAAGAGACCCTCTACCAAGCACCTTTTAATTGCAAAAATCTTCTCGTTTCTTGCATTCCAAATCAACCTATATAATAAGAATATACTATGAAAACATGAGAGTAGATGTGCTTGAGAAAACCTATTCTTTTGCTAGTTAAGGTTACTGATGAAAATTTAGGGGTGAGAATCAAGTCGGGTTGTTCGGGTTTAGCTCAAACAATTCGGGCCGAGGCTAAATATGATATACTCAAATCCGACCCTATTTCAACTAGGGTTAGCGGGTCAAACATGTGAGGTCAATTCGGGTTCGGGTCAAACGGGTCGAGTCAATTCGAGTTCGGATCAACCCGAATGTAAGTAAAATAAAAAAAATTTCTATACTCTTTTTAAAGAAAAATAATATCAACATTATATTAAAAAAAATTAAAAGAAAATCTTATTTGGTTTAATCAGGTTAATCCGGAAAAAAATTCATACTCGATGACCTGATTTTAAAGTCAGGATAGTCGGATTGACTCGATTGACCCGAATTAAAATATGAATCAAGTATCCCGAACCGAATATACTCGGGTCGAGTCGAGGTTATTGACACCGCTGAATGAAATCAATAATCATCAAAAAGAAAATGTTCGTTTTGAATTCTAAACCCCGTGACAAAAATATTTTCTCAAAAGTGAGACTCATTCACATTTTGCCAAGTAATGATATTTAGACTTATAATTCATGTCTAAAACTCTAGATACATGTTTAATATATTAATCAATTATATATTTCAGTTGTGCATTATATTCTTCAAATTTCCATCAATTATTTTTGAAATCCACCCATCAAATTATTAAGCGTACAAATAGGCTTGGTACTTAGGCATAAAAATCATATTTGTTGCCAAAATATGGTATGTAGTAGTCTCAGAATCATTGTAACAAATAAGACGTAGGATCGAGTGTATGTTTATACTTTGAGGTCTAACTCCGCTCTAGTTGGGATTAGGTTTCTCTCAGAACGCCAGACAAGATGATTGATTGTAAGTTCGTTGCTATCTGACTAGCAAACGCGGAGTCATGAACTCGAGCTCGTGTCTGTTCATTTTAAAGAAACCTACCCACATAGATTTAAACCTTTCCGAATGAAATCATTTTCACTGGTGTTTTAAAAATTTGGTGCTGCTTTAACAAGGAATCTTGGATAAAATCATGATGGAAAGAAACCTTCATGGATACACATCAAAACGGTTTTATCTCTTAGATTGTTAACATGTTTAATTAAAACCTTTCGACTTTTATGGACTGATTGCTAATTAAATGGCCCAATGTTTGCTTGTAAAATATATTTGTTATGTTATATGTTTTCTCTTCTATCTTCTTGATACTTACCAATAAAGTCGCTGTGCAAAAAAATAAATGATTTGAGGCTGCTATAATTTGTTTGTGTCATGTTGGTCTGTTGTGACAAATCCATTATCTCGTACATATATTCATGCATGCATATCCTTTAGTTCTTTAGGTATGGCTTAAAGATCTTAGTGTGTCAATATATACGTTCTAAAATAGCCAGACAGGTCGAGAGACCAACCCATGTGTAGCTGTTTCCATCTTCTCCATGTACGCAAGTGTGAGTTTTGAAAATAAAAAGATATAATGAGAAAAGAAATGACCAAATTGTTAGATGGAAACAGCAATGATGTTGGCAATGAAGAAATTGAGACAGTGAAATGTCTAATAATCTCGCATGCGTTTGCCTAAATCAACCTGGAGAAGATGCTGCTGCTTCTTGTTTTTACTTTTCTTCTTTCAAAAACACTATGTCGAACCGAAAAACCGAAAAAACCGAACCGAATAAACCGACCGAATATAAAAACCGATGGTTCGGTTTCTACGTTTTCAAAAACCGAAAAGTTTCGGTTCGGTTTCGGTTTTCATCCAAAAACCGAACCGTAAAAACCGAACCGAACCGAACCATTTTATTATATAAAAAATATAAATATAATATAATATAAATAAATAAGTAATATATCAAAATTATAAATTAATATTCGTTTTTTTAGGGAAATAGGAGTAATATATTTATTTCATTGTTTATACGCGTGTTTAATATATATTTGTGCTTAGTTGACAATATATAATTACATATGTGACGGTAATCGTTTGTACGCATGTTTATTTGCATGTGTGTTTATCTTAAAAATATGTGTGTAATTATAGATTAGAAATTTGAGATAAACATTATTAGGCTGAAAATAAAAAAAAACTATTTTTACACGCAAAACAAGTTTTTTAATCTAAATCGGACGTACCCAAATATAAACGGTTTTAAAACCGAAAAAACCGAAAAACCGAACCGAACCCGATTACAAACCGAAAAAACCGAACCGCCCGAAACCGAACGATTTCGGTTTTTGGTTTTTTAAAAACCGAATATGTCGGTTCGGTTTCGGTTTTAGCCAAAAACCGACCCAAACCGAACCGTGCACACCCCTAGGCTGATGTTTACCCCAATCATTTGCAATATTTTCCATATCTATTGTAGTCTATTATTATAGGATGAATAAATTATATATATTTGAATTTTTCAGTAGTAACCTTCGATCACAATGTTATAATTCGTCATCGTGTTTATACATTTGAATTTTTCAGTAATAATTTTGTTTTATTAATTTGAAACATATTACTTATACAGTCGTATAAAACATGCGAGAAACAAGTTATACCCTAAGTTTTTTTTTAATTATAAAGTTAATTTTATAAAAAATTACGTTTATGAATCAATGTGTTATAAGATTGTTATTTATAACCGTCGAATTCTCTTCAGAAGCATCGTCTCAGGCGCAAAAGAATCAAAAATATTAAAAGCAAAAGGAATAAACACATCTGATTTTCAATGCAAGCTTTTTCGTGTTTAGTCACTTTGTATAAAGCGGCTTTCAAATCAGCTTCACCCGTTGTAAAACTCTAGCTACTCAAACACACAAAAAGAGAAACAGTCAGATCCACGCACACATGTTTTCCTCCAACCCATCCAAAAACCAAAACGTCAACCAATCTAAATGTGGATCTTCCATCTGACGGGTCAGGTGCTTTTTTTTAACATAGATGCTAGCACACCTACATATGTCAAAAGAACGTCCCTAGTCGACTATATTGTGCAGGATTTGAAGCACTTAAGCTTTTTACAATGAACCGCATATTTCTAAAAAGAATTCAAACATACTTTACGACAAAATAGCATATTGTACCAAACGGAAATAATACAATAAAAAACAATACTTAAAAAATAGAACGATATTTCACTGGTGTGATATAGTTTTTTTTATTTTTTTTGATAGATATGTAAAACAACTTTAAAAATTATAATTTACATATTAGGAGAAGGCAAACGGGCAACAAGTTGCGCCGCTAGCTCTTTTTGTATAGCAAAACCAAGTCTATTAAATACAACGTTTGTGGATTTAGGAGTCAAAACATTACTATTCATAACACGTTGTATTCTCGTAAGTAGCTCCACCATCTCAGGTGCAAGGAAACCAAATGTATCAAACGCGAAAGGAATAAACACGTGTTGATTTTCAACACATGCTTTCTCGTGTTTAGTCACTTTGCACGATGCGGCTTTTATAACAGCCTGACCCGCTGTAAAATCTCGACTGCCTAGCCTCACAAGAGGAGAAACCTGTCTATGATGGTAGCTAGTAAGAAAGGATTTCAATACTTTATGTATTTCTTTTTAACTTTTCTAATAATTGGTATTATAAAACTTCGAAACTTAAAATATAGACGAAAAATATTTGATAAGTAAAAAATATTACTTCATCCATTCCATTTTTTTTCCGCCTCGTTTTACTTTTTGAAGTTTTTTCATTTTTAAGTTTGATCTTTAATATTTTCATTTGTGTTATTTAAAACTCATGGTTCAAAATAGCGCGTTATAGCGCGGCATATAGTGTGAAGCATAGCCTCTACGTTACGAAACATACTAAAGCGTCGTCTCTAGACGTAGCGTACTAGAAAGCGACATAGAGCGTGATATAGCGTGTTATAGCGCGTAGCGTGGCATTTTTCTTAATCTTTTTGCAGAATTTTAGAACTAGCCTCACAAGAGGAGAAACCTGTCTATGATGGTAGCTAGTAAGAAAGGATTTCAATACTTTATGTATTTCTTTTTAACTTTTCTAATAATTGGTATTATAAAACTTCGAAACTTAAAATATAGACGAAAAATATTTGATAAGTAAAAAATATTACTTCATCCATTCCATTTTTTTTCCGCCTCGTTTTACTTTTTGAAGTTTTTTCATTTTTAAGTTTGATCTTTAATATTTTCATTTGTGTTATTTAAAACTCATGGTTCAAAATAGCGCGTTATAGCGCGGCATATAGTGTGAAGCATAGCCTCTACGTTACGAAACATACTAAAGCGTCGTCTCTAGACGTAGCGTACTAGAAAGCGACATAGAGCGTGATATAGCGTGTTATAGCGCGTAGCGTGGCATTTTTCTTAATCTTTTTGCAGAATTTTAGAAATTGGCGTTGCTTACTAGCTCTGAGCTATTTACTAGACTCGAGTTAAATAATTTTAATATGAAAATAAATTTTTGAGTAATTACAAGTCCATTTTTTTAAAATTTGAATTAAAGTCTTGTTTCATTTTGTGTAAGGAGTAAGTTATTAATTAACAGAATTAATTTCTTATGTATATCGTCTTTTGTAAACTCGTTACATAATACTAATTTATAAATATTTTGTAACGCTATATATCACGTTTCTAAAAACGTCGTAACTTCGCTATAACTTATATAGCTTGAAGCTTGGCCATATCGCTACGCTACACTACATGTCATTTACAACCTTGATAAAAATTATAGGAATGAGAAATAATGTTACACAAGCATAGAAGTTATCGTTAAAGAAAAAATATTTTAAAAATCAAATAAAAAGATAAAAAAACAAATACGTAAAAAACAAAAGTAACCAAATATAAACTAAAAAGTGATCTTATATTCTTAATGGACCGGTAAAAGGTGGGTCATAAGGGGTAAAAAGTAAGTAAAGGTTACGTATAACAAACGAAAGTAATAAATTGCTTGAGATGTGTCATGTCGACATGATTGCGTCTTAAATTTTAGCGGTTAATGCATAGTTCTATCTTTTTTTATGTGTGTCTTAAAACGGCACAAAATATGAAAATATTTATATATTATATTATATTTTATATATATCAAGTTTGTAGAAAATGTTATACATAATGAATAAACGTTAAAAAATGTCTTTTCATGTAATTTTTTTATATTTGTAACAATATTTTTTTATCAGAGTTTATTGAAAAATACTTGCTACGTTTTGCGTTATACCGCGCTTTATCATGCTTTAAGTCGTCTTATAGAACACTAAACCTAGAGACGACATTTTAATCTATATGATAATATAATCCCACACCTCATTCTATAGCCTGTTGTGAAGCCCTGTTTAGAACTCTAATAGATTATGTTTTGGGCCTAACTATAGGTTTACTTGGTTAATAACTTTCGTGTCTCACGACATTAATTTGATTTTGTCTAGTGATCAAGTCCTAATTAGTAATTACTCCATATGTTTGTTGTTGAAAATGTTTGTACACAATTTGAATTCTTAAAATCGTTATAAGTAAAATTATAGTGTTGGATTATGTTTGAACATTGGTACTTCTTTTAACGGCAGTTGAATTAAAACACTAGCAAGACGTTAGCGAAGATTACAAAGTGATGGATAAAGCATTACAAGGATTATTAAATCACTCTATCTAATTTAAACACGGTTTTTTTATATCTACTAAACATTCAAGTGAAAGATAACAACTTAAGATCATATAAAAATAAGATCTTTCCTGAGTGGTTTCATAAAGAAAGTAAAGTCATTTATAAACTCCCACAGAACCCAAATTATTGTTTGTATCACGACATCGAAGAAGCTTGAGTGTTTGCCAGCGATCCGGACACGGTCAACCAAATAGACCACATCGTACAAATTGTTGAGGTGAATGTTGATCATATTCCGCCATTTAAGCACATCTTTCCAAGTGTTTAACGCAATCTTGCAGTGAACTAAGATGTGTTCTTCCGTTTATATGTCTTCATCACACAATGGGCATCTTATCGAGTGTAGTACAATGCCTCTTGTATCAAGGTTCATTCTTGTCTGCATTCTTGAGTTTATGGCTCTCCAAGTATCGATATTGATACTACTCCTTATGATACCCCACCCCATCGATACTCTAAATAATATTTAACCCTAAATAACCCTAAATCGTATCTTTTTATTTATTCCTTTTTCATTTTAGGCATTCGTTCAAGATTGTTAGGTGCATTAACACCTCGTGTTAATTCTTCTTAGCATCTTGTTTCTGGTTCATGGATTTATTAGGGTTTCATTAAATGGTTTTTAAGGTTTTTTCTTGTTCGGCGTTAGTCATTGTTAGTGCTTGTTCTTGCTTCCATATTGTTTTGGTTTGAAGCTTGCTACTACGAATCGTCATTCTGTTGCGTTGTTTATTTCTTATTAAGGGTCGGTAGTGCTCGTATGTGGTAAGAACGTGTTTTTCTTTGAAATAGTACATGACTTCTTGAATCAAAAAGGGGAGGGGGGGTGATGGAGAGGTGTGAAGGAAAAACTAGGTGATTTGGTGGGTAGTGAGGGTCAACAGGAGGTGAGTATGTTGTAGACACTAAGTCTTTCAAATATGGGTAATGACCGTTTTGTTTCGGTTATGGTTCATTATTCGACCGAAGTATACCTCTTATGCAAGTTAGTTTCTAGTGAGGCTAGTCGGAAAAGGTTGAATATTTTTACGTTTCATACCTCAGTGGAATATGGGGCAGAGGTGACGGTCCCGTTGGAATCTATCTGAATAACCAGTGAAACGTATGTTAATTTGACATATAGTTTCTTTCTTGCGAAAACGAGGTGGGTGTATCCTGTTTTTTGCGAATTATGTTAACAATAGATTAGCAAATTTAGATTAGTTAAATCAATGCTTAACTCATCGACCGAATTATTTTGCTTCCAGCTTAGCTCTATGGATTGTATGAATGCTATGCTTGAAAGTGGTCATTGGTTCATTCGTAATAACCTAATTATCCTTAATATATGGGATATGGATATTAATCTGTTAAAAGAAGGTGTCGCTAAGATTGAGTTTTTTGGTAAAACTTCATGGTGTCCCTTTGACGTCTTTTATTGAATATGATCTTAGTGATTGCTACAAAGCTTGCACTCCTTTGATGCTTGATTCCTATACGGTTGAAATGTGTTTAAAATCATGGGGGTATGTCTAGTTATATTAGAGCAATGATTGAGTTGCGTGTTGATGTTGAGCTTAAATATAATATTGTAGTTGCTATGCCTAAGCTCAAAGATATGGTTCCTATTTAAGGACTATTCGTGTTGAATATAAGTGAAAACCTCCTAGATGAACGTGTTGTTAGTTTTTTAGCCATGTGATTTAAGATTTCCCTATTGTTACGAGATCAACTGGAACACAGAATGTGAACAACTCTCAGCAAATTGCTACAGGTATATTGGTTGGCCCTAAAGTAAACATTAAACTGATTACCCAGAAAGAATAAAGAAGAATACTACTTCAAGTGGTAAGAAGAAGCAAACTGATATGGGGACTAGTAAATAGGTTACTCCAGGTAAAGAGGTTTGTAATTCTAATTCTTTTGATGCACTTAATTTTGTTAGAATGATGATGATTTGGGTACGAATGATAGGTCTTATAAGTCAGTTGGTTTGAGAATGTTTCGGGTGGGTCTATGTATGTGGATGGTACTTCTCACCAGGATGCTAATTATACCCTGATTATGACAAGATTGAAAAGAAGATTATTGAAGGACAAGCTACTCTTGTGGATGATCAAGCTAATCCAGTACCTAGGATGAGGGGTGATCTTTTAGATAAGTTTAATGATTTGGATGAGGTTGAACATGTGGATAATGATATGACACAATTTTTGGCTACTAAACATTTAATATGGGATCTGAGATTAATAGTCTCGGAACAATGGCAAAATTCTTACAAAGATGTTAATGATGACTATGATCCTTATGATGATATGTATGATGATTAGGATAATCCGAGCAATGTCCAGACTATTGCTGATAATCTTGGAATCAGAGTAGGACGCAATAAATTTTAGTATTCTTTATGTTCTTGTTGTGGGAAACTGTGTATAATTTTATTAAAAACATATTACAATTAATAAAACTAACAAAAATGAAGACAAAAAATAAATAACAGTAATAAAGAAAGCAGTAAAACTAAGACGACATAATTATAAACGATAATTAAATGAAACAATAAAATAATAAAAAGACTTACAAAATCACCAGCAAGTCGAGGCATGCGTAAGATACGCTTAGAACTAAAGAGTCGAGGCACGTGTTTGACACGCTTCCATTAAAACAGATTCGTCGTCTGTTTCTCATGGCACAACAGCCGAAACAGTAAGTTGTACTGTCGGACTTAACAAAACTGCGTGGAATTTCACCTTATCAGATGCGTACTCCGTTGGAAATCAATAAAAATACTTATTGATTTGATGTGTGAAAAAACTATGGAATTAGGCCTCTATTTAAACACAGTAGACTCCTTTCCAGTTTACTCATCCCACTGATGTAGGACAAAAAATAAACTATTTTTTCTCTTTAAGCATGGTACCAAATGCCTAACTTTGAGACACGATATCTCATTCACATCACCTTTATTTTGGACACATAAAGGCTCATTGCGAAGCTCTATTCAAGGAGAACGCGAACCTATAAAGTATCACTAATATATATGATACATACCTATACATAATTGTGTCCAAAGTTGGTCAAAAGTCATTATGCCAACAATATTTTCCAACAATCCCCCACATGAATAGAGATCGGTCGTAATACACATAAGTTTCAATAAAATTTCAACAGTTGAATCTTGCATTGGATAGGTAGGTGTGACCCTTTGAACTTACCCTCGTGAGCTGCACTTAGTCTCCTAGATCTAAGTAGACGTGATGTCTTTGAACTTAGACTCTGTTACGTAGACGACAATACACACTCACACAAGACTCTCCCTGACATTGTCAAATCCTCATAGTCGTGTTCGTTATGGTCATGAACACTAGCCTGGTTCTGTAAGAGCTCTTAGAAATTGTGCCCCCACAATTTCCTTCGAAGCGACCCCTACTTCTCTCTCACATAGGTGATTTCATCTTGAATCATTAAAAACATATGTCTTATGATTTCATCTTGAATCATCATGCTTTATGATTTCATCCTGAATTATTTAAGCCATATGTTAACCTCTCAATAAGTCACATTGTTCTAGGAATGGACTAGGAAAGTTACTGTATTAAGTAACTCCCCCACATTGACGTGACTTCCCCTACATTTCAATGATTTGGTTGTTAATTGAACCCAGATCTTGGGATCTCCAGTCAACTGGGTTAGGTTTTACTTCATAGAAACTCATTCCTTCAAGGGCTTTAGTCCCAATCCATTAGACGACTTACTAACTAACTCTCTGCTTAAGCCTTTCGTAAGCGGAACCGCGATGTTATCCTTTGACTTCACATAGTCAATTGAGATAACTCTTGTTGAGAGTAGCTGTCGTACTGAATTATGTTGACGACGGATATGTCTAGACTTTCCATTATACATTGTGCTATGAGCTCGGCCAATTGCCGATTGACTATCACAATGTATACTAATGGCCGTTACCGGTTTAGGCCACCTAGGTATGTCCTCTACGAATTGACGTAGCCATTCTACCTCTTCTCCGCATTTATCTAACGCGATAAATTCTGATTCCATCGTGGACTTAGCTATTACAGTTTGCTTGGAAGACTTCCAAGATATAGCGGCCCCTCATAGTGTGAATACATATCCACTAGTCGATCTAGAATCCTTTATGTCAGATATCCAAATTGCATCACTGTATCCTTCAATAACAACTGGATATCTAGCATAATTTAGTCCATAATCATGACTGTATCTCAAATAATAAAGTACCCTAGTCATAGCTTTCCAATGTGCATTACTTGGATTACTAGTATACCTACTTACTCTGCTAACAACATATGCTAAGTTAGGTCAGGTTCCTATCATCAAATACATTAACATGCCAATAACTCTTGAATACTCTAACTAGGCAACACCCTCGCCTCTATTTTTAGATAGATGCAACCTGGTGTCAATTGGAGTTCTAGCTAGGCCGGAATCCCCCGCATTATGAGTATTAAGAATTTTGTCCATGTAATGTGCTTGACTTAATGCTAGTCCACTCTGAGTTCGTATGATCTTTATTCCAAGGATCACATCCGCCAAACCCATGTATTTCGTGTCAAACCTTGATTTCAACATGTATTTAGTAGACTTGATCATCTTGTCATTACTGCCAACGATAAGCATATCTTCAACATAAAGACACAAGATTACATATCCATTATTTGTGTCTTTGACATAAACACACCTTTCACATTCATTAATTTTGAATCCACCCTCTAGCATGGCATGATCAAACTTTTGATGCCATTGTTTGAGAGCTTGCTTTAAGCCATACAATGACTTAACCAGCCTACAAACTTTGCTCTCTTGTCCAGGAGCCATGAAACCCTCGGGTTGGTTCATGTATATTTCTTCTTCTAAATCTCCGTTTAGAAAAGCCGTTTTCACATCCATTTGGGGAACTTCTAAATTTCTTAATGCGGCAATAGCAAGAATCATTCTAATAGAAGTTATTCGTGTGACAGGAGAATAAGTCTCAAAATAATCTAGACCTTCACGTTGTCTAAATCCTTTGATTACCAATCTTGCTTTGTACTTTTCAATGGTGCTATCAACTTTCATCTTTTTCTTGAAGATCCATTTATAAGCTAGTGGTTTACAACTAGGAGGTAAATCCACGAGCTCCCAAGTATGATTTTGTAAAATAGACTCTATTTCAATGTTCATCGCTTCTTTCCATCGAGTCCCTTCCAAAGAATTTACCGCTTCTTGATAAGAAGTGGCTTCATTTTCTACCATAAAAGAAACAAAATCAGGTCCAAATGATTTCTCGGCTCTCGCCCGTTCGCTTCTTCTAGGTTCAACCTCTTCCTGGGGTTGATCTTGCCTCTCATCTTGGAGATCATTATCATCTCGTTGTCTCTTATCTTGGACAATCGCATCATCTATTCTAGATGTGCTTCTAGTTCCCTTATTTAAACAAGGAATTATGTTTTCAAAGAAAGAAGCATTCCTTGATTCCATTACTGTGTTCTTGTGTATATTTGGATTTTTTGAATCATGTACAATGAAACGATAAGCACTGCTATTCTTAGCATATCCAACAAATATACAATCCACAGATTTAGGTACAATTATTTGGGCCTTAGGTGTCGGCACAACTACCTTGGCTAGACACCCCCACACTCGTAAGTACTGGTATGATGGTTTTCTTCCCATCCACAGTTCATATGGGGTTTCCTCTATATCTTTACGAGGTATCTTGTTTAAAAGATAAGTAGCCGTTATAATGGTTTCCCCCACATGTCCCAACTCAAACCAGAACTTAACAACATGGCATTAACCAATTCTTTCAAGGTACAGTTCTTCCTTTCGGCAATACCATTTTCCTAAGGTGAATAAGGAGCAGTGAACTCGTGTCTAATTCCATGTTTAGCACATAGATCAACAAAAGGAGACACATATTCACCTCTTCTATCACTTCGTACCACCTTGATTTTCCAACCAAGTTGATTCTCAACTTTGGTTTTTTATAGAACAAACTTGTCTATAGCTTCATCTTTACTTTTCAACAAGTAAACGTAGCGGTACTTTGTGCAATCATCAATAAACATGATGAAGTACTTATTGCCACCTTTTGTGGGTAGTGATTTCAAACCACATATGTCTGTGTGTATCATATCAAGTGGTTCGGTTTTTCGTTCAACCGATTTGAATGATGATCTTGTAAATTTGGCTTCCACACTAGTTTCACACTTATAATTTGAATCAATATGAAAATTTGGTATGCCATTGAATTCAATCAAACAATGCACTGAATTACAATTAACATGTCCAAGACGACCATGCCACACATTAGAAGACTCAATCAAGTAAGCAGAAGAATTCATTTTATTGATAACATTCTTAACAGCTATTACATTGAGCTTAAACATGCCATTCAAAACATACCCCTTACCAACATACATTTGATTCCTGGAAAGAATAACTTTATCAGACTAAAAAACAAGACGAAAACCAAACTTATTTAAAAGCCAATCGGACACAAGATTTTTACGAATCTCCAGACATATAAGACTTTATTCAACTTGAACTCTTTCTCGGATGTCATCTTCAAAATAACATCTCCTTTGCCCTTGATATCAACAGTCGCAGAGTTGCCCATGTAGAGCTTTTCTCCATTGTCAACAACTCTGAAAGAGTAAACATACTCTTGTCAGCACACACATGACGACTTGCCCCAGTATCAACCCGCCAATTAATGTTATTAGAACCTACTAGGTTAACTTCATAGATCATGGCAACGACATCAGACACCATAGCAATCTTGTCCACATTATCATTCGCCATATTATCCTCGCGTGGAGTCACCCGCTTCGGCGCTTTGCAATTAGCAACACGATGACCTGGCTTGTCATAGTTGAAGCAATTTCCTTGGAAATTTTGCTTCACAATTCTAGCTTTAGGAGCAAGGTACTCAGACTTCCCTTTGCTCTTCTTGTCATTCTTCCCTTTACCAAAGCTGTTTGATGACGTATAGTCCCCAGCCGGGTCATGGACCCGGCCCACGGGTACAACCCGCATCCGGCCCATTACTGATGGGTGGGATTCATGTCATTTAAGATTATGGGCTTACATGAACAGTGACCGCACACACGTGTGTGTCCCACGGTCCGGCATGGCCGCTATAGGGTTAGACAGAATCATACTCTTACTATGGTTAGGATTTACCCCAAAGAAGAGGATATTCACTCTCAATATAATTCTGGTACTTATCCTTTCCTTGGGGCCGAAGCATCAGTGACAGCCCATTAGGGTTTCACTACCTATATAAGGAACCCCCAAGGGTTCCACAAAGGTATTACATTCTTCATACTCTCAACTCATCCGATTCCATAACCCTAACCGATTACTTACTCTCACGCCAGAGTGTAATCGTGGGATACATTCCCACGGTAAGCCTAACGCGTGCTGTTTTAGTGTGCAGGATCCCAACCAGATAATTCACTTGGTGCAGCAGCCGGAGTCCAGCCAACCCGAATTAAGCCTAATTCGGGTCTAGCAAGGATCACCCAACTTTTGTATCAACAAGTTGGCGCCATCCGTGAGACCAATACACTAAGCTAGAGCAAATCTCATCTCGATCTCTCAATGACGAAAGGACATCCGCAAGGAAACCCCAGGAACACAAATCCTGCGAACTGAAAGTCCGCAGGAGACGGGATACTCATTCCCAACCAATCCCCTAGTAACCAAACAGGCGGACCGAATAACCGAAGTGGTCTTCAGTCCATGGGTGTGACAAGCACGTTCGCTGTCACCCCACCACCTACCTCGACCTTGGATAACCCTGATCCAGGGAGTGCGTCCAACCCCCCTGACAAGGAACCGCGCAGACCATCGACTGAGGAAGAAGTGGAGGTCGAACCACTTAGTGAGGAAGATCTCACTCGAGTTCTCATGTAGAACTTCGAGAGGATCGTCCCAGGAATCGCATCCATGTTGAACCTAGGGAGGGTCCTCCAATCTAGGCTCAACTTTGGCAGTGCCAAACCAGGCACCTCTCCTCAAACTCAAAGGAAGCGAAGGACACGACCCTAGGAGCGGAACCTCTTTGAGGAAACTCCCCAACCTAGGATTGTGTTCGAACGCATAGGGGGTCGTATCATGAAGGAACTATTACAATCCCATGAGGAGGGAGAGAGGTCCGGCGATTCACCCGAACAACCAGATCTGGAGCTAACCAGAACTAATCGCCGCACAAGCGTGTGGGACAGGATGAATACCGGGAAGAAGGCTCCTAGCTCTTCTCACAAGAGTGATCCTCATCCAAAGAATAGGGCACCGCCCCCTTCTCCCGGTCCATCAGGAGAGGATTCGGATGACCATCCACCCAAACATCGCCGACCCAGGCGTACTCCTCCACCGCCACCAGACAATGAAGAGTACTATGGCGGCCCCTATTATCGCAAGGCGGAAGCAGAAGATCTTTCCCGCCCATGGTGTGACCCTAATCTCACCCGTACATGGGCTGATCCCAGGGAAGATCCTTTTACCCTCCGCATACGAAATTACTCCGAGGACACAAAGCGTCGCATGCCGGCGTGCGTCAAGACTTATGATGAGACTGGTGATCCGGATGATCACTTAAAGATATTTGACACGCAGGCAAAAATTGAACGATGACCCATGCCTATATGGTGCCAAATGTTCAATTCAACCTTGATCGGAAATGCTCGTGATTGGTTTGAGGGACTTCCTCCTTGAAGCATTGATAGCTTCACGGAACTGCGTACTGAGTTCAAGAACAATTATACTCAGCGAAAGAAGTATAATAGGGACCCAGTCTCATTGGCAACCGTCAAGCAACAGCCTGGGGAATCTACGGAGGCCTTCACCGAATGCTTCAATGACGAGTGCACGCGCACAAAGACAATGCTGGAATTTCTGAAAATTTCCGATTATATGCACGCCATAACAGACAGGGAATTAATCAGACGTCTCAATGACAAGCGACCGGAGAAGTATGACGACCTTATGGAAAGGGTCAGGAACTTCATAGAGGGAGAAACCGCAGTAGCCGCGGCCTACCCTTCAAAAGGAAACAACTATCGATCGAACGACCAGTCCAGGAGACAATCGGGCGGTCAAAGCAACCAGGGCAGTGGGAGGAGCTCGGACTACAAGCGCCAAAACAAAGGAGGGCAGTCGGAGGACAAATTTACCCCTCTAAAGATGTCCTACCGGGAGATCTTGCTGACAGAAGGGGCCAACTTCCCGAGACCTCCCCCAATGACGACTCCGGTGGACCGTCGTCAAGGAAATCGCTTTTGCGAGTTCCAAAACGACAAGGGCCACGGCACGGAGGAATTTATCCAGCTTAAGAAGCATATTGAGTCACTGATCAAGTCAGGCAAACTCAAACATTTGGTCAAGAATTGGAAGGACGGAAAGGACTACAAGAAGTATGACAAGAAAGATCCCCAAAAGGACAAACCTTCGACTATATACATGATCCAATCCAGGCAGCGCCGCACAAGGCAGAAAATTAGTCAAAAAATTTCACGCGGTAGAGAAATCTCATTCCCTCCCGTCACGGCAAGTGATATAGCCGATGCACCTCTCACGATTGAGATAAGCATTGGAACACACAATATCCGCTGTATGTATGTGGATGGAGGGTCATCAGCAGAAGTACTATACGAACACTGTTTCGTACAGTTACGACCAGAAATAAGAAGCCAATTAGTATCGGCCACATCGCCGCTCATCAGCTTTAGTGGAGACACCATCTGGCCAATAGGACAGCTGCGTCTGCTTGTAACCATTGGGAATGAAGAGCATTCTACCACGGCGTGGATGAACTTTATAGTGATACGCTCACACTCTCCATACAATGGGATCATAGGCAGACCAGGTATCCTGACAATACGGGCAGTACCCTCCACAGCTCACAGAATGATTAAATTCCCTGTGGAAACACAATCATACCGGCATCGGAATGTCATGCCATGACAACACCGGTTCCAACTGTTCCCCCCAAGGATGGATCACCACCTCCCAAGTGGAAGGTGGCAATCCATCCTGATTATTCAGAACAAGAGGTATCCATAGGGGGAACACTCTCGGATAGCGGCAAGAGGGCCATGTTCTCTCTCCTAAAAGCAAACTTAGATATATTCGCATGGGAGCCCAAGCATATGACGGGCGTACCACGTGCGATAGCAGAACATAAGCTCCAAATCCGTCAGGGATATCCTCCTGTTAAGCAAAAGAAGCGCGGTCAGGCACCAGAACGCAGCCAAGTAATATTGGATGAAGTACGGAAATTGGTGTATGCAGGTATCATGCGCGAGGTATACTACCACGAGTGGTTATCCAACCCGGTCATGGTCAAGAAGCATGATGGAAGCTAGCGCATGTGCGTGGATTTCACGGATCTGAACAAAGCCTGTCCGCAAGACTGCTATCCGTTACCGGAGATTGATTGGAAGGTGGAATCCCTATGTGGATATCCCTTTAAGTGCTTCTTAGACGCATACAAAGGATACCACCAGATTCAGATGGCGGAAGAGGACGCAGAGAAGACGGTGTTCCATACTAGTCAAGGCGTATACTGTTATACAAAAATGCCATTCGGACTAAAGAACGTCGGGGCAACATATCAGTGGCTTGTTGACAAAGCCTTCGACTCACAGATAGGCCGCAATCTTGAGGTCTATGTTGATGATTTAGTCATCAAAAGTCATACGGAGGATGCACTTCTTCGTGACGTCCAAGAGACGTTTGACACATTGAGGAGGATTAATATGAAACTGAATCCAAAGAAATGCACGTTTGGGGAAACTGAATGGATGTTCCTTGGATATATGATTGACCCAAATGGCATCAAGCCTTGCCCGGAAAAGACGGACGCGGTAATACAGTTACCATCTCCCCAGACGCGAAAAGACGTACAATCATTAAATGGGAAGTTGATCGGGCTAAACAGGTTCTTGTCGAAGTCCGCGGAGAAGTCACTCCCCCTATTCAAAACACTCAAGAAGTGCATCAAGAAGGGAGATTTCCGGTGGACAAAGGAAGCGGAGGAAGCTTTTGGTCAGCTCAAGCAACACCTCGCAGCTCTTCCCATGCTAGTGGCCCCCCGACCCAAGGAGGAGCTCATCATGTATCTGTCGGCCACACATGGAGCAATAAGTGCGGTACTCATGACAGATAGTGACACAGTCCAAACTCCGGTCTACTTCATAAGTAGAACACTACAAGGGGCGGAGTTGAATTATTCTTCTATGGAGAAATTGGTTTTGGCATTAGTGTTTGCCACGAAACGGTTGCGCTGGTACTTTCAGGCACACCAAATTATGGTTATTACTGATCAACTAATAAAACAAGTCATCTCCAGACCAGACGTGGCCGGTAGGCTACAGATGTGGAGCATTCTGTTGGGAGAGCATAACATCTCTTATAGACCACGGACAACTATTAAAGGCCAAATCTTGGAAGATTTCTTAATAGAGAAGCCGACCGAGGATGGACCGGCCGTACAAAGAGAGGAAACTCCAGCAGAACCATGGTTATTATTTACGGACGGATCCTCGTGCACGGATGGATCAGGAGCTGGTCTCATCCATATGAATCCGGAAGGAATGGAGTTTACATACGCCCTGCGCTTTGAGTTCACAGCCACCAATAATGAGGCAAAATATGAGGCGTTGATTTCGGGTTTAAGAATCGCCGCTAGAATGGGAGTCCGCAACCTTGAGGCCTATGTGGACTCACGTCTTGTCGCGAACCACATTCTAGGGGGTTACGTAGCCAAGGAGGATAACATGGTTCGATACTTGGAGAAAGTCAAGTCACTCATCGCTGCTTTCAGCAAGTTTTCTATCAAACAGGTACCAAGAGGTGAAAACAAGAAGGCGGACGCTCTTAGAAAGATCGCGTCTACAAGTTTCGCCCACTTATCCAAGCAAGTCTTGGTAGAAATACTAAAGGAAAAGTCTATAACGGAAGGGGAAGTCGTAACCATAGTTGAGGAAGATGGACCTACATGGATGACCCCGATCATCAAATATTTGACTAATGAAACCCTTCCGGATGAGGAAAAGGCGGCACGGCGTATCAGAAGGAAGTCACAGCACTTCGAGCTTCGAGAAGGTAGTCTTTACAAGCGCTCTTTCTAACAGTCGTGGTTGCGGTGTGTTGGGCCACGCCAGGCTACTTATGTGATCAGTGAGATACATGAAGGGTTATGTGGCATGCACGCGGGCCCCCGATCTGTAGTAGCTCGAGCTCTACGCATAGGATATTATTGGCCTACTATGCATAGGGATGCACGCAACATGATTCGCAAATGCAGTGATTGCCAAGTGCATAGACCAGTACCACGACACCCGCAGCAGGAACTAACACCCATTACATCCCCATGGCCATTCTATAAGTGGGGGATTGACGTTGCGGGACCTTTCCCTGTTGCTGCAGGGGGAGTTAAGTTCTTGATTGTCGTAATGGACTACTTTACATGTTGGATAGAGGCTAAGGCAGTTAAATCCATCACAGGCAAACAAGTTAAAAAGTTTGTTTGGGAGAACATCGTGTGCCGTTTTGGCTTACCTGGAGAAATCATCTCGGACAACGGGAAGCAGTTCGCGGATAATCCATTCAAGGACTGGTGCGCAACATTGAATATTACGCGACGCTTCGCATCTGTTAAACATTCGCAGACAAATGGTCTTGTGGAACGAGCAAATAGAAGCTTGGGTGAAGGCATCAAGGCACGCTTGGATGAACGAAGTGCCAAATGGATGGATGAACTGCCACATGTTCTATGGGCACATAGGACTATGATTAAAACAGCCAATGGGGACACTCTATTTGCACTGGCCTACGGCACTGAAGCTGTTATACCAGCAGAAATTGGAATGCCGACCATCCGCACATCGGAGGTTAATGTCGTCACAAACGACGAGCAGCTCCGGATCAATCTGGACTTGTTGGAGGAAAAAAGAGAAATAGCGGCTATCAATGAGGCCAAGTCCAAGGCACGAATGAAGGCTTATTATGACGGCAATGTTAAAGGTGTTTCTTTTCGACCGGGAGATTATGTTTATCATGCCAACGAGTCAAGTCGAGCGGAGAATACAGGAAAGCTGGGCCCTAAGTGGGAAGGACCGTATGAGGTTACGGAAGCCTTAGGACGGGGCGCGTACAAGTTACGTGACATGGATGGCCGCGACCTGGAACGCACATGGAATATTTGCAATCTTAAAAGGTGCTATCTTTGAAAAGATACGGCTTCCGCATGGACACTTTGCTATATCTGGCTTCAATGTAGATCCATGTGTTCTCTTTGTTTTGTTTTTTATGCTTTCTAGTTTCCTTTTGTTAGGATTTCCCATTCTTATCAAAACAGAAAACGTAAACATAAACGTTCTAATAAAATGTCATGGTGCCTAGCTAGCTCCACGACTCGTTCTTGTGCAAATTATTGTCTTATTTTTTAGATTCTATGAACAAATTATTGTCGTATAGATTTAGTTGTTATTACTATAATGTGCTATCTCTTATTCATATGCTTTCATTCAATACCGTACATGTACTATGCGCCTCCAGGCGGGGTAAGAGGATTAAGTGAACCTAATAATTCAACTTGTCGCATAAGAGGGATGCAACCCCAGTGACGCGGATCATGTATCCTTACTAGACACCTTACTCACAAGACGTTGTGATAAGTTTCCATATGCCGCGCTCAGGTAGTGCTTTGCATGGTAAAGACGCACGCCGCACGTCTAGTAAAATATAGACTTGATTGTATTTTTGAGTAAGACGTGACATGTCATGAAACACAGGTATATGATATCTAACAAAAAAACAACAAAAATACACAAGTTTCAAATTCAAAACACCAAAATAGCCATGGTCATCACGGACTTGCTTGCATAAGTATAACAAGTTATCACAATAACATCAGTTTTAAGCCGTATACATACACGGACGAATAAAATAGTACAAATGTTTACAATGTAAATTACAAAGGAGGTAGGAACTCCCCTATCTCTTTCTTCCCTTCTTCAATCAAGGTGCGGAGGACCTCCCCGTGCGCATTCTTTCCATCTTGTGCCCTGATCATGTTTGCGTCCAGCGCCTCGGCCAACAGCTTTTCACCTTTCATCACCTTCGACACAGAGTCGTAGGTAGGCAGGGTTAGTTGGATGGGATCAGCGGTGAGCTTCGAAATTATTACCCCATTGGGAGCATCCTTCAGTGATTCTAGCTCGTCTAGGAAGGGGTGTTGGATTTCAGCAAGGGCGGCCATTGATGCGATCATCTTGTCTTCGACTAGAGAGTTGTGGTAGGCATGCTGGGTAATATCTTCTCTCTTGTCTATTAGCTCCGCAGCTTTGACCAGCCCCTCGTGCCTACCACAGTCAATACCGTCCGATACAACATCAGCAAAGGCCTGCAACAGGTAAGGAGCCTCTGTTACCTTGCTCACGACAAGCCACATTCCCTGGCCAACCATCCATCTACGCGCAGCTATGGCTGTGAGCAAAGGAGGACACATCATTTCGACGCAGTCCGTTGCCATCTTGCTTAGTTCACCCTCAGCTGTTGCAGCTTGCTCTTCCAAGGTAGTCCGCGACTGGGTTAGTTCATCCTTCAGCGTGTCACGCTCCTGAGAAATAGTGAAGGCTTGTACGGTTACGGCTTTAGTAGCAGCTTCGGTTGCGGATACCTATACATGATACTTGGAGTTACTACAAAGACAATGTGGTTTTTTGCGTGCACAAATAAGTGTTAATGTAAAAGTATACCTTCTCATTGGATGCAGCTAAAAGGGCCTCCAGCTCGGCAATACGTTCCTCACGAGCGTTGGCGTGATGGGCTTGCTCCTTGACGGTTGACTCTGCCACGACCAACGCTGCTTGCAAGGATGTGATAGTTTTCTCGTGCTTATCCACCAGTGCTTCACGGCGAGCTATCTTTTTATCAGCACGGCTTACGTTAGCCAAGGCCTTGATCAGACGACGTTTCAGGGCCGCATCAACTGTCATCTGGTGTGCGGAGGATACATCGAACTGCTCCAGCAACGTCTCATGCTCTAGTTCGTCCAAATCTTGCGCCAGCGCTGGAGGAGTGATGTGTTCAATGAATTCAGTGCACTCGGACTCCGCCTCCAACCTTGTTAAGCTGGACAAATTCCATGCTAGGCGTAGGCTGGTGTCGGGTCCCTCAGGATGTGGCTCCTCGGCATGAGTTACGGGAGGGGATGGAGGTCTCATTGATGTCATGGGTGAGGGTTCCCTTTCCACCTCCTTCTCTTGGGCTACTGTCGATGGGTCCGCCCTGTTATTAACACACTTATTAGTTCTGTTTATAGATTTATCTCCTTTGGGGTAATAAATGGGTACTTACGTAGTTCCAGTCACGGGTTCCGTGATGGTAGGAGACACGACATTCACAGGGGTGGCCATCCAGACTTGCTCATCCGCGCGCAGCGAGGGGTCGACCTGGGCCGTAGCGGTGTTGCTCCCTTCCTGGAACTACGGATGGTCTTTCCTTAGCTTCTTCGGGGGAGCATTATGTACCCCCGCCCTATCCCCTAGATTTTTTGCTACCTTCCTGGTAGTCTTACATTTCCTAGATTTGGGCTTTGATGACTGCGGGGACCCAGAAGCTTGTGTGGTTTCTTCATCATCACCGGTGCGATTATCAACAGGGTTGGTGAATTCTTCT
This sequence comes from Glebionis coronaria, assembly GCA_025667525.1. NCBI lineage: Eukaryota > Viridiplantae > Streptophyta > Magnoliopsida > Asterales > Asteraceae > Glebionis > Glebionis coronaria. The sequence continues at coordinate 288,570,827 of CM046880.1, read as the reverse complement.
TCTTCTCCTTCTTCATCCTGGTGCGGCACGGTGTCCTCCAACAGCAGTTCTCCACCATCTTTATTATGGAAGTCAAGAGGGGACTTCTCAATCACGGGCTCTCCCTCATCTGATCGTTGCTCAGTGGTTTCTTCCAGCGGGATGGTTTTGTGTGCGGTGGCTTCCAGTAGGGGGAGTTCATTTTCTTTCAGTGGTCGGAATCCTTCAGGAACTTTGCTTGGATCGCCTTGGCGCAATAATCCATGTAGCTTCATCTCTGCGAACATGTGCATATATAAGGAGTAGTAAATTCACAAAGTACAATGAGGCACTTTTACATCTAAAAATATAAGAAGACCTACCCTGCCTACGATCGGTCAGAAAGCACGGATATCTATCCTCCCTCCCATAGTAGTAGCGGTTGATTCCTAATAGGCACAGGAAGTGCTCCGACAAACCCCTATGGAATTCTATGCGGTGGGTATCTAAAATTTCAAATCCTTACTATTATAGTCTTTGGATTTGAGAGGATAGTCTTTGGGAACTCTAGTTTAGAGGACAAATGGGGTGGGAAATACTTTCTCATCCACGAAAAAGTAATGGTCGTACCAATTCTTGAGGGAATCTAAGGGTTTCCTATAAGTCATGGGGGCGTTCGCGGATCGTTTTTTGAACGACAGCCACCCATTCACTAGTTGGGGGAGTAAAAGACCCTAAATAGATTCACGGTCGGGGTTACCTCGCACGTATGGCAGGTAATCTCAAACTGATTGATTTTACATGCCCCTATGCAGTGCAGTTGGGTTATGTGGAAGTCGTAATATAGAAGTAGATCTACCAAAAACTTAGATAAGGGGATGCGGTAGTTAGCCGAATCAAATAGGCGCCTGTACACGTCTATCTTTCCCTTCGGATCATCCGTAATCGCTTCACCGTCACCTGGATAGGTTGGATGTACGCTTTCAGGAATATAATACTTAGACAAAAAGTCTATGTATTTCTCCGCAGGCGTCACGTTAAGGAAATCCGTAATAAGAGGATTGTCCTTCACCATGTTTTATAAAAAGGATTTGAGAGGCGTGATGATCTAATCTGCAGTGGAGAATATCCGTGGGATAAAAAGCGAAGGTATGAAGGAGTGAGCTTGGGAATAACAATGGCGGAGTGCAATATAAACTATGTGTGTAACAGTAGCACACACCAACTCTTATATAGGGTTGCCTCGATTTCCGAGGTAGCGTGGATGTTCGCCACGTGTAAGCCACTACGCCCATCAAACGGATGGGATTTCTGACACTTCTGAAACGTCAGAAGGGACCCGCGGGTCACTTCTTGACAGTTTTACGTGGCTCAAGGGTGGGCCTTTCTGGTGCACTTTTGTAGGCGTGCGTCTGATTATTGACTACCATTAATGCATTCATTAAAGTTGTCCCGGTCGGCTTATTTTGGAGTGCGGCCGTAATTACAACAAACAGGTCTACGTGACATTGTATAGTCTAGAGGTTACGCCTACGGCTGTAACAACTAGACTGGGGGGACATGATGACGTATAGTCCCCAGCCGGGTCATGGACCCGGCCCACGGGTACAACCCGCATCTGACCCATTACTGATGGGTGAGATTCATGTCATTTAGGCTTATGGGCTTAGATGAACAGTGACCGCACATACGTGTGCGGCCCACGGTCCGGCATGGCCGGTACCGGGTTAGACAGAATCATACTCTTACTATGATTAGAATTTACCCCAAAGAAGAGGATATTCACTCACCCTAATTAGAAGATAACAATCAATCTAATTCTGGTACTTATCCTTTCCTTGGGGCCGAAGCATCAGTGACAGCTCATTAGGGTTTCACTGCCTATATAAGGAACCCCCAAGGGTTCCACAAAGGTATTACATTCTTCATACTCTCAACTCATCCGATTCCATAACCCTAACCGATTACTTACTCTCACGTCGGAGTCTAATCGTGGGATACATTCCCACGGTAAGCCTAACGCGTGTTGTTTTAGTGTGTAGGATCCCAACCAGATAATTCACTTGGTGCAGGAGCTGGAGTCCAGCCAACCCGAATTAAGCCTAATGCGGGTCTAGCAAGGATCACCCAACTTTTGTATCAAAACTGTTACCTTTAGACTTTGAAGAAGACGAACCATGCTCAACCATATTTGCCTTGGCAGAATCAGGTGTATAAGTGTTTTTCTGAGCCTGCTTGTTGTCCTCTTCAATACGAAGATGAACAACTAAGTCTTCAACACTCACCTCCTTTCGCTTATGCTTCAAGTAGTTTTTGAATTCTACCCAGCTTGGAGGTAACCTTTCAATGATAGAAGCAACTTGAAACGTTTCACTCAAAGTCATACCCTCAACATAATGTCGTGTAGCATAACCTGCAGATCTTGAACATGAGTTATCACATTTTTTGACTCAACCATCTTGTAATCCAAAAAGCGAGCTACCACGAACTTCTTTGTACCAGCATCCTCAGTTTTGTACTTGCGTTCCAATGACTCCTATAATTCTTTAGCAGTCTTAGTCTTGTAGTACACGTTGTACAAAGAGTCCATCAAACCATTGAGAACATAATTGTGACACAAGAAATCAGAATGTATCCATGCTTCAATATCTTGTACAGCTTGTTGATTAGCGGGTTGACCTTCCCGAGGAGGTTCTACCTGAGGTACAGTCTTTTTTAAAAACCTCGCAAGGTTCAAAGTTATGAGATAAAAGAACATCTTCTGTTTCCACCTCTTAAAATGCTTCCCATTGAATTTTTCTGGTTTTTTCAACTTGATTAGGAACAGTGTTGGTAACGGGTGCACCAGTTACATTCACATTAGTAGTTGTAGGAGTTTCAGGAGCACCGATAGTCATTCTGAAAGATCAAACAAGATCAAAACACAAACAGTTATACAACTGTTATAAATCTGTATATAAGAAATTCAGTCGTGATTTTTATATACTTAAACCAGATCTGCTTCAAAGAAACTCAATCATGATTTCAATGAATCAGATGCAATCATCAAATATATCAGTTTAACAGAAACACAATCTTGGTTTCAGTATAACTGATTAGAACAAATGCTTATAAAAACGTTACAGAACAATTAATTAAAATATGAAAATTTAAAACTGATTTCTAATGAAACTCAATCTTGGTTTTGACATAAAACGGTGTAAACAAATTTGTTAAAAAAATTAATCTGATTTAATAAAAGGTTTTAATTCTGTTAAACAGAATCTGTTTTAAGATTGTGGGAAACGGTGTATACTTTTATTAAAAGCAGATTACAATTAATAAAACTAACAAAAAATGAAGACATAAAAAAATAACAGTAATGAAGAACGTAGTAAAACTAAGACGACATAATTATAAACGATAATTAAATAAAACAATAAAATAATAAAAAGACTTACAAAATCACCAGCAAGTCGAGGCACGCGTAAGATACGCTTAGAACTAAAGAGCCAAGGCACGTGTTTGACACGCTTCCCTTAAAACAGATTCGTCCTCTGTTTCCCAAGGTACAACAACCGAAACAGTAAGTTGTACAGTCGGACTTAATAAAACTGCGTGGAATTTCACCTTATTAGATGCGTACTCCATTGGAAATCAATAATAATACTTATTGATTTGATGTGTGAAAAAACAATGGAATTAGGCCTCTATTTATACAAAATAAACTCCCTTCCAGTTTACTCATCCCACCGATGTGGGACAAAAATAAACTATTTTTTCTCTTTGAGCATGGTACCAAATGCCTAACTTTGAGACACGATATCTCATTCACATCACCTTCATTTTGGACACATAAAGGCTCATTGCGAACCTCTCTTCAAGGAGAACGCAAACCTATAAAGTATCACTATTATATATGATACATACATATACATAATTGTGTCTAAAGTTGGTCAAAAGTCATTATGCCAACAATTTTTTCCAACACTTGTAACTTTGTAGTTGTTTTTATGTGTCTCTTCTTGATAGCAGATTGTTTGCTTATATAGCGGGCGGATTTGTAGGATTCACCTACATCTTTTGTACTTATCTATTTTTTAATAATAAAATTTAGCAAAAAGCCCATTACGTAAAGAAAATATTAATATTTATTTTTGAAGGAATCGTTTTGTTCCATCTAGTCGGGTCTGAGGACGAAGGGTATACCAGGGAGATGATGTGTGAATTCATACTTTTGACTTCGAATATGCCTTTAGCATTTAAAGTGCGATCAAGTGTCTGAATTAGTACGACTGTTTTGAAACCTGGATTTTATAAGCCACTTGAACCGAGCACATGGGTTCAACTGGTTTTCACAACTCGAGCGAAGCAACAACAATTAATTGATGGAAATTGGAAAAAAAAAACTTTTAAAACTCGGTAACAATAAACTGGTCTACAAATTTTCTCGTGTTTTTTCGTCTATGATATTTTAATATTTAGTTTTGCATTTTATGAAACTTAATGTTAGGGTTTTTATATACATGTACATGCTTATATTTTGTTTGACTTGGTTAATTATTCTTGTTGCTGGCCATTTGTCTACGATGATGACAGAAATGTCTAGCCCTCTTTGACTGATCGATCGCACAATTTAATGAAAGTTTATGGACATAAATTTAGTAGTCGTGTGTTAGGATCGAACTCGAAATTACAGGATTTCAAAAGGTATGTAAACCCTAACTCGATTAATTATAATTATGTTAGTTAATGATCTTGTTAAATCGCTTCCGCTTTATGTGCTTTAATCTCGTTTAGGGTTTTAATAATTGTTATGAATAATAAACCATCATCGAGAGCCGTTTTAACATGTTCTAATTATCAAAAAATCTAAAAAAAATTAACCAATAATTGTTTTGGGTTAGAACTTCATGTTTTTTTAGGTTTTCTTAAAAATTAGGGTTTTGTTTTTTATAATTCGGTTTGGCCGAATTTTTTTAATAAAATTTTTTTTGAAACCCTAAGATTTACATGTTGTATGTTTTAGATTAAAATTACATGATTAATTGTTATGGCATGTAGTGTTTTTGGGTTACGATCCGTAGAGATTTAATGGTTAAGATTTGTGGGTGGATCCATGATGAACATGCATGTTTTTCATGGATAATAAAATTGAATGTGCTACATGTTTTTTTTTGTTTCAATAAATCTAGAATTAGGGAAGACCTTTTATAAACATAAAAAACCTAGATTTTAATTTATTGAATAAAATCGTTTGCATGTGCCTATTTGATCTATTTAATTGCACATATAACTGTTATTATATGTTGGAAATTCACTTTATGTGACGACATTTAAGAATTCCCATTAGTTATCATAGTCACACACGCATAGACTAGACTAGGAAACGTTGTATAGTTTAAGTGTGGTATGTGACTATATATACCCCTCCAAGGCTTCCAAGGAGGGGTGTTGCTTGTGTTTTTCATTTTGAGTTTAATACATTTTTCTTTCTTTTCACACACAACCCTCTATCTCTCTCTCAACCATGGCTGCCACCACTTTCCACCACCCACCTAGACCACATGATCTAATATAGCAAATCCACATTATGTGTTTATGATTTAGTGTTTTTCTTACCTATATGTTTTCATGCGTTTTTTATGTATGTTGTAAACAAGGGTATTTTTTTAAGAAAATAATATGGTCTAAATCATATTAAAATTAAGATTTGTTTTAATATCTAAATTACATAAAATTACGTTGATTGGTGATTTACAATAATAATTTAACGGCCTACTCAATTTTGACAATCTATAAAGTGGGTATAACGTGTTGCTGGTCATGTACCCGGCTAAGGAAGGAGGTTATGCCATTGTCGCTGACCAAATTCCCGGTTTGCCTGTGCGTCAAAATTAGAATTACCTCCGATTATTATTTGTTTTACACCTTAAGGGTGATTTACCGCAAATTCACATCCGAAACATAATGAATAAGGTTATTTCTTTGTGCGTAACCGAGTTCTAGCAAAAGTACGTTGTGAATAGTTGTGGGTAAAATTCTTTAATTGGTTTTAACCAATACCTCAACATAATAAATGTAGAAATTTAGTCTCGCGAAAAAGTTTACTAAATGTTTAATTAAACTTATGATATGGAGATGTATGCATGCTTCTCCATACATTGATTTTGACATCAAATTTATACCCTTTGAATTTAAGTTGAATACCATTTAATTGACGAACACTTGAAGTCACAATGTCGTCATATGAGATTTGGATGATGTTGTGATGGAGAGAAAACTTTTCATAGAATGACAATTCGTGTGATAAGTTTTACGTTCTTTAGATTAGACGACTTAATTAAGTTATTCGGTGAGATCTGGAAAATTAATGTATTCGGAAGGGATGAAACATGTTTACAATGTAAAAAAAATTGGTAATGTAAATCCCTTAAATATCTAGAAATTGGAAATTGTTTGCCAATAAATTGTTCGACAAGTTACTATGTTGAATACGTTCATTACTAGCAGATCAACTGATGTAATGGATTTATGTCAATATAGGTTCTAGTTTCAAGGATAATACTATGGCTTATATACCGGTGTACTTTTATTTTTTTGAATGTATTTATCGAAAATACTAATAATTTGAACTTATTTCTGCAGAAATGGCTCAACCCGACAATAACGCTATAAGTTCCGTGTTCAAAACATTTTTTGATCCTCCTGAACTTACTGGACCAAACTTCAATGATTGATATCGCTCACTAAGAATTGTCTTGAGAGTAGAGGGTACTATTGATATCTTGTCCATGCCGTATCCAGCTGATCTTGCTGAAGAAGCTTCTGAAGCTGAAAGGCTTACAAAAACTGTTGATATTAAGAAGCACTCTGATGTGGCTTGCTTAATTCTTGGGAAAATGTCCCCTCAACTTCAAAAGAAGTATGAGCTATTTTCGCCTAAGCGTATGGTTGATGAACTCAAGGCTATGTTTGATAAGCCACAAGCTGTGGAGATCTACGACTTAGTATATGCTTTGCATAGCTGCAAGCAAACTCCTGGAAAGTCTGTTAGTGCACATTATATGGAAATGAAGGGTTATATGGAACAACTCATTGCACTAGGACAAACCTATGATCATAACATGGCGATTAACATGATCAATAGGTCCCTTAACAAGGACTTCAATGATTTCGTTAGGAACTATAATATGCATTGCATGGGGAAGACAGTTAATGATTTGCATGCAATGCTTATTGACTACAAAAAGGGGTTAAAGGACAAGGCATCTACCTCTACTCCTCATGTACTAACCATACAAAAGGGTTGAGTGAGTAAGCCAAAACCAAAAGCGAACAAGATGAAAGGAAAAGGCAAAGCTGATAAGAGCAAGCAAGTTACAAATTATCAAAAGCCGAAGAACTTTGCCAAGAAGAATCAATCCCAAAAGGATGATACTTGCCACTATTGCAAGGCAAGTGGTCACTGGAAGAGGAACTGCCCTCTTCACCTCGATGAGTTGCGGGAAATAAAGAAGAAGGCTAAGCATAGCACTGTAGCTTCAGGTACTTTATTTATGATCGAGTTATTTAATTTGACGTACAAATTAAATTTCTGGGTATATGATACGAGATGCGGTATTAACATTTGTAATACGCTGCAGGGGTTTAAATTGGAAAGGAAGCTATCCCATGGGGAACAAATTTCTGTAAGTGGGCAATGGCGCACAAGCAGCAGTTGAAGCTATAGGAACATTTAATTTAGTTTTACCTTCGGGTTTATTACTGATTTTAAATGATTGTCATTATGCACCTTTAATTGTTAGGGGGGTTATTTCCTTTTCTTGTTTGTTGAATCTTGGATTTTTTCACACTATTGATAATAATGGAATTTCTGTTTTTAAAGATGGTATTTTCTATTTTAATGCAATTGCTTTGAATGGTGTGTTCGAAATTGACATGCATGATAATGAATCCAAGTATAAATATAATTCTGTTTTAGCATGAATAAGACGAGAAAGTTAGACAAGAACTCTTCTTATCTTTATCTTTGGTATTGTAGACTTGCCCATATTGGAAAGACTCGCATACAAAACCTTCAACGTGAAGGTCTTTTGGAAAATATCAATGATGAATCATTTGATAAATATGAGTCTTGTATTACTTGGAAGATGACCAAGAAACCTTTTAATAACAATACTGAAAGGGCTACTGATCTACTTGGTATAATACACACTGATGTGTGTGGACCACTTAGACATGTATCAAGGAAAGGTGCTAGCTACTTCTTAACATTTACGGATGATTATAGCCGTTATGGTTATGTTTATTTACTTAAGCATAAACATGAGGTATTTGAAACATTCAAATTGTTTAAAGTAGAAGTAGAATTACAATTAGGAAAGAAGATTAAAGCTCTTCATTCTGATAGAGGTGGTGAATACTTAAGTCAAGAGTTTAAAGAATATTTAAGTGAGAATGGAATTATTCAGAATATTACTTCTCCATATACTCCACAACAAAATGATGTATCCGAAAGGAGAAATCTTACACTATTAGATATGATGCAATCTATGTTTAATCTTACAACTTTGCCATTATCCTTTTGGGACTATGCTTTAGAATATGTTGTTCGCATTTTAAATATGGTTCCCACGAAGAAGGTTGATAAGACACCATATGAACTATGGCATGGCAAGAAGCCATATTTGTCTTATTTAAAGGTCTGGGGTTGCGAGGCATATGTGAAACGTGACTCGGGTGATAAACTCCAAAAACGATTTGTGAAATGTATCTTTGTAGGATACCCTAATGAAACTATGGGTTACTACTTTTATTATCCACCTGAGAACAAAGTAATTGTTGCTAGGTATGGAGACTTCATTGACGCTATGTTCTCGAGTTATTATTGAGTAGAAAAGAAAAGAAGTAATATTAGAGAAGAGAAGAGAAAAGAAGAGAAGAAGAATAATCCCAAAAGTGGGAAGAAAACTTTATAGCCAAAATGGCTTGAATCTCCCTTTCTCTTCTTTTCTTTTCTCTTGTTAAAAAATTTCAAGAACGCAAATAAATTTTAATTTCTTTTCCAATCATTTCTTTTCTTCCCAAACTAAATCTTGAGAACATAATGTGAAAGTGATCTTGTAAATCAAGAATTCAGTGGGAGAAATTATGATCTTGAAGAGAGTCATATAGATACATTACCTTCTGATGAAAATACTAACGAAATAATTCCTGTAGAACCAGAAAGTATGGGACTTCCATCACAAATAATTCCTCTTCGTAGGTCTGAAAGGACTATACGTGCTCCAAGCAAACTATGTCTTAACATAGAGGATGATGATGATGAAGTAGGGGATCTTGGTGATCCCGCTAATTACAAATCCACCATACTTGATCCTGAAAAAGGATAAGTGGATAGTTGTAATGGATGAGGAAATGAAATCCATGAGAATTAATAAATTTTAGATTCTTGTAGATCAACCACCTAATGCTAAAGTAGTGAAACATAGGTGGATATACAAGAAGAAAACTGACATGGATGGTGAAGTACAATCCTATAAAGCTCGTTTAGTAGCTAAAGGTTTTATACAAACTTTTGGCGTAGACTACGATGAGACATTTTCTCCTGTAGCAGACTTGAGAGCTATTAGGATTCTCATAGCTATAGCAGCATACTATGACTATGAGATATGGCAAATGCATGTTAAAATTGCCTTCTTGAACGGTCGCTTAGATGAGGATATTTATATGCAACAACCAGAATGGTATGTTGATCCTAAGTATCCAAAACGCGTGTGCAAACTTCAAAGATGTATTTAAGTTCTGAAGCAAGCATCACGTCAATGGAACAAACGATTTGAAGAAGAAATCAAAAAGTTTGGATTTATTCAAAATCGTGATGAGCCATGTGTATATCATAAAGCTAGTGGGAGTGATGTAGTATTCCTAATCTTATATGTTGATGACATATTAATCATGGGAAGTAACATTCCAAGACTTAAAGATGTTAAGGATTATCTTGGTAAACGTTTTACCATGAAGGAATTAGGAGAAGCTGCATACATTCTGGGAATTAAAATCTATCGAGATAGGAGTAGACGATTAATTAGTCTTAGTCAAGATGCTTATATTGACAAAATATTAAAGAAGTATAATATGCATAATTCCAAGAAAGATTTTCAACCTATGGAAGTTAAGCATAATCTAAGTCATGAGATGGATGCACCTACTCCTGAAGAGGAGGCTTACATACGAAAGGTGCCTTATGCTTCGGCTATAGGATCTATTATGTATGTTGTAAGATGCACAAGGCCTGATGTGGCGTTTGCTCAGAACTTGGTCAGTCGTTACCGACAAGATCCAGGGAAGATTCACTCGACTGCTATTAAACATAATTTAAAGTATTTGAGGAGTACGAAAGATATGTTTTTGGTATTTGGAGGGAAACCAGACAAAGAACTGAATGTAACAGGTTTTGGTGATGCGTCCTAGCAATGTGATAAAGACGATACGAAGTCTCAGACGGGTTACGTGTTTGTTATTAATGGAGGAGCATTTGACTGGAAGAGCAAGAAACAAACAACAATTGCAATGCATGTTAATCAATCTGAGTACATGGCTTCTTCAGAAGCTGCAATGGAAGCTGTTTGGATTAGGAAGTTTATTGAAGATCTTGGAGTGATGCCTTAAATAAAAGACCCTATTAATATGTATTGTGACAATTCTGCTGCAATCATATTTGCCAATGATTTTAGAGTCATGAAAGGCGTCATACACTTTAAACGTAAATATCATTACGTTCGAGAAGAAGTTGAAGCTCGTGAAATCAAATAATTAAAAGTTCGCACAGATAATAACGTAGCAGATCCTTTACTTAAGGAGTTGCCTAGAGGAAATGTTATTGAACATGCCAAAAGCATTGGGCTTCAATTAGCTAGCGATTTCATGCAATAAATCTGTGATTAGTATTTGGATAAAGATTGTTAAGACATTATTATTTAATGAAATAAATATTGGATTTCGTTTATTCTTGTTATTTAATTTTGTGTCCTATTTTATATGTTTTAATCCATGAATAAAGTGTTATGCTAAATGTTCGTTGTCGATTAATAATATGGGAGTATTATTAAATTAAGACAATTCAAAATTGTGATAGAGTATACCGAAAGTATATTGATCAATTTTGGCTGATATTCAATGGATCGAATATTGGACTTATCTCAACTAAATGACTATACTTTATGGATCTTTATCATTAAGTATATCATAAATAGTTATCATTAGACTTGAGATACCAGAAAACAGATATGAATCTAGTGCAGCTCTGTGAAATAATTTAACGCTAAACGTAACTGGTAGCTATAAGGGTTATTTCCAGAAGCGTTGCAAAATACATAGGTTTTACTTGTAGTCAATATGGAATTTATTTTCTCCAATTTGTTTTTTTTGAGTTTTAATACAGCTGGGCTCCTCGTGGGATTAGTAAGATGTTTGTGAGGCCACACCCAAATGTGTTTTGGTAATCTTATTTAATCTGTGAACGAGAAACAGAATGATTAATGAAAGGAATGACTGAGATCCATATCATTATTAACATTGTATTAGAAATAAAAGGATAATAATAATGATGAATCATTAAAGTGTTTTATCCAGCAGACCTTACTCGAGTTGTACTAGAGGCATTGACAGTGTAACTAGACGCTAGTAAATGTGATCACACTATATAAATTTGTCCAAGTGGGAGCTGAAAGTTTATGGACATAAATTTAGTAGTCGTGTGTTAGGATCGAACTCGAGATTACGGGATTGCATATTTATTAATGTATTTATTATATTTATTAAATTAAATCGAGCTATAAAATATAACGAACGTTATTTATTAAAAGTTAAGTATAAACGATCGTTATGGAACAAAAAAGAAGGAGAAGAAAAATTACGGAACACCCCCTAAGGGGGTGCCACATAGGCGGTTACAATGGGAGGGGGCAAAGGAAAAATTGTTTTTACTTGGGTTTCAAGTTTAAGTGTATATAAACAACCCTTATACCTCATAATTTTTCTACACCACTTTTTTCTTCCTTTTTCCTTATGGCCGATCGCATCACACGAAACCCTAAGGGCTTTCGTTTGGTTTCTTTGGTTAAAATATAATTTAGGCCTAGCCCCTCTTTAGGTTGTTGGGTAGATTTTCCACAAGGCATAGTAGCTCGATTTACACGTACTAGACTTATGGTTAGCTCGTTGTATTACGTGTGTAGAAGATTGTAATATAGTCTTATCATAGACTATATCTTGGTGATCTTACATAAACCCTAATTTGGAGAATTAGGTTTTATTCGAGGGAATTGCTTTGTAAAAGGTATGTAAACCCTAACTCGATTAATTATAATTGTGTTAATTAATAATTTTGTTAAATCGTTTCTGATTTATATGCTTTAATCTCGTTTAGGGTTTTAATTTTTAATAAATGTTATGAATAATAAACCATCAGTTAAATAGGGAACTGGTTAGCAAATCAATTTGTTTGCCGGTTTAGTTTTCAAAACACCCAGGTAGCTGTCTTTAGTGAAATAGCTAGTGACGGAGATAGGTACAAACTGGATGACCGGCACATTCATGACTTGTAAAGAAACCTTAAAAAGTAATTCATAAATCGATTAAAGGTATATCTTTTTGGTGAATGGAGTATCTAGTAAAAAATAATGTCCTTGATTAGGACATATACTCTTGTGCACCACCTTAGCCTACCTAATGTACTTCATTTCTTATTTCTATAATGTTTGTGGGCCCTAGCATGCTACCCTGTTGCCTTTCCTTGTCTTTCGTCTCTATAAATACCAACGGCTTTACTATCAAATAACTTGCCAATCTCCTCTTAGTTAAGGGTTAGATATAAACCCTAATAGCCTTGCTAAACTCTCTTTGCTATACTCACTACATTCTAATTAAAAATGGCAAGATCTTTAGGTAAAACCTTTTTGTGTTGTGTCTTCATCCTGTTTTTTGTTAGCCTTCAAGTGTTGCAGATTAGCGAAGCAAGAAAGCTAGTTGAAACCTCTAAGTGTACCAAAAATTGCACAGAGGAAAAGCACGTGACTGAAGATAATGGCTCCACAAACCCAAGCCAAGTCCCACCACCTTCTGGTGTGGACGCTTTTCGGCCCACAACGCCTGGACATAGTCCTGGAGTCGGCCATTCCATTCACAACTAAACTACCTTGTAATCATTTAACTTGTGAGGTGTAAGGAGGCGTACTAGCTTACAGCCATCTTTTTTCTCTTCTTCTTTCTCTGGGAGGGGTTCTATTTTTGTTCTTCTGAAAAGATCAGAAAGACCACATTCGAGGCTAAGCTTATTTTTTTCCTTTCATTTGAGACATTGCGGCTATTAACTAGACATGCAATTTACATGTCTAGAAGATATGTGAGTGTTTCGATCACTACTTTATGTTGTAATATGCAGTTCAACTTAAGCTTCGTACTTTATAGTAAATTATTATTCACTCGGATCGTATTCATTTACATGTTTGAAAATGAGCATTGATCACTATGTATGTAAAAATGTATCAGTTTACGTATATCATCGAAACCAAAAATCATACAATGTCATTAAATATCTTGAAGGTTGTAAACGACAACATTATAACATGAACATCGATCATTATAAACATCATCGTCATCTATCTTATGTAAATGACATAATGCAATCATCATAACAAAACACATGCAGAAAGAGCGTATGCTACTTTTTTTTAGTTGCATATGATTTCTTCTAAAAGCATAGGCGAACCTATATATATAGGCCCAAAGACAGGTCTCGATACATACTTTTAAACTTGAACTTTTTGTGAAAACACGAAATATATTCTTACAAAATTCACATACACGTAATATTCCTCTCAAACTATCACAACCTGACCAGAGTGTCTCCCCAACCAGAAAATCACCGAATCCTTCTTCTCTCTGTTCGTTAGCATCATATTGCGCATATTCATTTCTATTTTTAGATTATTTATGTAGATTTTACGCTTGTGTTGATGATATTAGTATGCCGTCTCGATCAACTAAGTTATACATTCACTAAATATCATTACATATTGTTTTAACCAAACTTTCTGAATTTGTGATTCTATAAAGCACTCCCTACTGCATGAATAAAGAGTGTTGATTACAAGGATAAGAAATATAATGCAATTATACATGCATTCAATCGTGTAAACATGAAACAACCCTAGAGGTCCTACATGTAGAAGCCATACTCAACAAGCAATAAAAATACCCTAATCCCTACATGTTTTGTTGTATTCTTGTAGCTAGCTAGGTGATTGATGATATGTGCTGATTTTTCATATTGATTATTGTTGTTAAGGGAGACAAAGTTGAATGGCAAGATTTTTAAGTTTAAGGTATACAATTGTACAAGTAAATTTATGCAGCTTCGCTATAAAAGAAACACTAGATCGACTATATATCTAACTTTCAAAAACCACATACAGTAATTAGAACATAATGATCCCATTATATACACGATATTAAGTGTTACACTTTTATAACAAAAAGATTGTTGAGAATCATTCACTTCCATGTAATCAATTGTTCGTTATGGTGTTTCAACAAATCAATGGCTAGATCATTAGCCTGTTATGGAACGGCAATCTAAGGTGATAAACTGTCCTGTCCATTATCGATAATAAAAGCTTTACTCGACTGTGTTTGACAGACAACTTTTAAGAGCATTTTTGAACAATTAGCATAATAATACAAAGCTTGTCCCCAAGAAAGCAGATAGCATTTATTAAGTTATAAAAAATTACTAATTACTCAATGTTTTTTGAATAATTAAGCATTTAGCGTTTAATATTAGCATAACGTTACTTTATAAATTAAATTGTTGTTGCAACGCTACTTGCACTACTAACTGCTAATTGACACCTCTAGTTTCAACAAACACACCCTCATTATGTAACTTTGAAAAATAGGCGGGAGGAAAAGATTGTATATATAATTCCCTATATGTAATGAATTACCATTATCAACATATAAACGTGAGTTTAAGCATATTTTTCCGTAACAAGTGTGTTCTTTTCTGTGAGATCTATTTTAAATATGACCTTAAAGAAACATAGAGACATGCAATATCAAGAAGTTGGCATGCACAGTAAAGTTAACATGCATCTTTTATTATTTGGAACACAGGTACTTTTAACAATTTGTGCAAGCCCGTTGGCCACTTCCACGTGTGTTCTAGTTGCATTCCAGCACGTTATAGATATCAACTTGATATAACTTGCAAGACCTTTTTTATATAGTTTACATATTTTACCCTCTATACAGTATAGAAAATTTTAATACTTGACAAGGTAGTAACTAAAAGGGTATAAAACTGTAACTGTACGTGTGTATCTGTTTACCTACACACAAAAGATATAAAAGTATGGATATAAGTCGTCCGTGATATGATGGCGTATATAAGAGTGTAGGAATACTTCCAAACTATTATGACGACACTTTCTAGTGTCACTAGACATTAATATATAGTGACTGCGGTATCAATTTTGGTAGTCCTTGTGACTGGTGGTTACTAGTTAACACATTATCTGACATATTGTTTGCACCATAAGACATGGCTCTGCAAATGCAATAACAGTTTATATAAAATTATATAAACAACAAGAATGTAGCATGGAAATAACAAATATAAAGTAATGTATTACCAACCCCATTCATATGACAATGGTATCGCCATTGGAGATCACAAATCATACTGTACTTTTGTGTTGTCTGGTAGCTTGATTTATATTATAAAAGAATGGAGGTATGATGGCTTTTAGTTCCTTCAACTATGGAAAGCATGCCGCTTTTTGTTAATCATATAGTACGGAGTAATATATAAGCATGCAACTTGTGCAAATTAAGAATCTTAATTTGCTGTTAATAACTGCATAAAATCTTAATTTGACCCTTTGGTGGGCTATTAAACTAAGCAGATCTAATTAATTAATTGCTTTTGTTGGTTGGCTAGCTTTATAGATTGCCGAAAGGGTACATTAGAGAGTGCCCTTAAACGTCCTTAAGTACATAATGTATATATATATAATACTAACCTTTAAAGGTCCTTAAGTATATGATAACCGTAGTTAATGAATGAGGCCGTATAAGATTGAAAAAGTCATGGTTTAAGAAGTTTTCGCATGGACAATAAATCGATGCAGTGTTAAAATGGCAAACGGTGTCCAACTGTAATATATAATTTAACATAGGGCCGGGTATAATAAGCCACAGACGGAACCCAAATCACAAAACTAAGCCGAGCCGGGTTGTTCGGATCAGACCAATCGATCCACCAATTTCTTCATATTCAGCCATATATATGCTCTTAATTAGTGTCACTAAACATTTATGTTTTGCAACCATGAAACTTTGAAAATATCATAAACCAGTATGTAATTTTAACATATAGAAGGGAGTTTTCTTAAAATAGTTATAGGTGAAACGAAAAGACCGATGCCTTCTCAGTACACATGAAAATTATTAGTATAATGATTCATTAGTTAGACTAAGTACCCGACAAAACTCGATATGAATTTCTATAAACGATCTTTGACCAACTTGTATATAAAGTGAGTGAACTGAAGTTTGATTCGATTGTTAATGGTTTTATTTGGAACTGACAAATTCTTTATAAAAAAAAGGCTCATTTTTAACCTTTTCACATGGACGTCCGCCGGCGGGAAACTTTTCTCTTCCCAGCTGTATTAAGAAGATCGAATTGCACATGCGTACCAATATCCTTTTAATAACTTAACTAGAGTTTTTTCATTAACCTACCTAAAAAGTTTAGTGAATGGCCCTAAATAAATAATTAGCAAATTAGCTTCGTTATAGAGCTTATTGGTGGCTTTAACTCTGACCTTTCAACAGGGCATGGAGCTTCCTTGTGCGGTTCATGATTAACGTGAATTCCATGGGAAACAAATACTTTTGTTGATGTTTCATTTAAGCAAAACTATGTACAACAATTCAAGTCTATGTTTCCAATTAATACCCAAATGATCATTTTCAGTCATATATAGTCTTCTTGTCCATATATCTTCCATTTCTGACGACCAATGATTAATGTAGATGTTAGTTTATACTACAGTAAGTGTTATAATCTTTCAAAATCATCTGTAGCAAAATTATGAACGGGAACTAGCAATCCGGACCATATTGAAAAGGTGATAACCGACAATGCTGAAACTCATTAGACGCTGCACTTGATATACAATATGTGGAAGACGTTCAAATCGACTCAGCCGTCAACGAGAACCGAGAAGAAAGATATTGCAAGTTGAAAGAAGAAGCACGTGACATTGATTTGGTTCGAGCCGCAAAGTTGAATATTATTAAATTTGGGGAGGTGAAAGCATATGGAATATTTGATAGGATCAGTAAATGAGATCGAGCTGTCTTCTACCATATTCGTGGAATTGAACCAAGAAGATACCCCCGCCCTCGTGGGAGCTTTTGCCTTTTGAGTCTGACACCGTGTATTTTGTAGACCTAATTAAACACTATCACATTTCACATGCTTAACTACATTACAAATTTACAGTTGGTATTTCAAAACTTTTTGTATAACTACCTACAAATTATTTTGCTATTGATTAATGCAAATTGCTTTCTATAACATGCCAACTCACTGTTAGAACCCCGCATGTAGGAATTTCAAATATAACTTTTGTCTAACAAGTAAATCGTCCGCCAGTCTGGTGACACATCTATAATGTCCAAACTCCAAAAACTATAAATAGTGCTAATAATGTCATGAAAGTGTCGCTATAAGTGAAAAATTGTCATAATCAACTAAGTCACAAAAGAAATAAATCAGTCACATTCTGTGTGTTTCAAGTAAAATCATCACAATGTATGTTTGAAAGACTTTTTTTTGGTCATGTTATATTTGCAAAAAAATCGTCCAAGTCTAGGAGCAAGAGGTGTCCTAAAACTACGAAAAGTGACAATAACCTCAAAAAGTGCTGGTATAAATAAGAAATATATTTCACAAGCTCTAGATACATTAACATGAAAAAGCCCATGTTATTTCGTTATCTCAACACCACACCAGCAAAACATTCAAATAAAATCAATTCCTCTTATCATAACACCCACTAACACAACTTTTCCTTTTTTTCCAAAAAAACCCCCTCAACAATTAAACCTTTTTTTTTTAAATAAACACACATTTCATCCATTAATTAAAATTACAAACTACATTACGAAAGAAAAAAACATTACGAATTTAAATAAAAAACCAACGAAATTAAAAAAAAAACATACAAATAAAAAAAACATTACGAAATTTAAAAAAACTTATGATGCTCCGACACCATCGTCTTCACCCAAATCGCTCCTAATCTTCGCCCGGATTAGTTGTTTTTGCCTCCTAATCAAATAGGTGTCTTCGTCGTCCACATCCATATGAATCGGGGTACCTAAAAATCGCAACTCTTCCAAACGCGTGAAGGTGCGATCTTTCTCGGTTTATGCATCAAAAGCCCTTTCGGCGGCTTCCCGTTTGAGACGCATCTCGGTGTCCAACAATAAATAATAACTAACCGAGCTACTTCCACGTGTGCTCACATCGGACTTGGTTTTTTTGGAGGGACGTGGTTCGCCGGGGGGCCTCGGTCTTGCATCATGAGAGAACAAGCTCTCTTGTCTAGGCCCGGGGGCGTGTCCGGTTAAGTCAACCGCATCCAGGGCGTCCCATTTGTTATGGTTTCTCAAAATTTCCCATACACCCAATTGAGTAAACACCCCCCTCCCCCCTATGCTCGTCGCGGTAAAAAATGTGTACCCGTTTCATCACATACGCATCATTCTCGCCTCTTTTCTCTAAACGTTTGACCCGTTTGTAAACCCCGTTAAAATTTTGGCAATTGCCATTCAAAGTATGCCATTTGCTATATATCATATCCTTGTTACATTTTTTTTGAAATTTGAGGCGTTGAATACGTTCACCACACGAACCCAAAACATATCACCTTTTTGACATCGGACAACATTACTATCTTCCAAAACTCCTATCCAAGACGATGCTAGCAATTCATCTTCAACCGGTAGCCAACGACCCGCGATAATCGGTTCTTCATCCGCAACACCTTTGTCTTTCTTTGAAGATTTCTTTTTTCGGGTTGCTTTTCTTGACGGGGATTCGGTTTGTGTGTGGTCCTCGGTTTGAGATGTGAATGACGTGTCTTGTAGTGTCGCGACTTGAGATTCTTGCCACCGAAAGAATGCTTCTTGTTGTTCTTGTTCATGTAGTTGCAATGCTTCCAACGAAGTAAATTGTGAATTTTGATTCGACGAGTTTTCGGCACAAGCTTCGTTCATCAAGTTAACGAATCCATGGGGTGAGTAATCGACAATTGCCACCGAAAGAATGCTTCTTGTTGTTCTTGTTGATGTAGTTGCAATGCTTCCAACGAAGTAAATTGTGAATTTTGATTCGACGAGTTTTCGGCACAAGCTTCGTTCATCAAGTTAACGAATTCATGGGGTGAGCAATCGGCAATTGTTTTTTGCTAGGAATTTGGTAAGAAATTGATATGGATTTGGTAATAAATTGATATGAATTTGATCAAAAAATTAAGGTATAAAAAAGTTGTATATATAGTAGTAATTTTTATTTTTTTTAAATTTAGCCGTTTAAAAATAGCCGTTAGGGGGGGGGGGGGGGGGGGTAAATGAAAAAAAAAAAAAAAGCCGTTGGGGGAGGCTAATTGTAAATCTTATTGAAAACATAAAAAAAATTATAGCCGTTGCAAACTACAGGGGGTAATTTTGAATTTTTAAACAGGGGAAAAGGAAAATGTTTATATAAACATTGGATGGGGGAAACAAAACTTTTAATTTTTAAAACACCCCCTAAGGGGCGTTAGCCAGCCAACGGGGGTTGTAACGCCATTGCCATTTTATAACCGGGGTGTAGTAACGTGAAATAACGTGGGGCAACGCCCATTATTCCGTTACTATACCTAAGGCTCTTAGATAAAATGATGCAAGTGAAGATATCGAACAAGACTTATATGCGGTGACAGTGAGAATTATAAAAATATTTAATATAAAATGCCGATAAATTTTAAATTTTACATTTCCGACGTAAGAAAAACGAAAATATCATAAACTAAGTGACAAGTCTAGTCTCTCACCACGTAGTCACTACGAAACTTCAGCGCTTATTCCTCGGACCTTGACTAATATTGCATTGATCACTCGCTGTAATCATCACACGTTGGTTTGTGATTTAATTTTAGGCTGAAAATGAGTCGAGTTGAGCTCAAACTAGAGCACGCTCCCGTGGCATGAGGATATTAGAACAAGCTTCACAGATTCATGAGTCAACCGATATTCATCATATATGTAGGACAACATGGGAACTGAAGTCTTCTGTTAAGTAAATTTAGTGTATAAAGATCTCACTGACTGATAAATTTTTATAATAGTTAACTTAAGTATAAGTAACTTTGAAAACTAAAAGGTCATTTAATGAATAGTCACTAAGTAAGTTATCTTTGAGTTTCTCAGCTTGAGTCTAAAAGAAAAACGCGAGCATTCAGTGAGCCAGAACTCAGTGAATGATTTACCTAAGACAAAAAAAAAGATGATGGGTTCAGTCAGTTGTGCCAATAAACTCACCAAGTCTCATACGATCTCTTAAATGATGATGAAGTCTTGAAGAACTAAAAATATTGAAGAAGAGGCGGGATAAGTTTGAAGTAGATAAGATTAGAAGACAACACGCGAAATCAAACTTACTCTAAAAAGATAGACAAGGGTTCAAACATTGTAAAAGGTTTTATCCTCATACTTAAAATAGGTAAAGACAAAATGTGCCTTAATACCTTTAACGATCTAAAGAGAATTGCACTTAGCAATCCCTTGTCCTATCCAAACCCCTAGGTGTATAAATAGCTCTTGTTGTAAAAGAGAGAATTTATGTTTGTGTAATTAATGTTTCAACATTTATTCAAAAACAGATTTTCTACTCTAAAATATGATAACCACTTATGTTCTAATATCATTGTTGTTTTTTATCGTCAAGTGAATTAATCGTTAGGTTTTAATATGACTTGTTGCATGAAATCACATACAAACACATTATCTATTCAATTCATATTGTAGTTCCACGTACAATATGTGATAATTCTTTACTAAATAAAAGTTAAACGTTGAAAAATATTTGTATACTTTATTAATTATTTAAACTTTTTTATTTACATTACATTACCATGGTTTAAACTTATACTTAACTTTCTAGTAAGTAAAAGTCTACATACAAGAGAAGTTAGTGACCATTGTTATATGTGATGTCATATGTGATAGTCATACCAAGTAGGCCGTAATTTGCCATTCCTATATATAAGGCTACACCCCCTCATTGGTGACCTGCTCCGACCTGCAAAAACTTTCGATACAACAACTTTCTCTCTCCAACGATAATTTGATATTTTTATCATAAAAATGATCTACACTATAAAAAACATACCCATAAAAATACATTTAATTTAATATACAGAAACAAACACTCGATCGTATGCCTGACCTATTAGGCGCTTCACTCGACCGAAGACTGAAACCACCCTAACAATGAGACCAATTAGGACATAGGTCAATCTAATTAGACGACTCATCCAATGCGACCAGCCTAAGTGATTTGCGAGAATCAAAGAAGTCTTGATTTCTCAGCTAACAAATTTTTGCGATATAGTTTTTTGGTAAATAGTTTTTCCAGTAAATTTATCACGTAAAAAAATATTTAAGTAAAAAGGATGCGGTAAGTCTCACATCTTCGCCCGTTACATAAGCATTCAAATTCCTTAAAAAAAGGAAACACATAGAAGATTATTATACAACATCACATCAGACATATAATAATCTAATTCTTCATACGCCCAAGAAACCTGATTTCATAATTATTCGCTATAAATTATACATTGTCCGAAATATCCTAACTTTCATACATATTATTGTCGTATGAGTCGTAGTTGACATCAACATTCTCATAATAGTCCTTCCATTGTTCCACCAAAAATCTTGTGATATCATTATTCACCGGTTCAACCACATCTTCATCATCAAGATTACTCGAATATTCAATTCTTTTCTTAAATAATGGCTTTCCTTCTTCATCCACAATAGTAATTTTTCCTTTCAATAATTTGTCTTTCTAGCTTATCTATTTTTAAAAGGACCAACATGAAACTGAAACCCTTTCGAATTATCCCATGAACCAACCGACTTTGACATCTTTCTATTTGTACCCAAATAATAATCATTTTCAACTGAATTAAACGCATCAAAAGATCGTAAATTCATAACCTCTTAACTACTACAAAAGGAGAGTTTATAAAGATTAATTCTTGTCCCAATGTTATACAACTACATGAATCAACTAACTTAAACCAATTAACACCAAGTTAGAGTTCAAACAATCAAACGACCACAATTATATCAGTACATGAGTCAAAACCTCCTATATGTTTGAGTTGTAAAACTTTTGGTCAAGTATTAGATGAAGGTCCTAAGGCTACCAGTTTAAATATGGTAACAAACATGAAGAAGCTCAAGCATGTCACAAAGGGTGTGTCAGTTAACATTAAAGTGTATTTTAGATCAGTTTACCATAAATATAACCCTGTTTAGAAGAAGATTGCCAGAAAGATGGTTCTGTTGAAGCGTGACCAGAGGAAGAAGGTTCCTACTGAAGAAAGGTTTTACTGAAGGATGTTCAGCTTTCCTCTTTCAGAGAACTTAGTAGACAAAGCAGTTTTTGCTTCAAGAACTAGGCGGTCTAGTTGCTGAAGAACAAGTCTTGAAGAAGAACTTTCAGTTCAGTTTGGTTTGACAATAACAAATTAAATGATGTCGATCTCCTCTAGGATACTCAAGACACTTCAGTATTCTAAAAGTTTACATTAAACGGCAAAAGATTTATTTTAAGTCAAAGTAAGAAAATATTGTTTGTGATGTTAGTTATAAGTAAAACCTTTATCTTTTGTTAGAGTAATTTATTTGTATTATGTATTGTGTGCCGTAAAGAAAGATGCCCTGTACGTACAAAATATTAATGTGATTATCCTCCTTTTGTGATCATTCTAGTACACTCAAAGTATATGAGTTGTAGTGAAAATGTAGTGACACACGAGAGAGTGTTACTTAATCTGTGTTATTAGAGACGCTTTAGAAAGTGAAGGTGAAATTGTGAGATTTAGAGAGGTGTTTATTAACAAACTGTATCCACTTTTTTATGTCACTATAAACAAGTACTTTACGAACGGTATGCTTACTTTTTCTTGCTGATTGAAATTACTATGCTATGGAAAAGTATGATCTGAGAAACATGTGAAAATATGGGTAAGTCTTTTGTTATTTTAGTGACACCTAGCTTTCAACCTTTAGTGACACTTTTCATTTAGTTTGTAAACCAGACCTTTCGTACGCGATTACATAAGAAATGTAACCATACGTGTCAATCTAACGGGCGGAGATATACATGGGGCTCATCTATATCTTTAGCACTTATATGTTTTTGGAGGTAATAAATTTTACAAGGAAACTTTTAACTACTGTAAAACAATATATTTGCATGCATGATAGTTACTTATGAATAGAAGCACCCAATTCACTCTAAAACAATATATTTGCATGCATGATAGTTACTTATGAATAGAACCACCCAATTCACTCAAGTTTATTCTTACAAGCTAAAGTGGTCGTGCGTATGCTATGCTGAATTTGTGATTTAGCTCTTACAGTATGTTTTTCAGTTTACGACTAAGTAGGTAGATTCTACTATGAATATTGTTTACATCTCATCACATCTATATATAAAAAGCCAGTACCAGAATTAAATACGTAGTATGAGAATTCATGCTTTGAGGTGTTCAGTAAGTCTAGGTGACTTGGCGGATGCAGAAAATTTCTACCGTATTATGGCAAAAAATTTCTAGAATTAAACCTCTCGGAAGTAATTTACATGGCTGACTGACTCGTTATATTGATTTCACGGACGGAACCACCCCTTGGGTCAAATGGATATTTCAAAATAACAGCTTTTCTCTGAATTAAAAGCCGAGCAAAGAACTACTCCTATCTGAGATCAAGCTTTGCTTGTTCAATTGGACCATTAGTAGATGTAGAAAGTTATCTTTCAATTAGATAGAGTGGTCTAGTCGGCCTTGAAACGCTTTATCCTCGCATGTAACCATAAAAAAGTTTGGTTAAGCTAGAACACATTCACTTGTGATCGTTTTTATTGTATTGGTCTTGTTAAATGTTAATATTAAAAAACTCTTGTAGCTCGAGTATTTATATCATATACTTCTGTCCTCGATGTATGTATTGTTGTTCCTCAGCTCCCCTCTATAAATACTGTAGAATTTATCACCACATAAATTGCCAAACTCACCTCTATTCCTATAACGCATATATAGAAGGTTACACATCTCATCACAAGAGCCTCACTAACTCACTCATTTTATAAAACAATGACTAGGTTGGTTAGAACTCTTATGTGTTGTGTGTTTGTGATCCTATGTTTGATTAATAACGAGGTGATGCAAAAAAGTGAAGCACGAAAACTAGGTCAAAACTTTGAGTGCCCAACATGCATTAATGATAATCATCAGGTAGCCGAAGAAACTGGCACAACAACTCCTAGCCAAGTGCCATCTCCTGGCACAGATGCTTTTCGACACACTACACCTGGCCATAGCCCTGGTGTTGGCCATTCCATTCATGAGTAACAATTGAACTCTTGTTTCAAATCAAGAGTGTCATGCATAGCTGCCGTGTGCTTTGCTTTGTTGTTTATTTAAGGTGTAATTGTCTTTTTAATTAGCTGGAGCTTTTGTTTATGTAGAACTCTTTACCTTTTTTTCGTTTATTATGAAAATAATTGAAGGGTTAACTGCTACAGCCTAGTTATCATAAATGCGAGCCGATTTATTTGCAACCAAGATTGCCTGTACACCAGATTCGATGTTTTCTTATTTTGGATGGTTGTAACTTGTAAACAAACGAAAACAAAAACCTACGTTTTGGCTAAATTTCAATTCTCTTTATTCTACCAAAAAAAGACATAAAAAAACAATCGGCACGAACATGTGACGGTTAAAATAGTAAAAAGTTGATAGTATTTTAGAGTACAGCAGTAGATCATTCGCGTATTGCAGCGATGCGTATTGCAGCGATAGACACGTGTAATCTAATTTTAGTAAAAAATATTTTTAATTTTACGTTTTTCTATAGCCATATCTTTCAAAATATTAATTTTAGGTTTAAATAATTTTATGTAATTGGTTTGGTTATGTTTAATTTATGATTTAATTTTTTGTAGTTTGTTCATATTATAAATGTGAAAATATTATATACTTTTGAATTTTTTTGAAACGGTTATTATATTGAACAACAAAAAACGCTACCATCTAACAAAGAGCTAGAAGACAATGAAATACAAATAATCTAGTTCAAGTACTAGAAACATAACATGCGTCCATAAGACGAGAAAACCATAAAGCCCTATCAAGAGAGCCTTTTTTACACCATTTTTCAACCAACAAAAACAAAGATGTTGTAGTTTGATGAAAATATCATCTACCAAACACCTTTTAGCTTCAAAAATCTTCCCATTTCTTGAATTCTAAATCAACCAACATGATGTGAATATAACGGATTCAAAACATGAAAGTTGATGTGCTTTAACTTCTTCTTTTGCGGGGCTAAGGTTATTGATAAAATCAATTATCTCCAAAAAGGAAGACCCTGTCTTGAATTCAAAACCCCACCACAAAAAATATTTTTCTAAAGGTGAGAGACCCACTCACATTTTGCCAAAATATGATCCGTAGTCTCAGCATTATTGTCACAAATAGGACATAGGATCGAAGGTATGTCTATACCCTTGAGGTCTAACTCTACTCTAGTTGGGATTCTGTTTGTTTCTCTCAGCACGCCAAACAGAAATTAAAACTTTTGACGAAACAAGAGAAGACCATATAACTTTGAGTAATGTGATGTGTTGATAGGTGTGAAAACACCCATCTTTTCTACCACTTAATTAAATTAAAACGGGACCTAAACGTATATTTTATGTCGTAAATGGCGGAATTATGCGTGGTTTGTGTTTTTATTGTGTTATAGGGTCGAGAAGGTGAAAAGTAGAGAAAACACGTCTTTCACGGGCTTTTATCGAAGAAAAAGACGAAAGATGAAGTCGAAAGATCAAGAGTGGAAAAAGAACGGAAGTCCAAGACCAATTTTGAAGATTTATCGAAGAAAAAGTCAAAAGACGGAAGTTTACTAAAAGCCGAAGAACTCAAGTCTAAATTATGAAGAAATTACAAAACGAGTTCAAAGAAATCCCGAGACGAAGTCTGAAAAGTCGAAGAATTTAAGAAGACTGAAAGACTGAAAGACTGAGGACCAAGAAAGAATGAAAGAAAAAGGAAGCCACCAACCACTCCCCTCTCCTATAAATACCACCCTCACAACATGTGAGAGGGAGAGTTAGTTTTAGTTTTAGTTTTTAGGATTAGATTAGGAGTAGGTAGTTTCTCTCTCTAAACTATTGCTTTCTCTCTCTAGATTAATTTGTGTTTAAGCTTTTGTTATTGAATCCTTACTTTTTAATTAAGCTTTTCATTTATCATCTTCTTCCTTTCTTGTTTGATTTGTTCTTATTCATCATTGTTCATGTTCTTGAGTTTTTATGATTTTGATCAAGTGGGTTTTGATTGATTTGGTTATGTTTGTTAGTTTTGATGATTTTTTTTGATTGATTATTGTTAGTTGATGCTTATTGGTTGTTTTGGTTTAATCTTTCGTTTGATTTTGATTAATTTGTGGATGAAATCGTGTTACTGTATATTCCCCTGTTCTTCGGGTTGTTAGTTTCTGAAGTTACTGTTCTTATTCCCAGAAGTTCCGGATCAAGAGTCCTTCATTCAGAAGTCTATAAAGTTCCGGATCAAGTGCCTCATTCGGAAGTTAAAAGTTCCGAATGAAGGAAGCTTCATCCGGAAGTTTAAAAGTTCCGAATTAAGCAAGCTTCATCCGGAAATCAAAAGTTCCGAATGAATACTCCTTCATCCGGAAGTCCAAAAGTTCCGAATGAAGGAAGCTTCATCCGGAAGTCAAAAGTTCCGAATGAAGCAAGCTTCATCCGGAACATTAAAAGTTCCGGATCAAGCCTGTTCATTCGGAAGTTTTAAACTTCCGAATCAAGGTTCTTTCTGTTTTTATTTTTAAGTTTTCTTCTTTTAATTTCAAGTTTGATTCTTCCCGCCTTTTTATTTATTTGAATTTTTATTCACTTTTCTTTTAGTTTAAGTTTTAATTTGCATCATTTACTTTATGTTAAGTTTTAACTTTACATCCTTTCATTTTTCGTCATTTACTTTTAAAGTTTTAAATATCGCACCGTTTACATTTTAACTTGTTTTAATTTCTCGTCATTTATTATTAAGTCTTGCTCATTTATTTTCCAAAACCAAAAATATTTGTTTCACCAAGAACAACTAATCTCACACAATTAACCGGAAATCAATTCGAGAAGATACCGAGAAACGAACTTTCAACTAGTAAAAATCTTTACATTAAAATGGCGCCGCTGCCGGCTCTTTTCGTGAAGATAGAAGGTTTTTTGTAAGTGACGCGTTGGCTTTTGGGATCCGTTCACTTGTGAACGTTATTTTTCTTGTCAAAAATTTTCAAAAATCCAAAACATTTGAAAAATCATAAAAAGCATTTCTTTCTCAAAGTTTTGCACCAAAAATATTCTTCTTGCTTATCTATCTTTCTTAATGGATTTTTATGTCCATTGCGTCCGGTGTGGGAAACAATTATCTGGGAACAACTCTTGTCAATGGTGTACATGTGAGCGGTGCGGAAATGATATCGACTACACACAATTCAGATTTTGTCCCTTGTGCAACTCGACTAATTCCCTCTTTTTGAACCCACCTCTTGTTCCCCCGTGCATCTATTGTGGAAGCGATTCTCATTGGCATGTTTCGTGCCCGGTTCGATACCCGTATGGTCACGGGCAAGAACCGGGGTACAATTATGACAATGATAATAGCTATCCACAAGATGCACTTGATTTTTCTCCATACCCGGTCTGCAACAATTGTGGGGGTCCTCACGATACCTATTATTGTCAACCAATGAATTGTTATGAGCCAAATCCATGTCTTCAGTTTTCTTCACCTATGGATTATTATGAACCAACCCCGGTTTCTAATTATTCTCCACCGATGAACAACTATGAGCCACAACCGTGCTATAATTCCGGTTTTCAAAATCTTGAGCCCCCACCGCACTCACTCGATCATCAGCCTCGTCACGGGATGAGTTACCAAGAACCAATTGTCGATCTTGCTACATCTTTTCAAGCGCAATCAAAAGAGCTTTTACACACGCTGCGAACTTGTATGGAGTCATTTTTACAGCAGCAAGATCAGACGAGTACCCATATCCCTGAGCACATTATTGGCCCTATAAATAATGAGGAGAGTGATGACGATATTGAGGTTATTTTCGACGAGGAGGAATTTCTAAAGCAAAATACTTCACTCCTTATTGATGATGGTTTTCACATTCCTGAGATCGATGAGTTTCTTGATATTGACACACCTGTGGAATACATATCCGGGTATTCTGATGTGGAAGGAGATATACTTTTTCTAGAGGATTTATTACACGATGACACTACACCTTCTATCCCAGAGGTGGAAAGATGTGAATCTACTGAAAAAGGGACGCATGTGGAAGGTAATTGTTCTCATACTTCTCATATTATATTGCCACCTCATCCTCCCACGTGCACACCCAAGCGGGTGATGTATCACTTTTACTCTACTCGTTTTATACCGGGAAATGAGGATGAGTGCTTTGACCCGGGAGGTGACATTGATTATGCTATGATTGATAACAATACGGCTTTGCCGTTTGCTCAGCATCCATTGTCTTTGGGGGATGACAATGTGCTTACTATACCCAACCCACCTCCCGTGGATCTTGAATTCACATACTATACGTATGTTGAAAGGACCTTTCTCCCTTTCAAGACTTATTCCCCCGCCTCTCCTTTGTTGATGTCCTCCGGGAACGAGGACAAGGTCTTTGATCCCGGTATCACATTCGAGGCTTCCCCATGGACTATTTAATTCGGGGACGAGTCAGGCTCGTGACTCGGTTAATAAAAACAAGCGCTTTTTGGGAGGCAACCCAATTATCTATCTTATTTCACCATAAGTGTAGGGGGGAGCCCCGTTGGTGTTTCTTGTTCTCTTTCTTATCATATGCAGGGATTAGAGCTTCAAAGACACACTCTTGATGACTTTTGACGAACCATGATTCCGTGTTCCCTTCTTCCCGGTTCTATCCTAAACTCTTTTCGATTCACAATTTTATATTTCTCAATATTAAAATAGGAATCTCTTTAGTTGTCTTTCCCTTAACGAGATTTAAACAAAGTGCAAAATGTCCTAAGTGTAGGGGAGTTTACTCCCACATGCTTAAACGTTGAGGACAATGTTTATATTAAGTGTAGGGGGGACTTCTATCGAAGTTAAGTGGCCTTTTCCTTGTATTTGTCCTCATTTTAACCGGAAAATCAATTTTTCGACATTTTTCAAAATTTTTAATCTATTTTGGCCTAGTTATAGTCTCCTTTATTTTTTGTTACTTTCTAGCATTTTAATAAAATGGTTTTAGCAAGTTTAGATATCTTAGATATATTAGGCCCGTTGTGAATATTTTGACTCAACCCGAGTTTACTTATCCAAGTTCACTCTAGCTAGTAGCTTTAACCATATGGACCTTAATCGGTTTATTAGGCTAAGCATCCACGAGTCTCATTCCTTGAGATTTTAAATTGTGGAGAACGAGAAATGATAGAGTTGGTTACAAGTTTGGTATTCTCTCATTAACTTATTTGAGTTAATTATGATCTTTTTCTCCCATCACTTGCTAATAAATTATCTGCAATAAGTAAGGTCGTACGATTTGAAAAGTTACTTAGCTTCTAGCCCAAGATCGTTTAAAAGTTGCTCGGTAATGATAAGAGTTCATAGCAAAGGCATAACTTATGAAGCGGGGCGCGAAGATTGGCGAGTCCGGAAAGGCCCTAACAAGGCATGAGGATTCCATTTTATTGCTAAAGATCCAAAGTGATGTGAAAAGAATTATTCCCAAAGTCAATATGAAGGATCAAGACTCACGACGAAAAGCAATCAACTCCCATAAAGATCATGGAGAAGTCTATCCGAAAAGACCCTAACAAGGTATGAGGATAAATAGATCCAAGTCCGAAAAGGAGGCGGATCGTTGTATCTCAAAATCCCAAATAGAGATTGAAGAAATAATCATGAAGTCGTGGTCAACAAAGTTGGAGTACCTCTCAAAAGTCTCCAAGTGAAGAAATTATATGAACGATGAGAAGACCATTATCTCAAGCACGTCTCTCAAGATATGAAGTATGAAGTACATGCCAAATATCGGCCCGAGAAAGGTCTCAAATCGTGAACCAAGTTATGCCAAGATATGAACTTTTTGATATCCCGAGAAGCAGTTTTAAGAGATTTTGTCCTTTAGCTAACTATTGATCAAATCGTCCTACTTTGCTTTCAGCTTAAATAAATTATCAAAATAAGTCAACAATGCATCCTTGTGATCATTCAAGACATCAATAAAACATAAGAGATACCCATAGGAATAAGGGAGTTTAAGTGATTAATTGAACCGCATGAGTAAATGTTTGTTATGCTAACTTGTACTAACAATGATCTTGTTTTTAAGCTTGGCATGGGGAACGTGAAACTTGAGGGTGATAAACATTCATGACACACAAGCCCTAATGTAAGTGTTAGATTTCTTTACATGTTTCTTCCTTGTTGCATCTTGTTATTTTCTATCTTTTCCTTAGTTGTTTAATAAAGGCCAAGGTAGGTTGATTATGATGGAAAGTGTAAACCTTGATTTATCACTAAGCATTGCATGAGGGCATTGCAATGGTTAAGTGTAGGGGATTTGATAGGTGTGAAAACACCCATCTTTTCTACCACTTAATTACATTAAAACGGGACCTAAACGTATATTTTATGTCGTAAATGGCGGAATTATGCGTGGTTTGTGTTTTTATTGTGTTCCAGGGTCGAGAAGGTGAAAAGTGGAGAAAACACGTCTTTCACGGGCTTTTATCGAAGAAAAAGACGAAAGATGAAGTCGAAAGATCAAGAGTGGAAAAAGAACGGAAGTCCAAGACAAATTCTGAAGATATCGAAGAAAAAGTCAAAAGACGGAAGTTTACTAAAAGCCGAAGAACTCAAGTCTAAATTATGAAGAAATTACAAAACGAGTTCAAAGAAATCCCGAGACGAAGTCTGAAAAGTCGAAGAATTTAAGAAGACTGAAAGACTGAAAGACTGAGGACCAAGAAAGAATGAAAGAAAGAGGAAGCCACCAACCACTCCCCTCTCCTATAAATACCACCCTCACAACATGTCAGAGGGAGAGTTAGTTTTAGTTTTAGTTTTTAGGATTAGATTAGGAGTAGGTAGTTTCTCTCTCTAAACTATTGCTTTCTCTCTCTATATTAATTTGTGTTTAAGCTTTTGTTATTGAATCCTTACTTTTTAATTAAGCTTTTCATTTATCATCTTCTTTCTTTCTTGTTTGATTTGTTCTTATTCATCATTGTTCATGTTCTTGAGTTTTTATGATTTTGATCAAGTGGGTTTTGATTGATTTGGTTATGTTTGTTAGTTTTGATGATTTGTTTTGATTGATTATTGTTAGTTGATGCTTATTGGTTGTTTTGGTTTAATCTTTCGTTTGATTTTGATTAATTTGTGGATGAAATCGTGTTACTGTATATTCCCCTGTTCTTCGGGTTGTTAGTTTCTGAAGTTACTGTTCTTATTCCCAGAAGTTCCGGATCAAGAGTCCTTCATTCGGAAGTCTATAAAGTTTCGGATCAAGTGCCTCATTCGGAAGTTAAAAGTTCCGAATGAAGGAAGCTTCATCCGGAAGTTTAAAAGTTCCGAATGAAGCAAGCTTCATCCGGAAGTCAAAAGTTCCGAATGAATACTCCTTCATCCGGAAGTCCAAAAGTTCCGAATGAAGGAAGCTTCATCCGGAAGTCAAAAGTTCCGAATGAAGCAAGCTTCATCCGGAACATTAAAAGTTCCGGATCAAGCCTGTTCATTCAGAAGTTTTAAACTTCCGAATCAAGGTTCTTTCTGTTTTTATTTTTAAGTTTTCTTCTTTTAATTTCAAGTTTGATTCTTCCCGCCTTTTTATTTATTTGAATTTTTATTCACTTTTCTTTTAGTTTAAGTTTTTATTTGCATCATTTACTTTATGTTAAGTTTTAATTTTACATCCATTCATTTTTCGTCATTTACTTTTGAAGTTTTAAATATCGCACCGTTTACATTTTAACTTGTTTTAATTTCTCGTCATTTATTATTAAGTCTTGCTCATTTATTTTCCAAAACCAAAAATATTTGTTTCACCAAGAACAACTAATCTCACACAATTAACCGGAAATCAATTCGAGAAGATACCGAGAAACGAACTTTCAACTAGTAAAAATCTTTACATAATGTGTTTCAAAACAACATAGTCTAAACTCTACTCGAGACCTCAACTGTGATATCTTATCAATTACATGATGCATGAGACAAGATAAAAATCTTCAGGCACGGAGGTCATGTCATCGGTTTTTTACTCCGTAGTAATTTTGATGTAAACCGAAACAAGCCATGGGGAAACGATACGAATTAAAAATAATGAATCTGTGGTACCAAATAAAAACAAGAGACCCGCAACTAGTTCTCTAGATAGTTCTCCAACAAGCTCTCTAACTAGTTCTTATATTAGTTTTTCAACTAGTTCTCCAAATTGATCTTTTCACGATCTCACGGATAGCAAGGATTCCACAAGAAATTCGAAAAAATACTTGACATTCGACCCCCCCCCCCCCCAACATCATCGGTTGCCAGAACACGCTAACAACAAAGGAAACATAAGCTAATCTGGCGAATTAAAATCCATATGAACCCTATGATACAACCAGGAGAAAGAGGAATAGTAGATGTTATCTAGTACGTCACTTTTTCTAACCTCTGTGAGCAAAAAATAACACAACTGTGAAATCTCCAAAGCCACAAATGAGTCAAAGCAAAGATAACGAATACATTATGTTTCTTTTCTTTAGAAGCTTTCCATGAAGCAGTCGATCTTCCAATGCTCAAGAGATGTAAAAGAAGGACTGTAAATATCACACCATATATGAACACGTCTCTAAACCTCCAAAGCAATGTGACATTCGAAAAAAATTATGATTATCATTTTTCAAGTTACCGTTACAAGAGGGACAAGAGATCGGCTGAATATCTATACCACATGACCAAAGGTACGAACGATGAGGCATCTGATCTAAGATTAGTCTCCATATGAAAACTTAACTTTACAAGAAAGTTTTATTCGAAGAAGTACCAGGCAGTCACCAAAGAAGGGAGAATATTATCGTTGATAACATCAAGAGCCTTTTTAACATAAAAATATCATCTTTAGCATAGACTAGATACAAATGTAACTGATCATAGATATATCAACATCAGTAAATTAAATAAGCAGTGTTATGGACTCCAAGATCATTCCTGGACCAATTCCAAATCCATTGCCGCTATTAACTTGATCAAAAAATTAAGCGATATTTTTCTAGTTCCAACCAATAAAGTCTATTTTAACAAATACTAAGAGGCGAATCACCAATCTAAATGTCCTTCCATAACCGAATACGTGTGTCACATCTCGCTTTAAAACGAAAAGAATTCAAAGGGATAAAATTCTTCGAATGAATGAAATTATACGAACCAACAATACGATCCCAAGTACCATTAAACTTAGAACCATGATGAGCAAAACCGACTTCTCTACCAAGAAGTGCATTTATGACCGTGTCTTAAAGGGCATTCGGGAAAGAAAGCCATCCCCACCGCCACTTTTGAAGAAGAGGCATATTGAATGATTTTAATCTACCAACATTCAAGCCTCTTTGTCAAAGGAAGAAAGCACGTTAGCCCATTTAATCCATATAAGCTTTCTAGAGTCTTGTCTACCTAAAAAAAACTTAACGTAAAGACATACAAAGGTTTTAAAATAAACTCAGGGGCTTTAAAAATCGAGAGATAATAAATACCAAGACTACCCATGACCGACTTGATGAGAGAAAGCCTTCACCCAATAGATAAAAGGCCCGCTTTCAAAGAAAAAGTCTCAAATAGAAACACTTAATTAAAGTCTTTTAACTGGAGATAAGATTCTCTTTTACCCAATAAGAAGCCAAGATAAGTGAAAGTGAAAGAACCACAACATGTTCAGAAATATGAGCCGTAATACACACCTCGACATCAGTATCTCTGATGTAGACTAATAAAACAACGAACTAATTGAATTTGTTGATTCCCTAAGAATGCTAGAAACAATCTTTTAACTATCGTTGATTCTAGAAGAATACCGATAATTAGGACAATTCTTAGCAAAAATCTACCAAACATAGATTTGGTGAATTACATAAACTGATTATCTCATGCCCTAGTACAATCCTTAAAAAGGATGTGGAATCGAAATAAACCCTAAAATGCAAATGGTCCGGACCTGAGCCCAAACACAAAGTCCAACAAAATGTGGAAATTTGATAAAAATACAAATAACTCATAAAATATAGTGTTTCGGACCTCGAATTTTCCATAACCCAAAAAAGTTTGGTTACAACTACGTTCCCCTCGTTTCTGCCATTGATTTTCCTAGTCCCGGGCCGGAAACGGACTTGTGTAGCCCAAGTTATGCCATTTTGAAAAAAGCCCTTCTCTTCACGCGACCTTAGGCTTCCAAATATAATTGGCCTCTATCTTCTACACTTGGACCTCCATTATTCCCCTAGGTAGATAATCGGTGTATTTTGCATTAACCTCATAGCATGTTAATTTAGCATAATTGTATATTTATTTGTCATTATATATGTACTTAGAGTGTGTTTTGTGATTATGTAGGTTACGAGCGAAATGGAATAAAATGGACGCTTTATTAATTTTTTGGAGAAAAGACATTGTGAGCGCCGATAAATGAAGAAGAAATATTGAATAAAAAGATTTGAGCGCGTCGCAATATTTTCGGTCGTCTTTTATTTGTCCGGGTTTCGTTTGAGCAATTATTGGCGTTGAGTTATTTTTTATTGGGCCAAAGTTATTATATGTCAAAAGAATGAAAAAGAAAAAAATCTTTTGGCCCATTGGACCTAAAGCCCAATAGTAAACTGACCTATTATCTATATAAAAAAAAAAAGAAGATTAGTAGGTTTTTTCTTTGCCGCAAGAAAACAAAGGTCAATCACAACAGACGAATCAATTTGGGAGTCATACCTTTGTTTTGTCGACACATAGAAAAAAAAAGCAAAATAAAAGATTGAAGAAGGGTGCCATTCGGTGGGAGTCAACACACCAAAATACAAAAACAAGAAAAGGACATACAATGGTTGACGTATATATAAAAAAGGGAAAAGTAATGTTTTATATGAAGTGGCTCGGGAACACCGCGATGTCCGGCTAATTTTGTTGTAATTCCTTCCGGTAACTTTATTTATGGTTTGATCATTACTTTTGGGTTATTATATTTTTGTTACACTGATTCATAATTTTATTTATAAATTATATTATTTGATTTGGTATTATGTTTAATTATTTGTGCAAGACAAATTATTGTTAGTTAACGATTCATACTTATTTTATTTATTTTAAAAAAAAGATGGTCGTATAATAAACATAAGTTGTACCTAAATAAATTATTAAAACATAATTATTGGTTGGATATATATAAGATTTATTATCGCGAGTCATAGATAAACATAATAAATGCCGACGTTAATTCATTCATATTAAGTCGAAATAATCTTTGTAAACGAATTGAAAAGTTTCGATAATCTATAAGTGTGATCTACCATAAATATTAGGAGCTGGAAGGAATTGCATTTTTCTTTTAATTGTTTACATCCTTATTATATTTTTATAGCTTTATTATTAGTTTAATAAGTATTTTAATTTTTAATCAGCATTTTTATTATTAAAAGTATTTTAATTGTTAGATTTCAAAACCAAAACCTTTATTGATCAGTGATCACCCCAAAACTTAAACTAAAACCATAAAGTTCTCGTGGATCCATACCCGCTTACCCTATCTAGTATAAGGTAATTAGGTTATTTTTTGACCGGCACTTCGACGTCGATAAAAAATTTCGATAATCTTTGTAAACAAATTGAAAAGTTTCGATAATCTATAAGTGTGATCAACCATAAATATTAGGAGCTGGAAGGAATTGCATTTTTCTTTTAATTGTTTACATCCTTATTATATTTTTATAGCTTTATTATTAGTTTAATAAGTATTTTAATTTTTAATCAGCATTTTTATTATTAAAAGTATTTTAGTTGTTAGATTTCAAAACCAAAACCTTTATCGATCAGTGATCACCCTAAAACTTAAACTAAAACCACATAGTCCTCGTGGATCGATACCCGCTTACCCTATCTAGTATAAGGTAATTAGGTTATTTTTTGACCGGCACTTCGACGTCGATCAAAAATTTGGCGCCGCTACCGGGGACTCAGTGAGCTTTTCGTTTAAGTTTTTGTAATATTTTTCTTAAATAAAATACAAAAATACAAAAAGATTTTATTTTTCTTGTTTGTTTGTTTGTTTGTTTGTTTGTTTTGTTTATTGTGAGTGTGCAGGTTAGTGTATGCGCACACGTAGATCGGGACGTACATCACCGTTAGCTTCCGATCCTGAGGTTGAGAAAAGTGCACGACTGCGGAGGAAAACGTTTCGACAGTTTTCTACTAATCTTAATTTTTCAGGTTTAGCAGAGCTTTTCGCTGAAATGCCAGGTGACGAAGATGTTGGCGGAAGTGCTCGCGGAAGTAGTAGCGGAGAAGAATCCCCACCACGGGGTGTTGATTCTTATTACAGGCCGGGGATCTTCGAGGATCCCTCGCCTATCGTTTATCCAGATCCGGTTAAAGGGGTTACAAGTAACTTCAAGATCCAGCCGAACCTCATAGCAATCTTGCCAGTGTTTAGAGGCCGTGAGGAGCCATACGCACATCT
Source organism: Glebionis coronaria (assembly GCA_025667525.1). Lineage (NCBI taxonomy): Eukaryota > Viridiplantae > Streptophyta > Magnoliopsida > Asterales > Asteraceae > Glebionis > Glebionis coronaria. Next base: position 288,533,690 of record CM046880.1, on the reverse strand, counting down.
ACGAGAATTCTTCTCAATTGCTGACACACATCATGTTAATAACATTACCAAGGATGAGGTAAGACTTCGCCTTTTTCCTTTTTCTCTTAAAGATCAAGCTAAGGACTGGTTCTCATCTCTTGAGCCAGGTAGTATTAACTCATGGTCTGATATGCAATCTGCTTTTCTTGAGGAATTTTATTCTATAAGTAAAACTGCTGCCATTAAGAATAAGATTAAATCCTTTCGTCAAATCCCAGGCGAGCAGTTTCATGAAGCATTTAGTAGACTTAAGGAGTTATTAAGAACTTTCCCTCATCACGATGTTCCAAAATGGGAGCTTTTCAAAGTCTTCTATGATGGGTTGGATTATAATAACCAACAATTTGTGATGGCCACTAGTGGGGGTATGTTTTTCTCGCGACCTATGGAGGAAGAATGGGAATTTTTTGAAAAACTAAGCAAAGGTTCTAAGATCCAAGCTTCAGTGGATCGAAACAACCACCCATCTTCCGCTAATTATGTGTCTAACCAACGTGGCACAAATTCTGAAATTAGCGAGTTAAGTAAGAAAGTTGATCTTTTGTTGAAAAATATAGGAAAAGGTGTGCCAAATGTGTCTAATGTGTCGCATAGTGGGTGTTCAATGTGTGGTGATCCAAGTCACTCTGTCGATAATTGTCAAAGTTGGGGGCGCCACCGAATGAGGAGGTGAATGGAGTCTATGGTCGTCATCCACGAAATGACCAATTCTCCGAAAGTTACAATCCTGGATGGCGCAATCACCCCAATCTCCGTTGGAAAGATGAAGACAATCTCCCTAATAATACCCAACAACAACACTATGGTTACAAACCAAGGTACGAGGGTGGCGATTCATCTAATTTCCAACAAAATTCTTACAATCATAGGCCACAACAACAATATCCAAATCAGGGCCAAGGCCAAGATGATAACCGTCTCTTGAACCTTGACCGAAAGTTTGATAGGCTTATGGATTCATTGTCTACCAACAATCAAGAGATCAATAGAAAATTCGAGGTCACTAATCAAAGACACGAGACCACTACTAAATCTATTGCAGCTCTTAAGAGACAAGTTGGTCAATTAGCGGATCAATTAAGCAAAAGAGATGAGGGAAGGCTACCGAGCTACCCCACCATGAATCCCGCACACAAGAAAAATGGAAATGAGCACGTGAATATGGTGACATCTCTTCGAAACGGTAAAATCTACAACAATGACAAGGGAATTCCAAATTCTCCTGATGTCGAGGATTTCGTCACTGAAGATGAAATCATTGTTGAAGGTAAAAATTCTGATAATGTTAAGTCCGGTTCTGAGTTGGTAAATGATTTGTTAAATGATTTTCCTAAACCAACAACACCAAATCTTAAAGCTACGAAAACTCCCGAAGTTGATGAGGGTGGTGTGTCCATCACACCTTACCCTACGACTTTGGAGAAATCGACATCTGCAAGGTTAGCTAAAAAGGGTCCTCATGCTGAGGATATGTGGGAGACTTTCAAGCAAGTTAAAATCAATCTCCCCCTTACTGATGCTATCAAGCAAATTACTGCTTATGCCAAGTTTTTAAAGGACTTGTGTACTCAGAAGAGGAAGCTGAAGGCGTCTTCGCCTAAAAAGATTGACCTAACTGAGCATGTTAGTGCAGTCTTATCTAGCTCCCTTCCTCCTAAATTCAAAGATCCTGGAGCACCGTTGATTTCAGTTGTGGTCGGAAATATTGCCATTAAGAAGGCGCTCCTTGATCTTGGTGCCAGTATTAACATCCTTCCTGATAGTTTGGTTGATAAGTATGACTTAGGAACTCTTCGTAAGACAGACACCATTATTTCTTTAGCCGATCGATCTACTAAAATTCATAGAGGTATCTTAGAGGATGTTATTGTGAAAGTTGATGATTTCTATTACCCAGATGACTTCTTTGTTATGGACACCGAGTCACAATACAAAGATGTTCAACCAACTATTATCCTTGGGCGCCCATTCTTAGCCATGATAGATGCTAGGATTAATTGTCGGACTGGCGCCATGGATATTGCCTTCGATAATAAGAAGATAAGATTGAATGTGTTTAATTCTATGAATTCTCCTATGATGAATGAATGCTACCAAGTTGATGTGATCGATGAGGAAGTTCAAAAACATGCACCCCGTTTGGTTAAGGATGATCCTTTGGAATTATATCTAACTGGTGATAATGAGGAGATTCTTGATGTTGCTGAAGTTCTAGAGATTCAAGAGTGTTTGTTCAGTTCTTTGGACCATCAAAAACCACCTTGGTCATATAAAGTGGAGCCCTTACCTTCTACTTTTGACACGGCTACGAAGCCGTCTTTGGAGGTGCCTCCAACTCTTGAGCTAAAACCTTTGCCATCTAATCTCAAATATGCTTTTCTAGCTCCTAACAATACATTACCCGTTATTGTTGCTTATGATCTTTCTGAATCACAAGAGGAAGCACTTTTAAAAGTGCTTTCAAAGTACAAAGCAGCAGTGGGATGGATGATTGCAGATTTAAAAGGGATCAGCCCTTCAATGTATGCATCGAATTGTTATGGACCCAGATATTAAGCCAGCAAGAGATGCGCAAAGGCGTCTGAATCCTAATATGAAAGAGGTGGTGAAGACGGAAGTTCTTAAATGGTTAGATGCTGGTATCATCTATCCCATCTCGGATAGTAAATGGGTAAGTCCTACTCAAACGGTGCCTAAAAAGGCCGGAATCACCGTTGTTGAAACCGAGAATGGGGAAAAGCTCACAACCCGACCAGTCACTGGGTGGAGAGTTTGTATAGATTACCGTAAGCTGAATAATACCACATCTAAAGATCACTTCCCACTACCCTTCATTGATCAAATAGTTGAGAAGCTTTCTGGTAAGAAATTCTATTGCTTCTTGGATGGGTACTCTGGTTATAATCAAATACCCATCCATCCTGATGACTAGGCCAAAACTACGTTTACGTGTCCATACGGGACGTTTGCATTTCGAAGAATGCCCTTTGGGCTGTGTAATGCACCGGCTACCTTTCAGTGGTGTCTAATGAGTATCTTTTCTGACATGGTTGGAGAATCTGTAGAGATATTTATGGATGATTTCTCCATCTTTGGTAAATCCTTTGAAAGCTGCCTTGATCAGCTTGAAAGTGTGTTAATAAGATGCACCGAAACTAATCTGGTGCTTAGTTGGGAGAAGAGCCATTTCATGGTTCGAGAGGGAATTTTATTAGGGCATGTTGTGTCTGAAAAAGGATTTGACGTTGACCGTGCCAAAGTTCAAGTAATTTCGACCCTTCCTCCTCCCACTACCGTCAAAGGTGTGCGATCTTTTCTTGGTCATGCCAGGTTCTATAGGCGATTTATTAAAGATTTTAGTGCAATATCAAAGCCTCTTTGCAATCTACTCTTAAAAGATTCATGCTTTGACTTTAATGAATCGTGTCTTAAAGCATTCAATATGCTTAAGCAAAAGCTTGTAGAAGCCCCTATTCTGCAATCACCTGATTGGTCGAAGCCTTTCAAGATCATGTGTGATGCGAGTGATTATACCGCTGGGGCGTATCTAGTACAGCGGGTCGATAAGAAACCCGTTGTAATCTTTTATGCTAGTAAGACTTTTTCAGAAGCTCAAATGAATTACACCACTACTGAAAAAGAGTTGTTAGCCGTGGTTTTTGCTCTTGATAAGTTTAGGTCATATATTTGGGGGCATTCTAAGGTGATAGTATTTTCAGATCATAGTGCCTTAAGACATTTGTTGACTAAGAAAGAGACAAAACTGAGGTTGCTTAGGTGGATTTTGCTTTTACAGGAATTTAATCTAGAAATTCGGGATAAAAAGGGGTCAGAAAATGTAGTTGCCGATCATTTGTCTAGAATTATCCTTCCGCCGTTCAACCCTTCTGATGTGATTAAGGAAAGCTTTCCGGATGAAAGTCTATTTGAGGTTTCTAAGGTTCCTTGGTACGCAAATATAGTTAATTACCTAGCTGTTAAAAAGCTTCCAGATTTTTTGTCCAAGCAACAAAGAAAATACTTCTTCTCCCATTTGAAGCATTATTTTTTGGAGGATCCAGAGCTCTATAAGGTGTGTGCTGACCAAGTTGTTAGGAGATGTGTTCCCGACCACGAGCATATGGACATATTGGCTCATTGCCATTCTTATGCATGTGGTGGTCACTTTGGTGCTACGAAAACTGGGCATAAAGTCCTGCAAAGCGGTTTCTTTTGGCCGACTTTATTCAAGGATGCCTAGTCTTTTGTGAAAGCGTGTATTCGTTGCCAACAAGTTGGAGGGATTTCAAGGCGTGATCAAATGCCTATGAATCCCATACTTGTTGAGATCTTTGACGTGTGGGGTATTGATTTTATGGGACCATTCCCCACTTCCCATGGCAATGTTTACATTTTAGTGGCAGTTGATTATGTGTCAGATGTATCGTGGATAGTATATGTGATAATTAGATACGTTATAGGGTAAATTAGAAAATTACCTTTAAGAAAAAGCAATAGACTAATAATACCAATGACGAATTCAATTAAACACGTGAGTGAGTCGAGTTCGTTGTACACGAAGATCTTATGAATTTGAGACGTTTTGTTTTGATTTGGACAATCGATTAGAATTGGTTATCGGTTTTTAAACTACGATTAAAATCTACTAATTTTAAACTATTTAAAGTAAACCTAAAGTGCATGAATCGTAAACCCGCCTATTTTAAATACTTAATTACTTAAAATTAAGACACTATTCAAAAATTAAACCAATATAATATTCTTCTAAAAAATTATTCTATTTAAAAACTACAACTTTAAATCTATTTAAAAAATTCTAATTAAACTTTTTATAACTAATTTACCTTATTTAAAAATAAATCTATTTCAAAACTATATTTATTAAAATCTAAAGTTATAAAAATCTATCTAACTAATTAAACTTTTTTAAATAAAAACATTTTTTTTATTTATTTTATTTTATTTATTTATTTTAAACTACTTATTTTTATTAAAGATTAACTTTAATTAAAATTAAAAGTAATATATTAAATAAAAACGTGACAATTGGTAATTAAACTAAAACAAAACCTGCCAGCTAGATTTACACTATATTAATGAAAGAAAGGGAAATAAAATCAAAAAGGGCAATAGCCCAGATGGTTATCACGTTAGACCTATAAGCAGGAGGTCTCGAGTTCGAAACCCCCACGAGACATACTTTTTGGAATTAATTACTTTTTGGCAGATTACAACAAGCAGTCTTAAGGAAGACTTTGGTAAGCTTATTGGCTTATGTACTTTCAGGAAACAGCTTAATTGGCTTATCAGTTAGTTGAATCTGATAAGCAATTTACTCGAACAAAACTTGCATAAATTCAGAAGAAATAAGCAATCAAATTCAATTTATCAAACAAAGCTGGATAATCGGCAAATCACAACCAGAAACAAACCAAAACAGACTCAATCTATAACAGTTTAAATCAGCTGTTCATTTAACAAGCAAATCTCAAATCAAAGAAAAACATATTACAAAATTCAGTAACTTAACTATAAGCATACAGAAAATAAGGAACAGATTAAAACCAATACTAAACTAAACACAATGCTGATTCAACTTTTTAGATAAATCAGTCCAAGTTAAATCAACCCAAAATAAGCATTCTAAGGTAATTAAGAATAATACTAGCAATAATCTCAGTTCTTATATCAAATTAAAACAACAAATACAAGTATCAACAGTAAAACTGTATCAACTAAATATCCAAAATCTCACAATATCAGATGCACAGTTATATAACTAGGCAAATAAATCTTTTAAAGCAATAACTAAATCATTCTAACCTAAACTTCAACTTAAAACTGAACAATCAAGACAAATCATAAGATTCTAACATAGCAAAAATTCTAACAGTCCAAAAATTATTTCAGATCGAACAAATGCAGAAAGTTAAACAGATTTAAAACAACAAATAGCAAACCCCAACATAAAAAAAACGAACAACAACAATATTAATACTACTAAATCATACGAACATCAATATTCAGCATCACCTAAGCATTTAAAACGAAAACTCAAACATAACATTAAATCCAAACTAAAAGCATGAAACTAAAAGATAAACTCACCTTTTGGAGATTTCCATTGGGAAGAAAGCAAGCGCTGAGCTGCCTTAGAACCCGAATCACAACCACCAGACATCACCAAACAGAACATCATTCGAACCTCATTCAACCGAGATCACCATTCAATAACAAGTAACTTTTGATACTTTTCCAGTTGGGAAAAGTATTGATCCAAACTTTAACTTTAAATATTAGATTTAAACTATTAACAAGCTTAAATCTAACATCTTAAACATTATTATTGTGAAATAGTTATAAGACTAAATTCATGTATTAATCAAGCAGTAAAGAAAATAAATGACACGCGATGAAGATAACTGAACTTTTATTAATATTCCCAGAAATAATACAGGATTTAAAGAGAAATACAGAAATTAATCTAAAATAATTTCAACATAATAACTTTAAAGCTAAAGAAAAGATGAATTACAAGTAAAAATTGGGGGTATTTATAGCCCCCCCAAGGCTGTTGGTGAGCGAATATGCGCATCTTCTTGAGAATATTCTTTTCTTCTTTCAGCCTTTGGATCAATCTCTCTATTCTCTTTCTTGAAACGAATGGCTGTGATGATACAACCTAGCACACGGATCGCCAACGTGGCATCCGTGTGCTAGTTGTGCTTCTTCTTTGGGATGTGATTGGCTAAATGAGGTGTTGAAACCAGTAATCTTCGGCCACGTAGCATAACTTCTCCACCTCTTCTCTTCCTTAAACCATGGGGGTTTTATTCCCCATGGTGTGAATTATTTAAATAAATAAAAAGCCCCATTTAACATGGACTAATTATTTACCTAGGGTTTAGAACAGTGGTGATTTACAACGATCCGCCTCCTTGAATTTTTGAGAGATTCATACTTGGACCACGACTTCTTCATTTTTCTCCAATCTTTATTTGGGATTTTGATTTACAACGATCCGCCTCCTATTTGGACTTGGCTTCATTTATCCTCATACCTTATTTTGGTCTTTTTGGATAGACTTCTCCATGACTTTTTGGGAGTATTTTGCTTTTCGTCGTGTGTCTCGATCCTTCATATTGATTTTTGATAAATGAATCTTCACATCACTTGAGATCTTTAGCAATAAAACATAGCCCTCATGTCTTGTTAGGACCTTTTTGGACTCGCCAATCTTCGCATCCCGCTTCAATAAGTTATGCCTTGGCTATGAACTCTAATCCATACCGAGCAACTTTTAAACGATCTTGGGCTAGAAGCTAAGTAACTTTTCAAATCGTTCAACATTATTTATTGAAATTAAATTTTATTAACAAGTGATGGGAGAATAGGCTCATAATTAACTTACATAAATTCCCGAAAGAATACCGAACTTATAATTGGCTCTATCATCTCTTGTTCTCCATATTGTAAAATTCCAAGAATGAAATCAATGGATACTTAGCCTATCAAATCAAAGTTTTGGGTTTTCAAGTCATCTATAGGATCTTGCAACTTCTTATACTTTTACAAGTTTTAGAATTTGTGTTTTAAAGTTCCCTTGATAAACGACTTTCTAGGATCAATTATAGGAGCTTGCGAAAAGTTCTTGTTCTTAACTCGTATGAATTAAGACTTTCGCGTTTTAAAGCTCCCTATATAATAGCCTAGCAAAACTTAATTCAAATACGTTAAGGAAAAGCTAAGGTTAAAAACCGAGTCGAGTCAAAAACTATTCTTATTGAAAGCCTACATTCGTGTCAAAAACACTTATTTTATTTATTAAAACTTAAAAATAACACAAAAAATTTAAAATTTTATTAAAAAAATGAGAAAAAGATTACGTTTGGACACGACAAAAGCAATTGCAAGCGATTATATCGACTGACTCCCCCATGCTAAAACCAAACATTGTCCTCAATGTTTCTTAGCTCAAGAGTAACACCCCCTTGCTAAAACACGAAGAGTCTAATGCAAACTCCTAGCATGGAAAGAGTACGCAAATCTATAAGCCGTTTATTAAGTATGCCTCAAGATAATACGTTAGTCGATAAAAATCAAGGGATAGAAAGTGTGCCCCTTTTTGGCATTTAAAGAATGGAAGATCAAGTGGATCGGCAAAAACCAAACACGGGAGTCTTTAATGATAAGGGTCATACCTAAGATCACAACACAACAAATCACGAGCACGAGCTTGAAAGATCAATCCTTATTAGGTGTTAGAAAATAGAAAGAAAATAGAATGAATGGGACTCCCCCACAAGGCACCTCGTTTTTGTTAACCGAGTCATGAGCTCGACTCGATCTCCGCATTCATTGGTCCTTAGGGAAAGTTTGAAGATCCGGGACAACCTCCGTAGGTATGTCCCCTCCATAGTAATGTTTCACACGATGACCATTCACCTTAAAGTTAGGCCCGTCTTTTTGAGCTAGCTCAACGGTGCCATAAGGGAAAACTTGTGCAATGGTGAATGGTCCGGACCAACGGGATTTAAGCTTGCCCGAGAAAATCTTAAGTCTAGAGTTGAATAAGAGGACTTGATCACCAACATTGAAAATGCGGTTTTTGATCTTTGAGTCATGAATCCTCTTAGTCTTCTCTTTGTAGATCAAAGAATTTTCATAAGCTTGATCCCTTAATTCACTTAGTTCATTCAATTGAACCTTGCGATGATCACCCGCGGTCCCCAAATCAAAGTTACAATGCTTAAGAGCCCAATACGCCTTATGTTCGAGTTCAATTGGCAAGTGGCATGCTTTTCCGTAGACCAACCTAAATGGTGTACAACCAATTGGCGTCTTGTGAGCCGTACGGAAAGCCCACAATGCATCGTCCAATTTATCCGACCATGAAGTGCGATTCTCTCCAATAGAACGCTCCAAAATCCTTTTAAGAGCTCGGTTTGAAACCTCCACTTGACCACTCGTTTGAGGGTGATAAGCCGTAGAAAGTCGATGAGTGACACCATATTTCTTTAGAACTTTTGTAAATTGTTCATTACAAAAATGGGTCCCACGATCACTTATAATAGCCCGCGGAGTTCCAAACTAGCAAAGAGTTGTTTCAAAAATTTCACCACAACTCGAGCATCATTCGTGGGCAAAGCCTTAGCTTCAACCCATTTAGACAAATAGTCCACGGCTACGAGAATGTATTTGTTTCCTTTCGAAGATGGAAACGGCCCCATAAAATCGATCCCCCATATGTCAAAGATTTCACAAACTTGGATAATGTTTTGAGGCATTTCATCCCTTTGTGAGTTCTTTCCTTAACGTTGACAAGAATCACAAGTCTTGATCAAGTCTTGGGCATCACGATATATGGAAGGCCAAAAGAAGCCGGCATCAAAGACTTTCTTCGCGGTGGCGTTAGCACCATGATATCCCCCGGTGGGTCCTTCATGACAAGATTTAAGGATATCTTGAGCTTCTTTGCCAAACACGCACCTACGAATCACTTGATCCGCGCACACACGAAACAAATAGGGGTCGTCCCAAAAGTAGTAGGAGATATCCTTGAAAAACTTTCGTTTTTGTTGGGACGACATACCCTTGATCACAAACTTCCCCGCATGGTAATTTGCGATGTCCGCAAACCATGGGGTACTATCATCACCACGAAAAGCAACCATACCAAGCGTCTCGAGAGGAAATGTTTCATTGATTTCCTTGTTCTCTCGATCGCTTTGGTGAGGATTCTCAAGTCGAGATAAATGATCGGCCGCGAGATTCTCGGATCCTTTTTTGTCTAGAATTTTGACATTAAATTCTTGAAGGAGGAGAATCCACCGGAGTAACCTCGGCTTAGCATCTTGTTTATTAAGAAGATATTTGATAGCCGAGTGGTCCATATACAATATGGTTTGAGACAAGACGAGATATGGTCTAAACTTTTCAAAAGCATACACAACGGCAAGAAACTCCTTTTCCGTTGTAGTGTACTTTGTTTGAGCATCCGTCATAGTCTTACTTGCATAATGTATAGGCAAGAAGTGTTTTAACTTACGTTGCCCCAAAACCGCACCTACCGCGTAATCACTAGCATCACACATAATTTCAAAAGGTAGATCCCAATCCGGGGCAACTAAGATTGGAGATTCGGTTAACTTCTTTTTAAGCATCTCAAAGGCTTGAATACACTCATCCGAAAAGATGAAAGGAGTCTCTTTTTCCAAAACATGGGTCATAGGCTGAGCTATCTTAGAGAAGTCTTGTATAAAACGACGATAGAAGCCGGCATGGCCGAGAAAACTCCTTACTCCCTTAACGGTGGTGGGTGGAGGCAATTTGGCAATCACGTCGATTTTAGCCCTATCAACCTCAATACCGGCCTTAGAGATCTTATGTCCTAACACAATTCCCTCTTTGCACATGAAGTGACATTTCTCATAATTAAGCACAAGATTAGTTTCCTCACAACGTTGCAACATTCTTTCAAGGTTAGAGAGACATGAAGTGAAAGATTCCCCAAAAACCGAAAAGTCATCCATGAAGACTTCCATGGTTTTCTCGATCATATCATGGAAAATGGCCATCATACACCTTTGGAACGTCCCCGGAGCATTGCATAGTCCAAAAGGCATGCGACGATAGGCAAATGTTCCATAAGGACAAGTGAATGTGGTCTTTTCTTGATCATGAGGGTCAATGGGGATTTGGAAATAGCCGGAAAATCCATCCAAAAAGCAATAGAACTCATTCCCCGCTAGTCTCTCTAACATTTGATCCATAAAAGGTAATGGAAAATGATCCTTCCTAGTGGCATCATTAAGTTTCCTATAATCAATACAAACACGCCAACCGGTCACAAGTCTAGTAGGAATCAATTCATTATCCTCATTAGTAACAACCGTCATTCCTCCTTTCTTTGGAACACAATGCACGGGGCTAACCCATGGACTATCCGAGATAGGGTAGATCATTCCGGCGTCTAGAAGTTTAGTGACTTCCTTTTTGATCACCTCATGAATCTTTGGATTGACCCTTCTTTGATTTTGGATAGCGGGTTTTGTAATCATCCTCCATTAGAATTTTATGAGTACAAAATTTGGGATCTATACCCTTAATGTCGGAGATTTTCCATGAAATGGCCTGTTTATGTTTCTTAAGCACTTTGATAAGCTCATCCTTTTCATTTTCCTTTAATCCCTTAGCAATAATCACCGGTAACTTATCCGTTCCTTCAAGAAAAGCATACTCCAAATGAGTGGGTAATTCCTTAAGTTCTAATTCGGGTGCTTTCTCAATAGATGTTTTCACTTTAGTTTCATTAACACTCACAACTTTTAAATCCATAGGTGGAGATTCAAAAGGATCCATATTCAACAATTTTTCAATCAACGCAATATCTCCCTCGGGATCAAAATTCTCACTATCAAACTCACTAGGATCAAACGGTGTGCTAAGGTAATCATCAATTTCCTTCTCGATTTTTGAATAACCATTATTCTCAAGCTCTTCAAGAACGAAGTCACCTCCCTCAAATGGAGTGAGTGGAGGCTTAGCCGAAGAGATAATAGGATTCGATGAAGTGGGATTGCCACTTTTAGAAGTATCCGAAAAACCAAGCATATCTTGCGAAGCCTCTTCGCTAGCAACATCAATCACATCGACTTGATTGATTGATTCCTCGTCGTCTTCGGAAGAAAACTTCGAGATGTTACCAACATTAAGAGTGATACTTTCATCATCAAAACGTAAAGTCAATTTTCCCTCTCTCATGTCAACTAAAGAACTAGCCGTATTTAAAAACGGTCGTCCCGAAATAAGAGGCACTCGAAAATTTTCCGGATAATCACAAATCACAAAATCCACCGGAAAAATGAGCTTTCCTACTTTTACTAATACGTCCTCGGCTATACCTTTTGGAAAGGTGATCGATCGATCCGCTAGCTCGATAGTCATTTTAGTAGGTGAAAGCTCGGGAAGTGATAACCTTTTCCTTACGGAAAGAGGCATCAAGTTAATGCTAGCGCCAAGATCGGCTAATGCTAAGCATTCTCCCATATTAGGGAAATCACATGGTATCAAAATATGACCGGGGTCTCCAAGCTTTTTGGGAAACTTTTTAGAGAGAACCGCGGAATAACTTTCATTTAAAGAGGTAGATACTTCAACTAACTTCTCCTTATCATTCATCAACCTTTTAATTGTAGAAGCAAACTTAGGCATGCTAAGCAATGCATCCGCGAAACTAAGATTAATATACATTTTCTTAAACACATCTAAAAACGTAGAAACTTGAGCATTGGTCTTTTCGCGGAGCTTCTCTTTGGTAAGTCTCGAAGGGTAGGGTAGTGTGGGTTTAGTCTTCGGAAGCTCGGGTTCCGGAATAGGCAATTGGTCTACCTTTGGTGGAATAGGAATTTCTTTTTCTTTAACCACCTCGGGTTCTTGCTCCACTTCCCTCACCGGAGAGGTACTCACATGTGGAAGCAAAGTCCGTCTAAAGATTTCCCACTACGTGTGGTTATGGCTTTCATCTCACCCTTTGGGTTTGGAATGGTATTACTAGGTAAGCAACCCGAAGACGAGGAAGGTTTGGTCATAAACGATTCAACCATCGAAAGCAATTTATTTTCACCTTGTTCTAAACTTTGTTGCATACGAATATGATTTTGCTCTAATCTTTGCTCAAAACGGGGTTGGTTTTGTTCTAGCCTTTGTTGATTAAGCTCAATCTTATTGTTTTGCCCTTTAATCGTATTTTGAAACTCATTTTTCAAAGTTTCCATTTGTCCTTGAATGTTATTTTGAAAAGCTTTTAAACTTTCCTCGTTAATGTAGCTTGACAAATCATTTTGATTATTGCTTTGAAAACCTTGATTGTTTCGATTAACATTAAACCCATTTCCTTGATTAAAATTCCCTTGGTTACCACGGTTAAAATTATTCCCATTATTTCCATTGTTGTACCTATTTTGAACCGGTGGAAAACCCGGTGGAGCAACATGATTTTGACGAGGAACTTGACCGTTGGAGCCATAAGTTCCCGTCACGGCAAAAGCATTAGCTTGATCAAAACCCGTGTTTAAACAAGCATAATTAGGATGTGCTCCACCACATGATACACAAAAACTCTCAACCATATTAATGGATCCATGAGGATCCTTCCTAAGCTCATTCAAAATTGTGTCAATCTTAGAGTCCAATCTAGCAATCTCGTGATTAGATGAATTCACATTGGAAACAACCGGTGTATTTCGTGAATATTGTGCTCTAGACTTATCCTCAATTATTCTCCACGCGTCTCTCGGTGTTTTTCTTAAAAGATTACCACCCGCGGCGGAATTTAAAGAATCTTGTTCAATCATATTTAGCCCATTATAGAAAGTATTTATTTGATGCAATTCCGAGAAACCGTGGTGTAGACATTGTCTCAACAAATCCTTAAATCTTTCCCAAGCAACCCCAAACGATTCATGCACTTTTTGTTCAAATCTAGTGATCTCATTTTTAAAGTGTGTTGTCTTGGAAGGTGGAAAGAAATAATTCATAAACTTTGACACTAAATCATCCCAAGTTAAAATCGAACCCGGTGGTTCTTTCTCATACCAAAGCTTAGCATTACCCTCGAGTGAGTACGGAAAAAGCATGAGCTTAATCACGTCATTCGGCACATCTCTAAACTTGAGAGTCGAGGTAATTCGATTAAAATTCCGAATGTGAGAATGCGGGCTATCGGTCTCATTGCCACGAAATTGGTCGGCACGAATGAGCGATAAAAGACCCGTCTTAATCTCAAAATGATCCGCCAAAATATCCGGCACAACGATTGCTTCCCCATACCCTTCGGAGAGTGCACGGAGCAATTCCTCCATTGTTCGGTTATCGGCCATCTCTACAACAATAGGTGGAATCTCGGGTTCCACTATTCGTTGTTGACGATTTCTATTTCTACGAGGAATATTTTCAAGCCTATTAAAATCAATCACAAGACGAGAAGAACGTAATTGCTTACACTACAAAGACGAGAATTTAGAGGATTGAAGAAAAGAAATTAGACAAGAAGAAGATTATTTTTGGTATTTTTATTTGGTATTGCTCAATCAAAAATGATCGATAAAAAACAAGGAATAAGGATAACTACTATGGAAGTAAATTACCCTCGGTCGACTTTGAAACGATAGGTGAAAACCTAAACGTCTCGAGGTTCAATAAGTAAACAACAAAAAATAAGATTTATTACTACTTGAGTCGGCAAACCAATAATAGGTTGTCCCTCTCAATATACGCACAAGCAAGCGGGGAAACGAGGTGGCACAAAGCACTTAAAAACCTTTTTCCTTAGACGGCCTTTTATAGCACGTCGCCTTATACCCACCTTATAGTTTGTATAAATCGAGTTCAAACTTCTTATTAGTATTTATCTATTTTGCCTTTATTTTTGTTTTGGGTTCGACTACAATAGCTAGGTGATGAAATCCCAACTAAGGCTTATTTGAAAGATATGTAAAATTATTGTGCTACGTAATACAATATATTATTCACAAAAAACGAGAAAACCGATACATACTATATAATAGAAAAATAACAAAACTTTCCGAGGACGGAAAGGGTCTTCAAATCCACGATCAACAAATCTCCACAAAAGACGAATCGTACACAAGATCCCCGGCAGCGGCGCCAAAATTTTTTGATGTATCGTGGATAGTATATGTGATAATTAGATACGTTATAGGGTAAATTAGAAAATTACCTTTAGGAAAAAGTAATAGACTAATAATACCAATGACGAATTCAATTAAACACGTGAGTGAGTCGAGTTCGTTGTACACGAAGATCTTATGAATTTGAGACGTTTTGTTTTGATTTGGACAATCGATTTGAATTGGTTATCGGTTTTTAAACTACGATTAAAATCTACTAATTTTAAACTATTTAAAGTAAACATAAAGTGCATGAATCGTAAACCCGCCTATTTTAAATACTTAATTACTTAAAAATTAAGACACTATTCAAAAATTAAACCAATATAATATTCTTATAAAAAATTATTCTATTTAAAAACTACAACTTTAAATCTATTTAAAAAATTCTAATTAAACTTTTTATAACTAACTTACCTTATTTAAAAATAAATCTATTTCAAAACTATATTTATTAAAATCTAAAGTTATAAAAATCTATCTAACTAATTAAACTTTTTAAATAAAAACATTTTTTTAATTTATTTTATTTATTTATTTATTTTAAACTACTTATTTTTATTAAAGATTAACTTTAATTAAAATTAAAAGTAATATATTAAATAAAAACGTGACAATTGGTAATTAGACTAAAACAAAACCTGCCAGCTAGATTTACACTATATTAATGAAAGAAAGGGAAATAAAATCAAAAAGGGCAATAGCCCAGATGGTTATCACGTTAGACCTATAAGCAGGAGGTCTCGAGTTTGAAACCAACACGAGACATAATTTTTGGAATTAATTACTTTTTGGCAGATTACAACAAGCAGTCTTAGGGAAGAGTTTGGTAAGCTTATTAGCTTATGTACTGTCAGGAAACAGCTTAATTGGGCTTATCAGTTAGTTGAATCTGATAAGCAATTTACTCGAACAAAACTTGCATAAAATTCAGAAGAAATAAGCAATCAAATTCAATTTATCAAACAAAGCTGGATAATCGGCAAATCACAACCAGAAACAAACCAAAACAGACTCAATCTATAACAGTTTAAATCAGCTGTTCATTTAACAAGCAAATCTCAAATCAAAGAAAAACATATTACAAAATTTAGTAACTTAACTATAAGCATACAGAAAATAAGGAACAGATTAAAACCAATACTAAACTAAACACAATGCTGATTCAACTTTTCAGATAAATCAGTCCAAGTTAAATCAACCCAAAATAAGCATTCTAAGGTAATTAAGAATAATACTAGCAATAATCTCAGTTCTTATATCAAATTAAAACAACAAATACAAGTATCAACAGTAAAACTGTATCAACTAAATATCCAAAATCTCACAATATCAGATGCACAGTTATATAACTAGGCAAATAAATCTTTTAAAGCAATAACTAAATCATTCTAACCTAAAATTCAACTTAAAACTGAACAATCAAGACAAATCATAAGATTCTAACCTAGCAAAAATTCTAACAGTCCAAAAATTATTTCAGATCGAACAAATGCAGAAAGTTAAACAGATTTAAAACAACAAATAGCAAACCCCAACATAAAAAAAAACGAACAACAACAATATTAATACTACTAAATCATACGAACATCAATATTCAGCATCACCTAAGCATTTAAAACGAAAACTCAAACATAACATTAAATCCAAACTAAAAGCATGAAACTAAAAGATAAACTCACCTTTTGGAGATTTCCATTGGGAAGAAAGCAAGTGCTGAGCTGCCTTAGAACCCGAATCACAACCACCAAACATCACCAAACAGAACATCATTCGAAGCTCATTCAACCGAGATCACCATTCAATAACAAGTAACTTTTGATACTTTTCCAGTGGGGAAA
Organism: Glebionis coronaria; assembly: GCA_025667525.1. Taxonomy (NCBI): domain Eukaryota; kingdom Viridiplantae; phylum Streptophyta; class Magnoliopsida; order Asterales; family Asteraceae; genus Glebionis; species Glebionis coronaria. The sequence continues at coordinate 288,517,138 of CM046880.1, read as the reverse complement.
AGTATTGATCCAAACTTTAACTTTAAATATTAGATTTAAATTATTAACAAGCTTAAATCTAACATCTTAAACATTATTATTGTGAAATAATTATAAGACTAAATTCATGTATTAATCAAGCAGTAAAGAAAATAAATGACACGCGATGAAGATAACTGAACTTTTATTAATATTCCCAGAAATAATACAAGATTTAAAGAGAAATACAGAAATTAATCTGAAATAATTTCAACATAATAACTTTAAAGCTAAAGAAAAGATGAATTACAAGTAAAAATTGGGGGTATTTATAGCCCCCCCAAGGCTGTTGGTGAGCGAATATGCGCATCTTCTTGAGAATATTCTTTTCTTCTTTCAGCCTTTGGATCAATCTCTCTATTCTCTTTCTTGAAACGAATGGCCGTGATGATACAACCTAGCACACGGATCGCCAACGTGGCATCCGTGTGCTAGTTGTGCTTCTTCTTTGGGATGTGATTGGCTAAATGAGGTGTTGAAACCAGTAATCTTCGGCCACGTAGCATAACTTCTCCACCTCTTCTCTTCCTTAAACCATGGGGGTTTTATTCCCCATGGTGTGAATTATTTAAATAAATAAAAAGCCCCATTTAACATGGACTAATTATTTACCTAGGGTTTAGAACAGTGGTGATTTTTTTATTGGTTTTGTTGAAAGAAAAATTGGGGAAGAAGGGTGAAAACATAGAAAACATCGAAGGCATTATTTAATGAGTGAGAGAAAGTGGGTGATAAGGGAATTTGTTTGAGATGTGAATGAAACGTGTATGGGTTTATTTATTGTGTGGAGTGACACGTGAGTGGTTGAATATTAGCAAATGAATGGAACGGTTTTGGAAAATATCTTGGTGAGAAAAAAACGTGTAGTATAAATAGATGGATGAGAGGTAAATGTGATTGAGTGGAATATGTAACGCGTTTTTACTCCCAACCCTAGCAGGCCCATTATTCGTTTCATTTAATCTTGGGCTTGGGCTCAAGTAGTAAAAACTTTTTGAACCGTGTACTAAACTCCATTTTTGGGCCTTTTTGAATTTTCAAACACACAACATAGTATCATAAATGGGCTTTTGAGCCTATTTATCCAATTGTGGGACCCACTTGGCCCAAATCATTTATTTAAATATTAAATCCTCTAAATCGAACTCGATTTTGGCTTCTTGATCTTTTTCATCAATCTCGTGTTGGTTTTCGCGAACTTGGTACTTACACACATGAAAACAAGAAACACGCATATCCAAGGCATTTTTGATACAAATCATGCATAATTTCATTGTTTTAAGCTACAAATGATATGAGTAAAAACACTCATATCAGTGTCTAAGTAGGTAGAGGCTGAGGCTACTAGAACCAATGACCATAGTGTAGTTAAGTTTGTTAAGAAGAATATTTTTGCTAGACATGGAATTCCTAAGGCTATCATTAGTGATGGGGGTTCTCACTTTAAGAACTTTAGATTTGGAAAATTACTGAAACATTATGGAGTTAATCATAGGATAGCTACCCCTTATCACCCACAGACTAGTGGACAGGTTGAAGTATCTAATAGGGAGATTAAGCAAATTTTAGAAAAGACCGTTAGTAGTGATAGGAAAGATTGGTCCTTGAGGTTAGATGATGCTTTGTGGGCATATATGACGGCTTTTAAGACTCCAATTGGTATGTCACCGTATAAGTTGGTATATAGCAAGGCGTACCATTTACCGGTTGAGATAGAGCATAGGGCTGAATGGGCAATTAAGACCGTTAATCTGGATTTAGAGAAAGTTGGTAGTTCTAGGAAACTTCAATTATCTGAACTAGATGAGATTAGACGTGATGCCTATGAAAGTTATAGGATTTATAAGGAGAAAACCAAAGCTTTCCATGATCGACACATCACCAAGAAGTCCTTCTTGGTAGGTCAAAAAGTTTGGTTATTCAATGCTAGACTTAAGCTTTTTCCTGAAAAGTTGAGAAGTAAATGGACGGGTCCATACATAGGACTCAAGTTTATCCATACGGAGCCATTGAAATAAAAAATATGGTGGGTGGAGAGCCTTTTAAAGTTAATGGATACCGTTTAAAGCCGTATGTTGAGTTGGAGAGTGATCAGATGGAAACGGTGGATGTGGTTTACTAGGAACCACTCCAACCATGTCAATACCTCATTTGAGTTATGTATGGCTGAAGACGGTAAACTTAGCGCTTCACGGGAGGCAACCCGTGGTTTGTGGAACTTTTTGGGTGTGTTCACTACAAACCCTCACGAGACAAAACTCGTCCAGTCAGGCTACCGAGTGGTTTAAAGGCTTGTTGCATACGCTAAATGAAACCGTGATTCCTACGAAAGTGAGTTAGGTTTTTGTTTTTTGTGTGAGTTTGTCAAATTGATTTGTAACCAAAATCTCAATTTAATGTTTTTGCATTAGGGTCAATGCAATGCTTTAAGTTGAGGGGGTGGCACACGTGTTACATGTTTTTGTGTGAAATTTTGGTCAAAATGGGTTAAAATGTGATTTTTGGGAAAAAAAGGAAAATTTTTAAAATTTTAAATCACATTATAAGAGTCTTGTGCTAATTAGATGCAGAAGTTTCTTCTACATATATGTTTGTTGAGTGCTTGTAGATTCTGAAAATTAGCTTGTGGATGATTTATTTGAGCAAGCTAGAGGATTTGGCCATAATTATCAGGTGCACCCGATTCCATTGTATAATTTGGTTATTAAATTGATTTGATTGTTTGCATGTATTTAGGCATATGTATAATTTAGATGATCAAACCACGCCGATTGAATTCCCTCTCCTTACTTTTTCTTAGATTGGGTAAAACTTTTAAATAAAATAATATGAAATATAGTAATGTAATAGTTGGGTTAGGACATTTAAAATTGATCTTATTCGGTTCGCCACCCGCGCACGGTGGCCTTAGAAAAGAGCTGGAGAACTGTCATAATTATTGGTGGTAGTCATATGCTGGGCTTGCCTATCTGATTTGTCACCCGCGCAAGGTGATATTTTAGTTGTTAGCATGGGTCAGACGCCAATTTTTATGATGGATAGCATTGCACTTAGCTGAGACAATTTTATGTGAAATAACCCAATCCTTGTATTGTTGTAATGAAATTAGGAAGATCAGTTTAATTTAGTGCATTGTATAATTATACTATGTGGTAGGTAACTCCATCATGTGATGTACCAGTAGGCACGAAGTATAACTGTTCCTATTTAATTAAACAGACTTAATTAACTGGTTTTCATGTGCCAATGTGTCTTAGTATGCCCCTATAGGATAGATATTCATTTTTCTGAATAATTGGTCTTTATATCAACCTTAAAAGGAGTATATAAAGCGTTCAGGATGACTTGTATAAGAAACGGTCCCGGATGGCTGAAAAAAAAGAGCTTATGTGTGATGTGAAAAAAAAGGAAGAAAAAAAGTGAAAAAAGAATGAAAAAATGAAAAAAAATTGAAAAAGGATAAAAAAAGGTGAAAGTAAGTAAGCTAAAGTATGATGGCTTAAGGTGCGCTCTTATGGTATATAAACTCCAATGTTATAAAAGGTGTACGATATTCTCTCCTCTTGTTTTAGATTAATGTTTATATTGATTATAGGTAAGCATTAGGTACGTTGGACACATGGTTAATTATATGAAACATAAAGTAAATGGAATCAATAGGAATGGTTATGCTAAGTGTTTAAGAAGGACAAAAATATTGGTAATCATTTTGGATTATTTGTCATGTACGATGGTTATTAGTGTATTAGGTTGAATGTGATCTTTTTGATGAAATTTCAATAGTATGATTAAAAATTATGAAATTAACATGCTTGTATATTTTTATTTTATTTTTACTCGAGACGGTAAAAGTTAAGTTGAGAGGAGTTAATCGGTGTATTTTGCATTCACCTCATAGCATGTTAATTTAGCATAATTGTATATTTATTTGTCGTTATATATGTACTTTGAGTGTGTTTTGTGATTATGTAGTTTACGAGCGAAATGGAATAAAATGGACGCTTTATTAATTTTTTTGGAGAAAAGACATTGTGAGCGCCGATAAATGAAGAAGAAATATTGAAGAAAAAGATTTGAGCGCGTCGCAATATTGTCGGTCGTCTTTTATTTGTCCGGGTTTCGTTTGAGCAATTATTGGTGTTGAGTTATTTTTTATTGGGCCAAAGTTATTATATGTCAAAAGAATGAAAAAGAAAAAAAAAACTTTTGGCCCATTGGACCTAAAGCCCAATAGTAAACTGACCTATTATCTATATAAAGGAAAAAAAAAGATTAGTAGGTTTTTTTTTTTGCCGCAAGAAAACAAAGGTCAATCACAACAGACGAATCAATTTGGGAGTCATACCTTTGTTTTGTCAACACATAGAAAAAAAAAGCAAAAGAAAAGATTGAAGAAGGGTGCCATTCGGTGGGAGTCAACACACCAAAATACAAAAACAAGAAAAGGACAAACAGTGGTTGACGTATATAAAAAAAGGGAAGAGTAATGTTTTATATGAAGTGGCTCGGGTACACCGCGATGTCCGGCTAATTTTGTTGTAATTCCTTCCGGTAACTTTATTTATGGTTTGATAATTACTTTTGGGTTATTATATTTTTGTTACACTGATTTATAATTTTATTTATAAATTATATTATTTGATTTGGTATTATGTTTAATTATTTATGCAAGACAAATTATTGTTAGTTAACGATTCATACTTATTTTATTTAGTTAAAAAAAAGATGGTCGTATAATAAACATAAGTTGTACCTAAATAAATTATTAAAACATAATTATTGGTTGGATTTATATAAGATTTATTATCGCGAGTCATAGATAAACATAATAAATGCCGACGTTAATTCATTCATGTTAAGTTGAAATAATCTTTGAAAACGAATTGAAAAGTTTCGATAATCTATAAGTGTGATCAACCATAAATATTAGGAGCTGGAAGGAATTGCATTTTTCTTTTAATTGTTTACATCCTTATTATATTTTTATAGCTTTATTATTAGTTTAATAAGTATTTTAACTTTTAATCAACATTTTTATTATTAAAAGTATTTTAGTTGTTAGATTTCAAAACCAAAACCTTTATTGATCAGTGATCACCCCAAAACTTAAACTAAAACCACATAGTCCTCGTGGATCGATACCCGCTTACCCTATCTAGTATAAGGTAATTAGGTTATTTTTTGACCGGCACTCCGACCTCGATCAGTAGACAAGTTCGTCCTCGAATTCACAACAAGATCATCATCTGTAGACTCGCCACGATAAGGCAACAAGTGCTTCACATTGAAGACATCAAAACAACGAATATGGCTTGGAAACTTAAAACGGTATGCATTGGGATTAATTTTATCCACAATCTCGAGTGGACCAATCTTCTTAGCTGATAGCTTATTATACTCTCTGTGAGGAAAACAATCCTTAGTTAAAACAGCCCATACAAATTCACCTTCTTTAAAATCAACGTGTCTTGATTTTGATCCGCATCATGCTTGTATTTGGAGTTGGCTCGAACCAAGTTGTCATGAATAACTTTATGAACATCATGCAACCCTTCAACAAAATCTTGTACTTTCTTTGGAACAGGACCAGAAACCTGAAGAGTCATTAAATCAAGAGGATCAAGTGGTTGAGTAGAATGAACCACCTAGAATGGACTAAACCCAGTGTTTCGATTAACAACATGATTATGAGCAAACTCCGCTTGACACAATTTTTGATTCCATTCTTTCACATGATCACCCACCATATATCTTAACAAATTACCAAGGGATCCATTAACAACTTCAGTTTGCCGCATCAGTTTGAGGATGATAAGCACTACTAAAATTAAGCTGAGCATTCACCATCTTCCACAAACTTCGCCAAACATGACTCATAACTCGAGTGCCCTGGTCAGAAACAATAGAGGAAGGTAAACCATGTAAACGGTATACATCCCTAATGAAAAGTTGAGCCACATTAACTACATCTGTTGTCTTCTTACAAGGAATAACGTGCACCGTTTTTGAAACACGATCAAAAACAACAAATATAGAATCATTACCCCTTTGAGTACGAGGTAACCCCAATACAAAATCCATGTTAATATCAACGCATGGCTGCAAAAGACAAAAAAAACAGCATATAAAGCCCCGCATTAGTAGTTGTGCCCTTTGAAACTTGGTAAATACGACACCTCTTGACATAACGATCAATCTCTTTCCTCATAGTAGGCCAAAAGTAAGAGGTTGGCTTGCACTAACTGAAAAGTATGATCACGACCAACGATCCCTACACTATAAAACTCCTTAAAATTTGCAAGCATAGACTTGAATCAGGAATACATAGTTGATTCCCTTTGAACATAAACCGATCATGCAAAACAAAATCTATTCTCCCCAGATTGCACACCCTTCAAAATAACTGAAAAATATGGGTCCGTAGCCACCGTATCACGAATGACATCAAGCCCTGGCACATCAACCTGCATTATTACAATCAAACTACTCCTTCTGCTTAAGGCATCAATAGCTCGATTAGAAACTCTAGTTTTGTGCTTTACCACAAAAGTAAACTTCTCCGGAAATGCCAACCAACGCCCATGCTTATGGGATACCTTGTCTTGAGTAAGAATATGCCTTAAAAAATCATGACCAGTAAACAAAAGAAACTACTTATGAAACAAATAATGCGCCAATGCTTCACAACTTGGACTACCGCATAAAAATCCAAGTCATAAGTAGTATACCAAGACTTTGGCTCTATCAACTTCTTACTAAAATAGGCAACTGGTCGCCCACCTTGACTAATTACCTCACCAATTGCAACATTTGATGCATAAGTATGAAGCTAAAAAACTTTAAAAAAATCGGGCAATACCAGGATTGGTGTTGTAGTAAGCTTTTCTTTGACAACCTGAAAAGCCACATTTGCTTCCTCCGTCCATAAAAAATACTTTCCCTTCATGCAATCCATTAAAGGGGCCATAGTGGAACTAAAGTTAGGGATAAACCGCATATAGAAAGAAGCAATGGAAACTCCTAACTTCAGTAATGGTAGTTGGAGTTTGCCATTCTTGGAAAGTTGCTACCTTGGACTCATCCACATGTGTTCCTTCACCAGAAACAACATACCCCAAAAATAAAACCTTAGGGGTCATGAACACACACTTCTTCGTTACGGCATAAAATTTTTCCTTCTGAAGTGACGTCAAGACCTGCCTCACATGAGTGACATGCTCATTGAAAGAAGCATTATAAATAAGAATATTGTAACACCCCATTTAATAGGATAGAGTGCTACAGTAAATTATGACGTATCTTCAAAGCATGCAAGGTAAATGTCTAAACATTCATGACCATAAATAAAAATACCAGAATCAAACATCGGTAGTCTAGTAACTCACAAACAAGCAATATAAGTACTGTAAATGGAAAGGACTAAACAATGTCCAAAAGATGTAAAGTATGATAAAGTGGGAATAAATGCATAAGGTAAACCATTCAAGGGTGGCCTAGTGGCAAAAAGGTTTGTGGCTATCACTCCAAATCATGTGAGGTCTCAAGTTCAATTCCTGCTAGGTGCAAACAACCTTGAAGTGGTCGCGCCAACCTCCTGAAAAGGGAGGAATTTACCTGGTTTGAGTCTGTGTGGCGGTGGGCTCAAACCCCGTGGATTAGTCGGCCAATGAGTCGGAAATCACGGTTACCAAAAATAAATTAAAAAAAAATAAAAAAAAATAAAAAAAAATGCATAAGGTAAAAGAGGTCGGATAGCTTCCAATCCGAATGCACATACTCTGGAGTTCTTACTTGCGTCCTTGGGTACCTGCCATTTGGGAACATGGAAAAGTAGACGGCTGAGCATAACGCTCAGTGCACAGATATATAATAAAGCATGGAAAACATAGAATATGGAAGCATATAAGAGTATACAGCATGAATGGTAGAGAAAATGAATAAGTCATGGAAAACCTAGTTGTCTGGCATATTAACTGGTTTTAGTTCTGAAAACATAGCTTATGTTACTTATGAAAATCTGTATTAGTTAATGTACCATAATAGTCAATATAGGTCATGAGGTCAACAACGTGCATGAATACTTGGAGGGGAGACCTCATCATGCAATTAGAGGGGTTGCCTCTAATTAACTGGTCAATGGGTAGGAGGGATCATCTCCTTGTGAAGGATGCAAGACACACACCACATTCACCATGAAAATCCTGAATGAAACATGTAACTAGGATGCACCCATACGTCCCACATGATAATATAATAATATAATGGCCAAATAACTGAAAAGGGATGCCACGAGCAATCACTCCACCGTGGTGAAGTCATAACACTAGTGCCTCTTGTGTTATGGTTATGGTACCTCCATAACTAGGTGAAACTGGTCATGCATGTATATGGCTAAGGTAACAAATAACACATAAGCAATTAATTTGTAACTAATAGGGAAAACAGTTGGTTGCATACGGGAAATCCTAATGAAGGAAGAGATTGTCCTTACTGAAGGACGGGAAATCCGTACATTATGTCCAGTAGAAGCTAACGGGAACGATGCAGACTAATCCGCCTTGACGGATATCACTACATAAGAAGTATGGACGTGTGTGAGTTTTTTGAATTACATGTGTTTTACTGGTTCCATGTGTTATTAGCTTGTTATACGTATTCTGTCATGTTTTACTGTTTACTGTGTTAACTATAGTTATTATGATGTTCTGTTGTGTATTTTCATGTATTAGTGTATTATAATACTTGTATTGTAATACTAAGTAACTTTCTAAAAATAGGAGGTTTCCATAAATAGTAAGTTTCCAAAAATAGAAAGTTTCCAAAAATAGAAAGTTTATAAGCTAGATTATAAATAATAAGTGAAGTAAATTAGTACAATACAAGTCATAATTATAGTTGGTTAATTAAATAACTGGTTAATTTAATTAAACTATATGTTATATGATTTTAATTAAAATACATGTTTATTTAAAATAACTAAGTATAAATACCTTAGGTTATACATGAATTAATTTTAATAAATTAATTAACCTAAAGTTTAATGTGACATGATTTATAAAAATAGTTTTTATAAAAACCCGAATCCCGAGCCCGTGTTTTAATATAAGCCGAATCAAATAAGCTATAAACAAGTCCCATCGAGTCCTAGGAAAGAAACTCGGTTGACACTACTTAAACAACTAACATGTAAATATACCCCGACTCGAAGTCGGGTTCCTTTTTTGTCTCGGGTCCGAATAACAAAACCAACCGAGCACCCTTACGGGTCTCGTTGGTGTCTCGGATCACACAAAAACCGAACACAAACACACCCCGACCCTTTGGTCGGGGTTCTTGCTGCGTCCGAGCCACACCCAAGCCCAGCCGAGACCCCTTGTGGTCTTGGTGGTGGTGATGAAGACAAGCCGAGCACCCCCTTGGGGTCTCGGTTGTCTCGGCCGAACAACACCAACGCCAAACACCCCCTTTTAACATGATTTAATTAATCTCCTTGTTTTATTTACTTGTTTTATTGATTAATTAAATATAATAACATGAAATCATAAGAAATTTGAAAAGAAAAAGGAAGTGTTATGATTACCGACACGTGGAAAGAAAAGAATTAGGGATCACGAACACGTAGACTCCAAAAATCAAAGATCAAAATTGTCCGAATCTTCGTTGTGGTTTAATGTGGCCGGCGGCAAGAGCAAGAAGGAGGCAGGGAGCAACTTTTTGTTAAACCTAAAATTATGAAAAGGTTTTTCTGGAGTTTTTACTTAACATATATTTAATTTGGGTCATGGGCCAAAGCCCACCCCTTGCTTCTTTCTTTTGTAGTCGCGGCACCAAGGGAGCCCACGGGGTAAACCCGTAACTTTTCCCAAGTCTAATTATTTATCGAGTGTGATCGTGATTTAATATTTGAAATTTTTGTGTTCGTGCTCGTGTTACATTTATAATATTCATGATTATTCCTTATTTAATGTCATGACACGTGTATTAATATTATAAATGGAAAGTTTAAATTTTATCGTATTTTTGTAAGTTACTATTCATGTGTACTGTTCATAGGTTTTTAATGCGGGTTTTACAACTCTTCCCCTCTAAAAGAACAATTCGTCCTCGAATTGGAGAAACGTAAACTGAAAGAAAAGATACCCGAATTAGAACTAGAAATGAGGGTAAGAAGTCCGTATAGACTCCTCCGTCTCCCAAGTGGCTTCCCGCTTAGGATGATCCCTCTAGAGGATTTTGACGAAAGGGATCGTCTTCCTCCGCATGACACGATCTTGTCGGTCAAGAAGTCTCTCGGGTTCTTCGACATATGAAAGATCCTCTCAAATCTGATCAAGTGGATACTGGACAACATCAAATGATTGATAGTTATATCCTCTGAGTAAGGACACATGGAACACGTTGTGAACGTGTGATAGCTGAGACGGTAACGCTAAACGATATGACACTTCACCAACGCGTTCTATGATGTCGAACGGTCCGATGAAGCGATGACTGAGCTTCCCTCTGATTCCGAAACGTCTAACTCCTCGTGCAGGTGATACCTTTAGGAAAACATGGTCACCTACGTTGAAAGACACATCTCTACGACGTTTATCAGCATAACTCTTCTAACGAGCACGATCTTCCTGAAGCTTTGCCTTGGCGACAACGACTTTCTCATTGGTCACTTCAATCATCTCTGGTCCTTCCAGCAGTCGTTCGCCCACTTGATCCCAACAGATTGGAGCGCGACACTTTCTGACACAACATCTCAAAGGGAGCACACTTGATGCTAGCGTGCCAGCTGTTGTTGTATGCGAATTCTACTAGGAATATATAATCATCCCAGCTTCCTGACCATTCTAGACCACACGACCGCAGCATGTCCTCCAATTTCTGAATGGTACGTTCTGACTGTCCGTCGGTCTGAGGATGAAAGGCAGTGCTAAGCTTAAGTCTGGTGCCCCAAGCTTTCTGCAGACTCTGCCAGAAACGTGATGTGAAACGGGGATCTCTGTCAGAGATTATTTCTGATGGAGTACCATGCAGTCTCATGATCTCCCTCTGGAATGTGTCTGCTAATTTGCTGACCGGATGCTCCTTACAAATCGGCAGAAAATGAGCAGATTTAGTCAACCTATCCACAATGACCCAGATAGAGTCATTCTTCTTCTGAGTAGCCGGAAGACTGGTAACAAAAGCCATGGAGATTTTTTCCCACTTCCATGCTGGAATATCTAATGGTTGTAGCAACCCAGTAACACGCTGATGTTCGATCTTCACCTGTTGGCAGATCATACACTTAGAAACGAAGGTGGCAACATCCTGCTTCATACCACTCCACCAAAAGTGTTGCTTGATGTCGTGGTACGTCTTGGTAGAACCATGATGTATGTTAAATGGAGAACTATGAGCTTCAGTCAACACAGCTTCTCTGAGAGTGGAGTCATCAGGAACCACTAGTCTAGTGCCCTGCCATAAGATTCCGTCGTCGTCAACACGAAACTCTGTCTGCTAATCAAGGTTCTGAATGATAGCCCAAATATCACCATCGTCCTTCTGAGCTTTCTTGATCCTAGAATGTAATTCAGGTTCCACTCTAAGATTATCCCAATAACCGTGCTGTCCTCGTACACAGAACTCAATATCAGTCATTTCTAGGTCACGGATGATCTCCTTCGCAATCCAAATGCCAGCAATCATACCCGACCTTCTGCTTAGAGCATCTGCCACCACATTCGCCTTACCAGGATGGTGCTGAATGTTGTTGTCGTAGTCCTTCAATAACTCTAACCATCTCCTCTGTCTCATGTTCAGTTCTCTCTGGGTGAAGATGTACTTGAGACTCTTGTGGTCGGTGAATATGTCACATGATTCACCATACAAATAATGTCTCTAGATCTTCAACACGAAAACAACTGCTGCAAGCTCTAAATCGTGAGTAGGATAGTTTTCTTCATAAGGTTTCAGCTGTCGTGATGCGTATGCAATAACCTTCCCATGTTGCATGAGAACGCAACCTAATCCCTTTCCTGAAGCGTCACTATATATCTAAAATCCACCTGAGCCAGATGGGAGAGTAAGAATAGGTGCAATCACTAACTTATGCTTAAGATCTTCAAAGCTCTTCTCTCGCTCTTCCGTCCAGAAGAATTTCTCTCCTTTCCTCATCAGCTTAGTCAAAGGTAAGGCTAACCGTGAAAAGTTCTCTACAAACATGCGGTAGTAGCAGCTAAACCCATAAAACTTCTAACTTCTGTTGCAGATGTAGGTCTCGGCCATTTAGTGATAGCTTCAACCTTGGTAGGATCCATGGTGATCCCCTCTGCAGATACAATATGGCCCAGAAATGCCACCTTGGTTAACCAGAACTCACACTTAGAGAACTTGGCGTACAACTGCTTCTGACGAAGAATCTGTAAGACTGTACGAAGGTGTTCCTCATGTTCCTCCTTGGATTTGGAGAAAATCAGGATGTCATCAATGAACACAATAACGAACTTGTCCAGAAACCCATGGAAGACACGGTTCATCAAATCCATGAAGACAGCTGGAGCATTAGTGAGTCCGAATGGCATCACTACGAACTCGTAGTGCCCATAACGTGTACGAAAAGCAGTCTTAGAGATATCCTGCTCTTTAACCCGTAACTGATGGTAGCCGGACCTCAGATCGATCTTGGAGAAGTGCATGGCGCCCTGAAGTTGATCGAATAGGTCATTAATTCGCGACAAAGGATGACGATTCCTGATTGTGATCTTGTTCAGCTCATGATAGTCTATACATAAACGCATGCTGCCGTCTTTCTTCTTCACGAACAGTACTGGTGCACCCTATGGCGATGCACTGGGACGGATGAAATCTCGTTCCAGAAGTTCCTGTAGCTGATCTTTTAGTTCCTTAAGCTCTATAGGAGCCATACGGTAAGGAGCTTTGGAAATTGGTTCTGCACCTGGTATGAGCTCGATTCCAAACTCGACTTCACGAACAGGCGGTATGCCCGGAAGTTCATCTAGAAATACGTCAGGAAACTCTGACACAATAGGTTGATCTTGGATCGATGGAGACTCGGCAGTAATGTCATGAATATTGGCTATGAATCCCTGACAGCCGTGTGACAGCAATGTACGCGCCTCCATGGATGAAATAATTTGTACTGACCTCCCTGGCAGAAAACCATGGTGTATGTACTCTGGAGATTTAACATCACCGAAGATAACCCGATAAGTGTGGCAGTCAATCGTGTCCTGGTGTTTGGATAAATAGTCCATGCCCAAAATCAAGTCAAAGTCGCACATGTCCAAAGGAAGTGGGTCAACTCTACGGATCTTGTCATCAAACTCTAGGGGAAGATCTCTGTACACTTGAGTGATTCATACAGAGTCCCTAAGTGGCGTGGAAATGCATAAGGCATTATCTAATGGCATCGGGGAAATCCTAACACGTACAGCAAAAGTAGTGGACACGACTGAATGCGTCGCTCTAGTATCAAATAGAACACATGCTGCCAAACCATTCATAAAGAGATTTCCGATGATAATACCTGAGTTCTTATTCGCCTGATCTCGAGTGGTAGTGAACATGCGACCAGAAGTAAGAGGTGGCTTGGTGTCGGCGTGTCAAGAGGTGCCTTCTATCTCACCCTGGCGACAGTCCTTCTGCTGATGGCCTTGTTGGCCACACTTGAAGCAACCGCCAGTACCTCGGCGACAAATACCCGAATGTCTGCGCGAACAAGTAGGACAGATAGGATGCGTAAATCCTCCAGCGGGCCTCCTAGTTATCTGAGAGCCTGTTCAAGGATTACATGCATGAGACATGATCGTGGTACATAAACATGATTACATAGAAGGTATAAAATTTACCAGATGAGGTAGAACAGTTAGGCTGTGAACCCCTACGGTCCTGATCCCTACCGTTACCATTGTTCCTGATTTAACAATTGTTGGAGTGTCAGAAGATCATAACATAAATTAGTTGAACATTGAAGAAGGTTAATGTAGGGACCTGCTGTTGTTCGAGTTGTTAGCATTGTTACGGTAACTATCGTTACCACCACGCCTCTCAGAACCAGAACGGTCGTTAGTCTGACCGTTTCCCTTGGATGCTTGCTGCTGAGCGGCCGCAGGCTTACGGTCGTCAGTCTTCTGCCTGGAATATATATTGTTGAACAGAGGTTTAAATGAAATGAATAATACTGATGGAAATTGATTGTTTACGATTGGTGATTGAAAATACCTCTTCACTGCTCTGTCATCACCGAACTCCTCTCGTTCCTAAAGCATCTCAAGCTTACGGGATGCATCGGCCAACTGTGCCACTGTAGTGAAAGTAGCACAAACCAGGTTGTTGGCAACCGAAGTGCCTAGCGAAACTTCTCAGCCTGCTCCGCAGCAGTTCCTGCGGCTGGACCTAGAAAACCTTCTAACCGGAGAAATCTTTGCATGAATTCATTGTTGTTTTCACCAGCAATCTGCCGAATGTTATGGTATTCCATCTTGATCTTCTCTTGCTCAGCATGTCGAAAGTACTGATTAAGGAAGAGCTCCTTAAACCGGTCCCATGTCAGCTTTGCAACCCAATTGTCACCACCGTTGGACTGCTTAACCGATTTCCACCACTGCAGCACATCACCTTCAAACTTATAGCAAGCCAGCCTTGCCTTGTAGACACCATCACAACCCATTGCATCGAAAATCTTCTCGATGTGAGAAATCCAAGCTTCAGCCTCGTTGGGGCTGTCAGTCTGCTCAAGCGAACGGGGTCGCTGTTTGTTGAATCTCTTCAACCAAGTCATCAGAGTAACCGGTGGAGGAGGAGGAGGGTTGTTGTGATTACCATGAGCTTGGAATTCCGCCTGAAGTTCATCCCTGATTTCATTGCGAAGTTAGGGAAGTAGGGCTTGCAGAGCTGCATTGACAGCTGCTGTCAAATCTGGAGTATTGCGATTGTTCACCATCTGACAGTTTAAAACAATAAAATGCAACATAAATTATAAATCTGAAATGAGGTAACATAAGAATGCATGAACAATGTATAAATCAAAGAAGTGGTTTATAATGCATGAAACAACGTATAAAAATGCATGATGCAGTTTATAAAACTTTCATATGAACGAGAGTGAACGCCTATGGTCAGTTCACCCAAAACAAAAGACATGGCGCGGGGACGCCAATGGGTCGGTCCCAAAGTTAAAAGTTTCGATAAAAGCACATGCGAATAAAGAGGGCCAGTCCTGTACCAACCATTACTTAGTCATAAACCTGCTACAATGATATGAATGCATGGAATAAAAATGAAAATGAATGAATGTATGAAAACCAACTGTCAGTTCTAGGAAGACACTGGTGAATACCCGTAAGTCACAGGTCATTTTTTACAGAGCTACAGGTCGAAACCTTGGCTCTAATACCATAATTGTAACACCCCATTTAATAGGATAGAGTGCTACAGTAAATTATAGCGTATCATCAAAGCATGCAAGGTAAATGTCTAAACATTCATGACCATAAATAGAAATACCAGAATCAAACATCGGTAGTCTAGTAACTCACAAACAAGCAATATAAGTACTGTAAATGTAAAGGACTAAACAATGTCCAAAAGATGTAAAGTATGATAAAGTAGGAATAAATGCATAAGGTAAAAGAGGCCGGATAGCTTCCAATCTGAATGCACATACTCTGGAGTTCCTACTTGCGTCCTTGGGTACCTGCCGCTTGGGAACATGGAAAAGTAGACGGCTGAGCATAACGCTCAGTGCACGGATATACAATAAAGCATGGAAAACATAGAATATGGAAGCATATAAGAGTATAAAGCATGAATGGCAGCGGAAATGAATAAGTCCTGGAAAACCTAGTTGTCTGTCATATTAACTGGTTTTAGTTCTGAAAACATAGCTTATGTTACTTATGAAAATCTGTATTAGTTAATGTACCATAATAGCCAATATAGGTCATGAGGTCAACAACGTGCATGAATACTTGGAGGGGAGACCTCGTCATGCAATTAGATGGGTGCCTCTAATTAACTGGTCAATGGGTAGGAGGGATCAACTCCTTTTGAAGGATGCAAGGCACACACCACATTCACCATGAATATCCTGACTGAAACATGTAACTAGGATGCACCCATACGCCCCACATGATAATATAATAATATAATGGCCAAATAACTGAAAAGGGACGTCACGAGCAATCACTCCGCCGTAGTGAAGTCATAACACTAGTGCCTCTTCTGTTATGGTTATGGTACCTCCATAACTAGGTGAAATTGGTCATGCATGTATATGGCTAAGGTAACTAATAAAACATAAGCATTTAATCTGTAACTACTTGGGAAAACAGTTAGCTGCATACGGGAAATCCTAATGAAGGAAGAGATTGTCCTTACTGAGGGACGGGAAATCCATACCTTATGTCCAGTAGAAGCTAACGGGAACGATGAAGACTAATCCGCCTTGACGGATATCACTACATAAGAAGTATGGACGTGTGTGAGTTCTCTGAATTGCATGTGTTATACTGGTTTCGTGTGTTATTAGCTTGTTATACGTATTCTGTTATGTTTTACTGTTTATTGTGTTAACTGTAGTTATTATGATGTTCTGTTGTGTATTTTCATGTATTAGTGTATTATAATACTTGTATTGTAATACTAAGTAACTTTCTAAAAATAGCAGGTTTCCATAAATAATAAGTTTCGAAAGAAAGTTTCCAAAAATAGAAGGTTCCAAAATTTAGAAGTAAGCTGGATTATAAATAATAAGTGAAGTTAAATTAGTACAATACAAGTCATGGTTATAGTTAGATAATTAAATAACTGGTTAATTTAATTAAACTATATGTTATATGATTTTAATTAAAATACACGTTTAGTTAAAATAACTAAGTATAAATACCTTAGGTTATACATGAATTAATTTTAATAAATTAATTAACCTAAAGTTTAATGTGACATGATTTATAAAAATAGTTTTTATAAAAACCCGAATCCCGAGCCCGTGTTTTAATATAAGCCGAATCAAATAAGCTATAAACAATTCCCACCGAGTCCTTGGAAAGAAACTCGGTTGACACTACTTAAACAACTAACATGTAAATATACCCCGACTTGAAGTCGGGGTCCCTTTTTGTCTCGGGTCCGAATAACAAAACCAACCGAGCACCCTTACGGGTCTTGGTGGTGTCTCGGTTCACACAAAAACCGAACACAAACACACCCCAACCCTTTGGTCGGGGTTCTTGTTGCGTCCGAGCCACACCTAAGCCCAGCCGAGACCCCTTGTGGTCTCGGTGGTGGTGATGAAGACAAGTCGAGCACCTCCTTGGGGTCTCGGTTGTCTCGGCCGAACAACACCAACGCCAAACACCCCCTTTTAACAAGATTTAATTAATCTCCTTGTTTTATTGATTAATTAAATTTAATAACATGAAATCATAAGAAATTTTAAAAGAAAAAGGAAGTGTTATTATTACCGACACGTGGAAAGAAAAGAATTAGGGATCACGAACACGTAGAATCCGGAAATCGAAGATTAAAATTGTCCGAATCTTCCTTGTGGTTTAATGTGGCCGGCGGCAAGAGCAAGAAGGAGGCAGGGAGCATCTTTTTGTTAAACCTAAAATTATTAAAAGGTTTTCCTGGAGTTTTTACTTAACATATATTTAATTTGGGTCATGGGCCAAAGCCCACCCCTTCCTTATTTCTTTTGTAGCCGCGGCACCAAGGGAGCCCACGGGGTAAACCCGTAACTTTTCTCGAGTCTAATTATTTATCAAGTGTGATCGTGATTTAATATTTGAGATTTTGGTGTTCTTGCTCGTGTCACATTTATAATATTCATGATTATTCGTTATTTAATGTCGTGACACGTGTATTAATATTATAAATGGAAATTTAAATTTTATCGTATTTTCGTAAGTTACTGTTCACGTGTACTGTTTATAGGTTTTTAATGCGGGTCTTACAAATATCATCAAAATAAACAACCATAAACTTTCCAATAAAAGGCCTAAGCAACTGACTTAGCACACGCATAAATGTGCTAGGTGAGTTTGATAAACCAAAAGGCATCACTAACCACTCATACAACCCTTGAGTCTTGATGGCGGTATTCCATTCATCGCCATGTCTAAGACGAATTTGGTAATACCCACTCTTCAAATCCAACTTTTAAAAATAGTAGCACCACTAATCTGGTCAAGGTGGGGAATAGTAAACGGGTACTTGACAATAATCCTATTGATGGATCGACAATCAACACACATACGTGATGTCCCATCCTTCTTTGGAGTCAATAACGCAAGAACAGCGCATGGGCTCACACTCTCACAAACGTGACCTTTAGAAACCAACTCCTTAACCTGCCTACGTAACTCCTCATGCTCCCCCAGACTCATCCTATAAGGTGGCATGTTGGGAAATTGTGAACCAGGTTCCAAACCAATATGATGTTGGATGTCCTGCAATGATGGCAAGCCGTGAGGCAAATCATCAGAAAAACATCATAAAATTCATCAATCAAAGGAAGCATAGCTTTAAGAAATTCGCTATCTTCAGTCACTTCCTTTCCTATCAACATAAAAACATCATCCGCTATGAAAATCCTCAAATTTCACCTATGCGTTATGTGTTATGATTGTATGAATATGAAAATTTGACTGGAAAAGTTTGCTTTTGAACCTTACTTGGTAAGATGAATATATTCTCATAACCAAAACTGTCACTTCAATATATTCCTACATGTTGCAAACACAATGTATATATCAAGTATAAGTTATAAAAATATTCTAATAAGTACATTATGAATAAGAACATCACAATTATAACTATGATGCCCTAAATTCCCATACAAACCCTAGAATACCTATAAACGAGTTGTAAACTCAAGAATGGTAAACTATGAATGTACAACGCATATGAATAAGTATTTATGGATTATAAACAAGTTGTAAACTATCATTTTCAGGAATAATATTATCTAAGAATGGTAAGAACAAACCTTACAAAGGTAAGTACAAACAAATGTACATAATAGTCAAGATCACCACCAAGAAATCCCTTGTAAACTAATATTTCAAGCAATATAATTATATAATATCTATATATGAATGTCAAATACCAATGTACAAGTTACAGTCTATCATATAAAACTATAAAAGAGATATTTGATTATAAAACACTAAGTATAAGTCATCTAAAGTTAATTACAAGTATAAGACCTAGTAACCTAGATTAGCACCTAAAATCCATTTCACGTTGAATAAGAGTCTAATATTTTGCAACCAATTATAAAACTCAACTAGGTATCATATTAAGATAATACATTTATCTAAAGTTAAGTTACAAATTATTAAAGCACAATGTACAAGTTATTGAAGCATAGAACCATAAGCTAACCTAATTACACCTTGTAAAATATTGATAACCTATGAATCTATGAAGTGGGTTGATGTTTTCTAGAGAGAGAAACTAGAGAGAGAAAGTGAGAGAAAATGTGTGTCTTCTTTATTAAAATGAAAACATGAAATGAACAACAACCACCCCTTTCCAAGGAGGAAAGGGGTATTTATACTTCCAAGTCATATGTGGAATTGGGCCGGCCCATGACAAGCCCATGGACCGGTTCTTACTTAACTAAATAAGTAACTATTAACTATTTGTTAACTACGAGCTATTACAACATAAATAATATTATGGAGTGACTGATACTTCTAATATACGTAAAAACGTATTTCTAACAATCTCCCCCTAAGGGAGGTCACTCCACGTTATAAAGTTCTAAACCTAGCATACTATACTAAGTCTTCGTTCTTTAGCTCGCAGTCTTTTCTTCTTTTCTTTCTTTTGTTGTGAATATGTTGGTTTGATCTTTTTGGCTTTGGCTTGAGAGCATTGTTCTTTTGGCCTTTCACGTGCGATCTTTGCCTTCTTGTGAATTTTGCCTCCTCGTGACTTCATGTTCCACACACTTATGTCTTTTTGTTGAATTCTCGAAAGCTTCAAAGTTTGGTACAGCGGAAGACTTCATCTTGTACTTTCTTGAATTTTTGCTGAACTTTGATGCAGAAAGAACATAAGCACGTGGGAACGACTTTTACAGGTACACCGCAACACCACCGTCTTTAACTGGTACACAGCAACGCCACTGTCTTCAACAGGTACACAGCAACGCCACCGTCTTTAACAGGTACACAGAAACGACACGAATAAAATGGCTTTGAACATTTTATTCTAATTCGGTAGCATTTTACCTCCGGTCGGTGAAGACCGTTGGACGATATTAGATATCGTACCCGTGACGGATAGTTTCAATTAAGTAACTTCCTGACAGGATTTCGCGGGTAAACCCGTTCTCTTTATTCGACCGTCCAAAGCTGACTGCGAACATAAAGAGTGAATCACTTGGATAAATTATCCTTGTGATTTGAAGCCGTCAATTCATGAAACCTGGAACAAGTGAATTTCAATTAAGATTTTCACCATCGTTGCTTTCCAGTTATCACGAGCTCAATTCATAAAGAATCTTGCACGTCACCTACCAAGTGCTGTTTGATGTTAACACTAGAAGGATTTCCACTCGTCACTGTGATCAATAAAGAGTCACTCTGAGTGTTCTGGCAAGATCATATGATAATGCGTAGAGGCCTGGAACGAGTTTAAGTTCAATTAAGAATTAAACCACTGTTTCCTTCCAGTTTTTAACAAGATTGGTTCTAAAAGAACCGCACGTGTAACCTACCATGAGCTTGTTTGATGTTGGCTCAAGCAGGATTTCCATCTTCATTGTAATACTTACGTATTACTCGGATGTTCTGGCAATATTACAGGAATATTGCGTAGGACTCATGAAAATCTCTTACTTTTCACAGTGTGTGAGAAAGCAAGGAATAAATGGAAAGTGTCCTAATGAGACTTTTGATGATCTCTTGGCTCTAGACTCGATAGTGCATTTTGATTTAGTGAGCGATGGCTGGAGAGGAGTGCCACCTTTTCAATACCAGTCTATTCGGAGTGAATAAACCAATAGATAACGTGTTGATCTCCGTGTGATTAAAACAAATACCTTTTGAGAGATATTTGAGTTAGCTGGGAAGGGTTGTGCATTGCATCACTGGGTCCATGATGTCTTTCTTCAATACCGAGAATCATTAACAAAAATGATCTCAATAGCATATGTATTGACCCGGTTTCTGCCTTAAGTTGTAAGGAGGGCTTCTTTCTTTACACCCTTTATCTTTACAATTCTTTTTCATTCTTCAACCCCTTCAATGCTTACCAATACGTCATCACTAGCACCTTGTTGTGATTGTTCCAGTGCTAGCTTAAGTACTTGGTCGGCATTCAGCTACGTTCACATTCTTTCTCCATCTTTCCTAGGACTTCTAATTCTATCTAGGGAATTGTCCTTGGAAAGATTCCATCGGCTCTGATGAATCATTGGACTAAACCTATTCCTACCACCCTTTTGTCACCACATTCGTCGTGAATTAAGCGTGTTTTGGGAAGGAATTGCCACCATGAAAAATCATTGAAAATCACCTAAAGTACTTGTGATATTGAAATCAAAAGTTTCGTACCTTAGGTGTTTTTTGATCATCAAAAACGCTCCCCCTTAATACGTGCTTTACACATATTAAGTTGGATTATCGTTAAATCTTTTTCATCTTTTAGCCAAGTATCACTTAAGTCTCCTTAATCCCATTTTCTCCCCTTATCCAAAATGTTAACCATTAATATTTGGGATATTGAATGGATTAACCGGTCTTTGGGTAAAAAATGAAATCGATGTTTGGCCATAGAACATGTGAATGTTCCCCCTTAAGTTAATAAGGGATAGTTGTAGTGCTTTAGTATGATATATTTTGAAAGATTTAGAATCTCGTGAGAAATTCTTGAAAAATTATCTTACCTTAACACTACATCAAGCCATTAAAGCACAATATTCACAAATATACATATTCACAATTGAAAAACCAATATAAAGTGGACCTGAAATGTACGACCCATTAGATGGATCGTTGCAGTAGCTTGTGGTGCACTAAATATGGTCTACCACCAACGAATCTTTCCAAGCTCCTCATCAATCTACGTTCACGGAGCTTTTGATCAATCTTCTTGATCACGTACTTTGCCATTTGCCGATAACCCGGATGCCAATCCTCCGTCATCTCTGGCAAAGTCCCACCCGAGTTAAGATGCTCCAACTTTCCTCTGACTAGTAGAAGAGTCCCATCACTGTACTTATAAAGCTCACCCACCCTCATAAACTTCATTAAACCTCGACTATTCAAGTAGAAAATGCCGCAATTCAGGACAGAAATGCCGGTATAGGGACATCTATCTACATGTTGAGGTAACACTTGATTCACTGGACGGGTTAGGTTAAGCTTCCTTTGATAGCTTTCGACTCCCAACTGAAGATCTTCAACTCGTTTCTTGATAACAACACTTCGTGTGAACATACGAAGTGATGTATTGAAGGCAATGAGGTCTTCACGAGGAATATGTGTGAGTTGATCTCGGGTCATCAGAAGCAACATATCTTCGATATCCTCAAGGCGAATGATAGAAAAATCTCCCTGCTGGATTTTGTATTCTCTGTCATCCTCCCTTTTCAAACAAATCTCCGTCACATGATAATAGCCATTCTTGGCTTCAGTTTTCAACCCTAAGATGCTGGAGATGCGGATATCGGATCTAACATTACTCCCTGAATTGACTAGACAGCAGCCCATGTACGCCCTTCGAACTCGTTCGTCCCAATGTGATGCACCTATGACAACATACATATCATAATTACGATTTACCTTTGGGACCCAGAGTCGGTTTACCTTTTCCTCGATAAAGGGTATTGTCCCCAGTTGGCAGCTTTCAGCAAGGTCAGGGAGGTTGCGTACTTTGATGACCCCTTCAGAAGATACACAAGATCATTGGTGACGAAGAAGTCAAGAGCAATCTGATTATCTTGAGAAGGATCAAGTGGAGGTGGAGCTCTTTCTGATTCATGAAGTCCTGGCCGTTGAACGGTATTCAGAGCTTTCAGGATCTCATCAGCATAGTACTCGAACTCCATTCGGGTTAACCTGGTTTTGGCGCGAAGTCTTTTATCCTTAAGTGCTTTCTTCACCAAAGACGGAGTAACCGAAGTCTTATACTCATGAGCAAGAAATGCACACAAGTCAATCGGACTACGGATACGGAGATATAGAACATCTCTGTCAGCGTCCGTGATTGGATCATATTGCGCCGCTGCCGTGATCCAAGCCTGTGGCGGTGCAGTCTCGTCAATCTCCAACGTGTCTGCCCAGTCTTGTGTGCTTGGTTCAGGAACCGTAGATTGTTGTGCTTGTTGTAGAGGAGTAGAAACGCGAACATCTGCTGGTTCTGATTCAGGCATCTCGGCGGTGTCATGAACGGGTGAGTGTTGTGCAGCTTCAGGTTCCGTTACTGATTCTGCAATCACAGGAGCAACAACAACAGGACTAATAGGGTTAGTGGTAACAGGTATAGATACAGCAATAGAAGTACCGGGAATCGATGAAGCTGTAGTAGCATTCACATCGTGGCGCCACTTAGATCGTCTTGATTCCATTGATGTTGATTTGTCCTTCTGCGCTGCATATTTCTTGGACTTGGTTCCAGACTTAGCAGGTTTCTTTGAGCTGGCAACCTTATCCCCCTCTTTAGACTGTTTACCCCCATCATCATTCCTATCGCTATCCTCGTTGCTCCCCCTAGCACTCTCCTCATTCCCATCACCACCATCATCGCCATCATCGTCATCATCATCATCATCATCCTCATCATCATCATCATCATCATCCTTTTCCTCTTCTTCTCCTTCTTCTTCCTCTTCTTCTTCACCAGTAACCTCTTCGTGTTCACTATCATCTTTGTCCTCCTCAGGTAGAATGTGATAAGGTACCACACTTCCAAACGTTTTGAATAACCTATCATCCTCCATGATAGCGTCATTCAGGGATTTGTAAAGAGCCCGTTGAATCCTAGATTTATCAAACGATCCAAGTTCCACCATACGAGCTTTGAGGATCTTCTTTAATTCAAAATCCGTTAACTCATAAGCAATTTTGTAGGCGGATTCTGAAGGATTGGATGACTTGATCATCAAGTTATCAGCTGCTAGTGTCTTCAACTCATCACGCAGTTTAGGCATAATGGATTCAACGGATTCTTGCACTCTTTCTTCAACAGAAGCTTCAAGTGCTTCTTTTTGCTCCTTGTATTTATCCCCCATCGCTTGAAGTCTCGTGATACGTGCAGCATGCTTATCAGCCTCAGCCTGCTTAACCTGAGCTAGTTCTTCTGCATGAGCTTTTCGTGTTAACTCCATCTTTGCAGCGAACTTAGCAAGCATCTCTTCTTGGGCTTTCTTAGTTGCTTCTTCACTTTTCACTCTTCGAAATAGCTCTTGGCGAAGATTATCCATCTCTCTTTTTTGATTATCCGTGTGTTTGTCCAACATTTCTGCCATGACAAATGCAGCCATTGATGATGTTCCAGAGCTACTCTGGGAAGGTTGAAGAGGCTCGGTTGTTACTACGGTACTAAGGATGGGAGTTATTGGTGGTGGAAGAAATGGTGTTGAAACCGGTCTGGTTGGTAAGGGTTGTATTGGTGGAGGTCGAGTTGCTAAAGGTTGAGTTACTAACGGTTGAGTGGACACCATGATTGTAGGAGCACCGGACTCCTTTTCAACACTTGCTGAAACAGGGGGGATGGATGTCTCCTTCGAAGTAGAATACCTTTCAGGTGATCCAAACTCAAAAACATCCTCTGGCTCCTCATACTCTTCTTCAATATTTACCCGTGCACCCGAACCACTACCTCCCGTGTCTTTCCTACTCCTTTCCATAGCTATCTTCATTGCTTTTCTCTCAGCCTTGTTAAGAATAGGATCATCAACGTCTTCTTCGTCGTGAAGAACTAACTCATCAGCAGTGCCCTTTCCCTTCTTAACCTCAGTCTTCTTCTTCTTGGTTTCAGGTTCAGGTAAAGCAGCTGGTTGCTTTCGTTTACCTTTACTCTTGACCGTAGTAGACGAGTCTTCTCCAGTCTGAAGGCTTGCTTTCAGCTTCTTGATTTCTAACAGCAGTAGTTTGTAATCAGCAGAGCCTTTGATTTTCTCCGTCAGAAGATAATCGGGAATAGGACCAGGAATCACACCACCAGATGGTCCTTCATGCCTTAGATCCATAGTATCATCTGCTTCTTCAGTGTGATAACGACTTGCTGCACGCTTATCAATAGTAGCATCATTTTTCATAAAATAATTAATGATAAGCTTGATAAACCGAGGATAAGGAAAGAAATTTGTCTTCAGCTTCTTGTTTTGGAAGAGTTGAAAGGTGAATTCTTCCCATATCAACAATGCATAATCTGCATTTGCACCTTTGTACATGCCACAGAAGAGGTTCATTATTGGACTGCGCAAAGCATCATGCCCACTTGTTTTCGGTGTAAGACATCTACTGAGAATACCCAACATTGCTCTCCAAGGTTGTCCTACTTTAACAGTGGTAAACTCAGACGCAACTCGCATGTCAGGACATCCAAGAGCCTCGAACATCTCCATTAGTTCATCTTTAGTAGGATCCCTCGAAAATGACATGCCTTTGGGTGTATCCCGTATACCAAAAATCTTACGGAAGTCTGAAACTGTGAGCGTCTGCTGCTTGTTGTCGATGGTGAAGGTGATCTTGTTTGAAGTACTCTCCTTGGTAGCCCAGAACTCATACATGTACTCATAAGGCACCGAGGCAGTACTCCTAAGGGCGTTCTTGAAATGAGAGTGATCAAGGATTGCTATGGCTACTTTAAATCCATGGTGAGTGGATTTTGAGACTTGTTTCAGCCGGTAATTGTTTGGTATGAACTTGAGGGTTCGTGCTTTAGCAATAGCGGCTTCTCTAGAGTCTTGGATTGCTTGTACTGTTGGATTAGTCATTGTATCTGCTTAAGATAAGACATGAAAGGTTGATGCACACAAACATATAGATATATATCATTCTTACTTCTAAGCATAACACATTTCATAACATAATACAACAAGTACATATAACAGGCAAACAATATTAATCAAACAACTCTTCATCCGGAACATTCCTTCATTCGGAACTTCTTCATCCGGAACATTCCTTCATTCGGAACTTCTTCATTCGGAAGTTCTTCATTCGGAACTTCCTTCATTCGGAAATTCTTCATTCGGAACTTCCTTTATTCGGAAGTTCTTCATTCGGAACTTCCTTCATTCGGAAGTGCTTCATTCGGAACTTCTTCATTCGGAAGTTCTTCATTCGGAACTTCTTCATTCGGAAGTTCTTCATTCGGAACTTCTTCATTCGGAAGTCCTTCATTCGGAACGTCTTCATTCGGAAGTTCTTCATTCGGAACTTCTTCATTCGGAACTTCTTCATTCGGAAGTTCTTCATTCGGAACTCCTTCATTCGGAAGTCCTTCATTCGGAACTTCTTCATTTGGAAGTTCTTCATTCGGAACTTCTTCATTCGGAAGTTCTTTATTCGGAACTTCCTTCATTCGGAAGTTCTTCATTCGGAACTTCCTTCATTCGGAAGTTTTGTTCAAAACTTCCTTCATTCGGAAGTTTTTTCAGAAAATTCCTTCATTCGGAAGTTTATATCCATGTTCATCCGGAACTTAACAAACGTAGCTATGATGATTTAATCTAAGCGCGTTTGTGAGTTCTAAGGCAATCTAAGGTAACCAACCATAATCTAATGAGATTCCGAGCATAACCCATCTAAAACCCTAAGCAATTAACCCTTAAATTAACACAAACCCTAATTTGATTAAATCTGCTTAAAGTGGATTAATTCAGTTGATTAGAAACAAATTTAAGCAAGATAATACATGGGTATTTACCTTTTAGATTGAATGGAACAGGATGGATGATTAACACGGAAGTTCTTGGAAGCTTAAGTGTGTTTTAATGGCGGCAAGGGAGAAAATGAAACAGTGATGGAGAAATAGAAAATGGGGGCGGGGGGTTTTGTTTGACTTAGGTCAAGTTTTTACAAGTTTCACACAATGTCACCTTAAGTCCCTATGTTTCTTATTCTTTTCCTTTTTGTTTATAACTTATCTTTTCATTTTTTCCTAAGCATAGTTAAATTTCGCCAACACAACTTAAGCATCTCAACCTATTAGCATATCTCCAAGATCTAAAGCAAGTCCTATCACATTGAACGAGCCCAAGTCGTTTTCTAAAGCAATACCACTCATTTACCATTTAGCCATTAATATTCCACAATCACTTTTGAAAAATCAATTTGATGAAGAAGATGATTTAATATTTTCTCCCCCTTAAACGATGACCCGTTTTCTATTTAAAGAGTTGTAGTCATTGTTTAAAGAGTCAAATATTGATGAAAGCATTTCCAATTGATGTCTTGAAAAAATTGATTCGTGGTGACAATAAGATTTCTCTTATTTTAACAAATTAATGCACTGAGACGTACATAAATTCGTGTTAGACCAAGTTGTAAAGTAAACTTGATCCCTTTGCATGATTTGGCTTGTAAATCATGCCCGAGAAAATTAATTCCCGTTGTGAGCCAACGTTTTCCAAGGAAATACGTGACTTTAATATGAAAACCGGGTTGCAGTCTGAAATAACTACAAGCCATAATGGGCATGTTTTAAAAATGTACAACTTTTATACGGACTCTATTTATGGCACCGTGTCAATATTGATAGACATTTCTAAGGCCGTAAATATTACCGTACTAAAAGACATGCCCGATTTAAAAACGAAAAATATTTTTGGTTTTTCTGGATTTTATAATTTTTATGGTTTTTGTAGGTTTTATATTTTTTATGGTTTTTGTTGGTTTTATATTTTTGTATTTTCTTTTTGTGGTTTATATATTTACGATAATATACATGATCACGAACAAAGGATACTCTGAATAGTTTACCACCACTATTCAGCTGATTCTTCTGCCAACTCTTTGAGAGTCACTGGAGTGAATGATTTCATGCCAAGCTTGTCGATCAAAAACTCGATTCGTCCTCGATCTAATGCTTTGGTGAACATATCCGCCAGCTGGTACTCAGTAGTGACAAAATACAGCTCGATCACTCCGTTCTCCACCTGCTCTTTAATGAAATGGTAGCGAATGTCTATGTGCTTGGCCCGGGAGTGTTGAACATAGTTGCAACAAAGGGCAATGGCGCTCTTGTTGTCACAATACATCGGGATTTTGTTGAAACCCAAACCATAGTCAGTTAATTGTGATCTCATCCAAAGGACTTGAGCATAACAACCGGACATGGCGATGTATTCAGCCTCCGTGCTAGAAATTGCAACGCTTTTCTGCCTTTTTGAAGACCAACTGATCAATCTATCTCCAAGGAGTTGCACAGATCCAGACGTGCTACGCCTCGTGTCTTGACATCCAGCATGATCGGCATCTGCGTATGATATTAAAGCAATAGAGGAATCTTTCGGATACCATAGACCACGATGAAGTGTTCCTTTTAGATACCGAAAGATCCTTTTAACTACATGTAGGTGCTTTTCGGTAGGCCGGGCCTGATACCGGGCACACATGCATACAGCAAATTGCAAATCAGGCCTGCTAGCAGTCAGATATAGAAGGGTGCCGATCATCCCACGGTAAAGTTTTGGATCGACAATAGTCCCATTCCTATCTTCATCTAACTTGGATTTCTCCACCATTGGAGTGTCCACGGGGTCACAATTTTCAAAGTTATATTTCTTAAGAGATTCTAGAGCATATTTGGATTGATTAATAAAGATGCCTCTGGGATTCTGAGAAATCTGTAATCCGAAGAAAAATGAAATTTTTCCCATCATCGACATCTGAAAGCGTGTGGACATTATCTTCTCAAAGCGATTTGACAATTCTATGTTAGTGGCAGCAAATATTATATCATCAACATAAATTTGTACCAGAATCATGTCGTTGCCTTCCTTGAGAGTGAATAGAGTGGGGTCTACCTTGCCTTTGGAGAAGCCTTCCGAAATGAGATATGTTGAGAGGAGATGGTACCACGCGCGTGGAGCTTGTTTCAACCCATAGAGATCCTTCTTAAGCTTGTACACATGATTAGGAAACTCCGTACTGACGAACCCATCCGGCTGACGAACATAGACCTCTTCCCTTAGTTCACCGTTCAAAAATGCCGTCTTCACATCCATTTGATAGACAATCATATTCATATGAGCAGCATACGCAAGGAATAGTCTAATAGCCTCCAATCTTGCCACAGGAGCAAAAGATTCTTCAAAGTCTATACCCAAGGCTTGTTTATATCCTCTAGCGATCAATCTAGCCTTATTCTTCAATACTGCACCCATCTCATCGAGTTTAACCTTATAAACCCATAACAAAGTAAGGATGTTAACCTTGTCAGGGAGAGGAACCAATTCCCATACTTCAAGTCGTTGGAATTCATTTAGTTCCTCCTGCATAGCTTCAATCCAAGATGATTGAGTCATAGCCTGCTGCCAATTTTTAGGTTCAACTTCGGAGAGAAATGCATCAAAGTAGCAATAGAGTGCACTCTCTTGTAATTGATGGCGTGTAGAGACTGGTCGATCTAGATCTCCAATGACATTCCTAATTGGGTGATCTTTTGTCCATTTAGTGCTATGGTTTTCAATCCTAGGTGGTCTGGAGTGAACAATAGAAGGAGCTTCTTCTGAGGTAGACGCGGCTGAAGGGTTTTCAGGGAACGGTATACCAAAGAAAGGAAGCTCTTTTAAGTGAGCATATTCCAAATCGTGATCAGTAGAATCCTCTTCCACATCATTAGGCACAAGTAGGGGTGATGATTTAGGTGTAGTTTGAGAATCACTTGGTAAAGGTGCATCTGGTTCAATGTTAATTGAAGATGCATTAGATAAAGGTTCATTAGCTTGAGCAACCACTTCAGGGATTGGAGCGATCACTACAGGTGCTGGAACTTCATCAGTCGGGGGATCGAAGAATTCATCAAACAACGGTTGAAACAGTTTATCCCACTCGGGCCTTGTTGGTGGTAAAAATGATGTAGAAGTAGGATTATTGGGAACTAATCCGGAACTAATAGCACCGATTCCCATCTCATGAAGCGCGGGTTCAGAGCTGTGTTGCTCAGAAGCCATAGCTGTCAGCTCATCGAAATCTGCGTCCATAGTTTCTACAATCTTGCCAAGACGACGGTTGTAAATTCGGTATGCTTTCTT
Organism: Glebionis coronaria; assembly: GCA_025667525.1. Lineage (NCBI taxonomy): Eukaryota > Viridiplantae > Streptophyta > Magnoliopsida > Asterales > Asteraceae > Glebionis > Glebionis coronaria. The sequence goes on along the minus strand of CM046880.1, from coordinate 288,486,903 downwards.
GGACGGTGAGTAACCAATGAAAATACCTATATCGGCTTTCGGTTGAAGCTTACCCAAGTTCTCACTATTAATGTTTGGATAACAAAGAGCACCAAACACATGAAAAAAATGAAACATCGGGTTTACGGTCATGTAGAAGTTCATAAGGTGTTTTTCCATGGCGTTTCCGAATGATAGAACGGTTTTGGGTGAAACATGCAGTAGATATAGCCTCTGCCCACAAGAACAATGGAGCGTTCGCATAAATAAGCATAGTCCTAGCAGCTTCCATAAGTGTACGATTCCGTCTTTCAACGACACCGTTTTGTTGTAGAGTGCATGCAGCGGATGTTTCATGTGAGATACCAACTCCTTCATAGTAATCACGAAGAGTTTGGTTGACGAACTCTGTTCCATTGTCTGTACGAATACGGCGGACAGTAGTGTTCAAACGTACCTGAATGAATTTCAGGAAAGTGATGATAGCCTTCGGTGCTTCATCCTTTGTACGTAGAAATCTAACCCATCATCCACAATAACCAGAATGAATTTCTTACCGCTCACACTTTCAGTTCTCATTGGCCCACAAAGATCCATATGCAAAAGATGAAGTTTTTCTTGATTGGTGTCTTCAGCTTTGGGCTTGTAAGATTTCTTGGTACTTTTCCCCCTTGAACACGCGGAACATAAATGGTCCTTGTGAAATTTAAGCTTTGGAAGACCCCGAACTAATTCGTTTTTAGCCAGATGATTAATAGCATCAAAGTTAAGATGAGATAATCTGCGATGCCATAACCATGACTTGGTCTTAGATGCTTTAGAGAGAAGACATACTGGAGAGGCGGCCATCATGTCTTGTAGGGATAACGTATAAAGATTTGCACCATGAGATCCCTTCAACAAGTCTTTTCCTTCCAAGTTGCGGATGAAACAAGTATGTTGTCGAAATGCAACCTCTAGGTTGGAATCACAAAATTGTCCTACTGAAAATAAGTTATGACCAAGACCTTCTACATAGTATACCCTTGAAATCGTAACGTTTCCAATCTGATATTCACCATACCCCATTATCTTTGCTATATGATCATTACCGAATTTAACCGTACCAAGAAACTTGCTGACGAAATTTCGGAGCATCGAGCGATCTCCGGTCATATGTTTTGAACAACCGGAGTCCAAATACCACAGGATGATTTGGACCACCTGAAAATATCACCACACGAAGACAATGTAGAGGTATCGGAATCTGAGTGTTCCTTGTTATTAGCAGGTACAGATTTAATAATCTTAGATTTGCTAACTCTAGGTTTCTTAGATTTCCTAGCCTTCTTCTTCCTAGTTGGTGGTGTAGATTCTAGTTGGCTTAAATCCTGAGGTATTTCTTCACTGATAGGCACTATAGTGGGGACTGACCTAATTAAAGGGCGCTGTTTCCATACTTAAGTGCGAGTGTGCCTAACTAAAGGACGCTCAGACCTAACCTCAACGGATGCATTCCTAGTTAAAGGGCACATTTTTCCATCTAATGTAAAGGTCCTACCAGTGGGATGCCATTGCCAGCCAACCTGGGCACGAGTTCTACCCGTTGGCTTCCATTCAAGACCATTCCTAATGGCATTCATTTCATTCACATGATCAATAAGACACAAATCATGACGTTGGGAAAACATACATTCATTACAATTCCAACAATTCAAATTAGAATTCACGAATGATTTAGGCTTCTGCACAGGCGCAGAGCTTTTAGTCTTAACATGATTCTTCTTATTTAAAACTGAACTAACATTCCTATGGTGAGCTTCTACTTTCTTCTTTTTGGCACTACTAGTGGAGGGCTTGATCTTATCTTTCTTGAGTGGCGATCCTTTAGCCTTAGTAGTCTCTTTTACTCCTGTAGAAGGCAAAGTGGGAACATTAGCAACAGATTTTAAAGGTGCCTTACTTGATGGTGCCAGTGACGGTTTTGCTCCTGGAGTCTTATTAAATGGAGTTACAGCAATGGGCCTATTAGTAAGTAGTGCAGAGCCTGGTTTACCTATGTATTGAAGATATGCTAAGCAATATTGAACTCGCTTAATATATTCATGAGCCGAATAATAGTAGCTACTTGAGGGATCTAAGGCATAAAGATCGTCTAAAATATCCCTAACAAGATCTACATGCTTAATGGCATTCCTCATATAATCATCGTAGGTAACCGGGTTTCTCTTATGAAGCGGGTTCTTGTAAAGCACTACTGACTTGGTTGTTGGAGCACTAGTGGACGGTGCAGAATCGGTAGCTAAGTTATCAACAACTTCTTGTCGGGTGAGAAGAAGTGTCTCCTTTAACTCGGCCAAAACCATGTTTTTGTCAATGAGCAGGATGTTTAAGTCAGAGATTTCCTCACACTTTTGGTTCAGTTGTTCAACATAAGATTGTTGCTGAGCCGCATTAAAAGCGAAGCATTCTTCTAGTGAACCATAAAGAGCGGATAATCCCTGTCTTGTCCGATCCATCTCCCCTAGAACAGACGAAAGTCTAATGTCTAAGACCTGGTTTTTAGACTCTACAGCCTCTAGTTCCAATTTGAGTGTTTCATTTGATGACACATCTCTCTTCAATCTCATAATCTCTTCCTCTAATGCCTTAACAATTGCAATCATCTTGTCACTCGTCTCAACACCGTTTTCACAACTATTTGTTATCAAAAGATCCTCATTTTGAGTTTGTTGTTTCAGTTCTAAAGATATACAATGTTGTTCTAGTTGATTAAAGCGTTTTGAAAGTAAATTGTAAGAATCTTGTAGCTTTAAAAACTCAGCGTTAGATTCATGACAAGAATGATTATCTACCTCATTTACAGTATCAGCAACATTTATAGAGAGATCACACACATCATCACAAATATTCACAGCATCACAATTAATCATAGCGGATGTAAGCTCATTCGAATAATTAACATTTACAGTAGTAAGCACATCACACGAAATTACTGCGGACAAGAATCGGTCATATTCGGTTAAAATCTTTTCTTTTTCAATTAGTTGTAGTTCGTAAGCGGTGTCCATATCATAAAACACTTTTTGAACCTCACCAATTTCAAACACAAGATTTTCCTTAAGAGATGCAAAACTTCCTTTTAGACTTTCGACAAACGGATTGATCTCATTTTTAAACACCTCGTTCATATGTTCGAAAGCCCATTCTCCGGCGTTTAAGCCATTTGAAGTCGTACATTCCAAAATGACCTTGTCAAAATTAGTAAAGTATTGATTAATCTCTTGCAAGTTTAACCATACAGTGCTAACAGGTGGAAGATCCTTTGGAATTTCCTTAGGACCTTCCATATTGACAAGTGTAGGAAATGTACTAGGGTTTTCTTCATCTAATATGTAGGTCGGTTATGTTATGAGATATTTGTCCATATGGAAGCGAATTCTAAAATCCGTTTTTGCAAGCTCCTTATTCATTTTAAAATAATCACACTCGGGATATTTTGCAGAATTGTATGACCGATCCTCATCAACTAGATCCTTACTTGTTCGTTCATCGAAAAAACCAATCGGGTCTAAGGCCAATCCTAATTGAGTTGCATTATAAACTCTTGGACTATGTCTTAAAGCTTGTTTTGCATACCTTGGGTTAGGAGGAAGGCCTTTTTGACGTGATAAGTTAAATTCTCTAAACAAAGCATCAAATAAGTGCACTAGTTGAGAAGCAGCGTATTGTCTTAAAAGCAAATAATCTAAACTTCTAATCTTATTAGTAGCATTAATCTCCATTTCATTCTTCTTAGACTCGAGTGATTCAAAATCCGTTTGAAGTTTTTGAAAATTAGTAACCACTAACTCCTTTTCTTTAAGTTCATTAGACAGATTTGCTCTTAAGTTTTCAATTTCTTGCAGGTGACCCATTTGTTTGTTTGGAATGATCATATTCGGGATTTGTTAGAACACTAGACGAAGGCACTAATTCCAAAGTTTGAACTTTCTCGTTACTTAAGGCAAGCTCATCAGACAAATTCTTATTCTTAGCTAGGGTTTCTAAGAGTGCAGCATTCATTTGGCTAAGTAATGTAGCAGGAACCATGACCAAATCTTGTTGAGCAGGAGTAGGCGTATGCGAAATGGCTCCTGGTTGTGATTCACTCAAAGTCTGGGGACTCACATTGATATTGCTATCATTGATTGTCTCCTCATTTGAAAGACTCACCACCAAAGACTCATTCGAATCAGCACTCTCTTGCACAACTTGATGTGGTTGAATACTAGCATCAGTGGTATTATCGGTGGTATTAATAAGTACCTCAGATCTCTTTTCTGGCCCTAAGCTGGAGATAGTTGCCATGAGAGCAGCCTTTGTAGATTGAAATTCATCACAGTCTGAGTCATATGCATCGAGATCATCTGCTTGGTATGCTGCATTCTGTGTGGTGACAGTGTCTTGTTCAGCAATCCCTGGATCAGCAAGAAATGCAAGCTCCTCTTCATCAAGTTCCCTTCCTTGTGCCTGAGCATTCACCAGATAGATCTTCTCTGCAAACCATTGTCCATCCCTTCTCCTCTTGGGTTTCTTACAATCCCTGGACATGTGACCTTCTTCCTTGCAGTTGTAGCATGTAATCATTCTCAACTTGCCAGTGGAATTAGCCCGTGGAGCAGGATTGACCATTGGAGCAGGATTGACCGTGCGAGCATTTGTAGTTGATGTGGTAGGTCTCCCCTGATATGGTTGAATCGGTTGAACCATTACCCTGCCATTCTCAATAGTAGCTTGTTGGCGAGAATTGGATGAATTCCTCAACTGATTGTTGGTAGGAGTTGATCCCGTAAATCCTCGTTTGCTTAAAGTCCTTGTGAGATAAGCAGACATAGTGGTTAACACTTCAACTGGGTCAGCTCCTTGTTTGAAAATAGGAATGGGGACTTCCTCATCATCACAGTACATTGCTTGGTCTTGTAGAGCTGTATAATCACTAGAAGGAATACTCATTTGATCAGGGTAGCTTGTTGGATATGCTGCATTCTCTTGATAAGAAGAATATGAAGATTGAGCATAAGGTGCAATACTTGCTGGGTGATGTTGTGAAGCATAGTGTGGTGAAGGTGCATTGAACCGATATTGTTGCTGATGTAAGGTGCGTGGTTGTGGTAGAATCGAGTATTGGGGGAAGGTTGGTGTCATGTAAGGTGATGGATGATAGGCTTGATGTCCCAAGATATAAGGAGTGTTGTTGTGAGACAAGCTTGGTTGATTCGCCATCAAAGCTAATGAGTCAGGGTACATACCTCGAGGCGAACGGTGCATGATCACATGTTTCTCATGCTGCTGAAGAAAAGCATAGAGTTGATCCAAATTGCACTTATGCAAATCCCTGGTTAACTTAACATCAGTAATATACTCACCCCATTCAGCTTGAGGTAAAGTATTCAAGAATTTGGTGTTAACCTAGAATGGTGCAATCACGAGATTTTATACATTCAGATCATTCGTGAGTGTGGTGAATCTGAAGTAATAATCGTGAAGCGTTTCCCCTGGGTTGTACGTGAATCTATCAAACAGATCATACAACTGACATTCCCTTTCCTGTTTGGTGAGAGACGTACCTTGTAGCAACACCTTAAGACGTTCCCATAAATCCTTTGCCACCGTATACTGACTTACCATTCGATAGATATCATGTGGGAGGGCTTGGAGAATGGTTTGAAGAGATTTTTCTTCTGCATCTGCAACAAGTTGTTGAGCTGGAGTGAGTTCTTCAAATTCTCGTGGTCGAGTCACGTTGTTAGCCACGATGGTACCATAGTCAAGTGGACCATTTAAAATTGACTTGACCATAATCCTCCCATATACCAGTTTTCCCTTAAGGTAAGACATCATCCGGCCTTGCCATGCTTCAAAAACTTCTTTGATGAGCATTGGCGGGCGATTATCCGTTCCCGTAATGACGGAAATATCCGTAAGTGATGTCATCTGAGGCATTACTGAATTCGGATTCATTTTGTTAACTTCAAAGAGACAAAAATTATCGGTTGATCGAGCAGTGAAGTAAAGCTTGTGAATTGTGTTGAGTTTTTGTTGTAAGAAACCAAGATTAAATCCTCTAAAAAATCGTCGAAAAAACAAGCAAAAATAACCCTTGATTCGGAACTTTTTGTTGATTCGGAAGTTTGATTCGGAAGATTTGGCTTGGAATACCTTGATTCGGAACTTTTGGTTCGGAAGTCTTGATCCGGAACTTTCCCTTGATCCGGAACTTTTCCCTTGATCCGGAACTTTCCTTGATCCGGAACTTTCTCCTTGATCCGGAACTTTCCTTGATCCGGAACTTTCTCCTTGATCCGGAACTTTCCTTGATCCGGAACTTTTGGTTCGGAACTTCCTTGATCCGGAACTTTCCTTGATCCGGAACTTTTCGTTCGGAACTTTTGGTTCGGAACTTTTGTTGATCCGGAACTTTGGTTGATCCGGAACTTTTTGGTTCGGAACTTTTTCGTCCGGAACTTTGTTTGATCCGGAACTTTTTGGTTCGGAACTTTTTCGTCCGGAACTTTGGTTGATCCGGAACTTTTTGGTTCGGAAGTTTGTCTGGGTAAACAGAAGGTTGTTCGTGATGAACAGTCGATCAAAAAACCAAGATTAAACCCAGATTTTTACCAAATAACCCAAAAACGTTTTGTGATTTCTACAATAATAAGTAAAACTAATACTTATCCACTAATCCCAATCACAAAAACACCAAAAACACCAAGAATCAAGATGGATCTTCTTAAAGAACACTAATACAATCAAAAACTAAAAAACCACACAAATCACTACCTTAAATCACCCCATAGCTCTTGATACCAAATGTAAAATATTGATAACCTATGAATCTATGATGTGGGTTGATGTTTTCTAGAGAGAGAAACTAGAGAGAGAAAGTGAGAGAAAATGTGTGTCTTCTTTATTAAAATGAAAACATGAAATGAACAACAACCACCCCTTTCCAAGGAGGAAAGGGGTATTTATACTTCCAAGTCATATGTGGACTTGGGCCGGCCCATGACAAGCCCATGGACCGGTTCTTACTTAACTAAATAAGTAACTATTAACTATTTGTTAACTACGAGCTATTACAACATAAATAATATTGTGGAGTGACCGATACTTCTAATATACGTAAAAACGTATTTCTAACACACCTAGGTTATGATTACCCTATATAACCCTTAAACTGAGTGTGTAGAATCATTAGAAGTCATAAACATACCATATAAGACCTATAATAAGTGTACATGATGATATAAACCATAATTACCCAAAGTACAAAGTCATTAGGCTTAATGACCTAAAAACCCTTATATAAGCATTTTACTTAGAATCGATACCAAGTCTTTTAGGACAAGTCTACCAACACTCATCTCATTACATTTAGGTTATAACATTCTTAGAGAAATGTACAAGTACCCTATAGAACAAGGTACAACATTTTAGTGCATGGCTTATAAATTAGGTCAAAACAGGTATTTTCATCCTTTGGGCATGTTTACCTAGAATAACTTAGTAAAACCAATGTAGGGACTTCATGAACACATTAAGAAAAATTTAGGATGTATAAATTAAGTTTACATAAGTAGCTAAATCAATAATAATGGATTTAACAAAGATTTAACCCTAGATCATTAGAAACCCTAATCCGACTAGGTTTTCTTCCGAATTTCACTTCAAATCTTTGTTAAAATCCAAATCAAGGACCCAAACTTCTTAATTTCAATGTTTAAACCGGAATTATACCCTAATACATAACTAATAACATTCCTCAACCCTTAATTACAAGAATTACAAAGTTACAAAGTTACAAAGTTACAAGCCCTAGAAATGCATCCGACTAGGTTTTTCCCTCCAAAAACCCATTTAAACACTTTCCCTACCAAATTAAAACTTAAGGCAAATATTTTGAGATGGTTAGAAGATATTCCCAGCCCTAATAAACCAAGAACATAGATGCATCACCTACTTGGTTTCAAATTCTTAACCTTGTATATTTTATGGCTAAAAATCATTCCAATACTTCTACCATTAATATTTTAAGCTTATATCTCTCAATACTCATCACATAGCTTCCCTTAGTCACCATGAACATGTAAGGAACCTAGTCTATCAGTACATAAGTCTTACTTGGAGGTTAAGGCTTGAAATGGCTATAAAAGAGGCATTTATCCATTCATTTGAAACTCACACCCCGTTCTTCTTTACCTCCATACCCATTATGATTTTCCACTTCTATAAACGTTATAAGGATTCCTTGAGACCAGAAACCAGGTCTAATAAGTATCCATTGAATTTCTTGAAGCTTTAGTAGCAAAAAAATTTAATAAGGAGCCCTAGAAGTCATCTTGGAGCTACCTAGGTAATCACTATGTTATTGAAGCTTAGATCTTGTTATAATGCTTTTCTAAGACATTTTATAATGTTTATAATATGTTAATAAGTTAATCTAGTAAGCCTTAGTTCATATAATAAGCTAAAATAGAAGATACAAGCTAAAGGTGTAATAAAATCTTAGTTTTGTAATTTACAAGAAATAATGAGATAAAATCCATTTCAAAACCTATAGATTTGGAAAACTAAAGTTATTTTTAGAAATGTTTCTATAAACTTTGAAATAAGTTCCTAAATCATTTGGTACTAATTTGAGGTTATTATGTAATTTTAACAAGTCTAGGGACCAAAACTATCATTTTTGAAACTTATTAACTATAAGGGTTGAAAATGTAATTATGTAAACTATAAATACTATATGTATCATTTGAAGAAGTTAATAAATATATCATGTTAGTAGGGAGCTTTGTACAAAGATGTTCCATCTCGATATTACGCTCTGACTGAGTGGTTGGGTTTACGATCTAAAGTGCCCTCGCTCCTCGAACGTTTATAGAATGGCTTCTGAGTATGATGACCCGAACAATGATGATATGTTACCATAATTTATAAATCAAATAGTACCTAATTTATACATAAAAGTAATGAACTAAAGATCAAAGACTTGATACTACACAGAATGTGTTAATCTAGATTTGTGTGAGACCAAGTTGTTGTTTGTGAGACCAAGCTGTTTGTTTGTGAATGAAATATATCTGATGTAACTCAGACATTGGATTCTAGTTGATTTCATTTCCTCACTTTTAAATACTATACAAATTATTTGAAAATCCGTGAGGGGGATATATGCTAAAACTAGAATACATGTGTTTTTTAACTGTACTCTTTTATTGAAATATGTTATTACACGAGTACCCAAACTATTACTTTATCTCCAAATTTCATAAGTCATTGAACACTTTATGTGTACAACTGTACACTAATATGGTGAATAGATCTGTTAGAAGTAACGAATCATGCTTGTGTTACCCGCTCGAGTGGGTAATCGAGCACACTTTATTAGAACTAATAGGTAATCTCCACCTACAGATTACTTGTCATGACACTCTGTCATGATGGTCACTTCGGTGATTTCTCATTAGTTTTGATGTTATGAGCTTAGTGTAATAAAATATTGTTTTATGTGAGCGAATAGTAACGTAGCTTAAAATGGTAGACATGTATTCAAAACTGTTATTGCAAACCTTTGAATTCAGTCAACCTTTGTGTTGAATTGTAAGCATATACTTCAGGAAATTGTAACTGATAGCATAAAGCAGCATGAGGATGGCATGAAGAGGCACAAACTTGAAATTATTGATATAGATTTTAGGAACCTAATATTTTAAAACTCTGATTTTTAAATGATATATAAAGAAAGTTGCTTTAATCACTCTTTTGAGTTGTTTTCTATCATTATGACTTGTGTTCTATGAAGTAATATCTTAAATTAGCTTCCGCTACTATAAGGTAAAAATGGGGGTGTTACAGATTGGTATCAGAGCCATGGTTATAGAGAACAATAATTAAAATCTTGACTGTAACTACTTTTTCTAATAATTTCAAGAAAGTCCTCCGTGCCAATGTCAGTGCTGTTACAAGAATGAGGTAATATTATGCTAATAGTAGAACTGTTATTCTTTAGAATAATGTGTAAATGATAATATGTTTATGTGTACGTAATATAATTATAAACAAGTTATGGTATTTACCGACACCTCCAGAAATATATATACATATCTTCATCCTATTATCATCTTATCGGATTCAGAAGATTCGCGTTCTGCAAGTATTCCTGATGACTTCTTGAAGTATATTTTCAAATCCTCCAATAAATAAAACCTTATGATAACTCAGAAAATCCATCTAAAGATTAGAAAATCCTAAAAGCTATTTTACCTTTCGATGACAACCCCTATATGCCAGTTATACGAGCATATAATGAAGAAATAAATTTTACACCTCAACATCAAATTTATCCATCACCTGACCCTATTAATATACCATTACCCTATATTTGAAAATCTACCAAAAAATACCTATAAACAAAAATTTAAAGATATCCTACCCTATTTGAAAGAACTTCCCTCCCGAGAATATTTAAGATCAGGAAGATAAAGTTGAAGGACCGTAAAATAATAGAAAACTAGAAGGAGATTTCTAGAAAACTAGAAGGAGATGTTTAGGAAACTAAAAAGAGATTTTTAGGAAGCTAGAAAGAGATTTTTTTAGAAGCTAGAAGGATATTTTTAGGAAACTAGAAGGAGATTTTGAAAAATCCAAGGCTAAGTTACAAAGAAGACAAGTGATACGCGATGAAGAAATCGTTCAAGCTCGACTAATGATATTTTTACCCTAGAGTTAGTCATTGAGGATATTCAAATTAGACATCATACGAAGTATTTTTGATGTCATCAAAGAACTTAAAAGGAAGAGATGAAGACATAAACTAGAAGTTGTAAATACTTTCAACTTTTTGTCTTTACTTTTATATTAATAGTGAAGCTTGTCCTCAACAAACAAGTTGTTAATAAACAAAAATTGATGAACAAGGTAATTAAGCACAATCCTGTGCAAAAATTAGAAAAATCTTAAGCGTAACTTTAGCAATGAAAGAACGTCCATAAATTCTAGTAAACCAGAAACTACCATAACTTAGCATTATAAATCCAACATACGGTGAATATGATGGAAATTTTATTCTGTGTAAGAAATGCACTTTGAATCACACAGAACTTTGCACCATCTGGTGTCGGATTTTCAACATAGTAGGTCATTGGACTAGGAATTTTATGGGCAAGTGGCTTTATAAGCTATATGTTTGGTAGAATTATCATGTATCTTATATACATGTTGTAAGGAATAAAATATCGCCTTCTATTTAAGCGTCATTCGTCTCTAGGAAATCATATTCTTAGATTTTATATACAGGACGTCTTACCTACGTAGAAGTAAGAAAGCAATCTAGGGGTATAGTAAATATATCAAATGCTAGAATATTCGTCTTATCCTTGTTATATTCTTAAAAATTAAGATAATACTCGTGTTATGTCAAGAATTTCTAAGTCAATGATTTACATTCTATTTATTTGATTGAATTAGGACGCTTCTTTAGTCAAATGAATAATTTAAATCACTAAATTTATGATTTCTTTCTTGCATAAAGTTTGACGCATCTTTATGTTAGTAAGAATTTATAAATGGACCTAAAGATATTTGATATAAGACAAGTGTAGACTTAATATTCTTGGAAACACGAGTATTTTGCTCGTCTCTATTTTATGACACTACTCTTTATCTAAATCTCAGGACGAGATTTCTTTAAGGGGAAGAGACTGTGACAATCCTAAAATTTCACATATGTTATGTGTTATGATTGCATGTATATGAAAATTTGACTGGAAATTTTTGATTTTGTACCTTACTTGGTAAGATGAATATGTTCTCATAACCTAAACTGCCACTTCTACATATTTCTATATGTTGCAAACACAATGAATATATCAATTTTAAGTTCTAAAAATAATCTAATAAGTACATTATGAATAAGAACATCTCAATTATAACTATGATGCCCTAAATTACCATAGAAACCCTAAAATCCCTATAAACGAGTTATAAACTCAAGAATGGTAAACTATGAATGTACAACATATATGAATAAGTAATTATGGACTAGCAGGGTACTCGCGCAATGCGGCGACGGGTACCTGTAATTATATTTTTGGCGAGCGATATTGCTCGATTACGTATTTTTTGTAACACCGAATTCACTCATGACAAAAACTTAAAGGAGTAAATATCGTAAACCATTTTATATTAAGTTTTATTATTTTTGAACATGGTTTTATCAAATTAATAATGGAGATGAACATAATGACAAAACTTATTTCAAGTTTTGTAACTGAAGTGTTATATTAATTGTACAATGTGCATATAAATATCTATGATTCAAATATGTATACTTAAACATGTGGTAGAGATAGATTGTACAATATGGATATAAATATGTACTATTTAGATAATTAATAAGAGAGATATCAATCTCTTTTATATGTAGTATTGATATTGATTATAAACAAATTGTAAACTATCTTTTTATGGCATAATATTATCTAAGAATGGTTAGAACAAACCCTACAAAGCTAAGTACAAACAAATGTACATAATAGTCTAGATCACCACCAAGGAATACATTGTAAACTAATTTTTCAAGCAATATAATTACACAATATCTATATATGAATATCAAATACCAATGTGCAAGTTATTATATCATATAAAAGAGATATTTGATTATAAAACACTAAGGCCTTGTTTGTTTTTTCAAAATAACCTCTTCTAACCTCATTTTACCTCTTTTTTCTGAAGCGGACAAAGTTTTAATGTTTGTTTTTTTGCAGACAAAAGTGATAAAAAATCAATTATCACCTCTTTACTTTGAAGAAAAAAACTCTTTTCTTGCCTCTTCTTTTCACTTCTTGAACACTCACCTCCCACCAACACCTTCAATATTCGTTTTTCTCTGATGTTTTACGTTTTCGTCAGTAACTCTACATTTTCGTCAGTAAATTTATGTTTTCGTCAGAAAATTTACGTTTTCGTCAGTAAATTTACGTTTTCCTCAGTAAATTTATTTTTTCGCCAGAAAATTTACCTTTTGTAAATTTACGTTTTTGCCAGAAAGTTTACCTTTTCATCACTAAATTTACGTTTGCGTCAAATAATTTACGTTTTTGTCAGTTATTTTACGTTTTCGTCAGTAATTTTACGTTTCGTCAGTAAATTTACGTTTTCGTCAGAAAATTTACGTTTTCGTCATAAAAATTTAAGTTTTCGTCCTAAAATTTACGTTTTCGTTTGAGAATTTACGTTTTCGTCAGTAAATTTACGTTTTCTTCTGAAAATTTACGTTTTTTTCAGTAAATTTACGTCTTCGTCAGAAAATTTACGTTTTCGTCAGTAAATTTACGTTTTCGTCTGTAAATTTACGTTGTCGTCGGAAACTTACATTTTCGTCAATAAATTTACGTTTTCGACAGAAAATTTTCGTTTTCTTAAGTAAATTTACGTTTTCGTTAGAAAATTTACGTTTTCGTCAGTAAAGTCACGTTTTCGACAGTATTTTTACGTTTTCGTTTGTAAATTTACGTTTTCATCAGTAAATTTATGTTTTCGTCAGTAAATTTACGTTTTCGTCTGTAAATTTACGTTTTCGTTTGTAAATTTACATTTTCGTCATTATTTTACGTTTTGTCCGATTTTTCGGTTTTGTCCGTTTTCGCCAGTAAATTTACGTTGTCGTCAGAAAACTAGGTTTTCGTCAATAAATTTATGTTTTCGTAAAAAAATTCCTGGCGAAAACATAAATTTACTGACGGAAACGTAAAATCACTGAAAAAACGTAAATTTTCTTACGTAAACGTAAATTTACTGACGAAAACGTTAATTTACTGACAAAAACATAAAATTACTGACAAATATGTAAATTTTTTGATGAAAACGTAAATTTAGAGACGAAAAGGTGAATTTTCTGGCGAAAACGTAAATTTACCGACGAAAACGTAAATTTTCTGACTAAAACGTAAATTTTCTGACAAAAACGTATATTTTCTGGCGAAAACGTAAATTTAGTGACGAAAACGTAATTTACTAACGGAAACGTAAAATTACTGACGAAAACGTAAATTTTCTGATGAAAACGTAAAATTACTGACGAAAACGTAAAATTACTAACAAAAATTTAAATTTTATGATGAAAGACATAAATCTAGAGACGAGAAGGTAAATTTTCTGGCGAAAACGTAAATTTACTGACGAAAACATAAATTTTTTGACGAAAACGTAAATTTTATAACGAAAACGTAAATTTGCAGACGAAAACTTAATTTTATGACGAAAACGTCAATTTTCTGACGAAAACTTAAATTTTATGACGAAAACGTAAAATTACTGACGAAAACATAAATTTACTGACTAAAACATAAAAATACTGACCAAAATGTAAACTTACTGACGAAAACGTAAATTTTCTGACAAAACGTGAAAGTACTGACGAAAACGTAAAATTACTTATGAGAATGTAAATTTACTAATGAAAACGTAAAAATACTAACGAATGCGTAAAATTACTGATGACAACGTAAGATTACTGACATAAACGTAAATTTAATAACGAAAACGTAAAAGTAGTGAATAAGATGAAGAGATAAAAAGTAGAAAAGAAGTACTTCAATAGTATAAAAAACAAACGATCTTTTTCGTGTAGATAAAGACATTAGATGCACCTCTTTTTCTGCAGACATGGTTTGTAGATGAAGAGGTAAAACCTCTGAAAAAACAAACGAGGCCTAAGTATAAGTATTCTAAAGCTAATTACAAGTATAAGACCTAGTAACTTGGATTAGCACCTAAAATCCATTTCACATTGAATTATAGTCTGATCGTTTGCAACCAATTATAAAACTCAACTAACTATCATATTAAGATCATACATTTATCTCAAGTTAAGTTACAAATTATTAAAGCACAATGTACAAGTTATTGAAGCATAGAACCATAAGCTAACCTAATTACACCTAGGTTATGATTACCCTATACAAACCCTTAAACTAAGTGTTTAGAATCATTAGAAGTCATAAACATACCATATAAGAGCTATAATAAGTGTACATGATGATATAAAGCCTAATTACCTGAAGTATTATGTCATTAGGCTTAATGACCTAAAAACACTTATATTAAGCATTTTACTTAGAATCAATACCTAGTCTTTTAGGACAAGTCTACCAACACTCATATCATGACATTTAGGTTATTAGATTATCTTAGAAAATGTACAAGTACCCTAAAGCACAAGTTACAACATTTTAATGCATGGCTTATAAATTAGGTCAAAATAGGTATTTTCACCCTTTGGGCATGTTTACCTAGAATAATTTAGTAAAACCAATGTAGGGACTTTATGAACACATTAAGGATAATTAGGATGTATAAATTGAGTTTACATTAGTAGCTAAATCAAGAGTAATGGTTTTAACAAGGATTTAACCCTAGATTATTAGAAACCTTAATCTGGCTAGCTTTTCTTCCCAATTTCACTTCAAATCTTTGTTAAACTTCAAACCAAGGACCCAAACTTCTTAATTACAATGTGTAAACCCTAATTATACCCTAATCCATCACTAATCACATTCATCAACCCTTAATTACAAGAATTACAAAGTTACAAAGTTACAAGCCCTAGAAATGCATCCGACTAGGTTTTTCCCTCCAAAAACCAATTTAAACACTTTCCCTCCAAAATTCAAACCTAAGGCAGATATTCAGAAGATATTTCCAGCCCTAAGCAACAAAGAACATAGGTGCATCACCTACTTAATGGAAAATTCTTAGCCTTGTACATTTTATGGCTAAAAATCATTCCAACACTTCTACCGTTAATTTTTTAAGCTTCTAGCTGTCAATACTCATCACATAGCTTCCCTTAGTCACAATAAACATTTAAGGACCCTAGGATATCAGTACATAAGTCATACTTCAAGGTTAAGGCTTGAAATTGCTATAAAATGGGCGTTTCTTCATTCATTTGAAACTCGCACCCCGTTATTCTTTACATCCATACACATTCGAATTTTACACTTCTATCAAAGTTATAAGGATTTCTTGAGAATAGAAACCAGGTCTAATAAGTAGACTTTGAAGTTCTTGAAGCTTTAGAAGCAAAAGAAGTTCATAAGGAGCCCTAGAAGTGCTCTTGGAGCTGCCTAGGTAATCATTATGTTATCTAAGCTTAGATCTTGTTATAATGTTTTTCTAAGACTTGTTATAATGTTTATAAGATGTTAATAAGCTAAAATACTTGATATAAGCTAAAGGTGTAATAAAACCCTAGTTTTGTAATTTACATGAAATAATGAGATAAAATCTATTTCAAAAGCTATAGATATGGAAAACTAATGTTATTATAATTAGAAATGTGTTTATAAACTTCGTTTTAAGTTCCTAGATCATTTGGTACAAATTTGAGGTTGTTATGTAGTTTTAATAAGTCTAGGGACCAAAATTGTCATTTTTGAAACTTATAAACTACAAGGGTTGAAAATGTAATTATGTAAACTATCAATACTATATATATCATTTGAAGAAAGTAATAAATATATCATGTTAGTAGGGAGCTTTGTTCAAAGATGTTCCATCTCGATATTAGGTTTTGACTGAGTGGTTTAGTTTATGATTTAAAGTGTCCTCGCTCCTCAAACGTTTATAGAATGGATTCTGAGTATGATGGCCCGAACAATGATGTTATAATTACCACAATTAATAAATCAAAGAATACCTAATTAGTACTTAAAGTATTGAACTAAAGATCAAAGACTTGATACTAATCAAAATGTGTTAATCCAGGTTTGTGTGAGACCAAGTTGTTGTTTGTGAGACCAAGCTATTTGTTTGTGAATGAAATATATCTAATGTAGCTCAGACTTTATGGATGTCAGGTGAGTTCATAGCCTCATTTTTAAATGCTTTATAAATGATTTGAAACCCCGTGAGGGGATATATGCTAAAACTGGAATACATATGTTTTTGAACTGTACGCTTATACTAAAATATGTTATTACACGAGTGCCCAAACTATTACTTTCTACCCAAATTTCATAAGTCATTGAACACTTTATATGTGCGCTAATATGGTGAATAGATCTATTGGAAGTAACGAATCTTGCTTGTGTTACCCGCTCGAGTGGGTAATCGAGCACACTTTATTAGAACTAATTGGTAATCTGCACCTACATATTACTTGTCATGACACTCTGTCATGATGGTCACTTTGGTGAATTCTTGTTAGTTTTGATGTTATGAGCTTAGTGTAATAAAATAGTGTTTTATGTGAGTGAATAGTAACGTAGCTCAAAGTGGTAGAGATGTATTCAAAACTGTTAGCCGTATTTAAAGTGATGGTCATATAATATATCATTGCGAAGCTCGTGAAAAATACAATTCAACGGTGTCGAGAGTTCTTACTTTATGTTATGTATGTAACATGAATTTGTCCCGAACACAAAAATGAGGAAGGCCTTCCATCTGCCTTACTCTTAGTATAAAAGGCAAGATCCTCCTTATTTGTGTGTGTGCTTTTCCATTTGTTTAGTTTGTAGAGAGAGAAATAACTATGTGTTTCTCTCACCAGGAAAATCACCATCTTGTTTTCTTTTCTTTTTTTCATCTCAATCTAATCTTTTATTTTTTGGTTTAATCTTTGTTTGTTCATCATCTTTCTTTTACTTTCATCATCACGTTACCTATAAGATTTAGTGTTTGGTTTTCGTGTGTATTAAGTCCTACAAGTGGTATCAGAGCAATGAAAAAGTAATGAGATCGTTAAACGTCATTTTTTATATAATGAGATAGTTAAACGTCGGTATCAAGAATTGTCCGACTCAATGAAAAGAACTCGTGCTAAGATTGTAGATCAGACAACTTCTTTGATTGCTCAAAATGCTAAGTTTAAGGCTCAAATTCAAGAAAAGGTTTTTGCAATTTCCTCATTGAAAAATGACTTAAGAAAGATAACAAGAACTGGTGTAGAAACTAAGTTTGCTAAATCGTCAGTCTTGGGGAAATCTCATTCTCAACCTCTCAGAAACCATTTTGTTTCTAGACAACCGAATTCATTTAATTCTGAACAACCAAAAACGTCGAAACCAAGGTTTGCCTCCCAAGCTGATGTGAGTACCAATTGGTAAAAACCAACCACTTTACGTTCTAAACACATCTTAAGAGGATCCTCTGTTGCAAAACCTTATCACATGAAGGCTTCTAGCAAATCTAGGACTAGTTTAACGAACCTACCAAGGCGTAGTTCAAATGACAAAGGTCATAAAGGCTACCTAGAGGATGCTAAGAAAAAGGCACAAGAAAGAAATAAGAGCCCACCAACACATAGGTGCAGTGGCGTATCGTCCAATGATGAGCAAAACTCCGATTACCCTAGGAACCTAACAGCTTTCTCAAATGCCAAACACTCGTTTGCTCGACATGCAACAAAGGTGTCTTTAATGTCGTTCATGATGATTATATAACGAAAGTCCTGAAAAAAGTGAATTCATGTGCTAAGGTTTCACCCCATAAGACATTTGCTAGATTCAAACCCGTTCAACAGATGAGTAATGGTAAGCGCCCTGAATGGCGGATCTTGTATAGTCATAGTTTTTCTCCTAAGAAGTCTTACGTTGTGCCTGAGAAAACCATGCCCCTAGATCTAGTCTTCAGTGGAAACCAACGGGTAAAATCTTCAAATCAGTTGGTCTTAGGTGGACTATGTATAAGAAATATGTTTCCCTGTTGCACGAGCAAGGTTCATTGTGACTCCCCTCATGATTCTAATGTAGATATCCCTAACCCACATGATTCCATAGAAACTCTTGATAACAGTGCATGTACAAACATCAATGTTCAAAAAGAAGAAAGCGGTAAACTAATCGCAGGTACCTCATTCCATGCCATCAAGGGAAATCTCATAAGTTGATGGATTAAAAGGCTGATGTCTACAAATCAAGTGTCTTAGGGGATTCAGAATTAAATACTTACAATGGCTTACAGTCGGATCACAGATTGTAACCCGCGCATCAAATAAAGGAAAGTGTATATTTAAGTGCCTTATCCTCACAACAAGAAGCTTACAACTTCTCGGACTTGAGCTAATTCATAAAGATATTCAAAATCTTTAGCTCAAGTAATATGACTTACAGTCAGATAACAGACTGTAACTCGAATTTCAAAGAAAGGGAAGTGTATAACGGAAGATAACTTACCCTCGAAAAAAGAAATTCCTACAGCAGCTTCGACAGATTCAGCGTCATCTAAAGAGTTGGAAATGTTTTCCGGTGAATATTTCAATGAAGACAATATTCTTGTTTGAAAGTCTTCTGTTGTTACCACTGCTGATGCACCCGATCAACGTCAACAAGAAACATGATTTCACTTCATCTACATCAACTCACAGACCATTTGTCTCTGCTAATGGGAATTTCGACATGTACATATTTTCTTATTTCTTTATTTTATTTTTGTGGTGATAAAATTTGTGAAAAAGAAAATACAAAATATATAAAACCTAAAAAAACAAAATAAAAAATGAGAAAATCTTCCAAAAATACCAAAAATGTTCTTCTTCAACATGTCTCTCAGCATCTATAATATGGACGTACGTAGAAATGTCGCTCAATAACGATACGTGTATGTACATAATGCTCGTCAAATGTTTTCAAAACATGTCTTTTCTATTTTTCTCACAATGGCTCATAGTCATATTTCAGACTATTACCCGGACTTCAAATAAAGGGAAGTTTATCTCGGATGACAACTGATCCTCAATAACGAGAAATTAGTTTTTCTCGGTCATGAGCTTGTATAAAATATTAAAAATTTTAAAGCTTATGAACCATGGCTTATAGTTACATGTCACACTATAACCCGGTCCCCAAAGAAAGGAAAGTCTATGACTTATTCTCAACAACGGGAAATTCACTTTTCTCGGTCATAGGCTTATATCAAACGTTCAAAGTTTTAAGCTTATGAACACAAGAAAAATGTTCACTTATGTACATTATTCCTCAACAACGGGAAATTAAATTTTCTTGGTTTTGAGCACAATTTTTCAAGATATTTTCACAAGATATTTTTCAAGTTCTTTCAAAATTATGTGCTCATATACTCCCCTATTTTAAATAGAATATTTTTTCGAGGGGGAGTATAAAAATATCATAACATATAGTTCCAAATTTTTAGAAACATTATTCTCTCCATGTTACATCACTACTATACTAAAAATTTCACAAGCACATGCAATTTTTGAGGGGGAGAATAGTGATAAAACATGTGATCTAAATGCTTCATATTGGATAAGATCTTTGATATAAGTGCTTTCTCGTCCTAATATGTGCAAATACCCATTTTATGATGCACATATGTAGGGGTAGCATTTTTGGTGATATAGAAAACTATCAAGGTGTAAACATCGATTTCATTAATACCTTGATTGCTTTATCAAATGGTTTTCTGGTTACGATATATATACCCTTCAACACATTAATTTACGAAGATATTGGTGTCAAAAGGTGGTTAGGTATTCGTCCTATGATCCAACCAGAACCGGAGGGATCTTCCAAGGGACAATCCATTAGAACTTAGAAGTCCTTAGGAAAGATGGAGTAGTCGAGTGTACGGGAAAAATGTCGACTAATGACTTAAGCTGACACTGGAACAATCACAACAAGGTGCTAGTAATGACGTCTTGGTAAGAATTGAAGGGTTTGAAGAATGAAAAAGAAATGTAAGGATAAAAGGTGTAAAGAAAGCATCCCTCCATACAACCTAGGCGAAAAACGGGTCAACACATCTACTATCAGAATTACTTAGATGATTTCTGGTATTGAAGACAAAGCATCATGGACTCAGTGATGAAATGCAAAACCCTTCCCAGCCTACTCACGTTTCTCTCAAAAGAAGTTTGTTTTATTGGCATGGAGTTCAACTCATTTCTATCGACGTTCTCACTCTGAGATAGTAGATATTGAAAAGGTGATAGTCTGCTCCAGCCTCTGATCACCAAATAAATGTTCACTTAGAGTCTAGAGCCAACGAGATTCATCAAGAAATCTCATTAGCACACTTATTCCATATATCAATTGTTGTTCATCATTAGAACATATGTGATAATTTACAGAGTCCTACGCTCTATCCTTGTGATATTGCTAGAACATTCAGAATGATACTCTCTAATATTCACAGTGATGAATGGAAATCCTTCCAGTGTTAACATCAGATAGCATTGCGGTAGGTCATATATAAGATTCATTTAAATTGAACATATGTTAACTGGAAAGCAACAGTGGTTTGAATCTTTCTTGATTCAAACTCGTTCCAGGTCTCGACGCAATATCTTTATGATCTTACAAGAACATTCAGAGTAATACTCCTCAGTACTTACAGTGACGAATGGAAATCCTTCCAGTGTCATCATCAAACAGCACTGCGGTAGGTGACTTGTGAGATTCTATACGGATCAAACTTGTGTCAACTGGAAAGCAACAATGGTTTGATTCTTAATCGATTCAAACTTGTTCCAGGAAATTGAATTGAAGACTTAATCAGCAGAATGGAACTACATGATTCACTCCTTACTATGAATTATCTTTTGATATATTCAAGTATTGAGAACGGCTACCACAGCCGGAAACCATGTCAAGGAAGTTCTTTCAACTTACCTAATCACAGGTACAATATTCGTACTATATAATGGGAAACCGGAGGAATGCAAACGGTGGCGTAGTCTCAAGAGTCGCGATTCAAGACCACTGATACACGGTTTTTGTATGGATTCTATATTCTCTCGATATCCTCTCGAATTGATCTCGGTTCTAAGTGGAATGATTCTTCTTGGTCACTAAAAAGGGGAGTGATTTTCTAATCTACTATAAGTTTTAAATGCATTAAAATGTAAACTTAAATTTAAAAGCAATAAAATTAATAACAATTAATAAAACTTGAATTAAAATTAAAATTAAAATTAAAATATTAAAATATAAATATGAAATGAAGAAACAGTAAGTAACCCTTAAAAATGCTCAAAAGAAATTTGATTCGGAAGTCACCTTGATTCGGAAGTTGTTGATCCGGAACTTCGTTCGGAACCTTCACTCGGAAGTTTATCCGGAACTTTCTTCGGAAGTTGATTCGGAAGATTTCACCCGGAACTTTCACTCGGAACTTCACCCGGAACTTTCACTCGGAACTTCACCCGGAACTTTGTTCGGAAGTTGATCCGGAACTTCGTTCGGAAGATTGATTCGGAAGTTGGTGATCCGGAAGTTCACTCGGAACTTTTGATCCGGAAGTTTATTAGGAAGATTTGGAAAATACATTCATTCGGAACTTTGAAACTGACTCGGAACTTTTGAAAATAAAACTCATTCGGAAGATTTTATTCATCCGGAACTTTTAGTTCATTCGGAAGATTTTGCTCATCCGGAACTTTTAGTTCATCCGGAAGTTTTGGTTCATCCGGAACCTGGGAAACTCAAGAACAGTACTTTTTTTTCCAGAAAAACAGGGAAACGCGGTTTAATCCAAAATCAAGCTAAATAAGCAAAAAGGTTTTACCAAATTAACCACAAATCATCTACCAACTACAAGGATCAAATCCCAATCACAAAAACACAAATTCAACAACTTCTTAAGATCAAAACTCAACTAAATAAGAACTTTGGAACTTGAAATAAAAAGATGATGAAGAACAAGATGAATGAAAAGATTAAAGGAAGACTTGTATTAATGATTAATGTTGAACAAATAAAAGGCAAGATTAAACTACAAGATTTGGAAGAACAATAATCAAAATCACCAAACACCCTAGTGGTGTTGGTGATGACTACGAACAAGAAAAGAGAAAAAGAAGGAGAATGAAAAACTGGATGAAAAGTGTGAGGGGAACCCTTTATATAGGTGTTCCCTTTGGTTGGTGAGTGGGCTTTCTCCCGTTCTTCTTGTCTTCTCGTCTTTTCAGAAGAGTTGACGTTTACGATTCTGATTCGGGATTTGTCGTCGATTAAATTCAACTCG
Organism: Glebionis coronaria; assembly: GCA_025667525.1. NCBI lineage: Eukaryota > Viridiplantae > Streptophyta > Magnoliopsida > Asterales > Asteraceae > Glebionis > Glebionis coronaria. Next base: position 288,463,917 of record CM046880.1, on the reverse strand, counting down.
TCTTTTAATTTCTTCGTTTAATAGACTTGAGTTTCTTCGACTTATGTAAATCTTCCATCTTTGGTCCTTTTCTTCGATAAATCTTCGAATAGGCCCAGTGACTTCAAATCTTTTGCATCTCTTGGACAATAAACTCTGTCTTGAGTCTTTTTCTTCGATAAATCCCGTGCAATCCCATGTTTTCTTCAATATTCATCCGGTTGGCTCTGAAAACACAATAAACACAAAAACCACGCATAATTCTAAACAAATGATATTAAATACGCGTTGTGGTCTCGTTTTAGCCAGAATTAAGTGGTAAAAGGATGGGTGTTTACACACCTATCAAATCCCCTACACTTAACCATTGCCATGCCGTCATGCAATGCTTAGTGATAAAGCAAATTTACACTTTTCTCATAATCAATCAACCTTGGCCTTATTAAAATACTACTAAACAAAAATTAAGATACTAAGAGAAATCAAAACTTTAAAGTAAACAAAAGGATGGAAATAACTTGTGAAGAGATCAAGGACTTACATTAGGGCTTTGGTTCTGCGAAGATTTATCATCCTCAAGTTTCACGTTCCCCAAACTAAGCTTAAAAACGAGATCATTGTTATTATAAGTTAGCATATCAAACACTTACACACATAGCTTAATTAAATGCTTAAACTCCCTTATTCCTAGGTGTATCTCTTATATTTTATTTTTGTCTTAGAATGATCATGAAGATGCATTTTTGGACTTATTTCGATAGTTTATTTAGGCTGAAAGCAAAGTAGGACGATTTGATCAATAGTTAGCTAAAGGACAAAATCTCTTAAAACTGCTTCTCGGGATATCAAAAAGTTCATATCTTGGCATAACTCGGTTCACGATTTGAGACCTTTCTCGGGCCGATATTTGGCATGTACTTCATACTTCATATCTTGAGAGACGTGCTTGAGATAATGGTCTTCTCATCGTTCATAGAGTTTCTTCACTTGGAGACTTTTGAGAGGTACTCCAACTTTGTTGACCACGACTTCATGATTATTTCTTCAATCTCTATTTGGGATTTTGAGATACAACGATCCGTCTCCTTTTCGGACTTGGATCTATTTATCCTCATACCTTGTTAGGGTCTTTTCGGATAGACTTCTCCATCATCTTTGTGGGAGTTGATTGCTTTTCGTCGTGAGTCTTGATCCTTCATATTGACTTTGGGAATAATGCTTTTCACATCACTTTGGATCTTTAGCAATAAAATGGAATCCTCATGCCTTGTTAGGGCCTTTTCGGTCTCGCCAATCTTCGCACCCCGCTTCATAAGTTATGCCTTGGCTATGAACTCTTATCATTACCGAGCAACTTTTAAACGATCTTGGGCTAGAAGCTAAGTAACTTTTCAAATCGTACGACCTTACTTATTGCAGATAAATTATTAGCAAGTAATGGGAGAATAGGCAAATAATTACACCAAGTGAGCTTGTGCAACAATACCGACTTATAATTGACTCTATCATTTCTCGTCCTCCACAATTTAAAATCTCAAGTAATGAGACTCGTGGATACTTAGCCTAATAAACCAATTAAGGTCTACATGGTTAAGGATACTAGCTAGAATAAACTTGGATAAGTCTATTCGGGTTGAGTCAAAATAAACGCAACGGGCCTAATATGTCAAAGACTTCTAAACTCGCTACACCACTTTATTAAAATTTGGCTTTATTGCGGGATATATACACACGAAAGCAACGAGAAAAATTTAAAATATTACGACTATATGGCCAAAGTTAATAAAAAATTTGAAAAATGTTGAAAAATATGATTTTCTGGTTAAATGAAGCCATTTTCATGGAAAAGTCCACTTAAAACTTCGATAGAAGTCTCCCCTACACTTAAGATAAACATTGTCCTCAATGTTGAAGAATGTGGGAAAAGTCTCCCCTACACTTATGACATTGTGCACGTTGGTTAACTCAAGTTAAGGAAGAGACGACTAAAGTGATCAATTTCAAATGAGAGTATGAAGAAAATTGAATCACGATAGTTGAGAGACAGAACCGGATTTCGGATAACACGGGAGCACGGTTCTTCAGAGATTCAAAAGTGCACTTATCCCTGTAATCACATCACCACACAAAGAAAGCAACCTATATAGGTCCCCCTACACTTAGGAGGTTAAAATGGAAAAGGATAGATACTCGGGCTGCCTCCCGAGGAGCGCTTGTTTTTGATAACCGAGTCACGAGCCTGACTCGACCCAAAATTAGTTCATGGGGAACGTGGTGAGGGATGGAATCATCTCCTGAGAGATGTCCTCACCAAAGTACAACTTCACTCGTTGGCCATTCACCTTATAATTTGGTCCATTAGGTTGAGCGAGCTCGAGAGTACCATATGGAAAAATTTGGGCAATGGTGAATGGGCCGGACCAACGAGATTTCAGCTTGCCCGAAAAGATTTTCAACCGAGAGTTAAAGAGCAAAACTTTGTCTCCAACTTGGAACTCTCGGTTTTTGATCTTGGAGTCGTGAATGAGCTTAGTTCTTTCCTTATAGATCAAAGAATTTTCATAAGCCTCATTCCGAAGTTCATTCAGCTCATTGAGTTGGATCTTGCGTAGGTCACCGGCTTTGTTGATATCAAAATTAGTCCACTTCAAGGCCCAGTAAGCCTTGTGCTCCAACTCAATGGGGAGGTGGCACGCTTTCCCGTACACGAGACGATATGGTGTACAACCAATCGGAGTCTTGTATGCAGTACGAAAAGCCCACAAAGCATCATCAAGTTTATCAGCCCATGAGGCACGATGCTCTCCCACGGTTCTTTCCAGAATTCGCTTTAATCCTCGGTTGGATATTTCAGCCTGGCCATTAGTTTGTGGGTGGTAGGCTGTGGCAAGACGATGATTTACACCGTACTTAGCCATGACTCTTGCGAATTGGTCATTGCAAAAATGAGTCCCACGATCACTAATAATGGCACGAGGCATACCGAATCTAGCGAATAAAGATTTAAAAAAGTTACAAACCACCCTTGCGTCATTAGTGGGTAAAGCTTTGGCTTCAACCTATTTGGAGACGTAGTCAACGGCTACAAGGATGTATTTGTTTCCTTTAGAAGAAGGGAATGGCCCCATAAAGTCGATACCCCAAACATCAAAGATTTCACATTCTTGAATGAAATTTTGAGGCATCTCGTCTTTATGTGTGATCTTGCCTTGTTTTGGCAAGCATCACATCGTTTAACCATATTGTGAGCGTCACGATATATGGAGGGCCAATAAAATCCCGAGTCAAACACTTTTTTGGCGGTGTAGTTGGGACCAAAGTGACCACCGGTGGGTCCTTTGTGGCAAGCATCAAGGATTTCTAAAGCTGCCGGTCCATCAACACATCAGCGAATAATCAAGTCGGCACATTGTTTGAATAGGTAAGGGTCATCCCAAAAGTAAGTCTTAATGTCGTTGAAGAACTTTTTCTTTTGTTGGGATGTTAACCCTTCCTTGAGAACTCCACCCGCTAAGTAGTTTGCAATGTCCGCAAACCACGGGGTTTCATCAGAATTCGAATTAATAGACATTAAGGTCTCCAAGAGAAAAGAATCATTGATTTCTTTATTCGGATGATCCCCTTGGTAAGGATCCTAAAGTCTACTGAGATGATTCGCGGCTAGGTTTTCTGCTCCTTTTTTATCGCGAATTTCGATTTTAAATTCTTGGAGAAGCAAAACCCAGCGAAGAAGTCTTTGTTTGGAATATTGCTTTGTCAACAAGTACTTCAACGCGGAATTATCGGTGTAAACGATTGTGGTGGAAAGGACAAGATAGGGGAGAAATTTTTCAAAGGCATAGACAACAGCTAAAAGCTCTTTTTCGGTTGTCGTGTAATGCAATTGAGCCCCAGTCATTGTCTTGCTAGCGTAATGGATTGGTTGGAAGTGTTTATTCACTCTTTGGCCCAGAACCGCTCCAATAGAAATATCACTAGCATCGCACATCAACTCGAAATGCAGCTCCCAATTAGGGGTAACCAAGACGGGTGCCTTAGTTAGCTTATCCTTAAGCGAGTTGAAGGCTTCAAGGCACTCTTTGGAAAAGATAAAAGGAGTATCTTTTTCCAAGAGGTGGGTCATCGGGCGCGCGATTTGAGAAAAATCTTTGATGAATCGACGGTAGAAGCCCGCATGACCCAGAAAACTTCTCACACCCTTCACTGTTGAAGGTGGAGGCAACTTAGCGATAACATCAACTTTAGCACGGTCTACTTCAAGACCGGCTTTGGAAATTTTGTGTCCTAGCACGATGCCTTCTTTTACCATAAAATGGCATTTTTCCCAATTCAGAACAAGGCGAGTGTCTTCGCACCGCTTAAGCATACGTTCCAAATTGGCAAGGCAAGAAGAGAAGGAATCCCCGAAGACCGAGAAATCATCCATGAAGACTTCCATGGTTTGTTCAACCATGTCATGGAAGATAGCTAACATGCACCTTTGGAAAGTCCCGGGGGCATTGCATAAGCCAAAAGGCATTCTTTTGTAAGCAAATGTGCCATAGGGACAAGTGAATGTTGTCTTCTCTTGATCTTGGGGATCGATGGGTATTTGGAAATAAACCGAGAAACCATCAAGAAAGCAGTAATATTCATTACCCGCTAAACGTTCAAGCATTTGGTCCATAAAAGGTAGAGGTAAATGATCCTTTCTCGTGGCATCATTGAGTTTGCGGTAGTCTATACAAACTCTCCACCCAGTAACGAGACGATTGGAAATCAACTCGTTGTGTTCATTGGGAACAACGGTTATTCCGCCCTTCTTGGGCACACTATGGATTGGACTAACCCATGGTGAATCCGAAATAGGGTAAATCATACCCACATCAAGAAGTTTGATAACCTCTATTTTGATGACTTCATGTATTTTTGGATTCACCCTTCGTTGGCTTTGAATTGTGGGCTTAAAGTCGTCCTCCATGAGAATTTTGTGTGTGCATAAGTGAGGATCAATTCCGCGAATATCAGAGATTTTCCAAGCAATAGCCTTTTTATGATCTTTAAGCACGGCGATGAGGCAAGTTTTCTCTTCATCTTTCAAATCCTTCGCGATAATGACGGGCGACTTCTTCTCTTCTTCAAGGAACACATACTCGAGATGGGGCGGCAACTCCCTAAGTTCTAAATCCGGAGGATTTTCGACGGGAGGCGTATTCAAAGTCGGAGTATCGATAGCAATAACCGTGGGAGATGGTGGAGAAAGGTTGTCTTCGTTGAGAAGGTTATCAAAGAAATGCATGTCATCATCCCCATCGGTGGTAGGATCATCATTAGCTAAGTTCACATCTCCCATGGTGGCTTCAAGATTGTTCCAAAACAAATCACTATCTCCAAATAGAGACAATGATGAATCAATAGAGGAAACGGTTTCAACATTGGGAAGAGAGGTAGGAATATTTTTACAAGCATCATTAAAGTGTTCTTCACAAGCCTCATCCAGAACGTCAATACAATTAACACTCTCGTATGAATAAGGTTGTTTAGACAACTTTCCCATGTTGAAGACGATTTTATCGTCACCCACTCTCATGATAAGCTCACCTGCTTCAACATCGATGAGAGTGCGACCGGTCCTCAGGAATGGACGACCCACGATCAAGGGAACACGAGGGTCCATCTCGTAGTCGACGATGACGAAATCGGCAGGAAAAGTGAATTTGTCGACTCCTACAAAGACGTCTTCGGCTATCCCCACTGGATAAGCAACCGTACGGTTAGCTAATTCCAAAGTCATTTTGGTGGGGACTAGCTCAGGGAGAGATAATTGCTTCCAAACGCTTAGAGGCATTAGATTAATACTGGCACCTAGATCAGCTAGGGCCATGCAATTTTCTACTCCTGGGAAATTGAAAGGGATTAAGAAACGACCCGGATCACCAAGCTTGGTTGGCAATTTCCTTAAGAGCACTGCAGAGCAATTCTCATTAAGTTGGGTGTTGGCAATATCGAGAAGCTTTTCCTTGTCACTCAGAAGATCTCTAAACATTTTCGCATATTTAGGCATGTGAGCGAGAGCCTCAGCGAAGGAGATATTGAAATTCAGTTGTTTAAACATTTTAAGAAAGTTCGAAACCTGAATATCATCCTTGCTTTTGAGCTTCTCTTTCCTCAACCTAGATGGATAAGGTATATTGGAAGAAGAGGAAGGCTTAGGGAGAATAGGATCACTTACATCCTTGGGTGGAGGAGGGGTAGAAGGAAGAGGCGGAGAAATTGGGGATGGAGAAGGATGAGGAATAGGAGCAGGTGACTCGTTCTCCTTAGTCACAACCACCGGTGGAGGTATAGGAAGCTCGGGTTCCTTGGTACCTTTGCCACTGCGAGTAGTGATTGCTTTCATCTCCCCTCTTGGATTCGCAACGGTGTTACTCGGAAGAGTACCCGAAGAAGAGGGTTGATTACCTTGGAAAAAACTAGCCATCATGTTCTTTAAGTCATTCGTCTGACTATCCAAAGTATTTCTCATGTCGGCTCTCAAATCGTTCCCTTGTTTGACCAGGTCTGCTTTCAGGTTGAGCACTTCCCGCTGAAGATTTCCCACGATCACATCGTTAGTCCTCATATAAGTTTCCACTTCTTGGTGAAGAGCGGTGGGTTGGTTGGGAGGAGCATTGTATGCGGGTGGTTGATAAGCAGGTTGCTGGTATACTTGGTTGTTTCGTTGAGGTGGTTGTTGCTGCTTGTGAGGTGGTATGTATGGTGTACGAGGTTATTGTTGTTGTTGAGGAGGGCGATTGAGGTTTTGTTGTTGGTTTGGGTTGTTTGGAGGAAAACCGGGTGGTGAGAGGTAGTTGTTGGAGCGGTAGCTAAGCAAATTACGGTCACCTTGAGGTCTAGCTTGATAAGCAGGTTGAGGATAGGTGCCATAAGTTGCATTCACATTTTCAGAAGGGTAGTCTTGGGTGGCAGTACAAGTGGTGTAAGAGTGAGGACCCCCGCATATCTCGCATGGTTGGCTAACAGCATTGACTTGAGCGTCTTTAGCGTTTCTAGCGTTGATGCTGTTGGTGTTGCTGGCGGTTTGGGTAGCAAGCGATTCAAGAAGCGTAGTGATTTTGTCAAGTCGCTTATCGCTGTCACTAGTACTAGCACTAGCGACATTGGTCCGAGCACTCTTGGTTTGCACACGAGACTTATTCTCAATGATATCCCAAGCAGCATTGGAAGTCTTAGCCAAAAGATTACCCCCCGAGGCACTGTTTAGTGAATCTTGGTCATTCATGCTTAAACCATTGTAAAAAGTGTTAATTTGGTGCACTTTGGTAAAACCATGTTGTGGGCATTTTCTTAAAAGATCTTTGAAACGGTCCCAAGATTCACTAAACGACTCATCGTACTTTTGTTCAAAATTTATGATTTCATTCCGCAAAGCGGTAGTACGAGAGGGTGGGAAAAAGTAATTGATAAACTTGGTTTCCAAATCCGTCCACGAAATAATACTCTGTGGCGGTTCCTTAGCAAGCCAATGCCGGGCTTGTCCCTCTAAAGAAAAGGGAAAAAGTTGTAAACGGATTACCTCTTGTGGAACACCATTGAATTTGACCGTATTGGTGAGTTGCAAGAATCTCTTGATGTGGTCATGTGGATCATCAATGGTACACCCCAAGAATGGTTGAGCAGAGACCATCTGGATAAAGCCGGATTTGAGCTCAAAGTTGTTGGCTGCAATCGCTGGTATAACAATTGGATCAGTGTTGCCATCTACATGAGCTTGCAGAAGTTCAATCATCGGGCGATTATCCGGTAGAGGCTCATTGTTGTTGTTATTATTCATGTTGTTGAAAGGTGGGTTGTTGTTGTTATTATTATTGTTTTGAGGTGGTATGTTGTTGTTGTTTTGTACACCGGCCATGTCTAAGTTATCGAGAGGCTCGGGCTCTTGATAAGACGTTGATCGAGTACGCATACACCTGCAAAAGAACTAACAAGGGAAAAACAAAGCAAAAATATTTTTGGTTTTTATGTTTTTTAATTTTTAGGATTTTTGAAAATTTTATATATTTTTTTTGTGTTTTTTGAAAGGTTTTATGAAAAAGTAACGTTCACGGGGAACGGATCCCAAAATCCAAGTTCTCACAAAAAACTTTTGATCTTAACGAGAAGAGCCGGCAACGGCGCCATTCGATACACGGTTTTTGTATGGATTCTATATTCTCTCGATATCCTCTCGAATTGATCTCGGTTCTAAGTGGAATGATTGTTCTTGGTCACTAAAAAGGGGAGTGATTTTCTAATCTACTAAAAGTTTTAAATGCATTAAAATGTAAACTTAAATTTAAAAGCAATTAAATTAATAACAATTAATAAAACTTGAATTAAAATTAAAATTAAAATTAAAATATTAAAATATAAATATGAAATGAAGAAACAGTAAGTAACCCTTAAAAATGCTCAAAAGAAATTTGATTCGGAAGTCACCTTGATTCGGAAGTTGTTGATTCGGAACTTCGTTCGGAACCTTCACTCTGAAGTTTATCCGGAACTTTCTTCGGAAGTTGATTCGGAAGTTGGTTCGGAAGATTTCACCCGGAACTTTCACTCGGAACTTCACCCGGAACTTTCACTCGGAACTTCACCCGGAACTTTGTTCGGAAGTTGATCCGGAACTTCGTTCGGAAGATTGATTCGGAAGTTGGTGATCCGGAAGTTCACTCGGAACTTTTGATCCGGAAGTTTATTCGGAAGATTTGGAAAATACATTCATTCGGAACTTTGAAACTGACTCGGAACTTTTGAAAAGAAAACTCATTCGGAAGATTTTGTTCATCCGGAACTTTTAGTTCATTCGGAAGATTTTGCTCATCCGGAACTTTTAGTTCATCCGGAAGTTTTGGTTCATCCGGAACCTGGGAAACTCAAGAACAGTACTTTTTTTTTCAAAAAAAATAGGGAAACGCGGTTTAATCCAAAATCAAGCTAAATAAGCAAAAAGGTTTTACCAAATTAACCACAAATCATCTACCAACTACAAGGATCAAATCCCAATCACAAAAACACAAATTCAACAACTTCTTAAGATCAAAACTCAACTAAATAAGAACTTTGGAACTTGAAATAAAAAGATGATGAAGAACAAGATGAATGAAAAGATTAAAGGAAGACTTGTATTAATGATTAATGTTGAACAAATAAAAGGCAAGATTAAACTACAAGATTTGGAAGAACAATAATCAAAATCACCAAACACCCTAGTGGTGTTGGTGATGACTACGAACAAGAAAAGAGAAAAAGAAGGAGAATGAAAAACTGGATGAAAAGTGTGAGGGGAACCCTTTATATAGGTGTTCCCTTTGGTTGGTGAGTGGGCTTTCTCCCGTTCTTCTTGTCTTATCGTCTTTTCAGAAGAGTTGACGTTTGCGATTCTGATTCGGAATTTGTCGTCGATTAAATTCAACTCGTCTTTTAATTTCTTCGTTTAATAGACTTGAGTTTCTTCGACTTATGTAAATCTTCCATCTTTGATCCTTTTCTTTGATAAATCTTCGAATAGGCCCAGTGACTTCAAATCTTTTGCATCTCTTGGACAATAAACTCTGTCTTGAGTCTTTTTCTTCGATAAATCCCGTGCAATCCCGTGTTTTCTTCAATATTCATCCGGTTGGCTCTGAAAACACAATAAACACAAAAACCACGCATAATTCCAAACAAATGATATTAAATACGCGTTGTGGTCTCGTTTTAGCCAGAGTTAAGTGGTAAAAGGATGGGTGTTTACACACCTATCAACCACATACTCAAGTAAATAAAGAAAGCTCAAGAACATCTAAAGACAAAGACTTCCGCTACTTTCATCATCAAGGGAGATTGGTAACAAGCATTCAAGACAACGTAAAGTATGGATATGTGGGGAAAGACACATGAACACAAGTTGGCAAAGTTTAAAGATCAAGTCAAGGTAAAGATCAAAGATTTAAGATCACAAGTCATGAAAGGAACCATCAAGGAACTCTGAAGACAACGAGCTTCAAAGTCTGCAATAACAACGAAGTGAAGTCACATATTACATTACCACCCCTTAGGGGGAGATTGTTAGCCGTATTTAAAGTGATGGTCATATAATATACCGTTGCGAAGCTCGTGAAAAATGAAATTCAACGGTGACGAGAGTTCTTAGTTTATGTTATGTATGTAACGTGAATTTGTACCGAACACACAAATGAGGAAGGCCTTCCACCCGCCTTACTCTTAGTATAAAAGGAAAAATCCTCCTCATTTGTGTGCGTGCTTTTCCATTTGTTTAGTTTGTAGAGAGAGAAATAACTATGTGTTTCTCTCACTAGGAAAATCACCATCTTGTTTTCTTTTCTTATTTTCAACTCAATCTAATCTTTTCTTTTTTGGTTTAATCTTTGTTTGTTCATCATCTTTATTTTACTTTCATCATCGCGTCACCTATAGATCTACAAGATTTAGTGTTTGGTTTTCGTGTGTATTAAGTCCTAAAAAAACTGTTATTGTAAACTTATGAATTCACTCAACCTATGTGTTGACTTTTAAGCATATATTTCAGGAAATTGCGACTGATAGCATGGAGTAGCATAAGGATGGCATGAAGAGGTACAAGCTTGAAATATTGATATACATTTTGGGAACCTCATATTGTAAAACTCTGACTTTTAAATGATATATTAAGAAAGTTGATTTAATCACTCTTTTGAGTTGTTTTCTATCATTGTGACTTGTGTTCTATGAAGTAATACCCCAAATCAGCTTCCGCTACTATAAGGTAAAAATGGGGGTGTTACATCCGCCGTCTCCAACTCCTCCTCAAACTATGATAGAGTAAGCAAAGTACCAATAGGCTTGTTGACTATTTACATAGATTCATTCAGCATTAAAGTTATCTTCACGCCACCAAATATAAAACTATAAGTATTAGTCCTCCCATTATGAATTATGTCACAGTCATACACCTACGGTCTACCCAATAGTAAGTGACAAGCATCCATTCCACTACATCACACCAAACATTATCTTTATAGGTTGTTCCCACATAAAATGGAACCAAAGCACGTTTGGAAACAGTTAACTCAACACCCTTCTTTAGCCACTGCAGCTTGTAAGGTTTGGAACGATTTTAAGTTTTTACTCCTAATTTCCAAACCGCCTCTTCCACAATCAAGTTATCACAACTACCAAAGTCACATAAAAAAGTGAAAACCTTACCCAAAATGGTACATGTTGACTGAAAGATGTTATGCTTGAGCCAATCGTAACCAACTGCTTTTGGTGTCAAGCAAGAGCACCTCACCACAAAACTCACCCCCACATCTACCGTAACAAACTCCTCCTTGTATTCGGGTTCTTCAACATGAACTGGGGCTTCTACATAATCATCATAAGCCACTTCTTCATCTACCTCTGGATCAACAAATAAGTGCCTCTTGCCAGCCTTCTTACATTCAAATTATCGATGACCAGGTTCACCATAATTAAAGCATTTCCACCCACTACTACCTAGAAACTGGTCCCATATTTTCACCACATAGTTTTACTTGATTAGGAACAAAAAGAGATGTTACGTTACACCAGTTAAAAGCACATGTTATGGTAGGATAGGATGAACTCCCCACACGTTGGTTCTGCTTCGCAAAAGCTAATGCACACTAGTAAACATCAAAAAGTGTCACCAGATCAAACATGTATATAGAATCCATAATCTGGACTCTAAACCCACCAATATTTCGAGAGACAAGCTTATCATCAGTCTATTGAATATCATTCCTTGCAACTAGTTGGTAAAATTTTGTTGTATAATCTTCAACAGATTTAGACCCTTGTTTTAAATTTTGTAACCATTGATACATCACCTGTTGGTAGTTATGAGGGATAAAGTTAGCCCTCATGCACTTCATCATCTTCGTCCAACTTGTGACCTTTGGCTTTCCAACCCTCTCTCTGTTGATCCCAAACTTAGATCGATTAAGCTTTGTGTATACGAGATTAGATCAAGTAATACACGTAGAGAAACCTTTGCTTATGAATAAAGTAACTAAGTGTTATGCGGAATTAACACTTAATCTAAAACACAAAGATGTTAAACAAACTTTCACTTGTATTAGAATGATCGAACTTGATTACAATGAAAGAGGTTTAACTTGTGAAAACTTATGATAACTGATTATTAACATTAACCTAAAAGATCTTCTTTTATAGATTAAGAAGTCTTGTACAATAAGCTACGAATCAACTATTCTAGGTAAAGATAATAATAGAAAATACAATGTCGAGCTTATCTTTACCATACACAAATAAAGAAACAAATAAACAAAAAGATTCGTATGAAGATATATTCCATCAGTGTTAATCTTCAAGGCTGTCAGCGTTGACTTCTACAAATGTCAACGCTTGGCTGTCAGCGTCCAATGTCATCTTATCAGCGCTTGAATTCTTCCTATCAGCGTCTAGTGAACTGACCCATAATTTATTCCCAACAATCCTCCCCTGAACTTGATATCTATTCCAATGATCAAGTTTCTGAATAAAAACTTAAGGCTTAGGAGGAATCTTACAAAAACTTCTTATGTTGGTGATAAACATATCTAATCAAGTCTTTGGCCACGTCACTAGTATAATCAATCTCCAAGGGTGTCTCCTTCATCTTCTCCAATACTTCTTTGGACAAGAAATAGTTAGCATCCACAAGTAGATACTCTGAAAACTTTGTAGAGCTCAAATGAAACACACCACAAGTAGAATAAAGCCTCCAATGAAGATTACTGAGGTCATCTTCAAGATCCTTCCATATGGCAGGATCTGCTTCCCTTGGACCACACAAAGTCAAAAATGTGTGCCATAGTCTTATTCCATTTGCTGAAGTAGGTGCTTCAGCTGTATACTTGGCCTCTATTAATCTCCATATATGCACCAAGTCTTCTCTGTCTATGCTTGCAAAGATAGAAATAATTGAAGTGAAAGTGTGTACCTCCTTTCCAAACCTGCCAATCTTCCAAAATCCACACTCATCTTCATCAAAACTTATGATTGGATTTCTGTCATCTAGAGGTACTACATTAACCAAATCTGAAGCTTCCAATGGAGAAAGCTTGAGATGCTTCCTTATGACAGTTTCAGTTGGATAATACACATCCATATCTTTGGGAAATTGGAGAGGATCTCCTTTCTTCACTGGTCGTTGAGCAATCCTCATCTCCTTTTGAATCTGCATTTCCTCAGCAAGCTCTTGTTTCCTTTCTTCTGAAAGAAACTGTAAGACATTTTGTTCTTGCACATTCCTCCAAATAGGATGTGCCCTGTACTCTAGCTCCTCAAAAGATAAAGCCAGCAACTTCTTGTATGTCCATCTAGGTTGATGGCATCTAAGCAACTTGTAGTATAATTGCCTTCTATCTCTTTTAAGCCAAGTCTTGACCTCTTGTGTATTAAACCTCAAAATCACCTTTATATCATCTAGTACCCTGAGAAGAATTTCGAACCCCCAAATTTGATCTGATAAGCTCATCCCTGGGTTGTCCATTACTTTGTCTTCCCAAGCATGGTACATTCTGGTGATTTCTGGAAGGTCCCAATCAACCTGCTTCTTCAAATCACTCAATCTTTCTCTGGCCAACTCATCCCCATATTCAAGTCTTTCTGGATCTTCAATAATTTGAACACTTGAATCTGAGCTATCTCCTTCCTTTTCATCACCACTCTCTTCCTCACTCTCAGAAGTGGCAACAAATGGTGATCTACCACTCCTCTTCAAATCTCTTTCCAAAAGTTGTGCAGCTAACTGTTCATCAAATGCAATTTGTGCTGCATCTTTCTTTGGAACATCTTCTTCAACCATAATCCCCTTACCCTTGTCTTTTGGATCAATAATAGGTAAGGTAGAAGAAGAAACCTGTGTGGACACATCTTTGATGATTGCTGATGACTGGAATACATCAACACCAGCTGCAACTTTGTCAGCGTTCAAGTTACCTTTATCAGCGCCCCGATTACCTTTGTCAGCGCTGGATGTGTCAGCGTTCAAACCTGTATCAGCGCCCATTGTTGCTGTGAAAGATCCTTCCAAGTTCAATGGAGTTACCTTGGATGTATTAATAATTGGGTGCTTCTTCAAGTTGGTGAGTGCTTCAGCAACATTTAAAGATTCACTAAATTGTGAACTCTTCTCACTGGCTGTATGAATCAGCTCATCCTCTTCATCCTCTCCTTTGGAAGATTCCTCCATTCTACTCCTGCTACTTGGATTCTCCAAAACAGTTACCCGCTCCCTCAATACTTGGAGTTCACGGCCCTGATTATTGACAATTTGTACAAGGCTGACATTTTGCTTTGGCAAGCTAATGACAGCAGCCGTCAATTCAGTCAATGTCATAGGTTCCCATCTGCCCTCAGCTAGAATGGGGATTTGACCTCCCAAAATAGAATCATAGGGCGTGGATGAGGTCTTAATGATGTTGGGACTGTCTTGACCAGCATCTAAGCTTGTGCCAATAGCCCCAGCCTCATCCAAGGCACCAGCCACACTTGTGGAGGTGGTTCTCTCTGCAACAAGGCTAGGACCACTAGAGGAGAACACCCCAGTAGTCCTTTGGCATTTATTCAACCTAGATTGTAATGGGGTGGAAGATGAGGTAGATTGTGTGGGTGTTGGTTGGTTAAGGGGTGTTTGGGATTGTTCAGGGATGTCATCAGCGTTGGGATTGGCTGTGTCAGCGCCAACATTTTAAGTGTCAGCGTTGACAATGGGTTGGTCAACGTCCATTTGGTCAGGTGAAGGTAATGGTTCAAGGATAGGCTCAAGTTGAGGTGCAGGGTCTGGTTGTGGTTGAGCAGCCTGAATTACTTCAAGCATGGCTTGGGTGAGAGGGATAGATCTGTTTGTGGAGCTCATCTTGTCAAAAATGGTTTTCTTTTGCTTAGGGATCTCATAAAAAGTGTCATGATCCCTAGTACAATATGCTTGTAAATCAAACACCATTTGCAAAAATCTTGCGTAAGCCAAAGTCATTTTACTTCCCTTATTTTTACACATCCCTTCAAAAATCATTTTTGAAAAATTATACTTAAGCCCACGTGACATACAAACCAAAGCACTTGCAATGGACCTGTTTATTTCATTAAAAGCAGTACATTTTGGACTTAAGCATTGAAGAAGGACATGTATCAAATATTTCCAATCCGAGGGAAATTCCTGCTTATGATATTTATTTAAAGTTTTACCAGCAGGAATAGGATAACCCAATTCCCTAAGACCTTGTTCTATTGTTGCAATGGCAAGGGTAGTCACACCATCAGCGTCATCAAGACGCAAAGCTTGGCGAACCAAGGCTTCAGTGACCACCCATGTTCTTCCATGAACAGTAGATGTTAATGTGGTCACTCCATTAGCTGTTGTGGAACTGACATTATTCCAAAACTGTCTAATGTGTGCGACAGGGACTAATGGTTCATGAGAAAGTACATACCTGATTGAGGATGCATTTAAAAATGCCACCATTTGGGAATACTGAGGGAACAAATCATTATCAGCGGCCAAGTAAGCTACCATATTATGTTGGCTCTTGAACTCCAATGTCAGATTGTTTGAGTTGAACTTTGGTGCCATGTTTAAAGCTGTTGAGGTTATGTGATATGGGAAAAATCTAGGAGAAAAAAAATGGTAGACAAGAAAATATGAATACCCAGAACAAAAAGTTTAGCCAAATTTATAGGAGAGATGCATGATTTGGATTGGTCAAAAATGAGGCAGTTATATTCAAAGAGTAATGATGAAAATATTGAATCAAATATAACTTATCTCATGCATTAATTAAAAGTAACAACTCCCCAAAATTACGGCCAAAGATTAGTCAAAAATAACAACTGGGTAGGACCCACTAGGTGTCAACGGTCAAAAATAGCCCATCAACGCCCAACGGCTATATTTTCTTGTCAGCGTTTGCCTAAAGCCTTGTCAGCGTCACGATTGGACGTAACAGCGTTTGGAGAAAAACTTGTCAGCGTCTAAAAATAAAAATATTTAAAAAGAAAAAGACCTTAACAAAGTAATTTGTCCTAAGGGAAATATCTTGCAAGTTGATAATAATTACTGGGCGGCAAGCACTGTCCATTTATGCACACTTGCTTAAGCAAGATAGACACAAATGTCCTCAAGTGTCCCTTGCTAACCAAAATACTTACCAACAAAGTTATTTCATAAAATTCTTTGTAACTCCCAGGTAAACCCATAACAAAACTATTCCCAAGTCTCCCACCAGACCATAACCAATTCTAGGCCAAAAATGTCTTGGCAGCATGCATAGTTTGTCAACTTTGCATGCTACAGTGCCTCATGGTTTAGTAAAACTAACCCATACTCACCTGTGGACACAATCTAGAATTGTGATGAGAGTATTATAAGAATACCCAAAAGTCATAAAGGTTCCTTAAACCTCCCCTTAAACTATGATACATGAGTTTCTCAAAATATATATGAACATTAAAAATTTATGTCAAGATAGGAATATAAATATTCCAACCATCATCCATAAACAAAAACATGTCCAAATAGCTCTTCAAAGATCCATAAGCAACTTTGTATCCAATGGCATAAAGCTACCACCACCTACACATTTAGATTGAAAACCACAAAACTAACATTTGTTGCTGACAGCGCCCCGACAACACTTATCAGCGTTGAAGGAACTCTTGTCAGCGTTAGATAATAATATCTCTAACAACGGCAAAATAACACTTATCAGCGTTACATTTACCTTTGTCAGTGTTAGAAAAATAAAGTGGAAAAATCTAAATCATCACAAAGACCAATAACAATGCATTATCCTGTACATACTTTTACAAAAAGGTTCCAAAACACATATTAAGTGAGATTAACCATTCCAATATTTGTTACCAAATATTGAAATCTTCCAGTATCAAAAGGTTTAGTTAATAAATCAGCCACATTATCTTCTGTGGCTACCCTATCTGGTTGTATTAAACCTTTCTCAAAGCAATCTCTTATAAAATGATGTCTAATTTCTATGTGTTTGGTTTTAGAATGATGTACAGGATTTTTAATAATGCATAAAGTACTGTTATTGTCTACAAAAATCTTGGTATGCATGAAATTATACCCATAATCCAACAGCTGGTTCTGAATCCATAAGACTTGTCCACAACAAGCAGCTGTAGCTACATATTCTGCTTCAGTTGTAGAGTTTGCCACCACTGTTTGTTTCTTGCATTGCCAAGATATCAATCTACTCCCTAGAAATTGACATCCACCAGTTGTGGATTTCCTATCAAACTTGTCACCACCATAGTCACTGTCTGAATATGCAATAAGCTCCAAAGGAGAATTTTTGGGTACCATAAGCCAAGATCTGGATAACATCTTAGGTACCTAAAAATTCTTTTCACATCAAAAAGATGACATTCTT
Source organism: Glebionis coronaria (assembly GCA_025667525.1). Taxonomy (NCBI): domain Eukaryota; kingdom Viridiplantae; phylum Streptophyta; class Magnoliopsida; order Asterales; family Asteraceae; genus Glebionis; species Glebionis coronaria. The sequence goes on along the minus strand of CM046880.1, from coordinate 288,446,524 downwards.
TGGGAGTCACTTGATGGCGTGCACAAGCACACACAGCAAACATGATGTCAGGTCTTGAGGCTGTAAGATACATCAATGAACCAATCATTGATCTATAGTGCCTAACATCCACATCCTTTCCAGCTCCAATTTTTCCCCAAGGGTGTTCCCTATCCATAGGAGTGGAAGCACTCTTTTCATGTGGAGAAAAACCATATTTCTTCAAGATTTCAGCTACATATTTGTCTTGGGAGATGAAGATGCCATCTTCTTTCTGCTGAACTTGTAAGCCTAGAAAGAAGTTCATCTCACCCATTGCACTCATCTTGAATTTATCTGTCATAAGCTTGGAAAAGTCTTCACTCATCTTTGGATTAGTGGATCCAAAAATGATATCATCAACATAGACCTGGACAAGTAAGACATCCTTACCTTTCTTCTTTGTGAACAATGTCTGATCTATGGTGCCCCTTTTAAAACCATTTTCCACCAAGTAGGTGGACAATGTACCATACCATGCTCTTAGGGCCTGATGAAGTCCATACATAGCTTTCTTCACTCTATAAACCTTGTCTGGATTCTCAGGATCTTCAAAACCAGGAGGTTGCATAACATATACCTCCTCAACAATTGTTCCATAGAGGAAAGCACTCTTCACATCCATTTGATAAACAGTGAAGTTCATACAAGAGGCATAAGCTAGGAAAATTCTTATAGCTTCAATTCTTGCAACAGGAGCAAAGACCTCTTCATAATCTATACCTTCCTCTTGTGTATATCCCTGAGCTACCAAACGTGCCTTGTTTCTGACCACAATACCCCTTTCATCTTTCTTGTTCCTTAGAACCCATCTTGTCCCAATTGGTCTTACATATCTAGGACAATCAACCAGCTTCCAAACATCCTGTATAGCAAATTGGTGAAGCTCATCCTGCATTGCTTCCACCCAACTAGGTTCTTTGAGAGCATCAAAAATCTTCTTGGGTTCTTCTTGTGACAGAAAACATGCAAACAAACATGCTTGTACAAGAGGGGTATCAACCTTCTTGTGTATATTGGCAATAAATCCACCAAGATTTTGATGGGATCTTCTTGTCTGAACTGGAGTCATAACATCACCAATGATCTGAGATGAGGGGTGATTCTTCATTGTGGAAGTGAGAACTCCTCCTTCAAAAAGTCTGGTGTCCTCAACTTCACGCTCCATGTTGCCAATATCTTCTTCATCAGACTCTCTTTGATCAACAGAAATCTCTTCATGGACATTGGAAGGTCCACCTTGTTCAAAATTTGAAGAGAAAAGATGTGCAAAGGTGTCATCAACGTCTGAACCTTGTTTGTCAGCGCTTGGGCTAACAACGCTTGAACTGTTGTTGTCAACGTCTGATCCATCAACGTCTGAATTGCTCTTGTCAGCGCTTGATTTGCCTTTGTCAGCGCCTGAAGAACCATGCATGTTTCTATTTGGTGGTATTTGGAAACCACCATTATCTTTTCTAGCAGCAGCAGCAGCATAATACTCATCTGTCCATATAGGACGTGTAACATATTCTTGTGTGGGAGATGACTCAACTGCTGGTGGTCCATCCTTCTTAGCAACCTGTATACCTGAAACATTACCAATTCTCTTTTCCAAAACACTTGAAGTTACCTTCACAATGTCTGGATCAGTAACAGGCATATAATTTAAAGCTCTAGATAAAGGTTCCAAGTCAAACAACCAATTTGGACCACTTTCAGGATCACTAGGTTTACTCTCTAAAAACCTAACATGTACTTTTTGAAGTATACGTTTTTCCTTTTTAATATAAACCCTATATCCTTTGCTCTGCACTGAATAACCCATGAAGTAGCCTTCATCACCTTTTGCATCAAATTTACCTAGGGCATCACTAGTTTCTAAAACAACTACATGACAACCAAAAGGCTTGAGAAAGCCAATATTTGGCTTCCTTCCCCAAAGTAACTCATAAGGTGTCTTATTATTTATTTTGTTGACCAATGCCCTATTTTGAACATAACAAGCTGTGTTAACAGCTTCAGCCCAAAAGGCTATAGGAAAGTGGGCATCAGCCAACATGGTTCTGGCTGCTTCAATTAGGGTTCTATTCTTCCTTTCAGCAACCCCATTTTGCTGTGGAGTTCTAGCTATGCTAAACTGCCTAGTAATCCCTTTCTTGGCACAAAAATCATCTAACAACTGATTTCTAAACTCACCCCCATTGTCACTTCTAAGAATTTTGACCTCATTACCATTCTTCTTCTCAATCTGGGTAATGAAATTAATCAAACTTTGGGCAGTTTCACTTTTCTTGGCTCAAAAGAAAGTCCATGTAAACCTTATCACCATCTTGAATAGGAGTGAAGTTCGTCAGATAGTCTTCTTTTCCTGTCATGTGCCTTGAGCATCCACTATCCCAATATCCATAATCATTGATCTTCTTCTGAATGCCCTGCACATAAAGAAAACACATTAGTTTTCTTTGGGAACCCAAGCCTTGGAAGACTTGGATTCATCTGGTTGTTCAACAAGAACAGACTTGGTTCTCATAACAACCCCATTTTCATCCCTTTTTGGATGAAATGCCCAGTTAACCCCAATTGGTCTTGACATGACCTTTGAAATATAATGAAACCTGTTGCATGTCATAGAAAGACCAGTAGAATTAGGGTTTTGGTCTTGTTTTGGTCTCCATGTTAAGCTAGTAGAAGCTTTAGACCTATTTCCCTGTGGTTGCAAATACCTAGGTTTGGCAGTGTGTCTGTCAGCGCTGAAATTGTTCTTGTCAGCGCCCCGATTGCCTTTATCAGCGTTAAACCTAGGGTTTGCTACAGGAACCCATTGCCTATTGGACCAAGTGTTTGACTTTTGGAAAGGTCTTAGGCCTTGTGTGTTAGACCCTCTAGAAAAGAATGGGGCTGGTCTAACAACTTGTGAACTTTTGTTCACAAAGGTATTGGGTCTGACAGTGTTTGACCTATGTTGACTTTTGTCAGCGCTGAAATGGTTCCTATCAGCGTTGACATTGGAAGCGTTGATACATTTGTATGCCAAATGTGAAAAGCTACCACACGAGTAACAAGCTTTTCTAGACATAGTCTTAGGTCTAGAAGCAAAGAAGCCTGTTCCATGGTTACTAACTTGGCTTTTTGGTGACCAAGTATCCTATACATCTCTGCATACTTAACACTAGGTTTTCAAACAGTTTGTGGGCCAAGGTCAACAGCTTTGCCAGTGGTTGGGTGTGTGATTTTAATAGGTGTAGGATCATGGCTCGTGATTGGTGTGGGCTCATTTGGACTTTCACACAACAACCCTCCCTTAACAAACAAAGTGTGGTTAGCTTTCTTCCACTCATCTAGGTCAGTCAGTTTTTGTTTGTATTCTTCAACTGGGGAAGTCACTCTAGGTGGAGGAATGAATTCCTTCTCTTGGAGTTCTGGCAAGCCAGTCCAAGATAAGTCCTTTGATTGGACACCATAGAAATCCCCAGCTGGTGGTGGAACACCAGTATAATCTTTCATCCCAATCCCACTCATGTCCTTAGAGTCTCTTTGTTTACTAACACACTCTCCTAGGGATTGTGTGGCCTTATCAAATCTCTGGATTTCAAGACTCACATTATCTTTATTTTTGTTAGCCTCATCTAACTGAGCTATCAAATCAAGATTAACCCTGTTTGTGATATCTTGAATATCTTTACTTTGATGTAACTCATGTTTTAAGATATTTATTTTATCCTTTAAATCAAACTCCATTTTCTTATACTCAGCTACTGTCTTTTCTGTTTGGGTGAGAGCAAATTTGATAATTAGATACTTTGCATCTTTCAGCACTTGCCTCATCTAATAATTTTACTATCTCTTGATTTAGTTTTTCAGTATTTAATCGACATCCCTTAGAACAGAAAGCATCATCATATACCTCATTATCTGATGAAGAGGAGGAGTGTGCCATGAGAGCATATTCAACATGCTCTTCTTTAACTTCAGCAACCAAGGCTCTGTCCTCTTCCTCATCCTTAGCCAAAAAGTTCCAGCTCCAGTCCCATCCTCCAACACCATCAATTTGTTGAACAGCAACCATGGCCTTGGGATCTTGGCTCTTAACCATTTGGCTTGAAGGCTTACCAGCATCAGATCTTCTTGGAGATCTACATTCCCTCATAAAGTGCCCCATCCGATGACAATTGTAGCACTCAACTTTGGATTTGTCAAATCCAGCGACATCCTTAGCATCAAAGGTCATCTTCTTCTTGAACCTTTTATTAAACCTGTTTGCTCTTAAACTTACAAGAGCCATAGTCCACTTGATGTCCATCTCTTCCAATTGCTCATCACTTATCTGCTCAAGATCTTCATATGTAATCCTTGAATCACTGGGCAAAGAAGCAATGAATGCACACACAGTATCTAGATCTAAACCAGCAGGTTTAATTCTATCAGCGCCAAAGTTGTGAGTGTCAACGCTTGAGTATGAAGCGTTGACAGGATATGATCCAGCGCTGACAGACTGTGATCCAGCGTTGACACATTGAGATCCAGTGACTGGATGTCCATAGGAGTTCATGGAATCAAATTGGCCTTCACTTTGTGAGAAGAAGGCCATGTTGCTACTGGAAGATTTATTATCACTCTCCAAAAGCCATTCATTCTCCAACAGTCTTAGTTTGTTGAAGATGTCATCAAACCTAGAGGTCTTGTGGGTGTTATTGACAAGAATGGATCTTGCCTCAATCTTCCATACATCACCAAGACTTTTGAGAAAAGTAGCATTCAAGTCAGGGTCATCAATCTGTGTTCCCATGAAGGAAAGTTGACTTGTAATGTCAAGCAGTCTACTTCTCACACTGCTGAGATTCTCATTGGGTTGAGCCTTGAAGACAGCATACTCATGCATGAGTTGCTTCTTCTTTTCTTCTTTTGTGTCAGCATTGCCACCATGTGCTACTTCAAGAGCTTCCCAAAGCTCTTTTGCAGACTCAAAGCGTTTGTACTTGTGCTGATTCTCATGACCTAAGGCGTGTTTCATGATGTTCAAGATTTTCATGTCCACCCTTTTCTTGGCTATATCTTCAGCAGATATAGCTCTTCCATCTTCAGGCTTTTCCTTCTTATCAGCTTCAGGACAATTAGGAACAGCTATCCTTGTGGCAATAGCATTAGCAATCTTTTGAGCTTTGTTGAATGTGTTCCCATATTCAACAATCTCCCAAAGAGTGTAGTCATGGATGGCTACATACTGCTCAAAATTAGACTTCCAAAGCTCGAAGTTCCTAGCATCAAAGATGGGAATTTTGATACTAGGGTTTGTGGTGTTGTTTTGTAGCAAAACTGGAGCAGGAGGCTGATTTGTGCCAGACATGATGTTTTTAGGGTTTTGAGAAATTTAGGGTTTTTAGGGTTTTTGGTGTTTTAGGGTTCTTGCGTTACTTAAAGATCAAAAGTTTCTCAACAAGCTCTGATACCACTTGTTGATCCCAAACTTAGATCGATTAAGCTTTGTGTATACGAGATTAGATCAAGTAATACACGTAGAGAAACCTTTGCTTATGAATAAAGTAACTAAGTGTTATGCGGAATTAACACTTAATCTAAAACACAAAGATGTTAAACAAACTTTCACTTGTATTAGAATGATCGAACTTGATTACAATGAAAGAGGTTTAACTTGTGAAAACTTATGATAACTGATTATTAACATTAACCTAAAAGATCTTCTTTTATAGATTAAGAAGTCTTGTACAATAAGCTACGAATCAACTATTCTAGGTAAAGATAATAATAGAAAATACAATGTCGAGCTTATCTTTACCATACACAAATAAAGAAACAAATAAACAAAAAGATTCGTATGAAGATATATTCCATCAGTGTTAATCTTCAAGGCTGTCAGCGTTGACTTCTACAAATGTCAACGCTTGGCTGTCAGCGTCCAATGTCATCTTATCAGCGCTTGAATTCTTCCTATCAGCGTCTAGTGAACTGACCCATAATTTATTCCCAACACTCTCTTGTTAGCTTCAATTGTTGCCACCAAGCGAACACCTTACCTCATAGTTTGGTAGCGATAAATGAAACCCTTTTGTTCTCCGAAACCTCTTTAAATTCAAAAATCTTTTTAACTACAATAATCCAATCAATGAACACATCGGGTTCAAAGTATCTCCATCAAACTCAAGAATATTGACTCTCATTCCAGACTCTCAATGCCTATTATACTCCTTTTGATTTTCCCTAGGTTGCCTTTCCCGCTGCCCATCAGAAAATAAATCGTCCTCATCCCCAAACGGATTTTTTGGCTGTCCGTCTTTTATATTCTGACCGTTATGATCATCACGCCCGTTCATCAGGTGATTCATTCGATCAGTCAATCAATCAACGAGTTGATCAAAAGGCTCCTCCATTCTCGCCATAACACATTGCTCAATGAATTGAGCAACAACTCTAATAGAATAACAAACTAATTGAATCTATTTATTCCTAACAATGTCATAAACAATCTACAAACTATTGTTGATTGTAGAAGAATATCGATAATTAGGACAATTCTTAGCAAAAAGCTACCAAAAATAGATTTGGTGAATTTCTAGTGTTTCATAAACTGATTATCCCATAGCCTAGTACAATCCTTAAATAAGGATGTGGAATCGAAATAAACATTAAAATGCAAATGGTCCAGACCAGATCCAAAAAACAAAGTCCAACAAAATGCAGGAAATTGATAAAAATGCAAATAACTCATAAAATATAGTGTTTTGGGCCTCAAAATTTGCGTAACACAACAATTTTAGTTAAAGATACGTTCCCCTCGTATCCGCCATCGATTTCCCTGTCCCGGGCCTGAAACGGATTTTTGTACCCCAAATTATGCCATTTTGGGCCGGTGAAATCAAGTTGCCAATTATAGGGGTAAGACTAGGAAATGATTAAAATTTTGAAAAAATTAAGTAAATATCTTTTAAAAAGATTACCTAGGGGGTAATTGGCAGAAAAATCTTAACGGTAATAATATAAAATTCCCTCTCCAACCAGCACTAAGGCTATACACCAGTATTAATTACACTAGTAACACTAATATTATCGGTAGTAATCCAAGAACAACATTGAACACCTTTACCCAACAAATACAACTCAAACTATCATCACTAATCACTAGAATGTACATCAATGAGTATAAAACAATTTTCAACATCATATATATTTATAAATTTTATTTTATTTTGTTTTTATTTCATTATTATGTTTATTACACACACAGTAGTAGATACCCACACATAAGTAAGCTAGAACTAACTTCATGATCTAAGTAAGTCTTTAAAGTCTTCAATACACACTTAATACCATGAGATAGATATTGACCTTTGGAAATTTAAGATTGGATTGCTTGTAAGCCTTCCACCATGCTAGGGCATCGCCCTTAAACTTGTAGACTTCTAACCTGGCCTTGTAAATCCCATCGCAACCTATAGCCTCAAAGATCTTCTCTATATGCGATATCCAGTTCTCAGCATCTGACGGGACATCCGCCTTCTCGAATGATTGAGGCTTCTTCTTGTTGAAGTGTTCCAGCATGTGTGGAGTGTGACTGGTGGAGGAGGAGGATTTGCATGATTTGGTATAGCCAGAAATTCTGCCCGAATCTGATTACGGATTTGGGGAAGCATAGCCTACAAAGCTGCATTGACAACTGCGACGAGTTTCGCATCTGTGCGTGGGTTAACCATCTGACAGTTTCAAAGGAAAGTAAATGATTAATCAGTTAGAAACATGAGATATTAGTGAGGAAACATGAAAGAATCATGATAGTATTACAAGAAATCCTTTCGACCTATATATCAAGTTATACCAAAAGCATTAAGAATAGTTTATGTGGGTTTCAGTAATTCAAGCACTCGCTGAGCCAAACCCTCTCGAGCATATGACAAACCATTAAACAAAATTATGCAAGAGTTGTTATGTATTTTATTCCACCAATTTCTACAAGGCGAATTCCAAGATTCATTGACTAGATGACATGAAATCCATCCATTTATATAAGTATTATTTATAATCATGAATGAACCAAATACATAACAATGATCAAACATAATAGTATCGAGTACAAAAACAAATCAACCATGCTTATAATCACGAACCAGGGATAAAGTGCGCCACACAAAACTAATTGTGCGCCGCACTTCGTCCATGTGAAGCTATTTTTCTATCTAATCATTAGGTTGTAAACACCTTAACCAAATACACAAGTCTCTACTCCATAATAACGGTATTAAAACATCTCAATAAGTTTTAAATTAAAAGTAATAACAAACATGATTAAGGTCAGAATTATACCCAAAAGTGTAATCCATATATTGTTCCAAAAGTGTAAGTCTTTATTCAGCTATTACAATTAATCAACTAATATTCTGAGTCCTCCTTGCTACAACAATACCAAGCATGAACTAACTAATGTTCACCTTGAACCAAGTATGACTAATAACAATGATCAAGGATTGGATAATCCTTGATTCGTTTGAAACTTTTTGTAACAATAAAGATGGAGTAGGGGATTTATGGATGGCCAGAGATATGGTTCATTATATAATCCCTAAAAAGGTAGGTAGTTACTCTGCAAAGTATGCCAAAAGTTTTCCCATGAATGTCATGCATATATGCACTTAATTTTGTAATTGCACCTCAAAGTGCGCCACACAATTGAAAAGTGCGTCGTACTTTGGCTAGTTCTCCAAATCGTATTCCATGTAAATGTGTGCCGCACAATTGAGAAGTGCGCATAACATTGGCCTTTTCTAGCTTTATTTATTTTTTTAGTCCTTTTCTTCTCCTTCCTTCCATTTCCTTCTCCATAGTTTTATTCTTCTCCTATAATCAATGATACACTAAATTAGTAATTCAAAACATATTTCTTTTATTTACATAGCAAACAATGACAAATGCATCATTACAAACATGTATAAATGAGGCGTTATCAAATTTCCTCATACTTAACATCTTGATTGCCCTCAAGCAAGGTAAAATTTAATTTTAATAGGTGTCGAAAGAATAGATAATGCCAATAATCAAAAGCAAATATAACGTCACAATACATCTCACGAAGTAGGTATTTTGAATTCACACACTCTCATATAGCAAGGTAATGATTTATCGCTCATAAGCACAAACATGAAAAGTAAAATTACCATAAGCTTGTACAAGGAACTAAATTAAACCAATTTGGCGTAAGCACCAAGTAAAATATCAAAAGAAGTCTTTCAATAACTTTTATTACCACCACATGCCAAAAGAGTATACAATATATCATTATCCACCATGTTATTTGTAAAACCCGCATTAAAATATCATGAAATGATACAGTAAACATGAATAGTAAATACACGAAAATACGATAAAATTAAAACTTTCCATTTATAATATATTTCACGTATCACGACATTAAATAACATGTACTTACATATATTATAAATGTGTTTACGATCATGACATATTAAATCACGATAATTAAAACACGAACGTACACGTATATTTTGTTAACATAGAAAAGCTACGCTTTTGCTTGGTGGGCTCCATGTGGCCGCGGCACTAAGACAAGAGAAACGAAGAATGGTCCTTTTAGCCCATGACCCAATACTAATACATGTTTAATGAAAACTCCAGGGATTTACATAATATAGTTTTTATTAAAAACAAGAAAACCCTAGTCTCTCCTCTCGCTCTCTTGCCGTCGGATATCAACAACACCAAGGGGTGTCCGTGTCGATTTTGATCTTTGATTTTGTGTGTACGTGTTCGTGTTCATTAGTTTTAATCATCCACGCATTCGTATTATCCGTTAAGGCGGAGTAGGTTCTTCAGCGTTTCCGTTAGCTTCTATTAGACACAAGGTACGGATTTTCCATCCTTCAGTAAGGAGACTCTCTTTCTTTATTAGGATTTCACGTATGCAGCCAACTATTTTTCCAGTAGTTACAGATTTAAATGCTTATGTTTTATTAGTTACCTTAGCCATATACATGAATGTCGATTTCACCTAGTTATGGAGGTACCATAACCATAACACTAGAGGCACCAGTGTTATGACTTCACCATGACAGAGTGATAGCTCGTGGCGTCCCTTCAGTTTATTTGGCATTTATTATTTATTTATTATCATGTGGGGCGTATGGGTGCATCCTAGTTATAGTGTCAGTTAGGGTTTCATGGTGAATGTGGTGTGTGCCTTGCATCATTTACAAGGAGATGATCCCTCCTACACATACCATATTAATTAGAGGCATCCCCTCTAGTTGGATGACGAGGTCACCCCTCCAAGTATTCATGCACGTTGTTGAACTCATGACCTATATTGGCTTTTGGTACATAAAACTAATACAGAATTTCATAATAAACATAAGCTATGTTTTCAGAACTAAAACCAGTAAACATGTTATACGTCTAGGTTTCCCAGGACTTATTCATTTCTGTTGCCATTCATGATTTGTATGCTCTTTATATGCTTTCATTACTCTATGTTTCCATGCTTTATTTTATATCCGTGCACTGGCGTTATGCTCAGCCGTTTTCCATTTCCATGTTCCCAAACGGTAGGTACCCAAGGTCGCAAGTAGGATCTCTAGAGTATGTGCATTCGGATGGAAGCTAACCAGCCTTCTATATCTTATGCATTTATCATAATTTATCTTACTTTATTTCATGTCAGAACTTGTTTAGTCCTTTCCTTTATAGTACTTATATTTGTTTGTATTTGAGTTACTTGGACTCCCGATGTTTGTTTCTAATATTTACTTTTATGGTTATGAATGTTTAGACATTTACCTTGCATGCTTTGATGACACACCATATATACCGTGATATTACATTTTACCAGATGAGGTGTTACAATAATGGTATCAGAGCCTTGGTTTCGACATGTAGCTTTGTAAAACATGACCTGTGACTTACGGGTAGTCAGCAACGTCTTCCTAGAACTGACAGTTGGTTTTCAAACATTCATTTCATTTTCATTTCATGTATTCATTTCATGCATTTCATCTCATTGTCGCATGAATTTTGACTAAGTAATGGTTGGTACAGGACTGGCCCTATTTAGTCGCATGTGTTTTTATCGAAACATTTTGTTTGTTTCGTGGACCGATCCATAGGCGTCCACACTTTCCTTTTTGTTGAACCGACCCATAGGCGTTCACTCATGGAAATATCAACATATTTAATTGATCATGTATTTTAAAACTATTTGATGCATAAAAAATAAACTCATGTTTTATACACTGTTCATGCATTTTTCTATTCATGTCATATTTTATCAGACTCATTATTTATGTTGCATTTTGTTTTAAACTGTCAGATGGTGAACACACGTAATGCTCAAGGGCTCGCTGCAGCTGTCAATGCAGCTTGCAAGCCCTCCTTCCCCAACTTCGCAATGAAAACAGGGACAAAGTTCATGCTGAAGTCTAAGCTAAGGGCGTTCAGTTTGGCCCTCATCCTCAAAACCACAACAATCCTCCACCTCCACCGCCTGTTACCCTTATGACTTGGTTGGAGTGATTAAACAAACAGAGACCCCGTTCGTTTGAGCAGACTGACAGCCCCTCTGATTTCGAGGCTTGGATTTATCATATTGAGAAGATTTTTGATGCGATGGGTTGTGACGATGTCTTCAAGGCAAGACTGGCTTGCTATAAATTTGAAGGCAATGTGCTACAGTGGTGGAAATCAGTCAAGCAGTCCAACGGTGGTGATGATTGGGTTGCACTGTTGACATGGGACCAGTTTAAAGAGCTCTTCCTTAATCAGTACTTTCACATGTTGAGTAGAAGAAACTCAAGAGGTATTATCATAATATCTGACAGGTTTTTAGGGAGAACAGCAATGAATTCATGTAGAGGTTTCTTCGTTTGGTTGGATTCTTGAGAGCAGCAGCTTGTACTGCTGAGGAGCAAGCTGAGAAGTTTTGCTGGGCTCTTCGCACTTCGGTTGCCAACAGTTTGGTTTGTGCTACGTTCACTACAGTGGCACAGGTGGCCGATGCAGCCCGTAAGCTTGAGATGCTTCAGGAACGAGAGGAGTTTGGTGATGACCGAGCAGTGAAGAGGTATCTTCAATCACCAACCGTTAATCATTCATTTCATTCAGTATTTTCATTCTATTATCATCCTCTTTTCAACCTTATATTTCAGACAGAAGACTGACGACCGGAAACCTGCGATCGCTCAACAACAATCATCTAAGGGAAACGGTCAGTCCAACGACCGTTCTGGTTCATATAGGCGTGGCGGTAATGATAATTACCGTAACAATTCCAATAACTCTAACAACAGCAGGTCCCTACATTTAAGTTCTTTCATGATTAAACTGTCTTATGTTATGGTATTCTGACACTCCAACAACTCTTATTCAGGAGCAATAGCAATAGCAATGGCAGGGATCAGGACACTCGAGGTTCGCAGCCTAACCATTCTGCTTCATCTGGTAACTATTTAACCTTCTTTGTAATCATGCTTATGTTCCATGATCATGTCTCATGGATGTAATCCTGAAACAGGCTCTCAGCTAGCTAGGACGCCTGTTGGAGGGTTCACGCATCCTATCTGCCCTACTTGTTCACGTAGACATTCTGGTGTTTGCCGTTGAGGTACTGGTGGTTGTTTCAAGTGTGGCCAACAAGGACATCAGCAGAAGGATTGTCGCGAAGGTGAGATAGAAGGCACCTCTGGACATGATGACTCCAAACCACCTCCTACTTCAGGTCGCGTGTTCACTACTACTAGAGATCAGGCGAACAAGACTTCAGGTACCATCACTGAGAATCTCTTTATGGATGGTGATAACGACCAAAATATACATATTCAACCAATTATTATAATGCCACTTTGTATTATAAATAAGAGCTTTTGATACTTAATATATTGCGTTTTATATGCAGGTATGAAGTATGGAGAAGCAAAGTGAAGAAAATACAAAGGAGGGTCCTTATTGTTCAAATTAGCCAAACTATTGAAAGAAGATTCTGGAACGCACAAAAGTGTGGCGCACATAGTCAAAAGTGTGGCGCACATTCCCACATCCAAATTGCGACGCACTTTCGGTTAAGTGCGGCGCACATTTGCTCTCAGCCAGCACTATAAATAGGAGCCACTTTTACTCATTTGATATCAATATCTCATTCTAAAACCACTACTCTAATCCGAGTATTCTTAGCTTCTTAGTAGTATTTTCAGTATTATCCACTTTTGGGAAATACTTGTAACGAGTATTCCACTCTTTGATTCTTGGAGGAACGATACAATCGTGACACTTGTGTACTCGTTCATTCGATCAAATCTAAGTATGATGTTCTTTTACTCTTTTCCATTTATTACTTTGATTACTATGCTAGGCTAAGCTATTTGTGACTATATGGGTATGTGACTATGATTAGTGATGATGCTATGATATGATCCTTTATAAATTGATTTCAAGCTAATGTTGTAGAACCATTTTACCACCTAGTTCTATAAACCACATTTTATCTAGAGTTGATTTGTTATGATGGCTTAGCGTTGAGAAACGTAAGTCGTTGTAATAAGTTTTTAAAGACTTGTCTATGGTTTTGAATCTTTGGTTGGAGAAATCTTCTTAGAAACCGTGATAAAATATTGAACTCGTTGGCAACTTGTTTTGATCTTAGTCGCTCGAATAAACTTAAGTCTTGAATCACCCCAAAAGTAAATTGTGTAAACGTCATTTTGACGAAAAAGTATTATCACTCTTTACCTACATAACATATCTCGATCATTATTATTATCATCACGAACTCATACGAACTATCCCATTTTAGTCATATTTGTTACCATTGTTATTCATATCAATCATATCTTTCTTCAATTATTATATTGATTACCAAAACAAAATTAAGTCTCAGCGAACGATCATGGCTTACCGCTACAAGCTATATTACGAACGAAAGGGTATACTTGCCCGTCTTTGTATTTCTAGTCCCTTGTATTGTCTAAACCTTGTAATATAAATTTAAGAATTGCAAAACGAACATCAAGTTTTTGGCGCCACTGCCGGGGACTTATTATCCTGTTTTGTAACCAAAACTTTCATAATCTTTGAAGAATTGAACCATTTCCCACTCAAACAAACCAAAATTTTTTCTGCAGTACAGAAAGGACGCCGCACAATCCAAAAAGTGCGACGCACTTCCTGTAACGAACAAAAGTACGCCGCACAATCCAAAAAGTGCGACGCACATTTCTTTTGTAAAACCAAAACCCTTGTTGGATGCACACCCGTTCATCCGAAACTCCACCATTATCACCGTTATCATAACCTGAACGTACCCTTAACCGAAGGTTACGTAGGCTTCACCTTCGTGTACCTTTCGATAGGAGACACGAGCAACATCAACCTCGCGAAATCAACCAACCTTTCGACAACCTTTCTCAATTCCTATTTCTCACCAAACACATCAACCGTTACGATCCAATGTCGGACACCGATGATGAACCGACGTGGTCAGCTGATAGAGTTGTAGCACCAACTCCTGGCTCCGCAATCGTTTTACCTAAAATTGCGAACGATTTCGCAATCAAAGGAAACCACTTGTCACGTGTCAAAAACCACCAATTTGATGGTCGAATCAAAAGCGATCCTCAAAACACATCCATGAATTTAGCGGAATATGCAAAATGTTTAACTATGGAGAAGGACAAGCCGAAGCCGTTCAACTCATGATGTTTGCATCATCCCTCACTGGAGAAGCCAAGTCATGTCTCGACGAACTTAACGAAAGAACCATTCGAACATGGGAAGGTCTTAGAACCGCTTTCATTAGCCGATTCTTTCCTCCAGTCGTATTTGAAAAACTCCTCGGAGAAATCCGAAGCTTTTCTCAACAATATCGAGAAACTCTCACTGACGCATGGTTAAGAATAAAAGAATTACCCAGAAACTGCCATGGTCATGGACTAAAAAAGAAGGAATAATCAAGGTTTTCTATCATGGTCTTGACGATGCTACCAAAGATGCATTGAACGCCGCAGTGGGCGGTATTTTCCTTTACAAAACCCCTAACCAAGCTTACCAATTGTTAGATGAAAAAGTCTTAGTCAAGCTTGATTGGTCCAAAAATCACAAAAACAAAAGCCCATAAAAAACCCACAAAAAACCGTAGCTTTTACCGAAGAAAGCAACAACCCAACCGACACTAAAAAAATTATGGCTCGTATGGATGCCATGTCTCTCAAAATCGACACTCAATATAAAGAGATGAAAAATAAAATTCGTGAAACCTGCAAACAATGTGGAGGAAACCATCCTTCTAGTGAATGTGATGACGATGCTACCAAAGATGCATTGAACGATGCTACCAAAGATGCTACCAAATAAAAGTCATGGTCTTGATGATGCTACCAAAGATGCATTGAACGCCTCAGCGGGCGGTATTTTCCTTTACAAAACTCCTAACCAAGCTTACCAATTGTTAGATGACAAAGTCTTACTCAAGCTTGATTGGTCCAAAAATCACAAAAATAAAAACCCACAAAAAACCGTAGCTTTTGTAGAAGAAAGCAACAACCCAACCGACACTAAAACAATTATGGCTCGTATGGACGCCATGTCTCTCAAAATCAACACTCAATATAAGGAGATGAAAAATAAAAGTCGCGAAACCTGCAAACACTGTGGAGGAAACCATCCTTCTAGTGAATGTGATGACGATGACACTCCTATGATAAAGGAATAAGAAGCCAATTTCATGAACACCTTTCGTCGAACTCGATTTTATAACGATTAGAGTAATCGTGACCGAGATAATTGGAGATCTAACGATAAACCAAGTTACGATCAAGTCGAAAAGAAACCTAACCAACATGAAAACAAACCCAACCTCGAAACCAAGCTCGATAATTTTATCGAATCTCAAAGAAAAACCAACCTTTTCGTGTGAGATACATTCACTGACCTCAAAACAAAGTTTGAGACTTCAAACAAAAATCACCAAGCTTCCATTCAAAACCTTTAAGCTAAGTTAGATCGTTTTCCCGATAAGCAATCGAATCGCGCTTCTGGCAACACCAACCCAAACCCTAAAAACAACAACAAATATCAACCACCACAAGCTCGTAATGAACATGTGAATGCCGTATTCACGCGGAGTGGTTTATCTTACGAATTACCTACCAACCCTACCCAAGACACACCAATCGAAAACCCACTCGGTAGTGACGATGAGGATGAAGCTCAACCATCCAAAACCAAACCTACTGAAAACCCAAACCTAACACCAAAACCATATAAACCAAAAGTACCATACCCCCAATGCTTACGCAAGCAAAATATGCAAGCTAAGTATGGTAAATTCCTCGACTTAATTCAAGAAGTTAGAATCAATATGCCTTTAGTCGATGTTCTGGCTGGAATGCCAAACTATGGCAAATTTCTCAAAGAACTTATCAAAAGCAAACATAAATTTGAAGATGTAACACCCCACTTTGATAAGTGGACAGTTACGCGTAATTATGGCGTGTCATCAAAGCATGCAAGGTAATATGTAGTAAAACGTACATGACCATAGGGAAAACCGGAATCAAACATAGTTTCCCAAACATAAGCCTAAAACATAAATAAAGTAAATGAACTAGGAAATACTAAACAAGCATAATATGTGGCCAAAAAGTAGAAGAAGCCTATGGCAGCTTCCATCCTATGCAATTCCTCCAAATGCTCGAGTCCGTCCTAGGGTGCCTTCCGTTTTGGGACATGGAAAGGAAAGTAACGGCTGAGCATAACGCCAGTGCACGAATATATGACATAGTATAAATGGCTTAAACATAACTAAGACTAATAGCAGCGGAAATGTATAAGTCCTGGAAAACCTAGTTGTCTGTCATGTTAACTGGTTTTAGTTCTGAAAACATAGCTTATGTTACTTATGAAAATCTTCATTAGTTAATGTACCAAAAGCTATTATAGGTCATGAGGTCAACAACGTGCATGAATACTTGGAGGGGTGACCTCGTCATCCAAATTAGAGGGGATGCCTCTAATTAACTGGTAAGTGGGTAGGAGGGATCAGCTCCTTGTGAAGGATGCAAGGCACACACCACATTCACCAGAAATCCTTACTAAAACATGTTACTAAGATGCACCCATACGCTCCACATGATAATATAATAATATAACGGCCAAATAACTGAAAAGGGACGCCACGGGCAATCACTCCGCCGTGGTGAAGTCATAACACTAGTGCCTCTAGTGTTATGGTTATGGTACCTCCATAACTAGGTGAAATTGGTCATGCATGTATATGCCTAAGGTAACTAATAAACATAATCATTTAATCTGTTACTACTGGGGAAAACAGTTGGCTTCATACGGGAAATCCTAATGAAGGAAAGAATGTCCATACCGAAGGACGGGAAATCCGTACCTTAAGTCCAGTGAACGAAGAAGACGAACGAAAGAGAGTCCTACTTAGATCTCACTAATGCTACATAAATAATATACGTGTATAAGTATTCTGATTCCTGAGTACGTAACCGGTTTTATCATGTCTTAACTTGTTTTATATGTTCATGTCTTGTTTTACTGATTTTAATGTTGTGCTGTATTTATCATGTATTATGTATATTCTGATTAAGTATTACTTGTATTTCTTGTATTATTATGCTTCTTGTGTAATAATAAGTAATTTCCTAAAAATAGCAGGTTTCCTAAAATAGAAAGTTTCCAAAAATAGAAAGTTTCCAAAAATAGATTAACTGCTTAATATAAGCTTAAGTTTTACTGATTAAATATACTAAGTCATGTGATTAATATAATAGTTTATTAATTATAACATGTTAATTTAATAAACTATAGGTTATATGATTTAATTAAATATAAACATGATTTAATTAAATTTAAGTATATAAAATACTTAGGTTAAAACATGTATTAATATGGTATTAATAATAACCTAAGTCATGTTTATTAATTAACTATATGTCATGTTAATAATTAATTAATACTATAGTGTAAAATAAATAAATACTTGGGTTAAAAACATGTATTATTTATAATAATAATTAACCTAAGTCCATGTTTTAATTAAATTAATTATATACCATGTCAAATTAATTTAATTAACTTGTAAAATTATATGCTTGTAAAATTAATTAAACTGGTAAAAATAATCATGGACCGAACCCGAGTATTAAAATTTTAAACATGACGTGAACCGGACCCGGAACGCCATGAACCGGACCGAATTAATTCGATGCTTCTTGTATAACTAAGGTTTAAATAACATAACTTATCTTTACAAGATTAAATCAATGTTAATTAGATTAAATAAAATTAATATTTCATGATTAATTTAATACCCTAATTAAATAAATTAAAATAACTTGAAAAAATGATAAACCAAACATCCCTTTTTAAAGATCCTAAAACTGCCATCCAAACACCCTGACCAAAACCAACAGCCAAACACCCCCTGTGTTGCTGTTAGCTGCGCAGCAGCCACTGGCAGTTGCCAGTTTCCCCCTGCTGCGTCAAAAGTACCCACCGAGACCACAGAGGTCTCGGTTTCCACTGCCTGACCAAACACACCCCCTCTAGGGTTGCCACTGACAAAACAAACCAAGCTCACACACATTAAGGGTTGCGGCTAGTGGAATTATTTTAGAACCGAGACTCCTATGAGTCTTGGTTTACAGCCCCGAACACATAATCGAAACCCAAAACCTTCTGCCTTGTTAAACCCACGTTATTTAATCATATCAGATTTCTTTTTCTTTATGTGTTCATGCATAATTAGTAATAATTAAAAGAAAAGAATATTAAAGCTAACCGATTCGTGTTTAGGGTTTAATGAATCAACAACACACCTTGATTTCTTGATCCGCCCACGAATTCTCTTGGTTCTTGGAATGGAAGATGATGGCAGAAAGATCCCCAAAAGAAAAAAAAAACGTAGGCTTGTAGATTATTAGGGTTTTATGTTTTTCTTGTCTAAAATAAAATCAATATACTCCTCCCCGTTTGTTTGTTTTAACCGACTATAACACAATGAGCTTTGGCCCATTCTTTCTCCTTTCTTTTGTCCAAACCGCAAGCCCAAACACACTACTAGTCTACATCTTCGTTATTGTATCGCGTGTTAAAGTAAATCGTATGTGCTCGTGTTTTTACAAGTCGTGTACTATTTATCATTAGTAATACTTGCTTATTGTGCTTTAATTATCGTGTCGTGTTTAATTATTATACGTGTATATTCTTGTTTCAACGCTCATGTAGTTCGTGTTATAATACTTATACGTAATGATTATCATGTTTCTAAATGTTCGTAATCGTATGTTCGTGATCATAATTATTATTGTTAATAATTATCATGTACTATCACGTATTTAATAATTAGTATGTAATAACACGGACGTAATTTATGTAATCTATAATCGTGACACGTGTTCTTGATAAGAAAGGAAAGTTTTTATTAGTTCATATGTTTACGTAGTGTATGTTCATGGTAAAAGCATGCGGGTTTTATAACTCTTCCGCCTAAATAAAATAATTCGTCCCCGAATTATAGATAAGATAATCTGAAAAGAACATGAACGCGACATGACCGACAAGGACATGGAACGTGACATGCCCGAAAACAACATAACTAATAAGTGTGTAAACACTTATCCTTTTGACACTAAAATCAAGGAAAAACAAGACCTAATCATGTGTTTAATGTCGTAAAAGTCGGAATTACGCGTGGTTTTGTGTTTTTTGTGATAAATAGGTACAAATGATCAAAAGAAGAGAAAACACGGGATTTCACGGTCAAATATCGAAGAAAAATCCAAGAAAGAGACAAAAACAATGTCAAAGACCAAAAGTGTGCCAAAGTTTACGAAACCCGGCTAAACCAACACGAGCTTAAAGGAAAAGATCGAGAAAGCCGAAATCGAACTCGTTTTTAGTGGAATAAATCTTTTTGAAGATATTCAAGTCTTGTGGGTCCCACATTTTGGAAATGGGCCAAAAGCCCATTTATCAATCTATTTTAACATTAACGGATCAATAGGTTGATCCTTAAAGCCCAATAGATTTAAAAAGGAAAATCGGATGGAATAAAGTAGTTGGGCCAAAGCCCATTTTTGGCTTAACCGAAAGAGAAAAAAAGGGGAATTGGGCAAGGCCCATTTGATTCAATAACAAATGAACGGCTGAGTGAATGTTTTATTCACTTTGTAAGTCAAAAGTCGGTAAAATCTCACAACACACGTACCCATCACACAATATATACTTTATCCCTCACACGTGTGTTTAATTTACCCTAGCACCCACTATCTCACATTTAATAAAACGTATTTTATTTCCCCATCCCCATTATTTGTGCGTTACAAACAATGCAAAATCCTCAAACGCCCTTCTATCTCTCCACCATTTTTACACTCAACTTCAAACCCTAAATCACCTTAATCAGTAAATTCATAAAAGGATTTTTGGGGCTTTTTGTTTAAGTGTTTAATTCACACACTTGGGGATTAAATCCCCAAGTTTTTCGCAAGATCCACAATGGTGGTCCTCCCTCCTCATGTGACGTGGCTATATCCTTTGGTTTTGATTGGATTAAACAAGTCACCAATACCCAATCGCCCAATAAAAACCCTCCACTTCAGCACTCAACAAACACAAGAAACACACCCAATGACAGCTTGGCAATCCGAGTGAAAAGGGGGCAATCTCTGCCGTTTGATTAGATGAAAAAGAGAGAGAAAAGAAGGAAGGGCTGTGATCTTAAGCCTTGGCCTCCAAGGAGATTGAAGAAGGTTTTGGTGGGTTTTCCCTATAAAAACCCCCTTTTCACATGTATTAGAGGAAGCTTTTTCTTTATTTTTCAGTTTTATTTTAATTAATTAGGAGTAGGTTAAATTAGATTTTAATTTCAGAAAATTAGATTAGGTTTCTTGTATTTTTTTATTCTCAGTTTTGTAATTATTTATTTTTATTAATGAAAAAAGTTTGGTTTAATTCATTTAAGTCTCATTTAAATTCTTGCAAATTTAATTAATCTGTTATTTTTTCTTTCCTTCTTTTACTGTTCTGTTCGAATTATTATTATATTAAAAAAATAATAATAATAACAAATACTGTTCGCGAGTACTGTTCGGATCATTTGGGATTCGTTTGGTTCGAGACATTTGGAACGAAGATGATGATGATGTTGATGATTAAGGTGGTGTTCGATTTGTTCTCAAAGATGGCTCAGCGCCAATCTTCTTCCCAATGGTTGTCGTCTCAAGGTTCTTAATCCCTTTTTCATTTTTTTGTTTTAGATAAGTTTTAATTTCTGTTTATGTTTATCTGTTTTAATTCTGCTAGTCTTAGATTTAATATTTGTTTGGTTTAGCACTGTTTAGATATGAGTATTATTGTTATCTGCTTATGTTTGATTTTTTTTATCTGCTATTTTTTATAATGGTAGTTTTATAATGGTTGTTATTTTTTATGTTTGATTTAGTCTATTTTAGTTGCGATAGATCTGCTTACTTATTGTTTTATTTGAATCGTTTGTTTTAAGCCAGCTTGCGTTAGGATTTGTAGTCATTTAATTTTAGCTTATTTATGCTTATTTGGTATTTGATTTTTCTAAGTTAAGTTTTCTTAGTATCTTATTTTCAGTTTTAGAAATTATTGCTTTTCAGCTTATTTGCAAATTGCTCTACTGTTTCTCCTTTATCTTTTATGTTCAAACTGCTTATGTTGGGATGCTTATTGGTTTCAGTTTTTTTATTAGCTTAATTAGTTTCAGCTTATTTGCTTTTCTTCTGGTCTGCGTAGGATTTGCTCCTTAGCTTATTTTCAGTCTGCTTATATAAGTCTTTTGCTTATTAGTTTTCATATTTTGTTATTCAACTGCTTATTTGATTATCTAGTTTAGCTTATTTTGATTGTCCTTTATTTCTCATTACTGTGCTAGTCTTAGACTCAATTAGTCTAAGATTTTTTTTATCTGTCAAAAAAATAGTAAATAAAAGCAAAATTTTTGTCTGGCCTGGGGATCGAACCCCAGACCTCTCGCATACAAACAAACGCACCTTCCATCTCGTCTATTATCTCTTTTGTGTTTAGTTTCGCATAATTAGATTTATATAGATTTATTTTTAAGAGGCAGTTTTATTAAAAAGTTTAATTAATATTAGTTTGTTTAAGTTTTATTTAAAGTTTTTATTTCCTTATTCAGTTTATAAAATATAAAAATAAAAAGAAGACAAATATAATATTTTATTTACTTTTTTTTTTAATTTAAATTAGTTTTAATTTACTTTATTTAAAATAGTTTTACTTTTAATTAGCTTTAAAATTACTTTTAATTAAATAGTTTTCTTTTAGTTTTCTTAAATTGAGTTTTAGAACTGAATCTTCATTTAGTTTACTTAAAATAAGTTTACATATAAAAGTCTTTCTTTTTAATTTGGTTTTGAGTTAAATTAGGTTTTAATTTCGTTTAAACTTTTAAATAGTTTTATTATATTTAATTAGTTTCAAAGTTTTTATTAGTTTTATTTCAATTTTAAATTAGTTTTAGTTTAAAACTCTAAAAATATTATTTACCAAAAACAAACCAAGTCTATCGTCTAATCGGAAATCAATTCGAGTCGAGTCGAGGAAAAACGAACATTAATTGCATTAAAAAGGACTAAAATCTTAGTTTCAAAATGGCGCCGCTGCCGCTTCGCTCGTACGATTGACGATTTTTCGTGAAGACGTTTGGATTTTGGGATCCGTTCGCTTTGAACGTTAATTTTTGTGCAACAAAAATCAAAAATACAAAAAAATCAAAAACTTAAAAATACAAAAAAATTAAAAATCACAAAAAGCAAATTCTTTCCTAAGATTTGCACCAAAAAAATTAAAAAAATCAAAACGTAATACTTTTTCCTAAAAGTATTACACCAAAAATATTACGTATTAGTGTTAATTTTTAGTTCCATTTCTTTCGATTTTTCTTGTATATATATATTTTTCTAAAAAAAATACAAAAATATTCTTCTTTATCCTCTATTGTATTTAATTCTTTTTCTCAACCCCTCTTATTTATAATTATTCATGGATTTGTCTTGCGTTCGGTGTGGGAGACCATGGCTCGGTTTTCCAATATGTCCATGGTGTACTTGTGCGAAGTGTGGTTCCGATATCGACAATACACAATTTGGATTTTGTCCATTGTGCAATTCTAGAAATTCGTACTTCTCCTCTTACACAAATTTCTCCCCTCCTCCCGTCTATGACAATCCCTATCCGCAACATGCACCGGGTTTTTCTCAATACTCGTGTTTCAATCATTGTGGGGACCCTCACGATACTTCTTATTGTCAACCGATAAATTATGAGCCACATCCGTGCTATAATTCCGGTTTTCAAAATTTTGAACCCCCACAAAACTCCGTCGTTCATCAACCTTCTTTTACGGAACAAAGCACTAGTTTGGATGAAATTTTAGAACGCTTAAAACAACTCGAAATTAGCTTGCATGACGAAAGACAACAAGAGCAAGTATCTACTCTTAGTGCTTCTACTCCTCCTCTTGTGCGTTCTTACTATTATGATGACGATGAGACTACTATTTCTTGGAGTGATCTTTGTGCTCAATGTCCTAGTGCAATTGTAATCCCTTCTCTCAATATCCCAAATGCATCTAAGGATCTTGATACATCGAGTGAGATTAGCGATTTTGGGCTCGACAAATTCTTTGATAAAGTTTGTGATGTGCCGACTTTTGCTGAGCCTACGGACACGGTCGTTCTGCTAGTCCATGATCACATACTCACAAATCCAAAAGCGATAATTGATTCTTCCAATAAGAGTTCTATATGTGGTAAGTATGATGATTTCGTCTTCGAGCCCGAGATTAAGGAAATTATCGACCGAGAGCTAGCTCTTTTACCTCCACTTCCACCTACAAGTGAGGTCGATTTTTCCAATATCAAGGCCGAACTTGATGAGTTGGAACGTCTTATTTATAATAATAATGACGAACCAACTCACATGACCACGCATCCAATTCTCGAGGAGTTACCTAATAAACACTCCTCTAATGAGAATTACGTTTACCACATTCGTGAGGATTTAACTTATCAACAAATCCCACAAATGAATGATGGTTTCGTACTTGATCGTGATCTCTTCGAGAGAATTTCTAAAATCCTCAATGAGGGGAACGAAAAACCTTTGTTTGACGAGCCTATCTATGATGAAGAAATCGAAGAGATTCACGTTCATGAGGATGATTACTTTGACCCGGGAGGTGACATTGACCATTCTTTGATTGATACCTTTACGGCTTTGCCGAATTATGACCATCCATTGTCTTTAGGGGATGACAATTTGTCTCCTTTACCCATCCCACCTCCCATGGATCACGACCTCACATACTTTTCGTATGTTGAGAGGACCTTTTTACCTTCTATGACTTATCCTCCTGCCTCTCATTTATTATGTTCATCCGGGACCGAGGACAAGATCTTTGATCCCGGTATCACATTCGAGGCTTCCCGATGGACCATTTAATTCGGGGTCGAGTCAGGCTCGTGACTCGGTTAACAAAAACAAGCGCTTCTCGGGAGGCAACCCGATGACCTATCTATTTTTCTATCTATTTTCTACAATAAGTGTAGGGGGAGCTGTGTAGGTTGTTTGTTTGGTGTGTTGTGATTGTGTAGGTACATGTGCTTTGATGATCCACTTTTGGTGCTTTTGACGAGACCCGTTTTCCCGTGTTTCCCATGTACCCGGTTCCTTCGATAAGTTTTTGCTATTGTGATTCTATCTTGTATATAAATAAATAAATAAATGTAATCACTTTAGTTGTCCCTTCCTTAGCTCGATTTGAAACAACGTACTCAATGACCTAAGTGTAGGGGAGTTTATTCGCCCACATGCTTAAACATTGAGGACAATGTTTATATTAAGTGTAGGGGGCCTTCTATCGAATTTTAGTGGGCTTTTCCATGAATTTGACCCTTTTAACCGGAAAATTTTTAAAAAAAAATCAACGTTTTTCAAATTTTTGATCTATTTTGGCCTTGTAGAATTTTTATTTATTTTCTTTCCTTTTATTATCACATCATAATAATTTCCATTTTAAGAATTAAGTCAAAAATAAAAATAAATAAATAAATAAATAAATAAATAAAAATAAAAAATAAATAAATGGTTTTAATAAGTTTAGATATCTTTGATATATTAGGCCCGTCGTGAATATTTTGACTCAACCCGAGTTTACTTATCTAAGTTTACTCTAGCTAGTATCCTTAACCATATGGACCTTAATTGGTTTATTAGGCTAAGCATCCACGAGTCTCATTCCTTGAGATTTTAAATTGTGGAGAACGAGAGATGATAGAGTTAATTATAAGTTCGGTATTCTTTCATTAACTTATGTGAGATAGTTATGAGCTTTTTCTCCCATCACTTGTTAATAAATATATTTGCAATAAATAAGGTTGTACGATTTAAAAGGTTACTTAGCTTCTAGCACAAGATCGTTTAAAAGTTGCTCGGTATTAATTAGAGTTCATAGCCAAGGCATAACTTATTGAAACGGGACGCGAAGATTGGCTTATCCAAAAAGGCCCTAACAAGGCATGAGGATACCCGAGTCCAAAAAGGCCCTCACAAGGCATGAGGATTCATTTTTTTTGCTAAAGATCCAAAGATGACGTGAAGATCATTAATCCAAATCAATATGATGGATCAAGACACACGACGAGAAGCAATTACTCCCCTAAAGATCATGGAGAAGTCTATCCAAAAAGACCCTAACAAGGTATGAGGATAAATAAATCCAAGTCCGAAAAGGAGGCGGATCGGTGTATATCAAAATCCTAAATAAAGAAGAGGATAAATGAAGAAGTCGTGGTCAACGTTTGAAGCATCTTTCACTCCTTATGAAGATGTATACCAAAATGAAGAGAAGACCATAATTTCAAGATCGTCTCTCAAGATTTGAAGTTTGAAGTACAAGCCAAATATCGGTCCGAGAGAGGTCTCAAATCGTGAAACAAGTTATGCCAAGATATGAACTTTTTGAGGTTTCGAGAAACAGTTTTAAAAGATTTTGTCCTTTAGCTAACTATTGATTAAATCGTCCCACTTTATTTTCGGCCTTAATAAATTATCGAAATAAGTCAAAAATGCATCCTCGTGATCATTCAAGACAACAATAAAATACAAGAGATACACCGTAGGAATAAGGGGGTCTAAGTGATTAACTAAACCACATGAGTAAGTGTTAGTGGTGCTAACTTGTAGTAAACAATGATCTCGTTTTTAAGCTTGGTTTGGGGAACGTGAAACTTGAGGGTGATTAATATTCATGACACTAAAGCCCTAATTAAAGTCTTAGATTTCTTTACAAGTTTCTTCCATCAAATAATTTTCAAGTAATAAATCATTTAACTTTTGTCTCCTTTTAAGTTCTTATTTTTTATTGTGTTAGTAGTAGTAATAATAATAAAGGCCGAGATGGATTGATTATGAGAAAAATGTAGCTTATGCCTTAAAATAATGCATTGCATGGGGGAATTGCAATGGTCAAGTGTAGGGGATTTAATAAGTTGTAAACACTTATCCTTTTGCCACTAAAATCAAGGAAAAACAACACCTAATCATGTGTTTAATGTCATAAAAGTCGGAATTACGCGTGGTTTTGTGTTTTTGTGATAAATAGGTACAAATGATCAAAAGAAGAGAAAACACGGGATTTCACGGTCAAATATCGAAGAAAAATCCAAGAAAGAGACAAAAACAATGTCAAAGACCAAAAGTGTGCCAAAGTTTACGAAACCCGGCTAAACCAACACGAGCTTAAAGGAAAAGATCGAGAAAGCCGAAATCGAACTCGATTTTAGTGGAATAAATCTTTTTGAAGATATTCAAGTCTTGTGGGTCCCACATTTGGGAAATGGGCCAAAAGCCCATTTATCAATCTATTTTAACATTAACGGATCAATAGGTTGATCCTTAAAGCCCAATAGATTTAAAAAGGAAAATCGGATGGAATAAAGTAGTTGGGCCAAAGCCCATTTTTGGCTTAACCGAAAGAGAAAAAAAGGGGAATTGGGCAAGGCCCATTTGATTCAATAACAAATGAACGGCTGAGTGAATGTTTTATTCACTTTGTAAGTCAAAAGTCGGTAAACTCTCACAACACACGTACCCATCACACAATATATACTTTATCCCTCACACGTGTGTTTAATTTACCCTAGAACCCACTATCTCACATTTAATAAAACGTATTTTATTTCCCCATCCCCATTATTTGTGCGTTACAAACAATGCAAAATCCTCAAACGCCCTTCTTTCTCTCCACCATTTTTACACTCAACTTCAAACCCTAAATCACCTTAATCAGTAAATTCATAAAAGGATTTTTGGGGCTTTTTGTTTAAGTGTTTAATTCACACACTTGGGGATTAAATCCCCAAGTTTTTCGCAAGATCCACAATGGTGGTCCTCCCTCCTCATGTGACGTGGCTATATCCTTTGGTTTTGATTGGATTAAACAAGTCACCAATACCCAATCGCCCAATAAAAACCCTCCACTTCAACACTCAACAAACACAAGAAACACACCCAATGACAACTTGGCAATCCGAGTGAAAAGGGGGCAATCTCTGCCGTTTGATTAGATGAAAAAGAGAGAGAAAAGAAGGAAGGGCTGTGATCTTAAGCCTTGGCCTCCAAGGAGATTGAAGAAGGTTTTGGTGGGTTTTCCCTATAAAAACCCCCTTTTCACATGTATTAGAGGAAGCTTTTTCTTTATTTTTCAGTTTTATTTTAATTAATTAGGAGTAGGTTAAATTAGATTTTAATTTCAGAAAATCAGATTAGGTTTCTTGTATTTTTTTATTCTCAGTTTTGTAATTATTTATTTTTATTAATGAAAAAAGTTTGGTTTAATTCATTTAAGTCTCATTTAAATTCTTGCAAATTTAATTAATCTGTTATTTTTCTTTCCTTCTTTTACTGTTCTGTTCGAATTATTATTATATAAAAAAAATAATAATAACAAATATTGTTCGCGAGTACTATTCGGATCATTTGGGATTCGTTTGGTTTGAGAGATTTGGAACGAAGATGATGATGATGTTGATGATTAAGGTGGTGTTCGATTTGTTCTCAAAGATGGCTCAGCGCCAATCTTCTTCCCAATGGTTGTCGTCTCAAGGTTCTTAATCCCTTTTTCAATTTTTTGTTTTAGATAAGTTTTAATTTCTGTTTATGTTTATTTGTTTTAATTCTGCTAGTCTTAGATTTAATATTTGTTTGGTTTGGCACTATTTAGATATGAGTATTATTGTTATCTGCTTATGTTTGATTTTTTTTATCTGCTATTTTTTATAATAGCTGTTTTATAATGGTTGTTATTTTTTATGTTTGATTTAGTCTGTTTTAGTTGCGATAGATCTGCTTACTTATTGTTTTATTTGAATCCTTTGTTTTAAGCCAGCTTGCGTTAGGATTTGTAGTCATTTAATTTTAGCTTATTTATGCTTATTTGGTATTTGATTTTTCTAAGTTAAGTTTTCTTAGTATCTTATTTTCAGTTTTAGAAATTATTGCTTTTCAGCTTATTTGCAAATTGCTCTACTGTTTCTCCTTTATCTTTTATGATCAAACTGCTTATGTTGGGATGCTTATTGGTTTCAGTTTTTTATTAGCTTAATTAGTTTCAGCTTATTTGCTTTTCTTCTGGTCTGCGTAGGATTTGCTCCTTAGCTTATTTTCAGTCTGCTTATATAAGTCTTTTGCTTATTAGTTTTCATATTTTGTTATTCAACTGCTTATTTGATTATCTAGTTTAGCTTATTTTGATTGTCCTTTATTCTCATTACTGTGCTAGTCTTAGACTCAATTAGTCTAAGATTTTTTTTATCTGTCAAAAAAATAGTAAATAAAAGCAAAATTTTTGTATGGCCTGGGGATCGAACCCCAGACCTCTCGCATACAAACCAACGCACCTTCCATCTCGTCTACTGTCTCTTTTGTGTTTAGTTTCGCATAATTAGATTTATATAGATTTATTTTTAAGAGGCAGTTTTATTAAAAAGTTTAATTAAGATTAGTTTGTTTAAGTTTTATTTAAAGTTTTTATTTCCTTATTCAGTTTATAAAATATAAAAATAAAAAGAAGACAAATATAATATTTTATTTACTTTTTTTTTAAATTTAAATTAGTTTTAATTTACTTTATTTAAAATAGTATTACTTTTAATTAGCTTTAAAATTACTTTTAATTAAATAGTTTTCTTTTAGTTTTCTTAAATTGAGTTTTAGAACTGAATCTTCATTTAGTTTCCTTAAAATAAGTTTACATATAAAAGTCTTTCTTTTTAGTTTGGTTTTGAGTTAAATTAGGTTTTAATTTCGTTTAAACTTTTAAATAGTTTTATTATATTTAATTAGTTTCAAAGTTTTTGTTAGTTTTATTTAAATTTTAAATTAGTTTTAGTTTAAAACTCCAAAAATATTATTTACCAAAAACAAATCAAGTCTATCGTCTAATCGGAAATCAATTCGAGTCGAGTCGAGGAAAAACGAACATTAATTGCATTAAAAAGGACTAAAATCTTAGTTTCAATAACCGAATTATGGAATGATAAGAGGATAAAATGCGGATGGACTCCTCCGTTTCCAAGTGGCTTCCCTTTCGGAATGGTTCCTCCACAAGATCTTGACACATATGATAAATCTTGGTCTTCATGACCTTGACTTGACAATATGTAAAAGTTCCTGGTTTTTAACGTAAGATAGATTTCCATGAATCCGGTCGAGTGGATGAGAATTAACGTGCAAGGGTAACTGAAACATTATGATCCAAATAACCTAAACTAACTGATAATAGTAACGTCTTAGCAATAATGTGCGAGACATATTGAAACGTAGTACGTGAATAATTGCGAACGTGATACGTGAACAATTGTGAACGTGATACGTGGAGATATGGTGAGTGTAATATGAGAAAACATATGGTGGTCAATGATACGTGTAACATATCGTGAACATGGAATAACGGCGGTGGTAACGCCAAACGCTATAAGGTGAGACGTGGAATGTGACGTGAAACGTCTGTCTGAGGATAGAGAGTTATACTATACTTGAGTTTGGTCTCTTAAATTCTTGCAAAACTTCACAGAACGAAAGAAACGTAAAACCGTAAGCCAGGATACGATCATGAACGTGAATAGTGTCATGAACGTGAGTGTGAAAGAAAGTCGTAAAATTGGAACAAGAACGTGAACGTAAATAAGGAGTACAAATGTGAACCTTTGTCTATCCAGATAGCTGAGGGATTACCAAGTGATCGGATGACCCTTGGCTGGAACATGTCTGATCAATCTATTGGTTCTGAAATCCTTGCGAATGTAAGGATTTTGTAGACTTGATCAAGCTGTTGGTAATAACCCAGATAGCATCATGCTTTTTCTGAGTTTGCGTTAATCTGGTAACCAAAATCCGTGGAGATCTTGTCTCATTTCTGTTCACAATTTCTGATGATGGAAAAACATCCTAGTCTGTTGGTGTTCTATCTTAACCTGTTAGTATGACAAGTACTTAGATATGAACGTAAATGTATCTTGCTTCATAGAAACTGGATACGTAGAAGTTTGCAAAGCTATGAGTCTCCTAAATTAGACTTTTCTTAACGTAGAATTTTCTTGGAACACCTAATGTAGTGTAGGGTTCTCACCTTTACGCATAAGCTGAGTGTTGGTACGATTAACCATGAGAATCCATGTGATTTAGTGTGTCACTGTAATCAACCAGGATTTATATTGGAAAAATTCGGGGTGAAATTTCTCTTGTCGTAGAATTTGCAACCTAGTACAAATATGGTCTTCATGCTCTTCTCTAGACTTAGAGGAAATCCGGTTGTCCTTGATGGAAACACTGATGAATTTGTTTATGAGTTCATGGAAACTCAATTTATTAAGTCCATAATGCTGCTGGAGAATTTATGAGACTAATACCAAATCATGAATCTAGCATGACCGAGTCGTGTACGAATAGCAGTCATGGAATGTCCTGCTCTTTCACTTGTCACTGTTGGCAGCATGACCACGAATCCGATCTTGGAAAACTGTTTGACACTCTAAAGTCGCTCACACACAATTTTTAATGCGTGGAGGAGGATAACGATTATGAAGGGTGATTTGTTTAAATCGACGGTAGTCGACATATAATCTCATGTTACCGTCCTTCTCCTTTAAGTTTCTTCTGGAATGCATGGGAATATTTTGAAATAAACGGCTTGTTATGCGCAAAAGGACTTTAGTAGTCGTGTCTTAACTCACAGTTAGAAAATTTTAGCAGTCATGGCTAACAACACACGTGCTTGTAAAACATAGATAATTTGAACAGATTTTTCCTAATGGAAAACCATGCTGAATGTATTCAGGAGCCTGAACATTACTGTACAAAATCATGAATCGTAGCATGGTGTGCTGTTCGTAGTCCATAATTAGGATT
Organism: Glebionis coronaria; assembly: GCA_025667525.1. NCBI lineage: Eukaryota > Viridiplantae > Streptophyta > Magnoliopsida > Asterales > Asteraceae > Glebionis > Glebionis coronaria. The sequence continues at coordinate 288,415,042 of CM046880.1, read as the reverse complement.
AAGTTCAACTCGCATCTACCCGAGGTAATGCGTTAGGAGCTTGGATCTCATCACTAGGCTGAAGGAAAACCTTCGTATAAATGAGGGATACGAATGGCGTCCTTTATGGTCATGAATATATGAAATATGGGTGCAGGAAATGAAAGTGTCATTGAGCAAACATGACAGATCTCACTGATACGCAGGTGATGGTACTGAAATTCTTGTGGCCTGATTAATACATGGCACCACAAAATGGATATACCCCTTGGAGGGTACCCTGAATTTCTTAGGGATGTTTCAGAATTGGACGTGAGTCATGTGTCTTGACTCGTGTCTTGGGAAATATAAGCATGACATGTGTCTTAACTGGTGTCTTGACATGTGTCTTCAGAAAGTATACGTGAGACATGTGTCTTGACTGATGTCTTGACATGTGTCTCGAGATGTGAAACAAATAGAACTACAAATATTAGTTTATTTTGAAAGAATTGGCGGTTCGGTTGGACTACTGATCCTTTGTATTTCTGATCACGTCCACGGTCGGAGCTTCGTTTGTGATTGCTAGGATAGTTGCTGTCACAGTAATGTTACTATCGTCTTGTCTGTCAGTTCCATGACGGTGATTCTCATGACTGTGATTCATGTAACTATTCATCTGAGTGGCCGACTGGTACCGGTTCTCACTCATATGACTGAAACGACAACCGAATGACGCGTGACATGTAACTAAGAATTAGGGACAATTATTGATGGAAATCGTCTGGTGGTGAAGCATCTTCTCGTCCGATCGCTTTAATCTAACGCCTTTATCTTCGTCATGTAAGATCTTCAGGTTGTGAACATCATCATCATCTCGTAGCGTCTCTAAAATCCGCAGCATCAACACTTAGTAACATCTCCAAGCTATGACCGGGATCAGCAATTTGTAGAGTATCAGTAAATGGAATACGTACATGGGATACGGTACATGGAGTACACATGGAATGCACATGAAATGATCGGTATGGGGTCGATCATCTGACATGATTTAAAGGAAAATAATTGGTTGCACAGTTAGTGTTGGGTCGAATTATTGAGTTGATAAGTCAAAACACAACAAAATAAGAAGACAAGGACTACTTTTGCCAAAGTTAAAAACAACAAGCCGTTGGAGTCTTTTTATTACTTTAGCTTTCTTTGTAAGCTATGTTTTCTAGTATATAAAGAAAACATAGGACGTAGGTTTTATATCATATCATTCATTCACAATGTAAACCTAAAGTGTGTGTCGCACTAGACGTGGGATTCAATGTATACACGTCTAGTGGATGTTTGTTATTAATATAATGAACATCCCAATTGTTTTAATTCGTGTCTTTTGTGCCTAAACACCTTGTCATGATCATTGTTCTTTTCCGCTATGTTATCATATGAACGATGATCAACCTAGATATAATGGTTGTTAACCATTGAGTCGAACGGTTATAGGGATCATCAATTGGTATCAGAGCCTAAGGCTCTTGATATCTAGGTCCGACGAGGTGTTCGTGTATGGTGAAGAAGAAAAATTCGTATTGAATTTTTCTGGACGTTTTTGTGTGCGCAGCAGTATTCAGAAGGTCATAACTTTTGATTGCACCGTTGGATCGTCACGAAATTTTAGATGTGTGTTCTACATACATAGATCTAAACATCCACCGGAGGGATTGTCGAGTTTTATCCCCAGGCAAAAGTTATTAAGCGTCGAAGTTGGCTGATGGAAGATCTTCAGTTTTTCTGCTTTTACATAAAATCATGAACTAGGGTTCCTCAAACCCTAGATGTACTTAAAAGCAGGGAGAATTGCAGTTTGTGGCTGTTATGATTAAAGATCTAAGGTTTATGTACAAACCCTAATTAGGGTTTTGGTGCTTAATTTTCTTAAACCCTAGATCTATATTAAACTGCAGCAAGTTGGGTTTCTGTCACGTACAAACAGCAGGTTACATGGCCAGGTATTACGCATGGATGCAATGACGTAAACTTCAAGTGTGTTCACACGGTGATAACTTTTTAATTGGTGAAAAAAGGGAGTGTTCACACGAAGGATCAAGCATTATGCATTCACACGGCCATTCGTTTCTTATTGGTGGGAAGATGTTGCGTATACACGGCCATATAATAAAACCCTAATTCGTTATATACTTTGATCCTCTACTTGCTCTTTCATTGTATTACCGTGAGTCCTTGTTCCCATTGGTGGAAGATTATAGTGTTCACACGGTTACTTGATGATGATTGGATAAGAGTCCTGCATTCACACGGTTTGAAGTCTTTGATTGGTTAAGAGATCTTGCATTTACACGGTTGCATTCACACAGCCAAAACAAACCCTAATATTCGTTATATTGAGTTTTAATTCTCTATATGCGCATCTAAGGTTTGTGATCCCATGGGTGCTAGTTCACACTATTACCGTAAGCCCTCAATTCTGATTGGTTGTTCAAGATATGTGTGATATGTGTTCACACGGTTGAGGATCTTTCATTGGTTGAAACTTTGTGTGTTCACACGATGCAAAGATGTGACTTGTGAGGAGACTTGCGTTTACATAGCCAACAGCGACGTTGATGTTATTTAACTCAACGTTGACAAGAGAAAAAGATGAGAATAATGTTATGCTGTTGTGATTTGAGGTAGCCATATGGGTCCCAAGACATTGATACTTATTATTCAAACGCTGTCATAGCATGTCTAGGACGCTGACAAGAAAGTTTCAGAAAGAAGCGCTGACAAGGATGGTTGGCGCTGACAAGAGTATTTTTAACGCTGACGTTTGTTATTTAGGCGCTGACAGGAAGGGTTTCGACGCTGACAAGGAATAAGTCAACACTGATAGGTTGACAGTGTTGTCCGAGATATGTTCTTCAAACGCTGATACGTCTTGTCCGATATCGGGTAATGAATGTGGATATTGGACAGTAAGGGTTCTTGGATAACACACTGATTGCTGCTGTTTGAGAAAATTAGACGTTTTTAGCACACAAAAAGGAGGATAAATACACACAAAGGTACATGGAATCTCCGTTTTAATATAGAATATCATGATGATATTTATGGCTCGGATATATTGAAAGGGATTAATGATTTTAAAGCGAGTTAGCAATTATTCGTGGGAATTTGATGGATATTTAAACTATGTAATCGGGATAGCCTTGCAAAAGAGTTATTCAGATAACACTTTTACATATGGTATGAAGATGTGATTCCATTAAAGTCGTCATGAAGAAGTGTTAGCTTAAGGGGAAGAATTCTTATGGGAAGTTTGATGATTGAAGAAGATTTTCGCGAGTTTGTGTTCTATCATATCTTAAAGTCATGGACTTCCAGCCACTGACTTTAAAGGTAACTTGTTCGTGCTTACATAGTTGGTGACGAAGACTTGTCATAAACACTTGAAGGAGTTACATTATCGTGCTCAGTGTCTCACAAAGGATGAGAATATTGACAAGGGATCGAGGTCTACTTATATTTTTCTTCTGGTATAAGTTCTTCATCACATGGATAAACAAGACATGGAACATAGGTTTGTGGTATTCTACTTCTGCATCAAGACTACTTTATTTATTTTTCTTCAGGATCATTACATAGAGCTACTTTTGGAGAATCTACAAGATTGCATACTTTCACATATTCCCTATTGATGTGTCAAAAAGGGGAAGAATATGTGCTATACTTAAGGGGAAGCTTCTTGGAGATCATGTACTACATACAAAGGATTCATGCTTAAGAAGAGTGTTTTGACATCATCAACTAGGGGAAGATTGTTGGGTCGAATTATTGAGTTGATAAGTCAAAACACAACAAAATAAGAAGACAAGGACTACTTTTGCCAAAGTTAAAAACAACAAGCCGTTGGAGTCTTTTTATTACTTTAGCTTTCTTTGTAAGCTATGTTTTCTAGTATATAAAGAAAACATAGGACGTAGGTTTTATATCATATCATTCATTCACAATGTAAACCTAAAGTGTGTGTCGCACTAGACGTGGGATTCAATGTATACACGTCTAGTGGATGTTTGTTATTAATATAATGAACATCCCAATTGTTTTAATTCGTGTCTTTTGTGCCTAAACACCTTGTCATGATCATTGTTCTTTTCCGCTATGTTATCATATGAACGATGATCAACCTAGATATAATGGTTGTTAACCATTGAGTCGAACGGTTATAGGGATCATCAGTTAGAAAGACCATCATGATAACCTGGCAATGTCAGTATATACTTCATTATGGTTGCATGGAGAAACGCTAATGTGCGGTTAAACGAATTTCAACGATGATTTTCTTGAAAGCATGAATAGTAAAAACCAACCATCACTATCATGAAAGCAGGATTTCTTGAAATCTAACAATATCTTGCATGAAAGCATAAACAACAAAATAGACGTAAGACGTAATCAACATGAAGACGAAATAATCATGAAGAAACATGAAACAACTTAACATGAAGGAGTATACAACATAATCAGCATGAAAATGAAGTTAACCATGATAGTATGAAAACATACTTGACATAAAGACATAGTAACTTATGAGGGGACATGAAATAAAAATTATGACAATAAATCATGAAAAAAAATTTATGCATGTAAGTAGTGCGTGAATGCATGATGTAGTTTATGAAAACCTTTATATGCGCGAGGGTAAACGCCTATGGTCAGTTTACTCAAAACAAAATACATGGCGAGGGGACGCCTATGGGTCGGTCCCAAAGTTAAAAGTTTTGATAAAGCACATGCGACTAAATAGGGCCATTCCTGTACCAACCGTTACTTAGTCATAAACCTGTGACAATGATACATGGAATAAATGAATGAAACTCAGCTATCAAAACTTAACAGATTTTTTTTATGTGACCAATTATGAACTACTGGGGTTCAGTTCACATTAGCCACAATTCACAAGGAACATCATACATGAAACAATGACACATAACTAAATATGGATGACGGTTGTTCATCCACATTAGTAAAACAATACTGACAAAAACATCATGGTTAAAACAACAAGGCGCTGAAAACATTAATACGTGGAATAACAAGCGTTGCCTTAGGAAGCTTCTAGTGACTACCCACTAGTCAAAGGTCGAGTTTTAGAGCCAACATGTCGAAACCTTGTCTCTGATACCATAATTGTAACACCCCACTTTGATAAGTGGACCGTTACGCGTAATTATGGCGTGTCATCAAAGCATAAGCGCAAGGTAATATGTAGTAAAACATAAATGACCAAAGGGAAAACCGGAATCAAACATCGGTTCCCAAACATAAGCCCAAAACATAAATAAAGTAAATGAACTAGGGAAGACTAAACAATCATAAGTATGTGGGCAAAAAGGAGAAGAAGCCTATGACAGCTTCTATCGTATGCAATTCCTCCAAATGCTCGAGTCCGTCCTTGGGTACCTACCGTTTTGGGACATGGAAAGGAAAGTAACGGCTGAGCATAACGCTCAGTGCACGGATATATGACATAGTATAAATGGCTAAAACATAACTAAGACTAATAGTAGCGGAAATGTATAAGTCCTGGAAAACCTAGTTGTCTGACATGTTAACTGGTTTTAGTTCTGAAAACATAGCTTATGTTACTTATTAAAATCTTCATTAGTTAATGTACCAAAAGCCAATATAGGTCATGAGGTCAACAACGTGCATAAATACTTGGAGGGGTGACCTCGTCATGCAAATTAGAGGGGATGCCTCTAATTAACTGGTAAGTGGGTAGGAGGGATTAGCTCCTTGTGAAAGATGCAAGGCACACACCATATTCACCATGAAATCCTTACTGAAACATGTAACTAGGATGCACCCATACGCCCCACATGATAATATAATAATATAATGGCCAACTAACTGAAAAGGGACACCACGAGCTATCACTCCGCCGTGGTGAAGTCATAACACTAGTGCCTCTAGTGTTATGGTTATGGTACCTCCATAACTAGGTGAAACTGGTCATGCATGTATATGGCTAAGGTAACTAATAAACATAATCATTTAATCTGTAACTACTGGGGAAAACAGTTGGATGCATATGAGAAATCCTAATGAAGGAAAGAATGTCCATACTGAAGGACGGGAAATCCGTACCTTAAGTCCAGTGAACGAAGAAGACGAACGGAAGAGAGTCCTACTTCGATCTCACTAATGCTACATAAATAGTATACGTGTATAAGTATTCTGATTCCTGAGTACGTAACCGGTTTTATCATGTCTTAACTTGTTTTATATGTTCATGTCTTGTTTTACCGATTTTAACGTTATGATGTATTTATCACTCTAAATGGTAAATTTTATAAAGAGAGAAAGGCAAGTAGCCAAAGTATGATACAAAAAGCACAAAGATAAATCAACAAGGACACATCCCTTGTTAACAGACTTTGGCTAGAACAAAAAACATATGGCATTGGACAATTCCCAAGCTCATAATACAAACTAGGATAAGTCTAGAATTACAAGATAACAAAACAGAACCTGAAATCCTAGACTATATACTAATAACATAATACACTCCCTTGGACAACCAATTCCATATACTTAGTCAAAAGAAGGCCTACTTCAGAATACATGAGAACCCTAAATCAACCCAAAAGGAAGCATTCAAAAGACCCCAATCCATCCCCCATAGGACACTTCTAAAAACTAAGTAAAAAAAGGAAACAGGCAATAGATGACCTGCTATAACCAACAAGAGTGTATAAGATCTTCAAAGGAAGTGCCAGTGTATCAGTTTGAGCCATTTTGCCTCCTTAAAAAACCTCTCAAGTAAAACCCAGTGGGAAACCAATAGAGGGAAAAAGAGTACAACAAGAGCTCAAACCTTCCTTACCCCATGAAGAAGCAGCAGCAAACATGATAATAACCAAGCTGCTCAACACCATTACCTTCATCCTAGAAGCCTTCATTCCACCACAAGAAACTACAAACCTGGGCAAAACAAAAGGAACCAAAGACAAACCATACAGCTTGTAGGCCAAACATAAGCTTACAAGACCCCGTCACCCGAAAGGAACTACCTATCATCAATATCCATATCATTAGTAACATCACCCCCTCTTCTTGCCTGCAGACTAGGAAGATACCAAAGAGTCGCAACAATGTTAACATTAGTAGACCATGAGATACTCAAACCAAGAAGCTTTAACCTAACTGTACTAACAATGTGGGATATCAGACTATCTACATGCCTAAAAGTCTTAGCAAGCAGCCTAGAATTCCTCTCTTGCCATATAAAATAAACCATAGCACCCAACACTAATCTCTGAATAACACTCCATATGGACTTACTTGCTTTCCTAGAACAAATAGATGAAACAACTTCTGCCCAAGAATTAGAAATCCTATCAAGTTTTGTCAGCGATTTCATATTATCCCAAATAACATTAGAAAAGCTACAGTCAAAAAATAAGTGTGAGATAGATTCCAATTCAGAATTACATAGAGGACACATCACAATATCGACATGAAACCACTTAGAAAGCCGATCTTGAGTAGTGAGTCTACCTCTAATGGCAAGCCATAAAATGAAAGAATGACGTGGAATGCATTGAGCAAACCAAACATGTTCACTCCACATAACCACCGGACTATCCTCCCTCAGAGAATTAGCAACCTCTCTAACTGTAAAATTAACCTCCTTGTTCTTCTTATTAAACCATAAAGCTCTATCTAGATCATCAATCAAAATAGGAGCCTGAAAGTTAAGAGAACTCCTATCCCTCCTATTCCAACTACGAGGCCAAGACCAACCATCCACACTAATTCTATCAGCAACTTTATCTTTGACATTATACCCACTGGTACGTTTAAGATCCGCAGAAACTATATTACCAAGAATCCCTTGATCATGCCATTTATCTACCCACATGAAACAGTTTTTACCATTCCCAAGTTTAACACCTACAAAATTTCTAATCTTATCCCTAAGATTAAGGATCTGCTTCCAAGACCAAGAAGCATTACTCGAAATAGGACAGTCCCAAACACTACCACCCTTAAGTCTATAACAATTAATCCATTTAACCCATAACGAGTCTTTCCTACTAAAGACATTCCAAAGATGTTTAACCATAACACTAATATTCATACTCCTAGTGGTCTTAATACCCAACCCACCTTGACTTTTAGGCCTACATATGTCTTTCCAAGCCACACTAGTAAAGCCTTTTCTGCCCTCATCAAAACCCCATAAAAAAATTTTCAAAACCCTGTCAATGCTATAACAAACATGCTTAGGCAAAACAAACATGGATGCCCAATACACGTTAAGAGACGATAAAACAGAGGAAATCAGTTGGAGCTTACCAGCATATGACAAATAGCGATTCTTCCAATCCAAGACTCTAACTTTAATAGTATCAACCAGAAGTCTACAGTCAACATTTCGCAACCTTTTAGTAACCATTAGGACACCCAAGTACCGAATAGGTAAAGAACCTACTCTTAATGGTAAAGCAAGGCTAATTCTTAATTTAATATCATCCGGGACATTATTAAAGTAAGCAGTACTCTTCTCCAAACTAGGGTATAGGCCAGAACACATACTAAACTCGTCTAAACCCCTCCTAAGAATACTCGCCGAAATCTCATCAGCATGACAAAGAAGTAAGAGATCATCAGCAAGATACAAGTGAGTTAGACTAAGATCCTTACACCCATGATGGTATTTAAATCTACCATCTAACCTAATATGCCTTTTAATCATCAAATTCAAAACCTCCATGACTAATTAGGATCACCCTGTCTCAAACCTCTACCACTTTTGAAGAAACCATGAACTTCCCCATTGATACAAAGCGAAAAAGAAGTTGTAGTAAGTGATGTAGTATTTTTTTAGTCGTTTACTATCTTTTAGGAAAAAGAAAGCAAAAACCAAAGTCGTAGCAAGTATTAGTAATTACGTTTTGTGAAAAACGCAAATACCGACAATCGAGTTCGTTCTCGAGGAGGTATGGTGTTTAGCCAAAAGTATATACGTTATTTATTCGAGTTGTTACGTTTTTGGAAAGACGAAAAGAAAAGAAAAAGGAGACGAATTTTGTTAAAAATGATCGAAAACGCTTGAACGAACAATTGTTAAAACACGACCCAACGAAAAATTTTACCTAAAAATTAATTAAAAATGACTAAAAATTCCTAAAAATCCTAACTAAGAAAAATACGCAAACCAAAAATTTTAAAACTACTAAAGTTATTTATTATTAAATATTAAAGTTAATTAAAAACCTTAAAAATAAAACTAACTAAGAAAAAGACAAAACCCAAACTTTTTTATTTGTAAACCTAAAATATATTAAATAGAAACTAAAACATATTTTTTTCAAATTTTAAACTTAATTTTTCTATTTTTAATTGGATAAAAACGATTTAAAAAGAAAATAATGATTAAAAATAATATACAAACGGAAAAATCTAATTTCTTTTTTGAAAAGTCCTAAAAACTATAAAGTTCACTGGAAAAATGAAAAAGACGAAAAAAAGATAGCCAATAAGCTGGAATTGGGGCTTATAGGCTACGGCTTAATTAAAAAAGAAGGAAATGAAAAATGGGTTAAATGTGTTTTGAGTTGAAAGGCTAACAGAAAAGCCTTCATAGATCAATGGTAGAACACTTAAGTCCTGCACGACAGGTAGGGTGTTCGAGTCCTAGCTATGACAGGTTTTTACAATTTATTTTTTTTTAATTTCTTTTTAACCACTTGATGCACAGTAACAATACATCACCAAAACACAAATATAACTCCACTTTAAACTCAATAAACCCACAATTCGAATCAAAATTTTTGCTCACAGACTAGATATATTTTTTGTTCCTTTTTTCTTTCTTGTTCAACTATTTTGGGGGGTATTTAAAGCCCGGTATAGGATCGTTGTTGAATGTTGCTGGGCACAATGGCACCCTCACAAGTCAGTGGACTTGTGAGGAGTCAAACACACAAAGAGTACTCATTCAAAACAGCCGAACACACAAAAAGAGCATATAGCAAACTGTAGGCAAAGTGAAAGCTGTGGGGCTGCGAGTTCGAAGCTTTGACCCTAGTGTACCTTATTAATCCACCAAAATACTAACACAACACGATTCACTTTAATGTTTAAAAAACAACAAACAACAGGTCACCTTTGCTTGATAACATGAACTTTAATGTTCAGTCTTTTTTCGTTGCTCTCTGTTTGCTTTGTTGTACTCTTGGTTTTGCTGGTATAAATAGACACAAACACACAAAATTTCACCACGAATCACTAACACGCTTACTTATTAAGCCGAGATGCACACAGTTACCCTTTTTAGGCTCTTGGTTTACTTGTTGTGGTTTGGACAGTAGGGTACAATGAGCACCAATTTGGCTTATTGGTTACTAATAAGTGACAAGATAAGCTAGAATACACCCCTAAACTTGTAAACCAATTGAATATAAACTTCCAACACTCCAATACCTAAGTGAATGGCCAAAGATTTAATGATGCAGTTCATATGTTTGCAATTGCTGAAATGACTTGATTCATTTGGATGGATTCAGTGTTCAATGGTCACACAGTTGGTCACCCAGCTTGTTGTGCCTTCGAGACCACATCAATCAATACCAAAGACATCATGGATACAACAAACTTCACACACCAGCAACCTAGAATTGTTTACTTATGGCAGGTTTCTACAAAATCTGGGCAGCTTTTGGTTTTGAAATAAAATGACACTAGGTGATGCACTCAATTAACAAACCACTTACCGAATATACCCTAACACAACTAAGACTCAAAAACCTACAAGAATTGGACGCCTAGATATTAAGCACACTCAGGCCCCCGAGTGCCCCCCCCCTCATTTTTCGATATCAAACAGTAGCTAGAATAACGCTTTTAGTGAACTTCCTTATGCCGAATAAGCTTAATATAAGCACTCCAATCCTCAAAGCAATTATCACTAATCCTAAACTAACAATATTGAACAAACCGAACCACCCTTAATCCTATATCAGACAGAAAGAAGAAAAAAGAAAAAACAAAAACAATCAAAAGATTTGGGTTACAAATTTGTGACCAAGAGCACTTTGACCAACCGAACTCGCCAGGTAATTAAATCCTATCCTATGTCTACCTATAATCTATCTGAATAACAAGATCAAATAACAAATCTCACACCACAACAGTCCTATACTACCACTTGACAGATTTTTAAGATAACAATCAAAATAAGATTTAAACACCTAAATTTTTGGACAAATCAAATACTCTAAAGTTCTCTAAGGTGTGCAGAGCTAAGCGGCTTTTAGAGTCAGTTCTTACCCTCAAATCACGCTGTCCCAAACACGCCTTCAAGACTTAAAAATCTGATTTTTACAAAGATTTGGAGTTTAAAGTTACACAAGCCAACATGGTAACAAATTACACTTAACAAAGATCAACCATTCAACATATTATACCATGGAAAATCACCAAATGAAACAAAACGCACAAATCTCATGCAAAATAAAACTCGGACAGAAACTAGAAAAAGAGCAAAGGAGATCAAACCTCGAGAGCATACAATCCATGCTCTCGAATTTTTTGAGCTTTAGTGGTAGTGAAACAACCACAAGCATCCCTTTTTCCTGCTAAGAGCAACAAACACATATATATAACATGAATTCCAATGATTAAGCAAATCTGATTTTCTTCTCTTTACGTGAAAAACAAAACTTTCACATAAACTTCAAATAAAACTTCTAAATTTCCAAAATCTTACTTTCAAAAACTTGAAACCAAGACTCACTTTTGATAAAACTCAAACAAGAAATCTTTGATACAAAAACAGTAACGTTAGAAACCAAATATTTTGCAAAGAAATATTTTTAGCAGAAAAGTAAATAACAGGAAATTTAATTTGCAAGAATAAGAAACATGGAACTCAATACTTTCATTCATCAAATTCGTATCAATATTACAAACTTATGAACTGAAAAATTGGAACAAAAACAAAATGCTATTGCCTATTGCTTTATATACAGCTACATTGAGTTTTCTAGAACATAAACCCTAATTAGATGAAACCCTAAAATACCCTTGGATCTTTTCAGCATCTTTGAAGAATATTACGACTTTTAAATCTGGTCTTTGGCTTGTTCTTGGCCCCCATGTGATGCCAGCTCTCTTTGAACAGTCTCACCCGTCCATTTTTACATTGCGAACAAGTATAGAATCTCCACTGTTGGTTTTGTCGGTTTTAGGAAAGAGGGGTGAAAGTGTTGTAGCAGGGGAGGCATGTGAGGGGTGAGTGAGGTGACGTGGAGGGAATAAAAATGTTGGGTTTATGGTTTACACAAGTGTAATTGTGTTTCTGGAAAAATGCTTAGGTTAAATTTAAGAGTTTAAGATTTGGGGTGATTAGGGTTTATCTGGGGATGAAAGGTGAAAAGGGGTGGATTTTGATTGGGATTTGGGGATATGGAAGTTGTTTAAGCGCCCAGTTTAGAATTAATAAACATTTTTTAAAAAATTATTTATTAATAATAAAACTGTTTTGTGGGATCTGACGTGGGGAAGGAGTATTGGTGGGTTGGGTTTAAAGTTTATACAGAATACCCCCTGCATTCCTTTGTCTTTGTCACCTTGTATAAAAACAGTTATAAAACCCAATTCCTTTATTAAGGAAGTTTGTTTTTTCTTACTTTGGCCACCAAAATATTTTCCAAACTTGTTCCAAGGGTATAGAATGCATAATATGCATTCTTCAAGGACCATGAATGTACATGTCTTCAAACTTTAAGGATGTAACTTGTAAAAATGAATAGTGGAGGGTCTTTTGTGACAAGTCTTCAAAGATGAGGGACCAAAGTTGACAATTCTTCAATCTTCAAGGGTATTTCTGGAAATTCATGATTCGAGTCCGGTTCTTTGTGCGGCTTCATTTCCCGTGTTCGTTTTTGCTCTATTCTTGTAATCTTTTGGTGAATTCACGATATTTGTACCTAAAATACACAATGAACAAACACAGGCATGTTTTGGGGTATTTTGATGATATTTTAAGTATTTTATGCCCGATTTGGACGATGAGACTATGTATAATTACAGTCTCATCACTCCCCCATACTAAACCATTGCTGTGTCCCCACGCAATGCTAGAATTAAGTATCATAGCACTTCAAAAATTCATTTTATGATGACTTTTATTGAAAACGTAAACTTAAATAAACTACTACATGTGTTTTAGACATAATGTAATGTTTTCATCACGAGAACGTGACTTTTAGGGTCAAAGAATAAGAATACGTGAATGCTTCGTTAGAAATAATTTCGTCGTCCTCGATTTTCACCCAATTCCATGCTAAGCGTGTGACGAGATCATTGTTATTATAAGTTAGCAATACGATCATATCTCATGAGTTTTAATTACGAACCTAAACTCCCTTATTCCTACTTGGTATCTCTTATATTTTATTTTGTCCTAATGATCACGAGGATACATCATTGACTTATGCGTGAATAGAGATTAGGTCTAAAAATAGAAACTTAATGGTGTAACCAAAATCATTAAATTAATAATTCATCCCAATAGACAATGATGTCAAAAAATTAAGTCAACAAGAAGGATCGATAAACACGGTTTTATAACGGTTTTGAACATGAGACTTATTACCAAGACTTTTATACGCCCCCTAACGGAAGGGCCTTATTATCTTTGGTTTACCTCCATCTTTTATTCAACTTCGCCATGAAGCTTTTATTATGACTTCGGTCTTGCCTTGCCTTTTATTATCTGCCTCATCGGTGGTTTTATTAGCCAAAGACGTATATCCTCACGCTAAAGCGAATTTTGGATCTTTAAAGCTTCAAAGATTAAGGCTTGATTCACTTTCAATTTGGGCATAGATTTTTCGGCCTTGTGAGCTTCAAATTTTTTGCTTAATTTAGGTGAGCACTTGAAATCTTATTATTGGGTGAAGCTTTCGATTATTAGGGTGCCAATACTTCAAAACCATGACGCTGGTGATACCTTAATGTCTTCCCAATTTAATTACACGGAAGCTACTAAAACAAATTAGAAACCAACAATAGTGACTAAACCGCTAAATCAATATTTATTAACAATTTATTATGCAAAAGCGTGGGGAGAATAAGCTAATAATTACTACACATGAGATCGTGACGATTACGAGACTTATAAATAACTCTATCATTTCTCGTCCTCATTTAAGGGACTTAGCCTAAAAAGTTAAGGAATCGTAGCTAAGTGCTCAACACGCACGGTCGAGTCAAAAATTACTCTTATTCTCACCATCGGAAAACCTACATTCGTGTCTTAAACACTTATGAAAAATAAGAAAAATTTAAAATTTGGCCATTTTTAGCCTTATTTTGCAACAAAACGATAACAAAAAGATGAAATTTTGGATTGCGTGTTGACGTAAGCAAGGTGAAGTATCTACTCACCCCCCATACTAAAACTAAACATTGTCCTCAATGTTTCGAGTCTAGGGGTGAAACACCCCCATACTAGAGACGTAGTCGAATGCTTAATCTCGAGCATGGAAAGGGTAAAACGAATAACCTAAAAGCCGTTTATGAATTATGCTAATAAGATAAACGTTAGAACATAAAAGGATATCATCGGATATCGGAATCTCCAAAGGCAACGATCGAAGCTCGAGTGCTATGTAAAACGAACACGAGAGGCTTCAATGATGTCGATGTACCTAATGAATCACAATCACGAACAACCACGGAACAAAGGTTGGAAGGGCACAAATCCCCTCACATTAAACTAATTAGAAAGCAATAATATGTACATGGATAAGCATGGGTTTCCCCCACGAGGCACCTTGTTTTGATAACCGAGTCAAAAGCTCGACTCGAATCCCCATAAATGTGATCATTTAGGGATAATCATGGTTCGGTCATTTTTGGTGGGACTTACATGTAATCAAGGCCCAAAAGCAACCGTGTATAAAGGCAAAGCCTCTATACCGGGATCAAAGATCGTGTCTTCGTTTTCGGATGATAAACGAAACAACACGACTTCAAGTAACAACGTCCCAATGGGACACAAGAAAATAGAATGAGAAGAGAAGGGTGGGACATTGGGTGGGCAAACTAATTGAGTTACTCGAGGTAAACTCATACCGTAAGTGTAGAAGTATCTTCTAGTGACTACTTCGGTAAAAGACCGAGATTTTATCTTAAACGTGATACCGGGGTCAAAAATCTCGTCCTCGGTGGAGAAGTGTGAGGAAACAAATGGGGCTTCCCCCACACTAGATCCACACAAAACGTCGTCAAAAGAAGTAGACGCGTTTGAAGCAAGCTCAATTAAGCGAGGTGATGACGGAGTTATCTTTGGAAAATATTTAAAATCAATTTTAAAATCATTCCCTTTTTCATTTTTTAACTCTTTGTTACAAAAATCCAAGTTGATTAAATTGAAAATATTTGGTGTTTCCATAACAATTCTAGGCACACTTAAAATTTTCACATTTATCTTGAAGGCGGGAGGAGGATTCAAAATTTTAAAACGTGAGTCGGCTAAAAAAATATCCCCCTCCAAGCTAACGCAACGGTCCTCATCAAACTCAAACATCGAAGGTGGGTTATCAAGAATACGTTTGATCTCGGAAAAATCGCTATCGCGATCAAAAACGTCTTCTCTTTCTCGTGGAAGAGGTTGGGAAATCAAGTCATCGATAATCGAGTTGCTAGCTTCAACCGTCGTGAAACTAGGAAAAGAAGGCTCTTCGATTGAAGATTTTGCCTTTGTCGTTTCGACCTCGACATCGAAAAACGTATCGATGTGAGCAAGGCCATCGGCGGACTTCTCACACGATAAATCCAAAATCTCACTCGATGTGGGATTAGGAGTAAAAGGCTCGTCTCGTGACGATTTTGCCTTGACGGTTTCAACTTTGTCCTTCGAAGGGATCGAACGTGGGTTTTTAAACATTTTAGCAAAACTACTAACACGTCCCTTCGGAAATAATTTTCGTTCATCTTGTAAAAACGTGGGTTCAACGATTTCCTTTAAAACCTTTTCACATTTTTCTTTTTTAAAATCATTTAATGGAATTTCTTCGTCAAAATTAAGTGTATATTGATTTAGAAAATCCTCAATAATTTCATCCTCATTAGAAAAATTAGGTTTAGAAGGTACAAGATTTAATAATCCCAAGTATCCTACGAGTTTTTCCTTTGGTTTATTTTCAAAAACATTTTTCAAAAGTTCGTTGGATGACGTTTTTGTTTCCTCTACGTTTTTGCAAGACGACGAAGGTTGCACGACTCTAAAATTCGAGAGATTGGGATCAATACGAGACGTACAAGTCTTAGGAGTCGAAATAACTTGAACCTGTCCCTCGAGATTAGGATTGGTGACGTTCGATGAAGAACTCGACTCGTATGAAGCTACTTTTTTCTCTAAGGTCTCAATCGTTGAGAGAAGTTCATTTCGCTCATTAGTGTAAGCCTCCACAACTTTATTAACAATTTTATCCCATCTCTCGTCAATTAGGTCAAATAAACGTTCTTGTTATTTAGAAGCGGCATCATATTCGTTTTCCAACTCGGTTCTCATGGAGGCCATTTCCTTTAAGTAAAATTCCTTTTGAGTTTCCAATTGTTTTTCGTAATGTTCCTTAAGATTCGTAACTTGTTCTTGAATCATCGTTAAGTTTTTATTATTACGTCTCACATAGTCACAAAAGGCGTTTTGATTCATTTCATCATTTTGATTTTGATCACAATTAAAAGACGAATCATATGACGAGTAGAACGAAGACGATGGGTGATCTTGGTTGTAAGATCGAAACTTGTCACCACGATCACATGGAGCGGAGTTATAGGTATAACCCTCTCGACCTCCAACAACCTTACAATTAAAACAATTGGCACCATCGGGCGGGCCTCCATAATATTGACACGAATAATATCCACCATCATTAGACATGATGCAACAAGAAAGTCGATTCGAGAATTAAACGTTATAGAGTGTGAAAGAAGAGAATTATGAAAATAGAGGAAAAAAATCGAAGAATCTTTTTGTGTTTTTGGTTTTTTAATTTTTTTGGAATTTTAGTGTATTACGTAGAAATTAATCTACAAAAACTATCCACTAATCAAAGGTCTCGATTAACGAATCCAAGAAGAATGAAGGTAATTACGTGAAGTAAAAACCCTCGTCGACTTTGAAACGTTGGCAGAATGCCAAAATGTTTCGAGGTTCAATAATTAAAACTCACAAAAATAGATTAATAATACTTGATGTGGCAAACCCCTAATTAATCGTCACTTTCAAAATACGCACAAGAGAGCGGAGAAAACGAGGCGGCGCGAAGCACTTAAGAGCCTTTTTTCCTTAGGTCGTGAAATACAACCGCCTTATACCCACCTTATATTTTGTATTTATCGAGATTAAACCAATTAAGAGTATTTATCTATTTTGCCTTTGATTTCGTTTGAATTCGATACAACAATAGTGACCGGAACGCTCAACTATTGAGGTGCGATTTCTCGTGTATTTGGATAATTATTGTGTGTTAATTGTTCTACGTAAATATAATATATTATGCACAATAAAAACGAGAAAACGATTTTGTGTTAATAGAGTTCTATTTAACACTATTTATTTGTATGGCTAATAGTATAGAAAAAATAAAAAGAAGTATTTACGATAAAACGTAAACACTCAAATAAACACGATAAACAAATATGGCTAAACACACCTCCCCGGCAGCGGCGCCATTGGTGATGTAGTATTTTTTAGTCGTTTACTATCTTTTAGGAAAAGAAAGCAAAAACCAAAGTCGTAGCAAGTATTAGTAATTACGTTTTGTGAAAAACGCAAGTACCGACAATCGAGTTCGTTCTCGAGGAGGTATGGTGTTTAGCCAAAAGTATATACGTTATTTATTCGAGTTGTTACGTTTTTGGAAAGACGAAAAGAAAAGAAAAAGGAGACGAATTTTGTTAAAAATGATCGAAAACGCTTGAACGAACAAATGTTAAAACGCGACCCAACGAAAAATTTTACCTAAAAATTAATTAAAAATTACTAAAAATTCCTAAAAATCCTAACTAAGAAAAATACGCAAACCAAAAATTTTAAAAGTGCTAAAGTTATTTATTATTAAATATTAAAGTTAATTAAAAACCTTAAAAATAAAACTAACTAAGAAAAAGACAAAACCCAAACTTTTTTATTTGTAAACCTAAAATATATTAAATAGAAACTAAAACATATTTTTTTAAAATTTTAAACTTAATTTTTCTATTTTTAATGGGCTAAAAACGATTTAAAAATAAAATAATGATTAAAAATAATATACAAACGGAAAAATCTAATTTCTATTTTTGAAAAGTCCTAAAAACTATAAAGTTCACTGAAAAATGAAAAAGACGAAAAAAAAGATAGCCAATAAGCTGGAATTGGGGCTTATAGGCTACGGCTTAATTAAAAAAGAAGGAAATGAAAAATGGGTTAAATGTGTTTTGAGTTGAAAGGCTAACAGAAAAGCCTTCATAGATCAATGGTAGAACACTTAAGTCCTGCACGACAGGTAGGGTGTTCGAGTCCTAGCTATGACAGGTTTTTACAATTTATTTTTTTTTATTTTCTTTTTAACCACTTGATGCACAGTAACAATACTTCACCAAAACACAAATATAACTCCACTTTAAACTCAATAAACCCACAATTCGAATCAAAAATTTTGCTCACAGACTAGATATTTTTTTTGTTCCTTTTTTCTTTCTTGTTCAACTATTTTGGGGGGTATTGAAAGCCCGGTATAGGATCGTTGTTGAATGTTGCTGGGCATAATGGCACCCTCACAAGTCAGTGGACTTGTGAGGAGTGAAACACACAAAGAGTACTCATTCAAAACAGCCGAACACACAAAAAGAGCATATAGCAAACTGTAGGCAAAGTGAAAGCTATAAGGCTGCGAGTTCGAAGCTGTGAGCCTAGTGTACCTTATTAATCCACCAAAATACTAACACAACACGATTCACTTTAGTGTTTAAACAACAACAAACAGCAGGTCACCTTTGCTTGATAACATGAACTTTAATGTTCAGTCTTTTTTCGTTGCTCTATGTTTGCTTTGTTGTACTCTTGGTTTTGCTAGTATAAATAGACACAAACACACAAAAGTTCACCACGAATCACTAACACGCTTACTTATTAAGCCGAGATGCACACAGTTACCCTTTTTAGGCTCTTGGTTTACTTGTTGTGGTTTGGACAGTAGGGTACAATGGGCACCAATTTGGCTTATTGGTTACTAATAAGTGACAAGATAAGCTAGAATACACCCCTAAACTTGTAAACCAATTGAATATAAACTTCCAACACTCCAATACCTAAGTGAATGGCCAAAGATCTAATGATGCAGTTCATATGTTTGCAATTGCTGAAATGACTTGATTCATTTGGATGGATTCAGTATTCAATGGTCACACAGTTGGTCACCCAGCTTGTTGAGCCTTCGAGACCACATCAATCAATACCAAAGACATCATGGATACAGCAAACTTCACACACCAGCAACCTAGAAATGTTTACTTATGGCAGGTTTCTACAAAATCTGGGCAGCTTTTGGTTTTGAAATAAAATGACACTAGGTGATGCACTCAATTAACAAACCAATTACCGAATATATCCTAACACAACTAAGACTCAAAAACCTACAAGAATTGGACGCCTAGATATTAAGCACACTCAGGCCCCCGAGTGCCCCCCCCCCTCATTTTTTGATATCAAACAGTAGCTAGAATAACGCTTTTGGTGAACTTCCTTATGCCGAATAAGCTTAATATAAGCACTCCAATCATCAAAGCAATTATCACTAATCCTAAACTAACATTATTGAACAAACGAACCACCCCTAATCCTATATCAGACAGAAAGAAGAAAAAAGAAAAAACAAAAACAATCAAAAGATTTGGGTTACAAATTTGTGACCAAGAGCACTTTGACCAACCGAACTCGCCAGGTAATTAAATCCTATCCTATGTCTACCTATAATCTATCTGAATAACAAGATCAAATAACAAATCTCAGACCACAACAGTCATATACTACCACTTGACAGATTTTTAAGATAACAATCAAAATAAGATTTAAACACCTAAATTTTTGGACAAATCAAATACTCTAAAGTTCTCTAAGGTGTGCAGAGCTAAGCGGCTTTTAGAGTCAGTTCTTACCCTCAAATCACGCTGTCCCAAACACGCCTTCAGGACTTAAAAATCTGATTTTTACAAAGATTTTGAGTTTAAAGTTACACAAGCCAACATGGTAACAAATTACACTTAACAAAGATCAACCATTCAACATATTATACCATGGAAAATCACCAAATCAAACAAAACGCACAAATCTCATGCAAAATAAAACTCGGACAGAAACTAGAAAAAGAGAAAAGGAGATCAAACCTCGAGAGCATACAATCCATGCTCTCGAATTTTTTGAGCTTTAGTGGTAGCGAAACAACCACAAGCTTCCCTTTTTCCTGCTAAGAGCAACAAACACATATATATAACACGAATTCCAATGATTAAGCAAATCTGATTTTCTTCTCTTTACTTGAAAAACAAAACTTTCACATAAACTTCAAATAAAAACTTCTAAATTTCCAAAATCTTACTTTCAAAAACTTGAAACCAAGACTCACTTTTGATAAAACTCAAACAAGAAATCTTTGATACAAATACAGTAACTGATTGTGGTAAAATACACCTTTTAGGAAAAAGGCGTAAAAGCGGTAAGTATTGAACAAATGACTTTAGGAAAAATCAAGTGTTAATGACCCGATTAAGTTCGTTTCCCAAGGAGGTATATGTGTGTGACTAAGATGTACAAGATTTGAGATTAATATTTGGTTTAGAAGGGGATTAGAAGAGAAAATGACGAAGTCGTAAAAATAAAAATTAACTCAAAATCACTATTAGAAAGTTAAAACGTAGAACCTTAAAAACCACAAAAATAAAAATAAATTCTAAAAATTACCAAAAATTCACCAAAAATCAAAAATAATAAACTAAGAGTTTACCAATTATCAAAACTTTTTCAAACCTTTTAAATAATTAAATATTCAATTTTTAAATGCTAATTAAAGCCCTAAAAATCAAATAAATTATCAAAAAGCCCAAATAAATATTTTTCAATTGATAAACCTCTAAAATGACCTAAAATAATTAAAAACTATTTTTAGAAATTTTAAAACTCATAAAAACTATTTAAAATGATTTAAAAACTATTAAAACTTAAAATAATTATAAAAATTAATCTAAAAGTGATAAAATTATTCTAAAAGTTGCTAAATTCCTATTTTAATGTATTTAACCTAAGAAAAATGTAAAAAGTTGGAAAAAGTGAAATTTTAAAAATAATAATAATATAATAATAAAATAATATTAAAAATCCAAAAATTATAGAAAATTCTAAAAACTTGCAAACTAGTTTATTTTAACCTAAATAATCAGAAAATGAAAGTGAAATTACCAAAATACCCCTAATGGGCCCTCAAATGGGCCAAATCCAAAAAACAGTCAACCTAAATGGGCTTTTGGGCCCAAAAAGTCAAACTTGGCCCAATTGACTTGGAAAAGCCCTATCTGACTTAAAATTTAATTCTAAGAACAAAACTCTAAAGGCCCAAAAGCTGAAAATGTGCTTATCACAGCTTATTGAACACAAAGCTTATTCTTATTGGGCTTTTCAGCCCATTAAGCCATAAGCTGATGCCATAAGCTCTAATTTGACACACAACCCTATTTTTGGATGCTTAAGAGATCTGTCAAAAGAAATTTTCAATAAGCACGCTCAATAAGCCAGAAAATAGAAAAACAAAAATCCACAAAACGACAAAATAGTCGTTTTTGAGAAATACTCAACCTCAGAAGCTGATTTAACTTGCAAAAGCTTTTAAATGAACTCAATAAGCAATATCAATCAACAAAAATCCAATAAGCACAAGCAATAAGCCAGAATAAGCACAAAAGAGCTTATGTAAAAGTCAAAGGACTTGGTTTTCTAGTCAAACCTAAAAGTCAAACACCCAAATGCTCCAGGATGAACAAATGGGTCAAAATATGAGCACCTATTACAAAAACAAAGTTGTTGCAGGTTAAAATAAGCTATTATAGCTTATTGATAAGCTGACACCAAAAATGCACTAGCAATGGTAACCAGCAGGGGAAAGGAGTTCCCACTGCTTTGACTATTTGACCAAGCTTATTTGAGAGTTCTGGTTTGATTCAATTGGAAACAAAGGCACCCTTGTGATCAGTGAACCACAAGGAGTCAATAGCAACAATAAAATCACAAAATGATCCACACAATAAGCCACAATAAGCCAAACAGTCCACAGATATGCTCCAGATATGCAAATAAGCAGTTAAGCACTTAATAAGCAGATTTAAGCAAAATAAGCCAGCCAAACTTAACCAGATGCACACACAAGCTATATAAACTAACAATAAACACAAAGCAACAAGAATCAAACACTGAATCAAAGTAAATAGCAAGATCAAAGCACAAAAAGTTACTGATGAACAAAGAACAATATGCAGAGACAGTTTGCTGATATACTTGACACTTGATCCAATTTTAAGCCTCAAATCCTTCTACCCTGGTGTGATTAGCTATGATTTAGCACTTGTTACCCTTAACCTATGCTTAGATCTAGGTGTCCTCAAAATCCTAGCCAATTTTACCAAGTTATGAAGATTTTATAGCCAATCTATGAATCTATGTGTTCAAGACCTTAAAACCTGCAAACAGATGAACATATGCTCCCAAATAACAGATACCAATACTTGCATACAACACACAAGCACTTAACAAACCTCAAATCCAACTTATGCAGTAATCCCAAACACCCTTTTAAAACTTATTTTCACAAATTTTCAAAGGATCATTAAGATTCAACCCACAAATCAGATCAATAACACCTCATTAACATCAAACCAAGCCAAATCAACAATAAACATCCACAATAACTCGGATTCAAGCACAAATCCACAAAAATCACAAATATTCAGAAACTTAAAGAGAAAATGAAAAGGGAAGAAGGTGCAAACCTCCAAGACCTACATCCAGGCCCTGGATTGTTTGAGCTGAGGTACTAGCAAAACAAGTACCAGCTTCCAATGCTGCTAAGATGAACAAACACAAAGTGAGATCAAATATTATGCCAACTTTCTGATTTTTGAAACCCAAGCTTTATCAACTAAAACCTTGCCTCAAAAACCTTCAAACATATAAATGGAACTCAGATTTTAGCTTCTCAAACACCAAACTTTTATAAATAACAGATTAAAACTCAGAATTTTAAGAAATTTAAACTTTATTTCATAAAAGGAATTACAAAGATTAAAAGCTAAAATCTGGAACAAAGGGACTCTCACATGTTGAGGTCTCCTTTTATAGGCAAATGCCTGGCTAACACTATTCATAAACCCTAGAACTGAAATTCCCAAATGTGCCCTTGAGGTCTTCTAGACGTTTTCTGATTTTGAGCTGTCCAATTTGATCAAGGCTGTTCATTTTAGCTTTAGAATGAAGCAAATGTTGTGGGCTGTTGATCTTGACACGTCACATGACTTGGAGGCTAAGTTGCTTGCTGATTGGTGGAAAGGGAATTGGGGGTGGGTCCTTTGTGAGTGGGAGTGAGGGTTTTATGTGTGGGATGTGTTTAAGGTGAGGTGAATCAGACGTGTGCCAAGGTAATTTCATTTTACCCTTTGATTTAAGTTGTGTAAAATCTGGGCTGTAAAAGGTGAATAGTACTCTTGTTTGATCCGTTTTTGTAGGGTGGAAAGGTGTTTGGCGCAATAAACATTTGAATGTTTATTTTGCCCATATTTGGCCCTTGTCTTTCCTTTCTTTTGTCACTTGGAGATAAAAACCCATCAGCGCCCATTTCCTTTGTATCAACGTTTCATCACTTGTCACTTTTGGCACAAACTTTTCACAAAATGTTTCAAGGGTTATTTTTGACATGTTTTCATAATTGAAGGACTGATTTTGGACAATGTTGATCTTCAAAGGTCTTCAATGTGTCTTTGGCTTGATGAGGGACCATAATTGACAATTTGAAATTTTTGAGGGACTAATCTTGCCATTTCTTCAAAGTTGAAGGACCTTTTGTGTAATTTTGACAAACTTAAGGGACCAAACTTGTAATTATGAATATACAAGGGTTTTAAGTGTCATTTCTTCAATAAATGAGGATCAATCTTGTTTGTCTTCAAGTCTTCAAGGTATTTTGTTGAGAATTCCATGATTAGGGCCCGGTTCTTTGTACGGCTTCGTTTCTCGTGTCCGTTTTTCCTTGTAACTTGTGATCTTTTGTCTTTTTCACGATATCCATACCTAAAATACACAAGTAAACAACACAAGCATATATATGGTATTTTTATGACATTTTTATGCATTTAAAGCCCGAAAAGAACGATGAGATCATGTATAAATGCCATCTCATCACTCCCCCATACTAAGCCATTGCCGTGCCCTCACGCAATGTTAGAATAAAGTATCTACGCATCACCAAAGTTCAATTTTATTAACCTTTATTGAAGAGTAAAAAGACTTGCAACATACTACGATGATGTGTAAAGACATAACATATGATTTTCATCACAAAAGTGACTTTTAGGGTCAAAGAATAGAGACAAGTTAATGTCCCTTAGAGTAAACTTCGTCATCCTTGATTGTCATACATTCCATGCTAAGTGTAAAAACAAGATCATTGTTGGTACAAGTCACAATGCTAACACTACTCATACGTCCAAATTGTGTAATACTTTTTCTCCCCGCAATCCTAGTTATTATAAAAGGAAATGGGTTACTAGCATTTTTTATCTATTTGCCATGGATCACAAGTGATTCATATTGACTTATTTGAGTAGTTATTAGTCCGAAAGCAAAGTAGCACGATTTGATCAATAGTTAGCCGAAGGACAAAATCTTTTAAAACGGCTTCTCGTGTATCTCCTTAAGTTCATATCTTGGCATAACTCGTTTCACGATTTGAGACCTTTCTCGGACCGATATTTGGCATTTACTTCATACTTCAAATCTTGGGAAGACGTTCTTGAAATAATGGTCTTCTCTTCATATATTTGGAATTTCTTCACTTGACGTTTTTGAGAGATTCTTCATATTGGACCACGACTTCATCATTTTTCTTCAATCTTTACTTTGGATTTTGATATACAACGATCCGCCTCCTTTTCGGACTTAGATATATTTATCCTCATACCTTGTTAGGGTCTTTTTGGATAGACTTTCTCCATTCTTTAGGGGAGTAATAGCTTCTCGTCGTGTGTCTCGATCCTTCATATTGATTTAGGAATAGTGATACTTCACATCACTTTGGATCTTTAGCAAAAATAGAGCTCCTCATGCTTTGTTAGGGCCTTTTTGGATAATCGCCAATCTTCGCGTCCCGCTTCAATAAGTTATGCCTTGGCTATGAACTCTATTCAACCCCGAGCAACTTTTAAACGATCTTGCGCTAGAGGCTAAGTAACCTTTCAAATCGTACGACCTTACTTATTACAATTATGTTTTATTCCTAATGCATTGATCTTATGGGAAGAAAAAGCCACAATTAAAAACATATGAGTTTTTGAAAGAACACATTCATGTTCTACGTTTAGCATGATCACTTGTCTAACTCTATCATTTCTCGTTCTTCACTATATAAAGACCTCTAATTAAAGAGACTCGTGAATACTTAGCCATGCAAGTCAAAATTAAGCCAAATTTGGATTAGCTTTCATTAAGACTATATCAAATCAAAGTTTTGGGTTTTCAAGCCACCTATAGGATCTTGCACTTTCTTGGACTTTTTCAAGCTTAGAGAATGCATTTTATAGTTCCCTTGATAAGTGACTTTCTAGAATCAATTATAGGAACTTGCGAAAAGTTCTTGTTCTTAACCCGAATGAATTAAGACTTTCGCGTTTTAAAGCTCCCTATATAAAAGTCTAGCAAAACTTGAATTGAGCGGGTTAAGGAATGTAAATGGCTCCAAATGCCCATCAAGTCAAAATTTAACTCTTATTCTACCCATCGGAAAATATACATTCGTGTCTTAAAAACACTTATGAAAAACTAAGAAAAATTTTAAAATTTGGCCATTTTTAGCCTTATTATCAAAACAAAACATTGAAAATTGGAAAGCGTGAGGGCGTAGCAAAGCAAGTATCTATTCACCCCCCCATACTAAAAGTAAACATTGTCCTCAATGTTTCGAGTCTAAAGGTGGAGCACCCCCATACTAGAGACGAAGAATCGAATGCTTAGGATCTAGCATGGAAAGGGTGATCAACAATATATCTAAAGCCGTTTATTAAGTATGCTAAAAGATAATTGTTAGAACAATAAAGGATATGTCATGGAATCGTGAAAAACTTCTTCAAACGAACGATGGAGGCTCACGTAAACGAACACGAGAGTCTTCAATCGTAGATGATGATGATGATGATCTAGATAACACAATCACAAACAACCACGAGACAACGAGTTGAAAGGGTACAAGTCCCCTTATTAGTGAATAGTGAGCATATAAGATAAGCATGGGATCTCCCCCACGAGGCACCTCGTTTTTGATTACCGAGTCATGAGCTCGACTCGATCCCCTCAATGCTAATTATCATTGGGGAAGGTGTCTTGGTCGGGGGAAACCATTGAAGGAATTTCCCCACCAAAGTAGTGTTTAAGCCTATGTCCATTCACCTTGAAATTATGCTCCAACTCAATGGGCAAATGACAATTCTTCCCATAGACTAACTTATAAGGAGTGCAACCGATAGGTGTCTTATAAGCGGTCCTAAAGGCCCAT
Source organism: Glebionis coronaria (assembly GCA_025667525.1). Taxonomy (NCBI): domain Eukaryota; kingdom Viridiplantae; phylum Streptophyta; class Magnoliopsida; order Asterales; family Asteraceae; genus Glebionis; species Glebionis coronaria. The sequence goes on along the minus strand of CM046880.1, from coordinate 288,388,223 downwards.
AAAGCGTCATCGAGTTTGTCGGACCATGAAGCACGGTTTTCTCCAATTGACCTTTCTAAAATCCTCTTCAAAGCTCGGTTCGAAACCTCGACTTGCCCACTCGTTTGCGGGTGATAAGCCGTAGAAAGACGATGTGTAACTCCATATTTCTTTAGAACCTTTCCGAATTGGTCATTACAAAAATGGGTTCCACGATCGCTTATAATAGCACGAGGGGTTCCGAACCGAGAGAATAGTTGCTTCAAAAACTTCACTACCACACGAGCATCATTAGTAGGCAAAGCCTTAGCTTCCACCCACTTAGAAAGGTAGTCCACCGCGACGAGGATATATTTGTTGCCATGAGACGATGGGAACGGCCCCATAAATTCTATTCCCCATATGTCGAAAATCTCACACACTTGAATTATGTTTTGCGGCATTTCATCACGTTGAGACGATTTTCCTTGACGTTGGCACGAATCACACGACTTCACAAGTGCGTGTGCATCACGATAGATAGAAGGCCAAAAGAAACCGGCATCGAACACTTTCTTAGCCGTGAGATTAGCACCGTGGTGACCACCCGTGGGTCCCTCGTGACAAGCTCTAAGGATATTAGAAGCTTCGGCACCAAACACACAACTTCGAACGAGTTGATCCGCACAAATCCGAAAGAGATAAGGGTCGTCCCAAAAATAGAACTTGACGTCACGAAAGAATTTTCGTTTTTGTTGTGTCGTCATACCCTTGATTATGAAATTGCCCGCATGGTAATTTGCAATGTCGGCAAACCATGGGGTGGTGTCTTTAGAATTTACTACACCGAGAGTCTCAAGAGGAAATGTTTCGGTAATTTCCTTGTTCTCGAAAACATCTTTGTGAGGATCTTCTTGACGAGAGAGATGATCGGCCGCTAGATTCTCGGCTCCTTTTTTGTCAAGCACGGTGACATCAAATTCTTGGAGGAGGAGCATCCAACGAAGCAATCTCGGCTTAGCATCTTGCTTAGCTAAGAGATACTTGATAGTCGAATGGTCGGTATACACGATGCTTTTAGTCAAGAAGAGATAAGGTCGGAATTTCTCAAAAGCATAGACCACGGCAAGGAATTCCTTTTCCGTTGTGGTGTACTTTAATTGAGCCTCGGTCATCGTCTTACTAGCATAGTGGATAGGACGAAAATGCTTGTCATAACGTTGCCCTAAGACGGCCCCTATAGCATAATCACTTGCATCGCACATGATTTCAAAGGGTAATTCCCAATTAGGAGCAACAAGAATGGGAGCTTCGGTAAGTTTCCTTTTGAGAGTTTCGAAAGCCTTAACACAATCCTCATTAAAGTTAAAAGGAGCATCCTTCTCGAGAAGGTGTGTCATAGGACGAGAAATCTTCGAAAAGTCCTTGATGAAACGACGATAAAAGCCCGCGTGGCCTAGGAAACTCCTAACTCCCTTAACGGTTTTGGGATGAGGTAACTTGGCGATGACGTCTACTTTAGCTTTATCGACCTCAATCCCCGCCTTCGACACCTTATGTCCTAAGACGATTCCTTGTTTACACATGAAATGACATTTCTCCCAATTAAGCACAAGATTGGTTTCTTCACAACGTTTTAACATTTGTTCGAGATTAGATAAACATGACATGAACGAATTACCAAACACCGAGAAGTCATCCATAAATACTTCTATCGACTTCTCGATCATATCGTGAAAAATAGCCATCATACACCGTTGAAACGTACCGGGTGCATTACAAAGTCCGAAAGGCATCCTACGATAAGCGAACGTTCCATAAGGACACGTAAACGTAGTCTTCTCTTGATCACGGGGGTCGATAGGGATTTGAAAGTAACCGGAAAAACCATCTAAAAAGCAATAGAATTCATTTCCCGCAAGTCGCTCCAACATTTGATCCATGAAGGGCAAAGGAAAGTGGTCTTTACGAGTGGCGTCATTTAACTTTCGGTAGTCAATACACACCCTCCAACCGGTCACAACACGAGTGGGAATTAACTCGTTTTTTTCATTAGGCACAACGGTCATTCCTCCCTTTTTAGGGACACAATGGATTGGGCTCACCCATGGGCTATCGGATATAGGATAAATCATTCCCGCGTCAAGGAGTTTAAGGACCTCCTTTTTAATGACATCGTGAATTTTGGGATTCACCCTTCTTTGACTTTGAATTGCGGGTTTGTAGTCCTCCTCTATTAAAATCTTGTGAGTACAAAATTTTGGGTCAATACCCTTAATGTCGGATATTTTCCACGCAATTGCCCCTTTGTGAGCCTTAAGAACTTTCAAGAGCTCGGTTTTTTCATCATTAGCAAGACCTTTTGCAATAATAATCGGCAACTTGTCATCACCTTCCAAGAATGCGTATTCAAGGTGAGAAGGAAGATCTTTCAATTCAAGGATAGGTGGCTCCTCGATTGAAGATTTTGGTTCAACACTCATAACTTCCATCGGCGAAAGAAATGGTGGAATAGAAGTATCATCACTAATCAACACCTCATCTTCATTGTCGATTTCATTTGAAGTGAGATCGCCTCCTTGGAATGGAGTGAGATTTGGTGTGGAATTAGCAAGAATTGGATCCAAAATAGTGGGATTGCCACTTGACGAGCTATCGAAAAAACCTAACACTTCTTGTGAAAACTCATCGCAAACCACATCAACGATGTCAATGTGATTGATGGTAGCGATTGCATAAACATGAGAAGGTTTTGAGTTTTGAGTAGCGTTTATAACAAGTTCCTCTTCGTTGAATCTCAAAGTGATAGTTCTCGCATGAACATCGATAAGCGATCTCGAAGTGTCTAAAAATGATCGACCTAAAATTAGAGGAACTTGAGGATCCGCGGGGATGTCAACTACTATAAAATCAACGGGATAGTAGAACTTCCCCACTTTCACGAAAACATCTTCGGCTACTCCACATGCCATAATCGTAGAATGATCGGCCATCTCGATGGACATGTTCGAAGGAATGAGAGCCGGAAGCGAAAGCGATTTCCAAATGGAAAATGGCATCAAATTAATGCTCGCACCAAGATCGGCCAAGGCGAGGCATTCTTTCATATCTTGTATGTCACAAGGAATGAAAAACTTTCCGGGATCACCAACGTTTTCCGGTATGCGGTTAAGATAAACCGAAGAACAATTAGCAAGCTTTGAAAGCTTTTCCTTATCGCTCATCATACTTTTAAAAGTGGAAGAGAAACGAGGAATATATAACAACGCGTCGGCTAAACTCACATCAAAATGCACTTGTTGAAACATTTTTATAAAAAGCTCGATTTGTTGTTTGTTACGTTCTTGCAACTTCTCTTTGTTTCGTCTTGAAGGGTAGGGTAAAGGTGGTGTGGGTTGGTCATTAGGCAACGGCCTTGGAAACTCGGGTTCCACAATTGGTATTGGTTCAACCGTAGGTGTGGTATGATCGGTACTTCGTGGGATTGTAATGTGCTCCTTTTCGACCATCACCTCGGGTTCTTTCTCGATTTCCTTCTCCTTATAAGTACTTGTACGAGAGATTGGTTCCTTGAAAGTTTTACCACTTCGTGTAGTAATAACCTTCATTTCTCCCTTCGGGTTTGCAATGGTATCACTAGGAAGACCACCCGAAGAAGAGGGCTTACACATGATTGCTTCAAACATCTTAGCCATTCGGTCCTCAAATTTTGATTGCCTAGCATCCGCTTTTAATAACTCTTGCTTAATCTCATGTTGTCCTAATTCCATCTTTTGTTGGTTTTGTTGAAGACGTTGGACATTTCCTTCCATTTTGTTTGCATGAGTTTTAAGTTCATTAGCAAGTTCATTTTTAAGCTCGTTTTTCAACTCGGATCTTAAGCTAATCATCTCACGTTGCATGTTATCAAATTTAGCATCATTTGCTTTTGCATAATCCAAAAATTCTCCTTGTAAATTTTTAGTGTGAGCATTTTGAAAACCTTGTGTAGTGTTTTGAAAATCACGGTTTTGGTTTTGATTAGAAATTTGTCCATTCCCACTTTGATAATTCCCTTTGTTGTAATTGTGTGTGTTGCCTTGGTAATTACCTTGGTTGTTGTTTCGATAATTGTTAACATTTTGGTTTGGTGGAGCTTGATTTTGGCGGGAACCTTGACCGTTTTGGTTGTAAGTTCCCGTTGCTACATAAGCACTCGAAGTGTTACCATCCGCGGTAATGCACTCGGAAAGATCATGAGCTCCCCCACAAGATAAACAACTTTTAGCAACCGCTTTAACCGAAGCGGAATTGGAAGCTTCTTGAGCCTTCCAATGGGACATTAGATTAGCAAATCTATCAAAAAACCGATTTTCCTCATTAGCTTCATCATGTAAGGCGTTAATGCTATGAGACGATTGTGACGAAGATGACGAACCCATATTGGCAACACTCGGTGTGTTACGAGGGTTATAAACCTTAGATCTATTTTCAATGATTTGTAAAGCCTCATTTGTCGTCTTGCACAAAAAATTACCACCCGCGGCGGCATTCAAATAATCTCGTTCATGATCATTAAGCCCATTATAAAAAGTATCCACTTGATGCAATTCCGTAAAATCATGGTGTGGACATTCATGTAACATCTCTTTAAATCGTTCCCATGCCATTGAAAAACTTTCATTGTTTCTTTGCACAAATCGTGAAATCTCATTTTTTAAGTGTGTTGTTTTAGATGGTGGAAAAAACTTGTTCACAAACTTGGAAACGAGATCGGCCCATGTCAAAATTGAATTTGGCGGTTCTTTCTCGAGCCAAATTTTTGCGGGTCCATCCAACGAGTATGGAAACAACATCATCTTAATGGCGTCATGTGGAACATCCTTAAATTTGCTAGTGGCGGTGAGACGGTTGAAATTCCTAATGTGGTAATGCGGGTTGTCTTTCTCGTGACCTCTAAACTTATTTGCTTGTAACATCGACATTAAACCCGTCTTAATTTTGAAATTCTCTGCAAGGATGGCGAGAATCACAATAGCCTCTCCAAAACCCTCGGTGGGTGCTTGTAGCAACTCCATCATAGTACGATTAGCCATGACGACTTCTTGTTCTACAATAGGTTCAACAATTGGAGGTTCTTCAACAATCGTCTCTTGATTGGCTTGCTTTTGAAGTCGTTTACGAGCTCGTTTTGCTTGATTACGAGTGATCATAAACTTCACGAAGAATGGGAGGTGAGCAAAGAAGATTCTTTTTGGGTGTTTTGTGAATTTTCAATTTTTTTGTGTTTTTGATGATATTTAATTTTTTTGGATTTTGGTGTATCTTCGTAGACAACAATCTACAAAATCTCTCCTCGAATCAAACTCTTGATTAAAGAAGCCTCAAAGGAATGAAAATGATCACGTGGAGTGAACGCCTTCGAATGACTTTAGAACTTTGGTGAAAACCAAATTGTTCAAGAGGTTTTAATCACAAAGAAAACCAAGCAAATATATTATACGTAATAATACTTTGGGCGGCAAAACCCTCGATTATTAGCCTTCAATCTCAAAATACTCACAAGCAAGCGGGGAAACGAGGCGGCGCGAAGCACTTAAGAGCCTTTTTCCTTAGGGTATATTTTATAATACCCGCCTTATACCCACCTTATAGTTTGTATCTTTCAAAATCGAGCTTCACGAAAGTATTTATCTATTTTTGCCTTTTCTTTTTGTTTGAGATTTGAATACAATAATTAGGAGATGAAATCCCAATTAAGGTTGTGTTTTCACACTTTTGGAGATATTGTAAATTTATTGTGATACTTAATACAATATATTAATAATATTTGTACAAGAAAAACCAAGAAAACCGATAATACGTATTAGTAGAGTTCTACTAATACAAATACTATTTGGTTAATATTAAAAACAACAATGAAAATTAATCACGACACACCTCCCCGGAAGCGGCGCCAAAGTGATTGTGGTAAAATACACCTTTTAGGAAAAAGGCGTAAAAGCGGTAAGTATTGAACAAATGACTTTAGGAAAAATCAAGTGTTAATGACCCGATTAAGTTCGTTTCCCAAGGAGGTATATGTGTGTGACTAAGATGTACAAGATTTGAGATTAATATTTGGTTTAGAAGGGGATTAGAAGAGAAAATGACGAAGTCGTAAAAATAAAAATTAACTCAAAATCACTATTATAAAGTTAAAACGTAGAACCTTAAAAACCACAAAAATAAAAATAAATTCTAAAAATTACCAAAAATTCACCAAAAATCAAAAATAATAAACTAAGAGTTTACCAATTATCAAAACATTTTCAAACCTTTTAAATAATTAAATATTCAATTTTTAAATGCAAAATAAAGCCCTAAAAATCAAATAAATTATCAAAAAGCCCAAATAAAGATTTTTCAATTGATAAACCTCTAAAATGACCTAAAATGATTAAAAACTATTTTTAGAAATTTTAAAACTCATAAAAACTATTTAAAATGATTTAAAAACTATTAAAACTTAAAATAATTATAAAAATTAATCTAAAAGTGATAAAATTATTCTAAAAGTTGCTGAATTCCTATTTTAATGTATTTAACCTAAGAAAAATGTAAAAAGTTGGAAAAATGAAATTTTAAAAATAATAATAATATAATAATAAAATAATATTAAAAATCCAAAAATTATAGAAAATTCTAAAAACTTGTAAACTAGTTTATTTTAACCTAAATAATCAGAAAATGAAAGTGAAATTACCAAAATACCCCTAATGGGCCCTCAAATGGGCCAAATCCAAAAAACAGTCAACCTAAATGGGCTTTTGGGCCCAAAAAGTCAAACTTGGCCCAATTGACTTGGAAAAGCCCTATCTGACTTAAAATTTAATTCTAAGAACAAAACTCTAAAGGCCCAAAAGCTGAAAATGTGCTTATCACAGCTTATTGAACATAAAGCTTATTCTTATTGGGCTTTTCAGCCCATTAAGCCATAAGCTAATGCCATAAGCTCTAATTTGACACACAACCCTCTTTTTGGATGCTTAAGAGATCTGTCAAAAGAAATTTTCAATAAGCACGCTCAATAAGCCAGAAAATAGAAAAACAAAAATCCACAAAACGACAAAATAGTCGTTTTTGAGAAATACTTAACCTCAGAAGCTGATTTAACTTGCAAAAGCTTTTAAATGGACTCAATAAGCAATATCAATCAACAAAAATCCAATAAGCACAAGCAATAAGCCAGAATAAGCACAAAAGAGCTTATGTAAAAGTCAAAGGACTTGGTTTTCTAGTCAAACCTAAAAGTCAAACACCCAAATGCTCCAGGATGAACAAATGGGTCAAAATATGAGCACCTATTACAAAAACAAAGTTGTTGCAGGTTAAAATAAGCTATTATAGCTTATTGATAAGCTGACACCAAAAATGCACTAGCAGTGGTAACCAGCAGGGGAAAGGAGTTCCCACTGCTTTGACTATTTGACCAAGCTTATTTGAGAGTTCTGGTTTGATTAATTGGAAACAAAGGCACCCTTGTGATCAGTGAACCACAAGGAGTCAATAGCAACAATAAAATCACAAAATGATCCACACAATAAGCCACAATAAGCCAAACAGTCCACAGATATGCTCCAAATATGCAAATAAGCAGTTAAGCACTTAATAAGCAGATTTAAGCAAAATAAGCCAGCCAAACTTAACCAGATGCACACACAAGCTATATAAACTAACAATAAACACAAAGCAACAAGAATCAAACACTGAATCAAAGTAAATAGCAAGATCAAAGCACAAAAAGTTACTGATGAACAAAGAACAATATGCAGAGACAGTTTGCTGATATACTTGACACTTGATCCAATTTTAAGCCTCAAATCCTTCTACCCTGGTGTGATTATCTATGATTTAGCACTTGTTACCCTTAACCTATGCTTAGATCTAGGTGTCCTCAAAATCCTAGCCAATTTTACCAAGTTATGAAGATTTTATAGCCAATCTATGAATCTATGTGTTCAAGACCTTAAAACCTGCAAACAGATGAACATATGCTCCCAAATAACAGATACCAATACTTGCATACAACACACAAGCACTTAACAAACCTCAAATCCAACTTATGCAGTAATCCCAAACACCCTTTTAAAACTTATTTTCACAAATTTTCAAAGGATCATTAAGATTGAACCCACAAATCAGATCAATAACACCTCATTAACATCAAACCAAGCCAAATCAACAATAAACATCCACAATAACTCAGATTCAAGCACAAATCCACAAAAATCACAAATATTTAGAAACTTAAAGAGAAAATGAAAAGGGAAGAAGGTGCAAACCTCCAAGACCTACATCCAGGCCCTGGATTGTTTGAGCTGAGGTACTAGCAAAACAAGTACCAACTTCCAATGCTGCTAAGATGAACAAACACAAAGTGAGATCAAATATCATGCCAACTTTCTGATTTTTGAAACCCAAGCTTTATCAACTAAAACCTTGCCTCAAAAACCTTCAAACATATAAATGGAACTCAAATTTTAGCTTCTCAAACACCAAACTTTTATAAATAACAGATTAAAACTCAGAATTTTAAGAAATTTAAACTTTATTTCATAAAAAGGAATTACAAAGATTAAAAGCTAAAATCTGGAACAAAGGGACTCTCACATGTTGAGGTCTCCTTTTATAGGCAAATGCCTGGCTAACACTATTCATAAACCCTAGAACTGAATTCCCAAATGTGCCCTTGAGGTCTTCTAGACGTTTTCTGATTTTGAGCTGTCCAATTTGATCAAGGCTGTTCATTTTAGCTTTGGAATGAAGCAAATGTTGTGGGCTGTTGATCTTGACACGTCACATGACTTGGAGGCTAAGTTGCTTGCTGATTGGTGGAAAGGGAATTGGGGGTGGGGTCCTTTGTGAGTGAGAGTGAGGGTTTTATGTGTGGGATGTGTTTAAGGTGAGGTGAATCAAACGTGTGCCAAGGTAATTTCATTTTACCCTTTGATTTAAGTTGTGTAAAATCTGGGCTGTAAAAGGTGAATAGTACTCTTGTTTGATCCGTTTTTGTAGGGTGGAAAGGTGTTTGGCGCAATAAACATTTGAATGTTTATTTTGCCCATATTTGGCCCTTGTCTTTCCTTTCTTTTGTCACTTGGAGATAAAAACCCATCAGCACCCATTTCCTTTGTATCAACGTTTCATCACTTGTCACTTTTGGCACAAACTTTTCACAAAATGTTTCAAGGGTTATTTTTGACATGTTTTCATAATTGAAGGACTGATTTTGGACAATGTTGATCTTCAAAGGTCTTCAATGTGTCTTTGGCTTGATGAGGGACCATATTTGACAATTTGAAATTGTTGAGGGACTAATCTTGCCATTTCTTCAAAGTTGAAGGACCTTTTGTGTAATTTTGACAAACCTAAGGGACCAAACTTGTAATTATGAATATACAAGGGTTTTAAGTGTCATTTCTTCAATAAATGAGGATCAATCTTGTTTGTCTTCAAGTCTTCAAGGTATTTTGTTGAGAATTCCATGATTAGGGCCCGGTTCTTTGTACGGCTTCGTTTCTCGTGTCCGTTTTTCCTTGTAACTTGTGATCTTTTGTCTTTTTCACGATATCCATACCTAAAATACACAAGTAAACAACACAAGCATATATATGGTATTTTTATGACATTTTTATGCATTTAAAGCCCGAAAAGAACGATGAGATCATGTATAAATGCCATCTCATCACTCCCCCATACTAAGCCATTGCCGTGCCCTCACGCAATGTTAGAATAAAGTATCTACGCATCACCAAAGTTCAATTTTATTAACCTTTATTGAAGAGTAAAAAGACTTGCAACATACTACGATGATGTGTAAAGACATAACATATGATTTTCATCACAAAAAGTGACTTTTAGGGTCAAAGAATAGAGACAAGTTAATGTCCCTTAGAGTAAACTTCGTCATCCTTGATTGTCATACATTCCATGCTAAGTGTAAAAACAAGATCATTGTTGGTACAAGTCACAATGCTAACACTACTCATACGTCCAAATTGTGTAATACTTTTTCTCCCCGCAATCCTAGTTATTATAAAAGGAAATGGGTTACTAGCATTTTTTATCTATTTGTCATGGATCACAAGTGATTCATATTGACTTATTTGAGTAGTTATTAGTCTGAAAGCAAAGTAGCACGATTTGATCAATAGTTAGCCGAAGGACAAAATCTTTTAAAACGGCTTCTCGTGTATCTCCTTAAGTTCATATCTTGGCATAACTCGTTTCACGATTTGAGACCTTTCTCGGACCGATATTTGGCATTTACTTCATACTTCAAATCTTGGGAAGACGTTCTTGAAATAATGGTCTTCTCTTCATATATTTGGAATTTCTTCACTTGACGTTTTTGAGAGATTCTTCATATTGGACCACGACTTCATCATTTTTCTTCAATCTTTACTTTGGATTTTGATATACAACGATCCGCCTCCTTTTCGGACTTGGATATATTTATCCTCATACCTTGTTAGGGTCTTTTTGGATAGACTTTCTCCATTCTTTAGGGGAGTAATAGCTTCTCGTCGTGTGTCTCGATCCTTCATATTGATTTAGGAATAGTGATACTTCACATCATCTTTGGATCTTTAGCAAAAATAGAGCTCCTCATGCCTTGTTAGGGCCTTTTTAGATAATCGCCAATCTTCGCGTCCCGCTTCAATAAGTTATGCCTTGGCTATGAACTCTATTCAACCCCGAGCAACTTTTAAACGATCTTGCGCTAGAGGCTAAGTAACCTTTCAAATCGTACGACCTTACTTATTGCAATTATGTTTTATTCCTAATGCATTGATCTTATGGGAAGAAAAAGCCACAATTAAAAACATATGAGTTTTTGAAAGAACACATTCATGTTCTACGTTTAGCATGATCACTTGTCTAACTCTATCATTTCTCGTTCTTCACTATATAAAGACCTCTAATTAAAGAGACTCGTGAATACTTAGCCATGCAAGTCAAAATTAAGCCAAATTTGGATTAGCTTTCATTAAGACTATATCAAATCAAAGTTTTGGGTTTTCAAGCCACCTATAGGATCTTGCACTTTCTTGGACTTTTTCAAGCTTAGAGAATGCATTTTATAGTTCCCTTGATAAGTGACTTTCTAGAATCAATTATAGGAACTTGCGAAAAGTTCTTGTTCTTAACCCGAATGAATTAAGACTTTCGCGTTTTAAAGCTCCCTATATAAAAGTCTAGCAAAACTTGAATTGAGCGGGTTAAGGAATGTAAATGGCTCCAAATGCCCATCAAGTCAAAATTTAACTCTTATTCTACCCATCGGAAAATATACATTCGTGTCTTAAAAACACTTATGAAAAACTAAGAAAAAATTTAAAATTTGGCCATTTTTAGCCTTATTATCAAAACAAAACATTGAAAATTGGAAAGCGTGAGGGCGTAGCAAAGCAAGTATCTATTCACCCCCCCCCCCCCCCCCATACTAAAAGTAAACATTGTCCTCAATGTTTCGAGTCTAAAGGTGGAGCACCCCCATACTAGAGACGAAGAATCGAATGCTTAGGATCTAGCATGGAAAGGGTGATCAACAATATATCTAAAGCCGTTTATTAAGTATGCTAAAAGATAATTGTTAGAACAATAAAGGATATGTCATGGAATCGTGAAAAACTTCTTCAAACGAACGATGGAGGCTCACGTAAACGAACACGAGAGTCTTCAATCGTAGATGATGATGATGATCTAGATAACACAATCACAAACAACCACGAGACAACGAGTTGAAAGGGTACAAGTCCCCTTATTAGTGAATAGTGAGCATAAAAGATAAGCATGGGATCTCCCCCACGAGGCACCTCGTTTTTGTGGGATCTGACGTGGGGAAGGAGTATTGGTGGGTTGGGTTTAAAGTTTATACAGAATACCCCCCTGCATTCCTTTGTCTTTGTCACCTTGTATAAAAACAGTTATAAAACCCAATTCCTTTATTAAGGAAGTTTGATTTTTCTTACTTTGGCCACCAAAATATTTTCCAAACTTGTTCCAAGGGTATAGAATGCATAATATGCATTCTTCAAGGACCATGAATGTACATGTCTTCAAACTTCAAGGATGTAACTTGTAAAAATGAATAGTGGAGGGTCTTTTGTGACAAGTCTTCAAAGATGAGGGACCAAAGTTGACAATTCTTCAATCTTCAAGGGTATTTCTGGAAATTCATGATTCGAGTCCGGTTCTTTGTGCGGCTTCGTTTCCCGTGTTCATTTTTGCTCCATTCTTGTAATCTTTTTGTGAATTCACGATATCCGTACCTGAAATACACAATGAACAAACACAGGCATGTTTTGGGGTATTTTGATGATATTTTAAGTATTTTAAGCCCGATTTGGACGATGAGACTATGTATAATTACAGTCTCATCAGTAAGGCAGACCATGATCCAATTAATCATTGTGTCATGGAACCCAAACTTAATAAGGACAGTTTTAAGAAATCCCCAATTAACCGTATCATAAGCCTTTCTAATGTCAACTTTGAAAGCACAATTACTGGCCCCTGTAACTTTATCATAACCAGCCATGAGTTCCTATGTGATCAAAATGTTATCACTAATATGCCTTCCCGGGATAAAAGCATATTGGTTCCTATCAACCAAACCATCTAAACCCTCCTTAAGCCTATTGGTCAAGACTTTACTAATACACTTATAAACTACTTTGCAACACGCAAAATGCCGAAAATCAGCAAACTTCCTAGAAACCTTAATTTTAGGAATAAGAGATACCAGATTAGTGTTCAGTTCACTTAAAAGTTTCCCTGACACAAAGAACTCTCTAACAGCATCACAAACATCCGGACCGACAATACTCCAAGATTTTTTGAAAAATTTCGAAGTATAACTATCCGGGCCAACAGCTTTATCATCTTTAATTCCAAACATAGCAGTCTTCACTTCTTCGTCCAACACGGGTCTAATCATAAACTCAGCAACCACAGGGTCAAGCTTATTGGAGAAGAGACTATCAACATCTTCCATTTCAAAAACATTGACATCACACTGAAAGAGCTTCTTGTAATACTCCACAAAAGGACCATAAATGTCATTCCCATAGAAAGTACTACCATCCTCTCCACAAACAGCTTCAATCCTACGCCTAACAGTCTTGCCTTTGAGAAACTTATGAAAGTATGCTGTATTAAAATCACCTTCCCTTAGCCACTCAATCTTAGTCTTCTGTTTGAGAACCCTTTCTTCATCAATGATAGCATCATGATAAGCTTTGGAAACTATCCTCTCTTCTTCTCTCAACAACGTGTTAAGAGGGTCTTGATCAAGTCTTCGCTGGGCTTCTTTTAACTCTACCTTAAGCACTTTAACTTTCTCAAACACATTACCATTGTCTCTATTCAGCCTTCTCATATAACGCTTCATATTCTTCAACCTTTTGGCCAACAAAAACATAGAATACCCTCTAACATCCACAAACCAATTCTCTTGAACCATAGGAAGAAAAGCTTCCTTCTCAGCAAGAAAATTCATAAATCTGAAGGATCTAGGTTTAGAAACAATAATCTCTGGAAACACAACAAGAGCAGGGCAATGATCAGAAGACAAGTACGGTAGAAAATTAGCATAACATCGATCAAAAATCTGAGTAAACTGCTCATTACCGATGACCCTATCAAGTTTCTTAAGAATACCGCTATTAGGGTCATTCCTCTTTTCAATCCAAGTATAAAACATCCCATGGCTACATAAATCATCAACTTTCAACGTACGAACACAATCACGAAAATCTTCCATCGCACCAACTCTAGAGCTAAAGCAACTAGAACTCTCATCAAACGACATAAGAACATTAAAATCCCCAAGCAAAAGCCAATGGGAATCACCTATATCATTTTTATGCTCCACTAAATTCTTCCATAGCAACCGTCTACTTCTCTCAAAAATCTCACCATAAATAAATGAGACAAAGAATTTGACATGATTACTAACAAACATCACTTCAAAATGCATAGCTTGATCTATATGAGAGATCAATCTAGCATTAACCATTGACGGATCCCACCCAACAGCAAGTCGACAGCCTCTATGACTATCAACAGAGTTAGAAACCCAAGACCAATTTCCAAACACCTCATCACAAACAGAAACAACCGATTTCTTCCTCAACCTAGTTTCTATAGCACCAAACATACAAAGATGATTCTCCTTAATCAAGTCTTTAACTTCCTTTTGTTTAAGGGCCGAATTAAGCCCCTGAACATTCCACGCAGCTAGCTTTCCTATCATTGGAAACAAGAAGGATCAGATGCCGCACCCCCTTGCATTTTTGCCATAGATACATCATGAATATTACTAACTTCATCCCGTGACACAAATTCTGCAGTGGCATTAGAAACACCATCTACATCATTATAGTGTCCGTTGATCTTATCACTGTAAATACATTCAAGGGCGTCGTCATAATACCCAACCATATCTTCAGACCACGTGGATTTAACCTCATCAGTCAAAGGCACACCCGAGTACACAAACAAATCTACCCTTAACTTATCTCTTTCCCAAGCTAGCATGACCACTTTATCAGATTATTTCTTAATGGCTTGTTCATAAAACTTATCATAGGCTGCATTGTTCTTTTTTCCACCACATTCATTAACAATTCTTTTCTTAGCAACTCTAGTAGTAGTCTCATGAAGACCTTCCTTAATAGTAGCAATTTTTCCATCAATATACTCGATTTTATTCTTAATGACACTCTCTTGAGATGTAGAATCCACCCTCATTCCTCTACTCTTAACCATATAATAATTCAACTCTTCCGTCGACCATTTCTTCTTATCTTCATCTGTCACAACCATATCCGATTCACAAATAGCATCAATAAACTTCTTCTTTTTCTCACTAGCTTCCTTTTCAACTTCATCACTTAAAGCTTCATACCTATTACCCGTAGCAACCTGTTGGACCAAATTCACTTTTTTAGAACTCCCATTTTGCACAAATTTCTTCACTTTGTCTATATCAACTTTCTTTATTACTTCCTTAACTACGTTATTCTTCTCAACCTTTGGTTCTTGACTCACTTGCTTGACACTACCATTAGCCTGATCACTTCCACCATTAGCACCACTTTGCCTGTACATCCCATTACCTCTGCCACCAACACCACTTCCTCTACCTCCATTAAATGAACCTCTCCCCACATTACTGAATCCTCCTCTACTATATCCACCTCTTCTATTGAATACATTCCTCCATCCATCATTGTACACAACATTAGTATCCTTATCATTAGATACCTTCATGGAACTCATAACAGCCGCCCCAACTTCACCTAACCTCTTAGATTGGCAGCTCTTAAGAGAGTGCCCAAACACTTTGCAATGTTCACAGACTGGTGGTTTCCATGCATACTCCACATCTAAAATCATAGACCTATCAGAACTTTTGTAGTAAACTTCCACTTCATTTACAAAACCCTTAGCAAAATCCACCTCAACCAAAACTCTAGCAAAACTCGCCCTTCCAAATCTCTTCTCACACATTTCTATAGTAATTCTGTCCATAATAACAGGATTACCAATTCTACTAGCAATACGGCTAATCCCATCAGTATTCCATGCCTCTAATGGTACATTGAAGATTTTTGCCCACACCGGGACCTTTGTTAACTCAGGTTTAGAAATACAAATCCCCGGCTCCCATCTTTGAACAAAGAATGGCTTGCTATCCACAAACCACGGACCACTTTCTAAAACAGCTTGCATACCATCAATTGAGTTAAAATTACAAAAATATAACCCACTGTTATTCATCATAACATCGCTAAACTGAAACGGTCTCCACATTCTCCTCAAATTACTCAACAACTCTCTATGACTCATTTGAAAACCAACAAAATGTCCAATAAGAGTTCTATTCCACTTGGCACTCCCTTGCTCAACCACCGGATCTAAATCAGCTACTTCTTTCCTTTTTTTATTAACAAAACCTTCAACAAATTTAAGCCTATTGCTACCACTAATTTTGTCCCCAGTTAAAGCACTAACAAAAGAAAAAGGTTTCTTAGTGCTAGGATCACTATCCTTCATCTGCACATCATTCAAACCACTCCTTTCACCAACCTCAAAATTACTAACAGCCTCAATACCTTTCTTAGCATCAACACTAGTAACCTTAAACAAACCAGGCCTTTTCTCCCCACCAAAACTAACTTTGACCGGGCTTTTAGGCTTACTAACATTCCCAACCTTTGGGTTAAACACAGGGTTTTCAGCAAAGGGTACAGGCATAGGAATTTCACTACTACCACTACTCACACCCTGATTAACCTTAACATTAACATTAACATTATCCTTAACAGTGTTACTACTAGGATTAATGGGTGAACTACTCACTAAATTCTCACTAGTAGCTGACTTCATACCATTAACACCACTCCCTTTATCATTCTCACCATTTGGACCCCAAAACATCTCAGTATCCTCCCCTGAGTTTGCCAAGACATTTTTATCCCCCTTATCAACAACAACTTCATCTACAACATCCATATCATCTATATTATTACCCAAACCCCCTGACTTAGCACTAGAACGAGTAATAACCCTGTTCTTAACAACAATACCCTCTGGGTGATCTAAAAAATCCTTATCAACATACTTCATAGCATTACCTGAACTAGGATTCATGTTCCTAGTGGTCTTTACTGGCTTCAACGACCTCCCAGATTTCTTAGTAGGTGGAACAAAAGTAGACACCGGCGATGGTCCCACAGAACCCATCGGAGGTGGTTCAACAGAACCCACCAGATCCGACATAGGCGTAACAACAGGATTAGACATGAATCATGGTATAAAGAAGGTTTAAGGAAAGGATAAAGGGTGATTAAGGTTTAATAGGAAGGATTAGAGTAACGGTTTAGGCGGATAAAAGAGTGGAAAAACGTAATAAAATTGATTTAAAATGGATGAACAGGGAGATTTTATGGAGAAATTTTATATGAATATGTGTAAAAAGAATAGGAGATTATGGATCTATAATAAAATTCATGATCCCGTGGTTGGATCAAAAATTAATAAAATGATTTCTTAATAGTATACGTGTATAAGTATTCTGATTCCTAAGTACGTAACCGGTTTTATCATGTCTTAACTTGTTTTATATGTTCATGTCTTGTTTTACTGATTTTAACGTTATGCTGTATTTATCATGTATTATGTATATTCTAATTAAGTATTACTTGTATTTCTTGTATTATTATGCTTGTTGTGTAATAATAAGTAACTTCCTAAGAATAGCAGGTTTCCTAAAATAGAAAGTTTCCAAAAATAGAAAGTATCCAAAAATAGTAAGTTTCCTGAATTATAAAGTTTCCATATTTAGAAATAAGCAGAATTCATAAGCTAAGAATATAAGCTTAAGTTTTACTGATTAAATATACTAAGTCATGTGATTAATAGTATAGTTAATTAATTATAACATGTTAATTTAATAAACTATAGGTTATATGATTTAATTAAATATAAACATGATTTAATTAAATTTAAGTGTATAAAATACTTAGGTTAAAACATGTATTAATATGGTATTAATAATAACCTAAGTCATGTTTATTAATTAACTATATGTCATCTTAATAATTAGTTAATACTATAGTGTAAAATAAATAAATACTTAGGTTAAAAACATGTATTATTTATAATAATAATTTACCTAAGTCCATGTTTTAATTAAATTAATTATATACCATGTCAAATAAATTTAATTAACTTGTAAAATTATATGCTTGTAAAATTAATTAAACTTGTAAAAATAATCATGGACCGAACCCGAGTATTAAAATTTTAAACATGACGTGAACCGGACCCGGAACCCCATGAACCGGACCGAATTAATTAGATGATTCTTGTATAACTAAGGTTTAAATAACATAACCTATCTTGACAAGATTAAATCAATATTAATTATATTAAATAAAATTAATATTGTATGATTAATTTAGTACCCTAATTAAATTAATTAAAATAACTTGAAAAAATAATAAACCAAACATCCCTTTTTATAAATCCTAAAATTGCCATCCAGACACCCTGATGACAGCCAAACACCCCATGTGTTGCTGCTGGCTGCGTAACAGCCACTGGCAGTTGCTAGTTTCCCCCTGCTGCGTCAAAAGTACCCACCGAGACCACAAAGTTTTCGGTTCCCACTGCCTGACCAAACACACCCCCGCTGGGGTTGCCACTGACAGAATAAACCAAACCCACACCCATTAAGGGTTGCGACTGGTGGAATTATTTTACCACCGAGACTCCTATGAGTCTCGATTTACAGCCCCGAACACATAATCGAAACCCAAATCCTTCTGCCTTGTTAAACCCACGTTATTTAATCATATCAGATTTCTTTTTCTTTATGTGTTCATGCAAAATTAGTTATTAATTAAAAGAAAAGTAGATTAAAGCTAACCGATTCGTGTTTAGGGTTTAATGAATCAACATACGAGCCACACACCTTGATTTCTTGATCCACCCACGAATTCTCTTGGTTCTTGGAATGGAAGATAACGACATAAAGATCCCCAAAAGAAAAAAAAATGTCCGCTTGTAGAGTATTAGGGTTTTATGTTTTTCTTGTCTAAAATAAAATCAATATACTCCTCACCGTCTGTTTGTTTTAACCGACTATAACACAATGGGCTTTGGCCCATTCTTTCTCCTTTCTTTTGTCCAAACCGCCGGCCCAAACACACTACTAGTCTACATCTTCGTTATTGTATCGTGTGTTAAAGTATATCGTATGTGCTCGTGTTTTTACAAGTCGTGTACTATTTATCATTCGTAATACTTGTTTATTGTGTTTTAATTATCGTGTCGTGTTTAATTATTATACATGTATATTCTTGTTTCAACGCTCGTGTAGTTCGTGTTATAATACTTATACGTAATGATTATCATGTTTCTAAATGTTCGTAATCGTATGTCCGTGATCATAATTATTATTGTTAATAATTATCATGTACTATAACGTATTTAATAATTATTGTGTAATAACACGTACATAATTTCTGTAATCTATAATTGTGACACGTGTTCCTGATATGAAAGGAAAGTTTTTATTAGTTCATATGTTTACGTAGTGAATGTTCATGGTAAAAGCATGCGGGTTTTACAGAAGATGTATCTTCAGCTTTTCTAAATGATGAATGTTCTGCCATTATCCAAAACAATATACCACCAAAACTTGGAGATCCTGGAAGTTTTCTAATTCCATGTACTTTCCATCACTCATACTCTTGTAACGCCTTGGCCGATCTTGGCGCTAGTATCAATCTCATGCCATACTCCTTGTATGCTAATCTCTCAAAAGATGTTCTCAAACCCACAAAATGGAGCGTTCGTCTCGCGGACCGTTCTTTTCAATACCCAATGGGAAAAGCCGAAAACATGCTTGTTGAAGTTGGAAAATTCATTTTTCCTGTCGACTTTGTAATCCTAGAAATGGAAGAAGATAGCAAGGTACAACTTATCCTTGGTAGACCTTTCTTGCATACAGCTAACGCTGTGATTCGTGTGAAACAAAAACAACTCAACCTTGGAGTTGAGAAGATAGAATTTCCTTTTCTATCGATGAAGCAATGAAACACTCTTATTCTAATGACGATACTTGCTTTAGTATTGATGTCATTGATGAATTCGTTGAAGCTGATTTCGACGCTCTTCTTGATGAAGGAAGCGAAATTTTATATTCTATCGAAGGAACCATCCTTGAAGAAGAACTTTTTGCTGAATGTGACACCTTCATAGCCGTTAATACTGACGAACCTATAGAAACACCTGAAGAAGAAAAAGAAATACAATTTGAAACCATATCTTTCGAAACCGATTTCAAAGTTAAGAATTCTGTGGAAGAGCCCCCTACAGATTTAGGATTTAAACCTCTTCCTGAATATCTGGAATATGCGTTTCTTCACGAAGAAAAATTACTACGTGTAATTATTTCATCCTAACTTTCGGAAGAACACAAAAATGATCTAACTGAAGTTCTCAAGAAGCATAAACAAGCCTTTGCTTGGAAAACTTTTGATATTCCTGGCATATTTCCATCGTTCTGTAAACACAAAATCCAACTTTTCGATAACAAGAAACCGATTGTTGAAAAACAACGAAGACTAAATCCTAACATAAAGGACGTTGTTAAAAAATAGATCCTTAAACTCCTCGATTCTGGAATAATCTACCAAATCGCCAATGGCCCCTAGGTTAGTCCTATTCATTGTGTACCTAAAAAAGGAGGTATCACTATAGTAACTAACGAGAACAATGAATTAGTACCAACACGAACCATCACCGGATGGAGAGTTTGTATTGACTATCGAAAATTAAATGACGCACCTGTGAAAGATCATTTTCCTTTCCCATTTATGGATCAAATGTTAGAAAGACTCACAGGAAATGAATACTTTTGTTTCCTCGATGGTTTTTCTAGATATTTTCAAATCCCAATCAACCCTATGGATCAAGAGAAAACCAAATTTAATTGTCCATTTGGAACTTACGCATATAAGCGCATGCCTTTTGGATTATGCAATGCACCTCCTACTTTTCAGAGGTGTATGATTGCAATCTTTCACGATATGATTGAAGAATCAGTCGAAGTCTTCATGGACGATTTTTCCGTCTTTGGAAATTCTTTCGACGCATGTATTAACAATCTTGATAAAATGTTAGCACGATGTGAAGAAGCAAATCTTGTGCTAAACCGGGAAAAATGTCACTTTATGGTTAAAGAAGGAATTGTGCTTGGACACAAAGTGTTTGGCACAGGCTTAGAAGTTGATAAATAAAAAATAAACATAATTTCAAAAATCCCACCACCTACTAATGTGAAAGGCCTTAGAAGTTTTTTAGGTCATGCCGGATTTTACCGACGATTTATCAAAAACTTTGCGAAGATTGCAAGACCTTTAATTCAACTTCTAGAAAAAGAAAGAACATTTGATTTTAATGACGAATGCCTTTTAGCATTTGAAACTCTTAAAGAAAAGCTTAGATGCACACCAATTATTGCAAGCCCCAATTGGAACCTTCCATTTGTGCTTATGCGTGATGCAAGTGAACATGCCCTTGGAGCAGTCCTAGGACAAAAAGATGAAAAACAATTTCACCCCATCTACTTTGCTAGTAGAACTCTAAACACAGCCCAACAAAATTACACCATCACAGAAAAAGAACTCATGGTTGTAGTTTATGTGTTTGATAAATTCTGATCATACCTCGTATTATCGAAAATAATAGTTTACACCGATCACTCAGCTTTAAAATACTTGTTTGAAAAGCAAGATGACAAACCTCGTCTCATACGATGGATATTGCTTTTACAAGAATTCGATTTGGAAATTTAAGATAAAAAAGGTGCTGAGAATGTTGCTGCCGATCATTTATCTCGCATAGTGAATGAGGATTCTAGCGATGATGAAATCGATGATGAAAACATAATGCAAAGAAATACTAACATTACACCATGGTTCGCAGACTTTGCAAACTATTTGGCTGTAGGTATTTTACGAAAGGGAATGACCTATCAACAAAAGAAAAGATTCTTTTCTGAACTTAGAAAATACTTTTGGGACGATCCCCACCTGTTTAGAATCTGTTCCGATGGAATGATCCGACGTTGTATTTCCGGATCCGAATCTTGAAAAATTCTCGATGAATGTCACTACGGACCGACCGGAGGACATTATTCAGCGAACACCACCGCTAAAAAAGTGTTCGACGCTGGCTTTTACTAGCCAATGGTTATTCGTGAAGCTCATACCTTAGTACGATTATGCGAAGCATGTCAAAGGGCTGGAAATCTTACAAAAAAGGATGAAATGCCTCTTAATAATATCCAAGTCTGCGAAATCTTTGACGTGTGGGGTATCGACTTCATGGGACCATTTCCTAAATCGTATAAATGTGAATACATTTTAGTCGCCGTCGACTATATATCGAAATGGGCCGAAGCTCAAGCCTTGTAAACTAACGATGCAAGAGTTCTTATAGCATTCTTAAAGAAATTATTCTGTCGTTTTAGAATTCCAAAAGCATTAATAAGGGATAGAGGAACTCAATTCTGTAACAAACTCATGGAAAAAATCATGAAAAGATATGGAGTAAACCACCGATTTTCCACATCTTACCACCCTCAAACGAGTGGCCAAGATGAAAACACTAATAGAGCTCTTAAGCGAATCCTTGAAAAGACCATACAAAACAACCCTGCTTGTAGGTCTAAGAAATTAGAAGATGCTCTATAGGCCTTTCGTACCGCTTTCAAAACACCAACTGGAACCACACCGTACAAACTCTTGTATGAAAAAACATGCCATTTACCAATAGAAATTTAACACCGTGCATATTGGTCACTTAAGAATTGCAACCCTGATATTATTGTAGCTGGAGAAAAACGTATCTTTCAACTTCATGAGTTAGATGAATTTCGACATCAAGCTTATGAAAGTTCACGTTTATACAAAGAACGAACCAAAGTGTGGCATGATCGCAAACTACGACACAAAAAAGATTTCAAACATAGAGAGAAAGTACTTCTCTTTATCTCGAAATATAAATTCAAGCAACCTAAGCTTACATCGAGATGGACTGGATCTTACACAGTAAAACACCAACATCCGTCCAGATATGTTGAACTCTACGGTAGAGACAATACCACTTTTATTGTCAATGGACATAGACTCAAGCTCTACCACGAAGAAGAAAGCTGTAATGAATTTGATGAAGAAGAAATCCCCTTCTTTTTGAAATAAAACCGAGTAGACGAGTTTGGCTGAAAACTCTAAACTTAGTGCTATTCGGAAGGCAATCCATATTTTATCCCCCACTTTTTACCTTAATTGTGGAGGAGGACCTGTAAATAAATAAAACCGTCCTTGTATATATTGCATGTGTTTTGTTTTGTTTTATAGCATGCTAGAAAATAGCAAATTTGGAGCTCTGAGCTGGATTCATCTGTTGAAGTCCCGCAATTTTCTACTTAGCCCCGGGAAGTTCTCATTTCCCTTTGCAATTTTTTCTATTTTTAGTTTCTATCAGTTATCACCTCGAGGACGACGTTCACCTTATGTGTGGAGGAGGGACAAATAGGAAAAATAATTATAAATAAAAATTTCTCCACATAAAAACCTTTTTGAAAATAAATAAAATTGATATATTTTAAATAAATAAAGTTTTTAGCAAAGAAAAAATCTCATTGATTGACACTATAACTAAGCACAAAAACCATCCACCAAATATGTGAGGAAACCTAGTCTTATATTTCTCTATTTTTTGTGAAAGCCGATAATCTAATATGCTTCAGAGTTTGTGCTTAATCATCATTTACTAAACCGCAGTGAGATTAATTTACATATATTTTCGAAAAGAGGCAAAATAAATCACCATTTTATTATTTTAGTTAAGCTACACTGGCTTGTTAAAATATGTTGCACTCGTACCTATGTGTTATATTATCCCTTGTGCTATTATCCTTATGTTGATGCCTATTCATTTGTCAAGTCGAAAAACTATACATGACGTTCTCTTAAAAAAAGAAAGAAAAAGAAAAAGAAAGTATTTTAGTATAGTGTTCTACGACTTTGACAAGGCATATTTTGTTCTACACCCACATCATTTATCACGTTTTGTCTCTTTGAATATTTATCTGGTGCTCACGCCGCAACGGTTATGTTTATGTGTCATGTACAAACCTATGGTAGATATCTATTTTATGTCCGTGCTATTTGAGTGTTATCTTACATTTATCCCTAGTGAGTGACACTTGTGTGGACTTTAAATCTAAACACTATCCATGTGAGGAGCTGAAGTTATTTGTCATTTACTTTTGCTACTTATAAACATTTAATCATTTTCCTATCATACTTCATAACACTTAAAAGCATTTTTAAAATCTAATTTCTTTTCTCGCTTTGATTGCTTGAGGGCAAGCAATAGCTAAGTGTGGAGGAATTTGATAACGAGCAAAATATACATATTTAACCCGTTATTATAATGCCACTTTGTGTTATAAATAAGAGCTTTCGATAATTAATATATTGCGTTTTATATGCAGGTATAAAGTATGGAGAAGAAAAGTGAAGAAAATACAAAGGAGGGTCCTTATTGTGCAAATTAGACAAACTGTTGAAAGAAGATTCTGGAACGAACAAAAGTGCGGCACACATTGTCAAAAGTGCGGCGCACATTCCCACATCCAAAGTGCGACGCACTTTCGGATAAGTGCGGCGCACATTTTCTCTCAGCCACCACTATAAATAGGAGCCACTTTTACTCATTTGATATCAATATCTCATTCTAAAACCACTACTCTAATCTGAGTATTCTTAGCTTCTTAGTAGTATTTTTAGTATTATCCATTTTTGGGAAATACTTGTAACGAGAGTATTCTACTCTTCGATTCTTGGAGGAACGATACAATCGTGACACTTGTGTACTCGTTCATTTGATCAAAAATTAAGTATGACGTTCTCTTACTCTTTTCCATTTATTACTTTGATTACTATGCTAGGCTAAGATATTTGTGACTATATGGGTATGTCACTATGATTAGTGATGATGCTATGATATGATCCTTTATAAATTGATTTCAAGCTAATATTGTAGAACCATTTTACCACCTAGTTCTATAAACCATATTTTATCTAGAGTTGATTTATTATGATGGCTTCGCGTTGAGAAACGCAAATTGTTGTAATAAGTTTTTAAAGACTTGTCTATGGTTTTGAATCTTAGGTTGGAGAAATCCGCTTAGAAACCATGATAAAATATTGAACTCGTTGGCAACTTGTTTAGAGATTAGTCGGTCTAATAAACATAAGTCTTGAATCACCCCAAAAGTAAATTGTATAAACGCCATTTTGACGAAAAAAGATTATCACTCTTTACCTACATAACATATCTCGATCATTATTATCATCATCACGAACTCATACGAACTATCCCATATTAGTCATATTTGTAACCATTGTTATTCATATCAATCATTTCTTTCTTCAATTATTATATTGATTACCAAAACGAAATTAAGTCTCAGCGAACGATCCTGGCTTACCACTACAAGCTATATTACGAATGAAAGGGTATACTTGCCCGTGTTTGTATTTCTAGTCCCTTTTTTTGTCTAAACCTTGTAATATAAATATAAGACTTGTAAAACAAACATCAAATGGTCTGGCAGAATGCGTTTTGTTTGATACTAGAGCGACTCATTCATTCATATCCACTACTTTTGCTACACGTGTTAGGATTTCCCCTATGCCCTTAGATAATGCCTTAAGTATTTCCATGCCACTTAAGGACTCTGTACGAATCACCCAGGTGTACAGAGATCTTCCCCTAGAATTTGATGATAAAATCCGCAGGGTTGACGCACTTCCTTTGGACATGTGCGATTTTGACATGATATTGGGCATGGACTGGTTATCTAAACACCAGGATATGATAGACTGTCACACTTATCGGGTTATCTTCGGTGATGTTAAATATCCATAGTACATACACCATGGTTTTCTGCCAGGGAGATCTGTACAAACTATATCATCCATGGAGGCGCGTGCATTACTAACACACGGCTGTCAGGGCTTCATAGCCAACATTCATGACATTAATGTCGAGTCTCCATCGATTCGAGATCAGCCTATTGTGTCAGAATTTCCTGATGTATTTCCTGACGAACTTCCGAGCATACCACCTGTTCGTGAAGTCGAGTTTGAAATTGAGCTCATTCGAGGAGCAGAGCCAATTTCCGAGGCTCCTTACCGCATGGCTCCTATTGAGCTTAAGGAGTTAAAGGATCAGCTGCAGGAACTTCTAGAACGAGGTTTCATCCATCCTAGTGCATCTCCATGGGGTGCACCGGTACTATTCGTGAAGAAGAAAGACGACAACATACGTTTGTGTATAGAATATTGTGATGTGAACAAGATCATGATCAGGAATCGTTATCCTCTGCCGCGTATTGATGACCTTTTCGATCAACTTCAGGGTGCCAGGTATTTCTCAAAGATCGATCTGAGGTCTGGTTACCATCAGTTACGGGTTAAAGAGCAGGATATTTCTAAGACTGCTTTCTGTACACGTTATGGGCACTACGATTTCGTAGTCATGTCATTCGGACTCACAAATGCTCTGGCAGTCTTCATGGATTTGATGAATCGTGCCTTCCATGAGTTTCTAGACAAGTTCGTTATCGTTTTCATTGATGACATCCTGATTTTCTCCAAATCCAAGGAGGAACATGAGGAACACCTTTGTACAGTTTTGCAGATCCTTCGTCAGAAGCAGTTGTATGCCAAGATCTCCAAGTGTGAGTTCTGGTTAAGCAAGGTGGCATTTATGGGCCATAATGTATCTGCAGAGGGGAATACCATGGATCCTGCAAAGGTTGAAGCTATTACAAAATGGCCGAGACTTACATCGGCAACAAAGGTCAGAAGTTTTCTGGGTTTAGCTGGCTACTACCACAAGTTTGTAGAGAACTTTTAACGCTTAGCCTTACCTTTGACTAAGCTGATGAGAAAATGAGAGAAATTCGTCTGGACTGAAGAACGAGAGAAGAGCTTTGATGATCTTAAGCCGAAGTTGTGACTCCGCCGATTCTTACTCTCCCATCTGGTACAGGTGGATTTTAGATCTATAGTGATGCTTCAGGAAAGGGTCTAGGCTGTGTTCTCATGTAACATGGGAAGGTTATTGCATATGCATCACGGCAGCTTAAACCTTATGAAGAAAACTATCCTACTCATGACTTGGAGCTTGCAGCAGTTGTTTTCACATTGAAGATCTGGAGGCTTTATTTGTATGGTGAGTCATTTGACATCTTCACAAATCACAAGAGTCTCAAGTACATCTTCACCCAGAAGGAACTAAACATTAGACAGAGAAGATGGTTAGAACTATTGAAGGATTACGACACCAACATTCAGTACCATCCTGGTAAGGCGAATGTGGTGGCAGATGCTCTAAGCAGAAGGTCGGGTATGATTGTTGGCATTTGGATTGCAAAGGAGATCATCCGTGACCTGGAGATGACCGATATTGAGTTTTGTGTACAAGGACAACATGGTTACTGGGCGAATCTTAGAGTGGAACTAGACTTACATTCTAGGATCAAGGAAGCTCAGAAGGACGATGGTGAGATTTGGGCTATCATTCAGAACCTTGATCAGCAGACGGAGTTTCGTGTTGATGATGACGGTATCTTATGGCAGGGCACTAGACTAGTTATTCCAAATGACTCTACACTCAAGGAAATTGTGTTGACTGAAGCTCATAGCTCTCTATTTACCATACATCCTGGTTCCACCAAGATGTACCACGACATCAAGTAGCATTTCTGGTTGAGTGGTATGAAGCAGAATGTTGCCACCTTCATTTCTAAATGTATGATCTGTCAGAAGGTTAAGATCGAACACTAGAGAGCTAGTGGTTTACTTCAACCACTGGATATTCCAGAATGGAAGTGGGACAAAATCTCCATGGATTTTGTTACTAGTATTCTGGTGACGCAGAGGAAACACGACGCCATCTGGGTTATTGTTGACAGATTGACCAAATCTGCTCATTTTTTGCCAATCCCCAAGGAGCAACCGGTCAGCAAATTGGCAGACACCTTTCAGAAGGAGATCATGACACTGCATGGCACTCCATCAGAAATCATCTCTGACAGAGATCCCCGTTTCACGTCACGTTTTTGGCGGAGTCTGTAGAAAGCTTGGGGCACCAGACTTAAGCTCAGCACTGCCTTTCATCCTCAGACCGACGGACAGTCGTAGCGTACCATTAAAACATTGGAAGAAATGTTGCGGGCGTGTGCTATAGAATGGACAGGAAGCTGGGACGATTATATCTATCTAGTGGAGTTTGCATAGAACAACAGTTGGCACGCTAGCATCAAGTGTGCACCGTTTGAGATGTTGTATGGTAGGAAGTGTCGCACCCCAATCTGCTGGGATCTGGTGGGCGAATGACTGATTGAGGGTCCAGAGATGATTGAGTTAACTAATAGGAAGGTCGCTGTCGCCAAGGTAAAGCTTCAGGAAGCTCGTGCTCGCCAGAAGAGCTATGCTGATAAGCGTCGTAGAGATGTATCTTTCAACGTAGGTGAACACGTTTTCCTCAAGGTATCACCTGCACGAATAGTTAAGCGTTTTGGAAACAGAGGGAAGCTCAGTCCTCGCTTCATCGGACCGTTCGACATCATTGGACGTGTTAGTGAAGTGTCATATTCATAACTAGGTTTTCACTTAGTTATGGAAGTTCGTTAAACCGATCTTTTCGAATTGATTTCCGGTTAAAAGTGCGACTCAGTCGTTTTTTGTGGAAAAATAAATGGTTTGTTTGATTATCTATTTTAAACTAAAAGCAAAGATTAAAATGTCGTTGAATAAAATAAAAGCTTTTAAAAATTAAACTAAAAATTACTAGAAAAACACTTGGTAAAAATAGAGATTTCGGGAAGCGTGCAATTTTTGGAAATTAAGTCGTAATGAATTTAAAACTTGAAACTTTGTAAAACTAAAAACTTAAACTATCGGAATAATAATAAACCAAATCTGTCGGAATGTAATGCAAGCTTTCGGAATGTAGTGACAATCAAAACCATCGGAATACTAGAAAGTAAATTCTATCGGAATAGTCTTGATCGGAATCCAAAAGCATTAGAATAAATCTATCTGAATGTCAAGTATCGGAATCCAAGGTATCAGAATGATTAAGATATGAGCTATCGGAATCCAAGGTTTTCTGTCAGAATGTTGCTAACAAAAATTGGGCAGCGTTTCGTCTTAAAGTAACCTTAAGACCCGTCGCAATGTACGATCGCAATGAGCGATCGAAATCACGATCGGAATAAGGGGGAAAAACACTTGATCGCAAAGTAAAACCTTAAAAGTTATTGCTATCACACTGAAACCGTCGGAATGTAGCGTTGGAATGAGTAAACCCCTAAGATTGCGATGAAGCACAAATTAATCGAAAAATGAAGATAAGCTAAAAACTCAATAAGCACTAATAAGCAAATACAAATAAGCACATGTTCAAACCTTAACCAAATCAAAACAAGCATAAAATTTAAAACTTTTCTTATAAAACACGAAATAAACAAACTTTTATAAATCAAACTTTAAAAAGACTAAATTTTTAATAAAACTTAAAAGACAATAAGCTATATATACGAAATAAGCCAATAAGCACAACAAGCTTAAAGCTTAAACCGTATAAAAACTTAGTAAGGAACAAAAAGATAAACTTTTTAGTCACAAAAACATCAAAATCAAACACGAATCAAGAACATTTCGGATCAAAGATAAATCAAAATCAAGAAAGGTAGAAGAAGATTAAAAATTAAAAGCTTAAACTTGAACTTTTGATTAATGAATTCCAAATACAAGGATGAAAATAAAGCTTAAACTAAAGAAAGAAAAGATTAAGTGTTAGTGAGAGAAAGTTAAACACTTTCTCTCTCTAGAATGAAAAACTACAAAAAGGAAAATAAACTAGCTAACACTCTCCTAATGTGTCATTAGGAGGGTATTTATAGGAGGAGGGGAGTGCATGTGTGATTCCTTCTTTCTTTCTTTTCGACTCGATTTAAATTATTTATCTTTGTCGACGTCGTCTCGGGATTTGTCTATATAAATTGAACTTGTCTTATAATTTCCTTCTTCTATTAGACTTGAGTTCTTCGACTTCATTAAACTTCCGTCTTTAGACTTTTTCTTCGATAAATCTTCAGAATAGGCCTTGGACTTCCGTTCTTTTTACATTCTTGATCTTTTGACTTCGTCTTTTGTCTTTTTCTTCGATAAAAGCCCGTGATAGCCCGTGTTTTCTTCCTTTTTCATATTTTTATCTTGAAACACAATAAAAACACAAACCACGCATAATTCCGACTTTTACGACATAAAATACACGTTTTGGTCTTGTTATTATTGGAAATAAGTGGTAAAAAGGATAAGTGTTTTCACACTTATTACATATCGTTTAGCGTTACCCGCCTCAACTATCACACGTTCACAACGTGTTCCATGTGTCTTCACTCAGAGGATACAACTATCACCCCGTTCATGTTGTTTAGTATCCGCTTGATCAGATTCGAGAGGATCTTTCATATGTCGAAGAACCCGAGAGAGTTCTTGAACGACAAGATCGTGTCATGCGGAGGAAGACGACCCCATTCGTAAAAATCCTCTAGAGGGATCATCCTGAGTGGGGAGACACTTGGGAGACGGAGGAGTCTATACGGACTTCTTACCCTCATTTCCAGTTCTGATTCGCGTATGTTCTCTTTCAGTTACGTTTTCTCTAATTCGAGGACGAATTATTCTTTTAGAGGGGAAGAGTTGTAAAACCCGCATTAAAATATCATGAATAGTAAATACGATAAAATTAAAACTTTCCATTTATAATATATTACACGTGTCACGACATTAAATAACATGTACTTACGTATATTATAAATGTGTTTACGATCATGACATATTAATTCACGATAATTAAAACACGAACGTACACGTATATTTTGTTAACATAGAAAAGCTACGGTTTTGCTTGGTGGGCTCCATGTGGCCGCGGCACTAAGACAAGAGAAAGGAAGAATGGGCCTTTTGGCCCATGACCCAATACTAATACATGTTTAATGAAAACTCAAGGGATTTACATAATATAGTTTTTATTAAAAACAAGAAAACCCTAGTCTCTCCTCTCTCTCTCTTGCCGCCGGATATTAACAACACCAAGGGGTGTTCAGGTCGATTTTGATCTTTGATTTTGTGTGTACGTGTTCGTGTTCATTAGTTTTAATCATTCACACATTCGTATTATCCTTCAAGGCGGAGTAGGTTCTTCAGCGTTTCCGTTAGCTTCTACTGGACACAAGTTACAGATTTTATGTCCTTTAGTAAAGACACTCTCTTTCTTTATTAGGATTTCCCGTATGCAGCCAACTGTTTTCCCAGTAGTTACAGATATAAATGCTTATTTTTTATTATTTACGTTATCCATATACATGCATGCTAGTTTCACCTAGTTATGGAGGTACCATAACCATAACACTGGAGGCACCAGTGTTATGACTTCACTATGGTGGAGTGATAGCTCGTGGCGTCCCTTCAGTTTATTTGGCCTTTATTATTATCATGTGGGGCATATGGGTGCATCCTAGTTATAGTGTCAGTCAGGATTTCATGGTGAATGTGGTGTGTGCCTTGCATCCTTCACAAGGAGCTGATCCCTCCTACCTATACCATATTAATTAGAGGCATCTCCTCTAATTGCATGACGAGGTCACCCCTCCAAGTATTCATGCATGTTGTTTACCTCATTACCAATATTAGCTTTTGGTACATTAAACTAATACAGATTTTCATAAGTAAACATAAGCTATGTTTTCAGAACTAAAACCAGTAAACATGTTATACGTCTAGGTTTCCCAGGACTTATTCATTTCCGCTTCCATTCATGCTTTGTATACTCTTTATATTCTTTAATTACTCTATGTTTCCATGCTTTATTGTATATCCGTGCACTGGGCGTTATGCTTAGCCGTTTTCCATTTCCATGTTCCCAAACAGCAGGTACCCAAGGTCGCAAGTAGGATCTCTAGAGTATGTGCATTCGGATGGAAGCTATCCAGCCTTCTATATCTTATGCATTTATCATACTTTATCTTACTTTATTTCATGTTGGACATTGTTTAGTCCATTCCTTTACAGTACTTATATTTGCTTGTTTTGAGTTACTTGGACTACCGATGTTTGTTTCCTGTATTTCCTTTTAT
Source organism: Glebionis coronaria (assembly GCA_025667525.1). Taxonomy (NCBI): domain Eukaryota; kingdom Viridiplantae; phylum Streptophyta; class Magnoliopsida; order Asterales; family Asteraceae; genus Glebionis; species Glebionis coronaria. The sequence continues at coordinate 288,356,434 of CM046880.1, read as the reverse complement.
GGTCATGAATGTTTAGACATTTACCTTGCATGCTTTGATGACACGCCATATATTACTGTGATATTCCATTTTACCAAACAGGGTGTTACATTATTATTTCATACTTCACAAACTTCATACTTCTAGGCTTTCTTGCCTTTATTCCCTTTTTATTTCTCTTTTCATTTTTTTATGTACCAACAAACATTGGGGGTAATGTTTCTTCCCCCATACTTATGATCTACTATACTTCCTCGCAACATGGTTTCTAACAACATATCGTAATCTTTAAACATTGAATCTTAATGTTTTCTCTTTTATTTTTGCATCTGTATCATTTAAAATACATTTTATCATACAAGTATTATCCCACTGTGGTCTCGTAAAGCTTACCAAGCACAAGTTCTATAAATTAAACTAATCTTGGCATACTTACAAATAGATTTAAAATATAGAAATGTATATGATATATAGGCTAGAAATCCTCACAATTCTGGTTATGCTTTTATGCAAGTAACGTTATCAATTTCGAGTCAAATGACATTTCAATTACTAGAATTATAAATCTTTCTAACATAACTCTTTTTTAGCAAAAACTTAAAATTTTCAAAAATCCACTAGAAAAAGTGTGGCGCACATTTGAAATGTGCGACGCACTTCTGGTCACAGAATACACAGAAAATTTTCAACTTAAAACGCAATTATTTTCATCGTATCGCCCCTCCCCCCCCCCCCCCCCCCCCTCCATACTTATTATTAGCATTGTCACTAATGCTAAACATAAGGTAAAATTAAAATAGATAAAAATAAGAGTAATGCTCCCCTTTTATTCCAACTCGTGAACGAAGCCGAAATCTTCAATCTTCGCCTTTATTAGGCACCGACTCGCTTATTTTCTGCGTTTAACACAAACAATATATACAAAAACATATTTCACATAAAATAGAAAATAAAAATCCACACACAGAGTTTAAAAATATCCTAAATGCCAACAAAGGCATATTACACAACCAAATGTAATAATCCTAATAATTGTTTAAAATTGTTTATGACCACATAAAGTCACAAACTTGAGGCATCACATATCCTCTTCCGTATCTTCTTGGTGGTGGGCTTGTGATGGGTAAAAATGAGGTGGATACGGTGGAGGTCGTTGAGTATAGTAGAATGGCTCATGGTGATATCCGGGCGGTTCATACGGTCCACTCATTGGTACATTATATTGCTCCACCATCCTCTCAAAAACTGGAGCGTATCTATCGATACTATAACATTGGCACTCCATCATAAACCCAAGTTTATCTTGCCTAATCTCCATCTGTCTCATCCTATCCCACACATCTTGAAGTGTTGCACGAGGAGCTCTCGGCATATTCACACGTGGTGCTCTCGTTGGTGCATCTTCTCGCGTCAACCTTCCATTCTCTGCAATTAAATCTCTCAAAATATATTTGTCAATACTGTCACAAATGATTGGTGGACTAAGACTACCCATAACATCATCGGTCAAAAGTCTCATCTTACTGACTAGTCTAGTCAAAAATTGCCCACACACAATCATGCTACTTTCTTGACTTCCATGACCTTTCCTTTTCATCCATTTAGCAATTACCCAAGCCACATTATCGTATTGTTTAGGGTTCTTGTCCCTAAACATGCTCAACAACCACAAATAATTCTTTTGAACCTTATCATACCACGTGGTTCTTTGACAAACCGCATAGGCAATCATCTTTTGAAGTACCCTCAAAAGTGGACTAGAGATTCTAGTAGTTGAGCTCCTAGACAAGATCAATGGTTCCTCATCTGGATAAATGATTGCCGAATATTCCCTAGCATTGAAGTTACGATCATCAAGCAAACCTCCTTGAAAATATACCTCAAATCCGTCCTCTTCTCGCTCCTCTCGAGTATACAACTCTAAATATTTAGAAAACTCCTTCAAATTCAAAGCATGACCTCTAACACATAGACGAAAACTCAAAATTTTCTTAGTTCCAACTCATCACTATCAACATCCTCATTAAAATTGAAAGTAGAGAAAAACTCAAGACAAAGTTCCACATCAATTTTCTCCCTACAAGTAAAAGCACGAACCCAAGCATTCGATCTAAATAACACTTCGTCTCCTCCAGCTTCTATCACAATAATCGAAAGCATCTCCCTAATTTGGGCTTCACAACCAAGATCGTTCAAAACTCCAAAGTCAACAACACTAGGTGCAAAGGTTTGTTTTGGTAGTAGAAGGCTTAAAGCATTATTGTAAACATTTTTATCATTAGCGTTACACCCAGGCCAACTCAGAAATGGGTGACTAGGAACTCCCATATGTGCGGCACTTGCTGATTCGATAGGCTACCTTTTCTTACTTCGGCTCGATGAACCGGTCTCGTAATTTCAAGAACATGTGTTCTGCAAAATTTCTCACACAAACAAACATATATCACTGTTAGATAAGCATTAGGGGTCAACGGTCTCCCTACGTGAGGTCTACAAACCTTCTGTTTATTTTCTGACAATAAGTGTGGCGCACAATTGTGATGTGCGGCGTACTTTCTGGGTAAAATCTGCACAAGTGTGGCGCACAAAGTGAAATGTGTGGCGCACAATCTGGGCGAACTAGCAAATGTCGGGGTAACTAAAATTTTAACCAAATCTGCGAATAATTGGTTCCAAATTAACACAAAGGGAAAGAATCGAACACTAAACCAATCCCAATTCATTCTAATCTACGACATTGCTCAATCAATGTTTCAATTTAAAAACCCTCATTTTTATTTTTATGATTTTCAATTTTTATCCTATAATCAAAATCTAATCTTATAATTATCTTATTCCCTATCTATGCATCTAATTAAATTCGATAGAATTACTAGGAACCCTAATAAAAATCAATAAAAAATTACAACTAATAAAGAAAAATAATTCTTAATTAAAGATAAAAACCTACTCTAGGCATGATTCGGAATGTAAATTGGAGTAAAAATCGACTCAAAAATGTTTTTGGTGAAGATCCTATAAAGAACCGTCAATTTTTATGTTTGGTGTGTTTTTGGTTTTGTTTGGAATGAGAAAAAATAAAAGTTATACAAAATTATCGTGTAGAAGTGCGACGCACTTTCTGAAATGTGCGGCGCACATCCTACGCTATCAGAAAATAGTATATAATTTTTATGTACAAATGACACAATTTCAAAGAAAATTCCTCCAATTCATTCGATTCATTCTAAAAAGAAAAAGATAACTAAGGGTAACATTCCCTTCTTCAAAGACTATCCTAAAACATTTAGGACTCTAGACTATGGCATAAGTTTTATTGATTTATTTACATACAAAATAAAAAAAGTAACTAGGAGACAATGGTGCACTTCTCTCCTCTTCCATGATTTAGTTATAGCAAAAGTTCAGAGGTGACATTATATCACTCTTTTGGTAACGTCCCGATACTTCTCTATTAGTGTCTTTCGTCTCGTACACTTTCTCGTACCTCTTTCCACAGGGATCAATAATGGTCATGGCAACATGCCATTCACTATCTCATTCATTAGCAATGTTCTCAAATTCTCTCTTGTTCCCCACTTGTCAATCTTTATATTTTAATGAAACGGGAAGTGCTCCAAGCATTCCCACAATCTTCTTATACACAAATTTGTCAAAGAATGGGTTGTGGTAGCTCCTCTCATTCAATGAGCCATCCAAATTATCTTCCGGTTTTGTCCATGGTCGCAAATTTGGTCCATAAATGGGCATATCATATCCATCTCTTTTCATGGTATAGTACTTGTCATCTTCATGATCACTATCATCATGTTTCTTATCTTTGAGAATAGTATAATTTTAATGGACAAATCCATCAAAGATAGACAAGATAGCCTTTCCCGCGTCTACATTTGCATCAATAGTATGCAAAAATCTCCTTCCAACAACTAGTTGAATGTCTCGATCAAGTAGCATGAGATCAGCTAGTAATGTAGTTGTACCAACTTGGCAAAGAACGCCAAGAAATCGTCCAAATCCCTCCGCGTAGGAGTGATCAAGCATTTTGATATGGTCAAACCTTTTTCTGACACAACCAACATCTAAGTGTTTGAATATTCCATATAGCATAACATTGACATTCGACCCGGTATCGACTAAAGCATTGTAAGTGACTTTACCCTCCAACCTTAATGGTAAAAGTAGCCCGGATCTTTATTTTCAAGCATCAATTTGGTCCATAAATGGGCATACCATATCCATCTCTTTTCACGGTATAGTACTTGTCATCTTCATGATCACTATCATCATGTTTCTTATCTCTGAGAATAGTATAATTTTAATGGACAAATCCATCAAAGATAGACATGATAGCCTTTCCCACATATACATTTGCATCAATAGTATGCAAAAACCTCCTTCCAACAACTAGTTGAATATCTCGATCAAGTAGCATGAGATCGGCTAGTAATGTAGTTGTACCAACTTGGCAAAGAACGCCAAGAAATCGTCCAAATCCCTCCGTGTAGGAGTGATCAAGCATTTTGATATGGTCAAACCTTTGTTTGACACAACCAACATCTAAGTGTTTGAATATTCCATATAGCATAACATTAACATTCGACCCGGTATCGATTAGAGCATTGTAAGTGACTTTACCCTCCAACCTTAATGGTAAAAGTAGCCCGGATCTTCTTTTTCAAGCGTCACTTTATTTTCACGAAGCATTTGAATAGCTACATCTTCATACTCTAGTGTTACGCCATCTTCAACTTTCAACTTATCGAGCAAAACTCCATCAACAATCATCTTGTATTTGTCACTATATATTAGAGTTTAAATAATAGGACGGTTCATTTTAAGCAACATGACTCTTTCTTGAATATCTTTTTGTAATTCCTCCATTGACAATTCTTCTATAGTCAACGACTTGTTAATGGTGAGTGAAGGACCTTCACCATTGTAGTTCAACTTGTAAGTGTGAGCGGGTTTCTTTCCTTTATTTCTTTTGTTTTTGCCCATACTACAAACAAATTAAGGAGCATCTAATCCTTCGAGATCAACGAGTGGCAAATCATCAAAATTGATATTGTCAAGCAAAGTATCTATCTCCCTAAAATCCAAACTTTCGTGAACCTTTGGCCAGAAAGTTAGTAAGCCACAAGTAATATCAATGTGTGCATTGGCAACTTTAAGAATGATCTCCCAAATATTACACATGGTTCACAATCATCTTCCTCTAGATTCACAAAGAAATAAACGAAATACAATTCGTCCTTAAGCATGACAATGAGTTTTTTGTCTATCTCCTTGTCTCCATTTTGGTGTGTTTTGTAAGTTAAGCCAAGCTCAATTATAAATTCATTGCTGATCAAACTTCTTTCCATATCTAAATCTCCTTGTCCATCATAAGCAAATTTCCCTTCAACATGGCAAGGCATCAAATATTTCTCACTAGACATCAATTCCTTCATTCTAAAGAAAGTCATAACCTTTTGGATACCACTGTCGGTTGAGTCTTTACACTAAGAACCTGTCCAATCTCCTTCCGATTCAATTTTGTCATTGAAACTTACATGCTCATCCACTCCTAAGCATAGTCTACACAAGCTAGTATTCAGGTCCATTTCAATCTTTAAACAACAACACATCAAAAGAAACATTAGTATATTACTGACATAAAATTCAAATGATATTTCATACCCTAAAGTTCTCAGGCAACACTTCAAAATCAGCAAACATTTCAATTTGATCAAGTAATAGGCTGTTTTAGCCTTCTGGATTTCCACTTGTGCGGCACACACTTGAGAAGTGCGGCGCACTTTTGCGCGACAAAGAATATCCGGCGCACATCTGGGACGTGCGTCGCACTTTCTGTGACCAGAATCATTTTTGACAATGACACAACCTGTAACCGATCAATCCAAGTTATTAAGCATCTCGATTTTCTCCATAAGTAATCAAACAAAGACATCATGACTAAGTTTGGTACATTTTTCGTGATATGACTATTTTTTTGTTTTCACTTATTTTCTCATTTTGTTGTATTTTTTTTGTGACTAAAAATTTAGAAAAATTACTAAAAATCATAATAAATAGCAAACAAGACATACCAAAGCAAATTATACTACTAAGGAGCAAACTAAATAAATAATTAAAAACTGAAAGCAAATATTTTTGTTTTTTCTTAAGTGTAATATGAACAAACACACAAGTCCAAAGAGCATAAGTACACACAAAGAAATTTTCATGTTTTCAGCAGTGAGTGTTCAGAGTAAAAGGTTTTGGTCGTGTTTTAGAATCTTTTCAATGAACATTGTTACAAATTCGACAAGAAGTGCGGCGCACTTTTGAAATGTGCGGCGTACTTTTGTATTTTTCTTTAAAAAAACTTTTTCAAATTGCCAGAAATCTGTACGGCGTGTTTAGAATTTTTTTGTTAACAAAGTATCTCATAAAGTTTAACAACTTAACAAAGCAATCCCCAGCAGCGGCGCCAAATACTTGATGATGCGTTTTACAAGTCTTAAATTTATATTCCTAAAGGTTACCCAACAATTGACTTAAACACAAAAACGGGCAAGTATACCCTTCATGTATAGTATAGTATTACGGTAAGTCCAGATCGTTCTACAGGATTGGTGTTATAAGGTCAAAAAATTATCTCTAGAGTGTCACAAGTTCTAGAAATTACACTTTATCAAATGATTAAAAAGGTGCGTTTGGTTAAGGCTACAAACATGGAATAGATAGATAGCAAAGAGGGATATAAGCACATAAACAATGTAAGACAATATGCTGATTACTAGACGTACATAAAATATCTAATCAGTATAACAAAAAATCCTTTCGACATATAGATCAAGTTATACCAAAAGCATTAAGAATAGTTTATGTGGGTTTCAGTAATTAAAGCACTCGTTGAGCCAAACCCTCTCGAGCATATGACAAAGCATTAAACAAAATTATGCAAGAGTTGTTATGTATTTTATTCCACCAATTTTTATAAGGCGAATAGCAAGATCAATTGACTAGATGACATGAAATCCATTCAATCATATAAGTATTATTTATAATCATGAATGAACCAAATACATAACAATGATAAAAAATAATAATAGTATCGAGTACAAAAACAAATCAACCATGCTTATAATCACGAACCAGGGAGAAAGTGCACCGCATAAAACTAATTGTGCGCCGCACTTCGTCCCAGTGGAGCTATTTTTCTGTCTATCATTAGGTTGTAAACACCTTAACCAAATACACAAGTCTCTACTCCATAATAACAATAATAACAAACATCTCAATAAGTTGTAAATTAAAAGTAATAACAAACATGATTAAGATGATAATTATACCCAAAAAATGTAATCAATATATTTCCCCAAAAGTGTAAGTCTTGATTCAACTATTACAAGCAATCAACCAATATTCTGAGTCCTCCTTGCTACCGCAATACCAAGCATGAACTAACTAAAGTTCACCTTGAACCAAGTATGACTAATAACAATGATTAAGGATTGGATAATCCTTGATTCCTTTTAACATTTTTGTAACAATGGAGATGGAGTTGTGGGATATATGGATGGCGAGGGATATGGTTTATTATATAATCCCCAAAAACATAGGTTGTTACTCTACAAAGTATGCCAAAATTTTCCCATGAATGCCATGCATAATTGCACTTAATTTTATAACTGCACCTCAAAGTGCACCGCACAATTGAAAAGTGTATCGTACTTTGGCTAGTTCTCCAAATTCTATTCCATGTAAATGTGCGCCGCACAATTGAGAAGTACGTCGCAATTTGTCCTTTTCCAGCTTTATTTATTTTTTAGTCCTTTTCTTCTCCTTCCTTCCATTTCCTTCTCCATAGTTTTATTCTTCTCCATAGTTTTATTCTTCTCCTATAATCAATTATAGACTAAATTAGTAGTAAGTCAAAACATATTTTATTTAATTACATAGCAAACAAGGACAAATACATCATTACAAACATGTATATATATAAGGGGTTATCAGAGTCCAGAGATTTTGAGCCATTAGAGTTAAAGTTCTCAAACCGACTTCATCAATCTTTTCTTAGCCTTTTTGGTGGAGTCATTACCACCAAATCTTAATACAAAGACATCAAACATAGAATTAGCATCTGCATGTTTCTGTAAAGCTATGTTTATTGGGTATAGCTAATATAATTATACTTTTTTCCATTATATCATTCGACCTTTTCTTCTTTTCATTGGAAGTTAATTTAACTACTTTGCCATCAGATGTATTAGTAATATATTTGGTATAATAATTTTCAAAAGCAATAACCTCACATAGATCCTAGTTATACATATGAACAAACTAAGTAAACATAAACTACCATTCTTCAAAGTCTCCTTGTTTGAAGACATGAACTTTGTTCATGGTGTTTGGTTGAGTTGGTTATGAATCCATCTCTTTGATTGTTGAATGAGTCTTCTGTAATCTTTAAGATCAAAGCTTCTCAACAAGCTCTGATACCACTTATTGATCCCTCCTGATCGTTTTAATCTAGCTTGTAGATTTAGACTGTGTAGAGTAATGTCTATATAGTCTTTGTAGAAACTTTGTTTAGATAAAAAAAGAGTATGCATAATCGACTCTTTGATATAATGAAGATTATGAAGGATTGGTGTATGAACAAAGAAAGAATTATGCTACAAAATAGAAGATCATACAAGTACTCTACATAAGTACGAGGAGCTCACAAAATCAAGAATATCCGTATTCAAGAGGTTCCAGTATTTCTTAAAAATCGCAAAAGTAAAACCGTCTAGGCCGGGGGCTTTGTTACCAATAAATCCCAAATAGCCAATTTAACTTCATCAAGAGAGATATGTGATATTTGTGTTTTTGTATACAATTCTTAAGAAAGACGAGTATAAATGCGGCAAGTATTAAGTTATACGTTTTAGGAAAAACGTAAAACCGAATAAATGCGGGTTCGTTCTCGAAGGAGGTGTGTGTATTAATGTTCCAATATAAATGAAATCAAGTTTGGATTAGTGACGTTTTTGGTTTAGAAGAGAAAAAGTAAAGACGAGCTACGACTACGATTACACTACGACGTAATGACGTAAAACGATGACGTAAATACGTAAAACGTGACGAAATTAAAAATTAAACCTAAAAATTAATTAAAAGTGAAAACTAAGTCTAAAATAATATAAATAAGAATAAAAATCCAACAAATATATTTTAAAACCTTTTATTAATTAAATATTCAATTTTAAATGCTAATTAAAGCCCTAAAATTAAATATAATTAACAAAATGTCCAAAATATAATTTTATTGAACAAATAAGTTACTTATATTATTTAAAGACTGAAAAGTATTTTTCCTAAATTTTCAAAACTATTTTTCTATTTTTAAAACACTTAAAACTATTTTTAGACTAAAATAATCATAAAAATTAATAAAATAATGCCAAAAATAATTTGACAATTTTGAAAAATCCTAAATTATACTAATGAACAGTAGAAAATGGAAAAAGTTTGAAAAATGTAAAATTTTTCACTAAAAGACAAAACAGTTTAATAAATAAACCCTAATTATACTAAATTAATTATAAAAAATGATTAAAAAAGTGAACAGTGAAATATTTTTAAACTAAAAATCTTAAATTAATTTTCTAAATATAATAAAAATTTTAAAAGTGAAAAATATAACTTTTCTGCACTAAAAGACAAAAACAGAATAATAAAAAGTAAATAAAAATAGCTATTTAATGTGAAAAATACTAAATGAACAGTAATATAAAAATTAAATAAACAGAAAAATCAGAAATTAAAAAAGAAAAATAATGGAAAAAGTTTCAAAGTCTAACTCCTAGTTTGAGGCACTAAAGACAAAAATTACAAAACCTGAAAGTGACACTTGTGGACTTTTGTCCTTTTGCACAGCAGGGGAAACAAATGTGCTACCAGTGGGAACTTGGTTCCCACTGCTAGTTATAAAATTGTGACAGAAAATGGATTAGCTTAGGAAAGCTTTTTTGATGGCTTTTTCTTGGATACAAGGGCACCCCCACAACCAGTTGGGTCGTGGGGAGTCAATAATACAAGAAAAAGGGCAAGTTCCAACACAAAATCACACACCAAATGCACAATACAGTTACTGTAAATGGGCCTATGGGGCTGTGGAGTTTTTTGCTGGTGCAATGTGCACAAAGACGAATTTTAAAAGCTCCAAACTTGCATACAAGCTATCCAATTAACATGCAACTGATCTAAAATCCTAGATTAACAATATTTCTAATAGGCTACAAGATTTCAAGGCAATTTACTCTAAAATGAACACAGAAAATGGACTTTCTGTTTTTAAGCTCTATTAACCAAATTTTCACTTGCAACTTCCTTTAAAACTTGACCCAACTAGCAACTAACTATGTGAAACACTTTCAAAGACCTAAAGTAACATGTCTAGGCAGATTTAAGGCAAGAAGTGTGTCAATCTTCTATATTAAAACCTTAACTCAAACACCCCTTTAAAATCAGAAAATGAACTTTATCCAACTAAATGCTATTCAAATCAACCTAAACTAATTACTAGCACTTAAACCTGAACAAGAGACATAATTTAACAGATAAGAACAGATAAAACATCATAAAAACATATACTACACAAAATCATGTAACTTGCATAAAAATCACAAAATCACTTAAGTAGGGTTCAAGCCTTTTGACCTGGCTGAGTGCCTTCTACTTGGGCTCTTGAGAGCTTATGGAAGCTAATGAATATGTAGAGAAGCCCTGTTGGTAGGTCTACGACAGACCTAGGGCATATATGTCTTCACAGATGAAAAAAATGAAAGAAAGAAATGATGGAATGATGGATCTTGTTTGTTTTTGGTACCTGCACAACACCACAAATCCAAGAACAAACTCCAAGTACCAAGAGACTACAAGCTGTTAGCTTGTAGCTTTTGGTACAGTAAAAAAATGAGAATAAAAAGATGATAAAAGATTTTGGAAAATCTTTGAAGAAACTTGGAAAACCAATCTTTTGAAACCAAACTCTAACTACTGAAATCACCCTTCCAAACTCACCAACCAACACTCATGCTTTCACTTTCACTTCCACATGAGTTTGGTTGTGAGATTTTAAAAACAAGGACTTAGCAAAACTTTCTGAAGAATGAAAACTTTTGGAAAACTTGAACTAATTTGCAAGATAATATAAATATTTAACTAAGAAAAACAGATAAAGAGGAACTCAGTATTATGCAATATTAAAAACCTTTCATTGTCATTAATAAATTTTGAAAATTACATAAAAACTAGAACAAAGAAGAGAGTCACAAGTCGACATCTCTTTATACTATTATCTAGAAAACATAAAAGAGAAAACCCTAGTAGCTAAAATTCCAAGTCTGCCCTTGATGAGTTTGAACTTGGTCATGGTCAAATGGCCATCTTGTGAGCTTTGTACTTGATACAGTTGGAATCTTAAATCTTGATCGTTTAATATTTCTTTGGGATGAAGAAATTCATGTGGAACGTTAGATTTCTGCTGTGATTCTCTTATTTCCATAATAGGGGTGACAGGGGAGTCGTGTGGGGGCCACTTGGGTCACGTGGTGGGGATTTTGATAAGTGGGTTTTGGGTAAGAGATGGTTAATCAGTGTTCTGGAAGGTTTGGGTTAAAAACCCTTTGGTTTGAGTGGTATATGGGATTAGGGTTTATGGGAAGGATTAGGGGGATTAGTGGGTGGTGATGGTGAACAGTGGAAGTTAAGAGGGAAAATCGGATGTTAATAAACGATTTAAATCGTTTAATAAATATTTGGTTTATTAAGTGGGGGTTTGACCAGGTTGACTGGTGAAGTGGCAAGGGGTGGTGATGTGTCGTTTGGTGGTTGGAGGAATGGAGGTAGTGGGGTGACGTGGGGAAGGTTAATTGGATGGTGAGGTTTGGCTGTCTGGCCACAATTGGCCCCTATAATCCCCTTATATTGTCACTTTATAATAAAGCAGTCCAAAACCCAAACTCCTTTGTAATGCAAGTTTTCATTTTTAGATATTTGCCACCAAAACTTTTATAAACTTGTCAAAAGGGTATTTCTTGAAATAAATAGATTCTTCAAGGGCCAATCTTGTAATATCTCATCATTTTAGGGACCCAAGTGTAAAATTGAGGATTTACAAGGGTTTAAAATGACAAGTCTTCCAAAGTTGAGGGACCATTCTTGCCAATTCTTCAAACTTCAAGGACTTCAATGGAAAATCATGATTTAGGTCCGGTTCTTTGTGCGACTTCGTTTCCCGTGTTCGTTTTTGCTTTATTCTTGTAATCTTTTGGTGAATTCATGATATCCGTACGTGAAATACACAATGAACAAACATAGGCATATTTTTGGGTATTTTGATGACATTTTAAGCGTTTTAAGCCCGATTTGGACGATGAGACTATGTATAAATACAGTCTCATCAATATGATTCTACAAGAACTCGTTGTTAAGATGACAAATGATAGTATAATGGACCAATAGGGGAAATACCACTTAGGATTCAAGTACATGAAATTTATCTTTAAAACATTGAGGAATAAACCCTTAATATGATACAGATCCCTAATCCAATCGCCATCGTGCATAATACCCTTAATCGGTTGAAATATCCTCTTTTAACTTATCATTCAATGAGTGTACTTGGATTTATTGTCGACTTCAATATCATGTTATCCTTTTGAAATAAATCGAGAGCTTTATGCTTGTCAATTTCATGAAGAAGATAAGAACGCGTTTCACAATAAAAAAAAGTAGCAATACCATCGTCGATTCTTTTCTCTATATCAAATTAACATCAAACATAGCAACTTATTTTTTAGTGTGAATATTATAGTACCATTGTTGATAGATGCTTTAAGAGATCATAAATTTTCATTAAACTTGATGATTCCTCCATCGTTATTATGATTCTTCATAGAATACCACAATGCTTTTAGAACGTCATCAAAACTATCACGACTCAACCACGAGTTATAAAGCTTGAAAGGAATTGTACCAAAATCAGATTTAGATATATGGAAAAGGATAAGGGTATGATCCGACCTAAACCGATCCAAATTCGTGATATAGATATAGGGAAGAATCTCCAAGACTTCATCAGAAATAATAAATCGATTCAATTTACTAAGTTAAGTGCTCGCCGTATTCATCCAAGTGTACAAGCTAGCGGCCTCCAGTGGGAAGATCAATTAAAACTCAAAGATCAATAACAGAGTTAAGATGATCAACTTCAATTTGAGAAAACATAGAAATAAATCTCTATTTTTTTGTTACGAACAACGTCATGTCTCCAAATAAAGTGAACTTCCAATTATGATGATGCATAAAATCCGTAACCCTAGAAAGTCTTAGCTGGATAGTCTTGAGATTCGTAAATATCTATCATAAATCCCTCACCCACCAAGTTTTTCGATTTCCCTCTAACGATAATATAAGCCTCGTCACACCAAATGGTTGCTTTGGTGAAATTATTCGGATCCCACATGATATCAAACCATCCAATCTACCAGGAGTCGTGCTACACACGTAATTAAAATTAAAGTTTCCCCCCATGGTCTTAAGACGAAATATCTCTAAAAAATTTATTTTTTATTCTTGAACCTTGAGAAATGAATGTTACGCTTGAAACATATCTCCTTGGTCCAAACACGTTTTCACTTTTTTTTCATACTAGAACTATTAATAGAGAGAATATTCATTTATCCAGAATATGAAAACCAATTCCATTAATCATACAGTTGAGATATTTCTTACACTCTCTTACACCAAAACCAAGAGTGTTCCTGATCTTAGTGATTATTTATAATTCATGGATGTCTCAAAATCCTTTTATGTCCTTACGAAACATTAGAAAAAGAAACTGAAAACTTATTTGTATTCGAAAAACTCTTTTTCATACGTTCAAAACCAATAGGGCAACATGGATCCAATGCTTCACCTTCCCTAGTCGCGTTAACAACATCATGATTGTTTTCTTTCACAAATTTTATGGATGCTCTATATTATTGACATTTAGACTGTCCATTTGAACTTAAGTTTCTATAAAATCATGTGTCTGTTCATTGAGTTTAACATTCATATAATTCAAATCATTCATTGAGTTAGCTTGAACATAATCTGCAACCTTTTTTATGTCATTCACGTCGATATGGGAAGAAGTATTAAGCAATTCCGTTGTAATATTAGTACTCCAACTACCAGGTTCATGCATATGAACCTCAAAATTCTCCCTATAGACTTCGCCAAGACAGTAGACTCCTCGACTTCAAAAAACATAAATTTACCAAACATACTTTCCACTTTCTTAACAGCATCAATGATATAGAGATGTATCATTTTAGCACACGTAATCATCAAATAACTAGCCTAACCAGTGGTTTCAATCAAGGCTGAATTTTTTCGCACACTCGCACAGTGCTCTCAAGAACGACGGGCCGACCCTGGTTTCTAATTTGATGAAACTAATAATGATTATTACCTAGGTCCAATACAAATGTTGAGCGATATTTTATTTATTCAATGAAGCATTCTTCTTAGGTAGAAATTGAAACGGGTCGCTGAAGCTACTTACTAAAACATGGGTTAGAACTTTTTTAAAATGTTGGTATTATAAGAGCATCTACTATGGTAGGTTTATGAAGAGGTTTGTAAAGTTATGAAGATATTTAAAAACTTGTTAACCATGGTGAAGAACCATTTCATGCTTATGTGACATGAAGAGGTTTATGAACCTAGATCTTTTCATAATTATATGCATTTTATTAATATATTAGGTTTATAAAATTGTCTAAGAATTTTACATAATGAGGATAGGTTAAGGTTCATTAATTAATGTTATGATGCAATTATAAACCTAATAAAAAGTTTACCACAAGAAATGCTCTAAGTAATATATTTAGTAGCTTATTTTATTAACTGTTATTTAAAGTATGTCAATTAAACAAAATTTATTTCTAGAAATAACTCGCTTAGAGCGTTATGTAAGTTCTCTCTTGGAAGCCGAAGCAAAAGTCGTTCATTGGGCTATGACTCACGCACTTAATAGAGGGTACTCCCGTGTTATATTCGAGATAGACTCATTGTGTTTGGTAAACGCTTCATAATAATGTAATCTTGCTATAGATTGCGAGTCTTTATTCAGACATATCATCCTACTCAATCGCTTTCGACGCTTGTAACTGGTCTTTTGCCAAACGAGAAGGAAATTGAGTAGCTCATAACATTGCCTCTTTTGCGCTTAGTTGTTCTTGTGAGGTTAGTTAGACGGTAGTATTCCAAGTTGTGCGACTGTTTGGATGATTGAAGATGTACTCTCATCTAATACTGAATGATATCTATTCTTTTATCAAACTTAAAAAAAAAAATTATACTTTTAAAAAAGTAAATGCGTGACTCGATAAACTCTCATAACTTATGCACCAAGCATGCCATTGTTAGCCCTTGTAAATATAAACATATTGTATTGCCCACAAAAAACTTTACCGAGATACACAAAACCTTTCTCGTTAATTAACATGAATCTCTATATACAAGCGTGTATAGAGAAAGTGCGAAAGGAAACGCTGCCACCGATTGCATTTAATCACGTGTATTCCACAATCTCGCTAACTAAAACTTGTGGTGTTATTTTATTGATTCACCATAGTAATTTATACAGTACGTAGTAGTGATTTGTTGAACAAGTGGATGCAAAATCTCGAACTTATAGCCTTTGGGGAATGCATAATGCTAAGCATTGAAGGAGACAAATAAACAGTTTATTTTACTATTTTTAGTTTCAGATTCTGGTACACCAAATGTACAGAAAAATATTCTAAACAATTTTACAAGTGGGCACATGTACGCAATATGCATATAAATTACAGTATGTTGTTGTTAAGACTTAGAATATACCAAAAGGTACATGCTTAATTCCCTAGTTCAAGGAAATATTGAAATAGTAACCACCACATTCACCAGTTTGGAGATAATAAAAAAATCCAGTCACGGTTGATATGTGTAAGATTTTAAATCGTGAAAGCTGACAAGCAACCACAAGTTAACTACGGAGTATTAAAAAGCCGCCACTTGATCTCCATGGTTACACATGATGCATGAACCACACGGCTTAGGGCGGAGACAAAAAGTGTCACAAAGGTTATGTGACCTAATAGCAAAAAGTGTCAAAAGGTGGCCAGTCGAGTCATGCAAACTTTCTGGCTCCGCTCTTAGGTAGGTCAACCATTTGATACACAGACACGGAGAGCCGATACAGAGTTCTCCAAAAAAAATGACTTAGCGACAGTTTTATACATAAAAGTACTACTACTAAAAATAATCTTTTTGACACTTTAAAAAGTGGGTAATTAATCTCTGGTTAGTGACTACTTGTCATGAAACATATTGTCACAAGCCCAATATATCTACGTGTGTCACTAAGGTACGTCTTTACCGACACCATCTTCAGTTCTTGGCCAGGTGAAAGACATAAAGATACGTCTTCTTTTGTTTGTGATTTTGACACCTTTTTTAGTCTTTAGTCTTCGACACTTTCTGAAATTCTCTAAACTCTTGTGACCGTGACTTTATGCAATGTCCGTAATGACAACATTCTTGTAGTGAAATAATTTAACTAAAAGAACTTAAACATACTTGAAACCTTATGCAAATTAGAACCCTCAACTCAACGAGATCAGTTAAATAACATATAATACCGGTATGAATCGTTTTGCACCCTCAAAAATTTAATTATAATCAGGGTGAATTCATACGGAAATTAGCACGGAATATATCATATTTCAGGTTAGTAAAGGTAAATTTTGTAAAATGTGTTTTTATCGACAGTGTAACACACATTTTTATCTAATATGCGACAGCTTTATTACTATAATAATCATAAAAAAAATTGTGTAAGAAGCTATTACTATATTTGTCCCACTTTTATAGTACTCATTACTATTTTAATTTGTCTCAAAGTATTGTCCACTTTTTTAAATAAAAAGCTTGAATTAATTAATTTTTCAATTTTACTCATGTCATTAAATTCTTGAGAAAACTATTAGTGTAGTCAAATGGTAAGTTTGTCTTTTAAAACATAAAATGTCTTCATTCATTGAATATATCATAAATTACAAAAATTTTGTTAAGAGACTATTAAAATGGGACGAAAAGAATATAAATATTCAGTCCGCATCTCATTATATCACTTCATTCTATACATTTAATAGTTGTATTAGAACAAGTTTTTATACCCGCGCTTCGCAACAGCGTGTTTTTTATACATCGATTTTTAGAATAGAATTGTACACTACAAAGTATAAAGTATAAAGCATGCAACCTTTCTTTTTTATAATGGTTAGGAAAATCAACATAGTAGATGTTCAATATACATTAAAAGCTTTTGAACCAATGATCTAAAACACAATTTACAAATAAAAGTCGATACTTATATACACGGATCTGTAAAAACATGAACTCCAATCCAATTTCAACTCGCTCTTATGGTAAACATGAGATGATTAGTTCTTTTGTTATGTTGCCCATTTTGTTATAGTACCTGATAACCTGGATCCAAATAAGAAAAGATACTATGGAAGAGTTAAACAGCCCATTATTCCCACATGGGAAAAGTAGTAAAGCTAACTTCTGATAAAAGGTGTTTCTTTGCATACTACTACTCAATGGAACAAAATGAACCAATAGAGTAACGGGTATGGGCCCTTTTTACCTCTCAAAAAATATAAAAAAGAAGTCATGAATAATTAGTGTCGTTTAAGCAGTAAAAGAAATGAATAATAATACTCATAATTTTTAATTTCCATATGTGTATACAAATAAAAAACTACTAGCAGGGTACTCGCGCGATGCGGCGGCGGATACCCTGTGATTAAATTCTTCGGTGTTATAATTCGTATTTTTTATTATAATTTCTGATTCAATAGTTTTCATCTAAAAACATGTTCTAAAAACGTAATTTCAATCGAGGGATATTATTACTTTTAACATTATATGTAATATATATATATATATATATATATATATATATATATATATATATATATATATATATATATATATATATATATATATATATATATATATATATATATATATATATATATATATATATATATATATATATATATATATATATATATATATATATATATATATATATATATATATATATATATATATATATATATATATATATATATAGACTAGCGTCATAACCCGCCCAACGGGCGGGGTCGTTTTTATTGTTGTTCCGGAGAATTTATGATTTATGCGTTTTTAGTTTATTGAATTTTTAATTAAGCCTTTAGTATATTTTAGTTATATTTTACGTAAAAATAATGTTAAGTGTATGTTAAAGATAGTTTTTTAAAAATAATTCAGTCCGAATTTTAAATAGAAAATTCTTAATATTTAAAATTTTTAAAAAGTCCGAGTAATATAATGGGTGGTTTGTTTTATAAATATTTCTTAAAAGTACGTTTGTGTATTAGTTATATCTATTGGCAGTGCGATATGTTTTTGTTAAAAGAAAACTTAAACGAAACTAATCTTTGATCGTTTTTAGGTTTGACCCACCTACCGGACTTGTTTATTCTATGCTAATCTTTCGTTGTACTGATATTGGTTTTTTTTAAATACAGCCAAGTAATGTGTTTGGTTTTCAATCTGTTTCTAAAAGTACGTTTGTGTATCCGTTAGTGGATCTCATTTTTGTTTAAAGGAAAGAAAATGGTGTTTTTTGGTTATTTTTTGTGTTTGGTCATCTAATAGGTGTGTTTTATCCCATGTGAATATTTAGTTGTAAAAATGTATGCAGTCGTATCTGTAGGTGAGCAAACCGATTTTCGTTTCAAAATCGTATCAGTTTTTAAACCGCTACAATTTTAGTCAACCGGTCAACCAACCGGTTTGAATTCAATGATTCAGATGTTAACTGGATTGCTTCGGTTAACATGTTTTAAGCGCATCTGTTAGGTTTTAGCCATTTTAACCGGATTGGTTCGGTTTTAATATGTTTTACTGAATCGGTATTTTCACTGATCCTGCCCATATCCTTTCAATTTTAGTCAACTGGGATACCGGTTTAACTTAATGCAAATTAATTTATGATTTGAAAACAGATTCCGATAGATTGGCGAACTCTGCGTAATTGATTTCAAAATAAATTATCTGTAGTTTTAATAAGTTTCAAACTTTTTAGAATTCAGGTATTTATAGGATATATTACAGATTGACAATGACATTCCTTTCTTACAAAATCGGTGTTAAACCAATTTGGTTTATGCCATAATGAGCTTATATAAGCCGATTTTTTTTTAAATAATCCAGAAAAGTTGAGCTTTCGAAACATAAGCACAAAATTAAATAGGCCATAAGTTGGTTATATAAATTTTCGGTTTAAATATTGTTTTTTCAGTATTTTAGTTATTTGCCCATGTGTTACTTATTTTTTGGTTGATAATAATGTATTTTGTTTAATGTTGTGAAGTGCAATTCGTATCGTTGTAGCACGTTACAAAGGGTTGTGTGAAAAAATATAATTTTTCATAGAGTTTAAACTTTATTGGCTAAGTTAGTTTTATAATTCACATGGCATTATGATAGTTGTATATTTTGGGTATTGGAGATTTTGATGTGGTTTATGTTAGTTTTTGATGAATCATTGGTGGATTAAATATTGCTTTTGAGTGTTTTACTTGTTTGTCGGCTCCGTTAGGTGTGTTATGCTTGATAATTATATTTTTGCTTTGTTTTAAGGAGTGTAATATGTATTTGTGCTTTACGTAGCGCGTAACAAAGGGTTTCGTTATAGTTGAAGTAATTGTAAAGGTTAAAATTTATAAGCAATGTTGATGTTGTTTCTATTAGATTGTGAATATTCATAGGAATTTGTGAGAATGTGAAGCTTTAGGATGCGTTTGGTTCACAATATGTTTTGAAAGGAATTGTAATTGGTGAAAGGAATTATAATTTGAATGAATTGTAATTAGAAGATATGTAATGTGTTGTAATTATAATGTGTTAGAATTATAAATGATATATATTCAATCATTGTGTTTGGTTGTTGCCAACGTAATGTAATTCAGTTTATTTTTAAAGATTTAGAATAATAATAATAAATAATAATAATATTAATAAAACAATAAATTAAAATAAAATGTTAATAATTAAAAAAATAAACATATAATAATTAAAAATAAAAATCTAATAAATAATACTAATAATAAATAATTAAATAATAATAATAATAAAATATTATTATAATATTTAATAATATTATTAGTAATATTTAATTAAAAAATAGTAATAAGAATATTTTTAATGATTATTATTTTACTATTATTATTATTATTATTTAATATGTAAATAGTATAATAGATAATAACAATAAAAATGATCATTTTATTTATTATAATTTTTTTAATAAATAAGTTATAAAAAAATAATATTTATATTATTTTGTATTTTTTATATTAATTATTTTATTAATAATTAATAATAATGATTTTAATAATAATAACTATTTTTTATAATAATAAAAATAGTAATAACAATAATTATTATTATTATTTTATAATTATTGTATTATTTATAAATACTGATATTTTAAAGTATAAATATAATAAACGTAATTCAAAACTATCTATTTAACTTCTTATGTAATATGAATTCCATCCATAGATGTAATTGTAATGTGTAAATTACAACTAAAACGCAAACTAAACAAACTACACAATGTAAAACGAATTGTAGTTATTTTCATTATGTGAACAAAACAGTATATTTAATATAATCAAAATACAATTATATCTGATTACAGTGTACCAAACGGGGGGGATAAGTCATGTAAAGGTCAAACAACATCACTTCCTTTTTCTCATTTCCTTTTACAAAGGTCTTGCTTTTTTATTATTTTCTTTTCTTAAACGTAGCTTTCGACTCCCCACTCTTTTCGATCATGCATGATGCGCAACTATATTTGTCATATACTAAATGGTTGCGTATGGTTAAGGAAGATATTTAGATGCACGTATTAAAGTGTCTCATTTGTTTTTGTAGGTTGGATTTCTCTACTTGAGATATGCGGCGGAATCAAGGACATTGTGGGGTTTGAACCATATGTCAAGAATGATGAGGTACTTTCTTTATTTCATGGTTTTACTTTATCATGGCATGTTCGAAGTCACAAGTTCGCAAGTTTTTCAACATTACACATATCAATATATCATGTGTACATCGTGGACCATCTGTATAGGCTATACCTCGAACATGCATATGTTTACATAAGACACCGATATGAGCCCTTATCCCCTTGTACACACATATAGCACATGAGCCTCCTCACCAGCTGCCTCTGAGACAAAGGTCATTATGTTCTCCTGAAAACATCATATCAATGCTATATATATTATGTGGACATCAAGAACAATATACAGTTTAATGATAGCATATAATTTACAGCAGGGGCGGACCTAGCTCATAGCACGGGTATGCACGTGCATACCCTCCGTTTCGACGGGCTAGTGTTAATTTTTAATTTTTTTAATCATATACACGAAGTGCATACCCTTGGAAAGTACTCGAAGAAAAGTGCATACCCTCCGTTGAAATCCTAGATCGCCACTGATTTACAGTAAGGATTTTATAAGTAATATCCGAAAATATAGACTCGAACTCCAATGGCTCAACTTCAACAAAGACCGAGTCAATTCAGACAGAGTCCAAAATGCTACCTTTTGTGGCTTACTGTGAAAAGTTTTGGCTTATATACGCTTATTATGACATAATGAGCTTATATAAGCCGAAAAGTTTTGAAATACGCCACAGAAGTTCAGCATTTGGATACCAAGATTGTCTCACGAGCTGCCAACATCAGGAAGTATAACAACTTATATAAAGAGGTATATATGAAAAACAAAAAACTTACGACAATTTAAAGATAGCTATTTTGTGAAATACTTGGGCCACACATTTGTGTCTAATTATCTGGGTTTTGCAAGCGTAATAATAAGAAACTTTCTACCAAAATGCAATGCCAAAACCATTTAAAACTTTTTCTTAACTGTGTATGTTGTAGACTTCTAAATAAGGAACTGATATTGAAACCGATATAAGGTGTCGAGCCCAAGAGCAAATACCTCAGCACCTAAGGGTTTTTAGCTTTTGGAGATTGCCTTGTTTTTTGTCAAATAGACCTGACCTGTTTCAATCGTTAAAAATTACCCATTTTGAGTCGTGGCCAACCCACCCATAGTGTCATCTAAAAAAAACGATGAACCTTGGTAACTCCATTTGCACGAACCTCAATGGATCGACCACCTTGAACAACTTCCACTGATGCATTTGATACGGGTTCAGTGCATAGGTACTGCAACATATCCTTGGCTTGAAGCCTCCCAAACTCGATATCTGTTGTGTCCATTGTGTCGTTATAATGTGGAAAATGAATTAACAAATGTGTAGAAAAAACTATAAATAATCGGCACGATGGCAACCTGTATGCTTAAAATTCCAAACTAAAGACGTCTCACGAAGCTCAAAGGTAGATCGGTGTTCTTACAGTGAAATACACAAAGACATGCTGAAATCGTCATCATGTTAACTCAAGTTTGGTTAGTAGCAAATCTGTAATTCCCAATAAGGGTATGCACTAAAGGTGGCAAATCCGGCGGGAACAGGTGAAACAGGAAGTTTTTGTATGGCCGTATGGGTCTTGCTTGTTAACATGGAAAACTTTTTTCAAGTTTCTTTGAATCAATTATACTTATTTTGTCATCAGTGTAAAAGAATATTACTTTCGATAATAGTATAAATATTATAAATAACAAAAGGCAGGGTACATTTTAGAATACTTTTATCTGTTTCACCCATTACCTTTTGAGTTGATACTTTTCCAATTATTGTTTGACCCGTCAGAGATAAAATATAATCTAAATTGACCCATTGATAAGTAAATGGTTCGAGATTGTAATCTCTACACTACCTCTACAATAACAAAATGTCAACAGAATTACAATACTCCATAGTATGAACAGCAAAGATGTAATTAAATATGGATGGATAGACAATACCTTAACCCAAGCCATTTATACTTCTGGTAAGTTTCTGATCCATTTCTTATTAGGTGTTCTTAAAAACACACCATGTTCTGCACCAAGCCAATATTGAATTCTCCAAAGTTTTGTATACTCAACAAAATTTTATATGTCAATGATGTGATACTAATACGGAACTCGTAGAGTGAACACTGACATACTATAGAGAATGAGACTACCTTATCAAGAACGGAATGATGACATCCACTTAGGACAATAGCTGTGGTCTTTGGATCTTAACACAACCACTTTAAAGCTTCTTTTACTTCCGGGTGGAGATTTGGTTCCATTTCCTTAAACTGATCAACCCTTCTACCACAGTCCAAAGTTTCTGTCAGTGTTGCATAAA
Organism: Glebionis coronaria; assembly: GCA_025667525.1. NCBI lineage: Eukaryota > Viridiplantae > Streptophyta > Magnoliopsida > Asterales > Asteraceae > Glebionis > Glebionis coronaria. The sequence goes on along the minus strand of CM046880.1, from coordinate 288,332,998 downwards.
ATCCCTGTCATAGTAACTATACATTACCATCATACTCGAATATGCCCCAATGTGTTTCAAATGACCCAGGTGCTACACTTTTTTTTGTTTTCATCTAGAAGGCTAATAACGTAAATCTGAATGAGTCTGTTCTAGAGGGGGTACCTTTTGTGCTTAACACGTGTTTTATCACACCTTGCATGTACTTTTTTTTGCGGTTTTTATGTTTGCGTTTTTGTCGCCATCTGTGGGCAACCAGATTCGTAAATTGCTGTCGAGTCCTGCATTAAAGAAGAAACATAATCATGTCTATATTGCGAAAAGGAAAAACAACTTAAAAAAGATACTTATACCTATAACAACCTTCAATATTTAAAATATGTGTACAATAAGAATCTCAAACCAGAAAAGAAGCTCTAAATGATTTTAAAACAATGTATATCTACATGTATGCAATAGACCAATGATCCTAAACAAAATATGTAAGAAAAAACTCACCACAAGAGGCTAAGACTGGGAGATCTGGGTGCCTAGCTATCGATCTAATACTTCCATAGCATTTCCCCAAAAAGCATCCCAATAGTTTCCCTTCATGAATTCAACAAATAAAATTAATAACTCCAACCTCAAAACCAGTTGCAGACAACAGAAGTCACACATTCTAAAAGAAAAGTACATATACGTATTGTCGACATATGCAAGATCACCAGACCCATTCCCACGTATATCGTATCAACATCTAAATCTTAAGTGACTGCCTTAATAGGAGTCTCACGAAAATTAAACAACACCACAGGTCTTGTTTGAGCAAACATATCATACAAGTGTACCGGTATATATCATTTTATTAGATTACCACATCCACCACATAACTTAAGTTAAAAAGTCCGGATTTAAACTCAATTTATAAAATAAATAATGTCATACGAATCTGGAAAAGATTAATCACTGACATCTCGCGAAAAAATGGTAGATAAATGAAGAAATAGACAATAAAAATGAAAAGGAATTTCTTTTATCTACAATAAGGTAGGATCCTCAGTCCGGTTTAAAAAATTGATAAATCTTTTTCATAAACAATGCACATACTTTCTGTAATGTTTGCAGATTATGACTGCAAAACGATCACCCAAGTGTGTTTAGGTGAAGGAGCGTGTGGCATAGGTTAGAAAATCCGAGAAAGTATGGGCAAAGAGTAGCTTCATGAAAAGATACCACCTCATGCTTACTGGAACTTCTCTTATCAATTTTTGATGTCATTTAATTAACTTGATGAGCATGACTCATTTTTAAATTTAAGACGTGGCTTTTACCTAGTCACCGTGAGTCATTCCCCTACTTGGTAAAACGTGTAAACATATCAAAAGATAATAAAACTCAACACTGTAAACGCCAAACTTCTATTCACCTTCAGCCCGAGATCTGTAAGACTGCCGAACGCTTTCGCTTTTGTCCAGCAGAAGGAAAAGATTAATGCCTGAATTAGACAAAGTAGGAAGAAGAAAAAACATCATTCAATGAGCACATCAGCTGTTGTAGTTCCGATATGTTGCTGAAGGGATCTTTTTATGGCCGAAACCACTATATTCGGAACGACGCCACTTATGTCCTAAAGGGTAAAAAGAAACATCACCAGTAACAGATAATAGAATCAGCTTTATATAAACAGTTTATTGTTAGCATGGACCTGTACTTAATTTACAAGTTTTTAGTTCTGATTCAATTTAATTACATGGAGTATTTAAAGACCAACCAGTTTATAATTATGCTATACATCTTGCTTATCTTTCATGTTGATTACAACTTCAATTGCCACTTTCACCTGTATGAAATATGTATTCGCTTTGGAGAGGTTTTATCCGAGGAAATGATTAATAGACAAACAAAATATTAAGGTTGAATAAAATTAAAATAAATTCAAGTATTACGTAGTTTTGTAGGGCATTTAACTAAAACGATGTAGTTTAAAAGGGTTTCACGATACATGCATAAGAACCTTATATTCACTTTTCTCTAATAGTTATCAATTTATTCTGGTATGGTAATATTATATAAACATGCTTAAGCATTCACCATTCTGATTACGAAACCCATTTCATATTCTCAGTCGTCAAAACAATGAAGCAATAAACTTACAGTGGGTCGAAACCTATTCCCTTCAATGCACATCTTAAAGAAGTACTCGACTGTTGAGGTAACCTTTGGTGTCTCAACATGCTCTTGGTACTGAGCGCCAAGTGAAACAGGACAGTGGTTCCATTAGCTGCATAACGCCTCCATAGCTTTGTAAGTGGGTGTGATGGAGTCATAAATAATACATAATAATACATAATGTCAAAAGATAGAAGACAACGGTTTAAGAGTAAACATGGCTATTTCTGATTACTCTTCATAGTCTATACATATCCCAAATTTGTCGGACCCTATCACAGGCTCCTCCCAGTTTAAAAGTAACACGTTTTTTAAGTTTGTCCGTTTCCTCCTATTCCAAGAGCATATAGGCTATTGTGAATCATCTTTATCCCTTTTTGCGACTATATTAGAAAGCTCAAGAGTATTTTCGATAACAAATCCCATACACAGCACATACCAGCAAAGAGTATGGTAAACATGGACATTAGGCAGCAGAATGGGTGTTTGGTTACTGTTGTAACAGCATCCAAACAACCCTTTTGGAGCAGAAGGATTTGTGACTACTGCTATATACTTATGTCACTGCATGTAAATCGAACATGTCTGCCACAATGTCCATGTATTTCGTCTTAAGGGTGAACACTAAAAATGTGTTTACTTAAATAAACCTGATGCTTCAGTTCAAAAAAAAATTATAAACCTGATGCTTTTAGTGAACTAATAATTTGTATCTTGTAATATGTATATGTGCTTGATACTACAAAAAAAAACACACCTATTGGATTAGCAATTGCAGTAACACGTTCTCCATTTCTACGGGACCAAAAATGTAATCAAGTTATGCTAAACCTTTATAGAATAGTATCATATATTCCATAGTGCATTGGGTTCATTAGTGGATTGTCACCTCTATAACCTTTGTAAATTGCTGTGCAATTATTTGGAGTTTTCTGGATTTTGAAGATTCAGCAACATCACTCTTTTTGTGATATTTTATACGCCTTATTTTCTCATATTATATAAACTAACAGGTGCAAATAGTGTTGAAAGTCTCTCCCAGATCAGCAATAAACCAGAACCAAAAATTGGAACAACAACGTTCTTGAAAACAATACTAAACAAATGAACTTGTAACTTATTACATTTTTTTTGCAGACAACTAACAGCCTCCTATTGCTAAATATTGACTCACTACCAACGAAAAAAGTAACTACTGCCTACAATTTGAAATGTACAAAAGTATACCCGTTTTCTTTTGTTCTTTTTTTGTGAAATCGGGAATATATATTAGCACCAAGTATAACAAGAGTTACAAAGTGGATAGCTTTAGAAGAGAACATACACCAGCCAAGACCACTTAACATATTAGAAAGCAACATTTTGTCTACAAATCTACAAACAGACGAAACATTCAGAAAGAGAAGAAAAGATGCATATCATCGCTCTAATGTCATGCAGTGTTTCCATGATTACATAGAACATATAGAAAAGATTCGATTCGATTAAATATACTCTTCTAGCAAAGCAGCAGATGGCCAGGTGGGCGAGAAGAAAAGTAAAGTTACTAAGGACCAAAACAAATTACTTCAATCTCTAGTGCTCATGATCATTAACCAATGATAATGGTAAAAATTTAATTGAACAGAAGTTATATAAAAGTTTGAATTACCATTTGGGTCGTATATGAGCTTTGATCTAGGAGGTCCCCTCGAAGACGACGAGTTTGGAAGATTTCTCTTCTTCATTTCTAGAACACAAGCAACACCTAGCTCGTGCATCTACACTTTGTGAGACATAGGTAGTCTTCCTGGTCCAACAGTTCTCCATCCTCAGCTACCGAATAGGTTAACAGTTCCAGTCCTTGTAGACATACTGATAATAATTTTACATTACTTGTGTGGCCTACTGAGATATGATTCACAGATCCTCAATGGTCTTCAATCTCGTTGAGGCTTAGTAGACCCGTTTAATCTTCAAAAAAATAACCCGAGAGCTGTATGAAACAAAACAGATTTATAATTATACATATACACATAATTGCAAACTTCAAATTATGTTACGTCATATATATACACACCAACAAAGCGTCCGCAAGGGCTCCACCTTATAAACTCGACATATATTTTGTTGTTCTTAGCCTAAAACACAAATGTTTTAAGAAATGTTATGATCATAAAACTTAAAACAAAAAATTAGAGGTAATACCAAAAAAACCCCTTGGAGTAACTAAGAGGATTCAAACGGATCACCCAGAGAGTTGGATACGCTGCTCGAGATGCTTCCATCGTTGATTAAAATACGTGCTTAAGCTTTGGGAGTTTGTATATAAATTATAAGGGTAATTAGTTTTATTACTATCCTAAACTTGTACCAGCAACAGGAACGCAATTTTGCGCAACTACAAAAACAGCTTCTTAGATTTGTTGCTCACTTAACAGAAGAATAGGCACGAAACATTGCATGAAAACCAGGGGTTGTTACTTATTTGCCTAAAAGACCCCTTATTTTCAATTTAAAAAATGACCTTGTACGATAGTGAGGTCATCATACCTGTTTCTAACTTGCTACTCTTATCTGTCCTATTTATGGTGCTGCTCAACGCAGACGCTCTGCATTTTTATAAGATAAAAAAGGAAAAAGAGTTAGTAAAATGATTTGTGTCAACATCAGCAGTAATGAGTTGTGTCAACATAATAATCTGCAGTAGCAGCAATGATTTGTGTTAGTGGTAACTATCTGTCCCATTTCTAGTGCTGCTCAACGCAGACACTCTGCATTTTTATAGGATAAAAAGGCAAAAGAGATAACCTTTCAACACTTGGGGGATATTAGCTGAAGGCAAATAATTGATCATTCGAATTAGACCAGTTTTCAAGTGTAGACAAAAATAAATTAAATAAACATATGAACGAAAAATATACAGAATTATTCATGGGATTTGCATGTAGTCAAAAAGCAGTCGAGGCCATTTAAAATATTATTGGGCATTGCCAATTAAATTACATGACATCATCAGTGTTGACAGTTTCTTGGGTCTATGCTATTTCTGCGTGGATCATGCGGCACTGCCACTTGAGAAAGTTCAAGTTTTTTAATACATGCCCTATTAAAGAAGGTATTCTTTAATCCAGAAAGAATTGACGGCGATTATAAATTCCTTATATGAATTACCTAATTAGGGTTTACAAAAAAAGATACATACCTTTTTATGTGATTCACTTGGGTTTTGAGAAGACTTCTGAATAATTACATATCCTAGCAAACTATACATCCTTTGTCATCAATCCAACCTTATACCTGCAAAAAACCATAGAAAACATTATAAAACGTGTTATTAGGGTTTTGAGTTTTTGAGACGAGAGAGATGAATTAAGGTCTCAGTTTGCGTATGAATATATTAAGGTTTTGTATGAACCTAAAATTTATTTAAAAACTATAATTTAGGAATAGATATGTATAAATTCCAAAATAATAGATAAAGAGTGATCCCAGTTTAATTACGTATATACAAAAAATACAAAAAAATTGTGTTTATCTTTTATAGAGCTTATTATTAATGTATATCTCCTGTGTTTATATTATATAAGAGTTAATATTAGATTTCTAGGAGCTTATTATCTGTGTTTGGTATTCAAAATCCCAAATAATTGGTTGGATTAGTTGGTAAAGGTGCTCCCATTTAAATGGGAGGTCAAGAGTTCGAACCTTACAAGAGTCAAAACATTATTTTAAAATAATCTGAAATTAAATTATTTTTTATTAAAATCCGAAATTAAATTAAAAATTTGGTTCAATCCGGTTCTGATTAGACCCAGCTCGGCCCAAACTTGAACCGGACCGATCCAGACCATCAAAACGCGGTTTTCAAAAGAAAGTTTCAAAACTGCGTTTCCAAAACGTGCTTTTCCTAAAACTGCGATTTCAAACAAAAATTTGGTAGAATTTGGAGATTTTATAGGAAATTCTGAAATACTATTGGCTAAAAGATGTGACTGGGATATGACTGGGATCAAAACTGTGGTTTCAAATCATAATTATACCTATATATAATATAGAGATTTGCGTTCATGTAAGAACCAGTCTTAAAATAAAAACAATAGAAACCAACCAGAGTATGCCAAGAGTTTATTTTCATTTAAAGAAATCTTAATTATTAATAATGTCCTTAAGGGTAGCATTGTCATTTGTCTCTATAACCTTAAATAATAAAATTAATACATTAACAATAAAAGTTTATAACCACTGTGACTTATACATATCAGTTCTAACTTGGTTTTGTGTTTTAGACGTACTAGATGTTCTAAGTTCTATTGCATGTTTTTATACAAGTTGAAAATGTCAGCGTCATTTTTTATCCTTGCTGAAAATGATAATGGACTTGGGTGATACATGATATGGTAATATATGTTAATATGTGATAGGATATATGCCTTCATTTGTAAATTGCACATTTTTAATGTGATACTCCATGCTATTAAGGTTTCTAAGATGTGTTTGTGGTTTTTACTAATGTTTTTTTTATATAATTGATAGAGTCAATCACGCTCGTTTTAATTTTGTTTGAGTTGAGATATTTAGAAGTTAACGAGTATGTATTTTTTAGATATTAAAATATGTTAATTTTTTATCAATCGTTGTTGTCGAAACGATGAGCCAATGTATTTGCGGATACGAGTACATTTTTTTATATTAAAATATTATTTGTGAATTTTTTTAGTTGGTTGTTTAATTTTTAGATACGTGTTATTTGGATTCTATTTTAGTTGGTCAAGTATTTTTTTATATAGATTAATGAATTATTTTCTAGTTAATTATGTATTTTTTAAGATATGTATCACCTAAGTCTTTTTTAATTGGTTGCGTTGGATACGTGTCACTTAGGTATTTTTTAGTATTTTTAGGAAATGTATCACTTGGATATTTTATTTTTGAATTTTAACGGATATGTATCACTTGGGTATTTTTTTAGATGGTGGTGTGTTTTTCGGATACGTATCATTTGGATATCTTTTTAGTCAATTGTGTATTTTTCAGATACGTATCATTTGGATATTATTTTGTTGGTCGGGTAATTTCGGAATATGTATCACTTCAATCCTTTTTAGTTGAATGTATCGGATACGTATCATTTGATTTTTTAGTTGATATGTATTTTTACGTATCACTTGGCATTTTTTAGTTGGTCGTATATTTTTCGCATACGTATCATTTTAATATTTTTTTAAGTAATCATGTATTTTTTGGATAAGTGTCACTTGGGTTTTTTTTATCATTATTGTGTATTTTTTTTCAAATATGTATCACTTTGATAAGTTTTTAGTTGGTTATGTATTTTTTTTAAATACGTATGACGAGGTTTTCTATAGTTGATCGTTATATACTTATATTTTTTTACGTGTATCACACTATCACGCAAGGATGTAAATAGCGTGAAGCGTGGCGTAGCGTTATTGTCAAGCTACAAGCTACAGAAGCTATAGCGAAAATACTGCGTTTTCCGAAGCGTGATATATAGCGGCATAAAATATTTATAAATTAGTATCTATATAGCGAGTTTATAAAATTGAGCAATATTTTAATTTTAGTTGAAAACAAAACTGGCTATTAGTTACTAAAGGATTAATCTCCATAGTAAAATTACTAAGTTCAAGTCAACTAAATAGCTAAAAATTAGTAAACGAGCAAAATTCTTGTAAATCAGCAAAAAGATTCGAAAAAAGCGTCACGTTACGCGCTATAGCGCGCTATATCACGCTTTATGGCGCTTTTTAGCACGCTACGCCTTAAGACGCCGCCTTAGTCTGTTTCGTAACGTGGAGGCCACGCTTTACGCTATAGCCCGCTATAAGGCGCACTATAGCGTGCTATTTAGAACCCTGCTATCACGTGAGTTTTTTTAGTTAGCTTTGTACTTGAAAATATTGTATTCACTAGAAATGTGTCAAGCTTATTAAGTGTCGCGTTAATATAGAGAGAATTGCATAAATCGTCCTTTAAGTTTGGTCATTTTGCATGTTTCGTCCTAAATATTTTGAAAGTGCTGATATCGTCCTAAAATCAAACTATTTCACAAATTTTCATCCTTAATGTTTAATCGTTTTGCAAGTTTCGTCCCTAAAGTTTTTGTTATTTTGCAAGTTTTGTCCCAATAATTTTTCTCATAAGGACGATATTTGCATTAATGTTTCCCCGCAGGGATGATCCTTGCACTTTTATAACATTTAGGACGAAACATGCAATTTTGCCAAACTTTAGGGACGATTTATGCAATTTACTCCGTTAATATATCTGAAACTTTAACTCAGTATCACTTTATTTGTATAAAAAAACTTAAAAGTCAATAGAAATATATCAAGTAGACGTGCCTACTATGGGAATGGCTAAACTAAAAAGTAAATGTGATTTAATATTAAAATAGATCAAATAATCATAAACTTATGCTAACAAATTTTAATAAAAAAAATTGATTTTGGAGGCAAGAAAGAATGTAACGTTAGATTGGTTCTCAAATTGTGCCATTAATTTTGTTTTATTTACAAAAATTCCATTGAATTCATTATGTTTTAATCACATCATTATTGGTACATCTAATGGTCCAGATCAGTTCTTATTGTTTTTATTTTAAGACTAGTCATCACAATAACGGCACTCTATATATATATATATATATATACCCTTTTGACTCCAAAATCAATTTTAAGACTGGTCATCACAATAACGGCACTCTATATATGTTTTGACTATTATACTCTTTTGAGTTAAGTAAATAATAATAATAATACTAAATTCTGATTGGTTTATAATAGTTCTGCATATAACTCTTACCTATATATATATATATATATATATATATATATATATATATATATATATATATATATATATATATATATATATATATATATATATATATATATATATATATATATATATATATATATATATATATATATATATATATATATACATATATATATATATATATATATATATATATATATATATATATATATATAATTTAGATAAAATGGTTTAGGTGCTTAAAGTTATTAAAATGAGAAGTAATAGAAAATGGGCAAATATCACATTTATTGATTAGTTTTGGTTCGTTTATGGTATTTTAGTTCCTGTACGAGTGTTTTGGAAGTTTTAGTTCGTGTACGAGTAGCTAGATCACAATTTTTAATATTACTAGTTTTTCGTGTATCAGTTGTGTATCATTGTTTATCAACAATTTTGTTATATCGAATGCAACATGTGATAATGTATCACTGAATTTGCGAATAAATGATTATTTATGCTAAAAATATTTTTTGAAGTAAAACTATGTATCATATGTATCAGCTATAGATTTTTTACGTATCAAATCTTTTAGTGTTTTTATACTAATTTTTATGTATAAGATTTATTGTTTTGTGTTTAAAATTAAATAAATCACATGTTAATTGATATAATTAATGGTTAAGATGACTTTTTATTTTAACAACTTTAAGCTACTACACTACGATAACCTAACTCTATATATATATATATATATATATATATATATATATATATATATATATATATATATATATATATATATATATATATATATATATATATATATATATATATATATGAAAGTTCAAGTAAAGTTATGTAAATGATTAAAGGAAAAAAAAACTAAATGTAATAAACCATTTTTCAATTACACTTTTTATTTGATGCATGCATGAAAATTTTTGTAATGTTATAATTTTTTTGAGAAATATATGTATATTATAGTTTGCATTAATATAGTATAGATGCTTTTAATGTTTGTAAAATGTACATATAGTATTGTATATTTATGTAATGGGGTGTTTTATTAAGAGTATTAAATACACTTTTTATATTTAATTCTACCATGTTGTACATTTGGCTTGTAAAGTTGTATTCCTTAAACAATATTTTGGTTTGTGCATTAAAATAAGGTACAACATGTAGATGTAGTAGTACCTCTTAAATTTTTTTTTGCATTTAATAGAAGAGAAGGTGCAATTTGTTTTATAAGGGAGTTAGATTTAGGAAGAAATGCTTACACTTTTTCTTCTATTCTAGATGTGGACTGGGTTGTAATTGTGGCAAACATATTGTGTATTAAAGATGGACCAAATTAAAATTCCCACAAACATGAATAAAAACAGTAACTCTTTCAGGTAATCTTAATACCTTATAAAAGATTTAAGCCATTTTCTATTATTAGAAGTTTAATTTTTTAAGCCTCCAACATTTCTTGTTATAGAAAGATTGTTGTTACTTTTTTATTTATTGCACAAATAAATTTTATTAAATTCAAAGTTATTAATAGGCTTAATTTTAAAACATCTGTTACAAATATAAATAAAAACACATTTTAATGAGCTCATTTTAATAGGACCATTTTGTATGTTATTTTTCAAAGAAATTAATAGTCAAAACTTTTCATCACACACATAATGAAAAAGTTAAATATTTCAGATTATGTAAACTCGAAATGGACTAACGTTAACACAAATTATTTAAAAAGCTTGTAACCGTCCATTTAAAATATTATAGTAAAATATATTAAATTCTGCGTTGTAACAGGCATAGAGGTTTATAAAGCCTAATCTATACTATTTATACTACTTTATATTATAAAGTATTTAGCACATTCTAAATAAGGAAGTTTTAAAAAATTAAGCCAAAAACATCACTATAAAAAGAAATTAAAAAGTTAAAGTAATATTATTTATTTCATAATTAAGCGTCTTTATGTTTAGTCCATTTCATAACCGTCTTCATTAATTTTTGTAATGATAGTTAAATATTATCGGTTACGTTTTAACCAAAATCATAATTCTATTTTTAATATAACTTTTGTAACGTTTACTTTATTTGAGTATAAAAGCATCATTTGGTTAATGCAAAAAAAACACAACAATTTCTATTCCTCTATCATACTTCTAAAAAATCTTATGACTTTCTTTTGGTTTCTTTTGAGCATCTCAGAAAATTTGTATACCTCATCAAATTCAAAAGAATGTTTCGCTTCAACTATTACTACGGTGAACTTATTGTTAGTGTACATGCAATTGCTTAACATGAAAATAAAGATCGAGTATGTGATTTTTATGTTATTTTTTGAATACTATGCAATGTGGCGTGATAATCTTTTCAACAATATGCATCATATAGGCAATATTGTAGATACGTTATCCTCATAATAAACGTACAAGTAGAGAACATTGAATCGTAAGAAAATTTGTTACACTGGTACCCACCGCTGCAATGCGCGGGTACCCGACTAGTAATACCAAAAGGAATCTTGCAATTGCGGGGAGTCTACATATAAGGCCATCAGAGAGTTATTAGATCGAGATACTAAAATGAACATCCGAAAAAATCATTGTGACACCTCAATTATTTTCTACCAAAATCAATGTCTATATCGTAAAATATAGTTATTCACATGATACAACAAATTATAGTGTTAATGTGATATGTTCAACTTTGATTGTTAGTTTAGTGGGAAGGCCTTCTTTCTAGGTAAAAGGATATATTTATACATGCCAAAGTTGCAATCAAGACAGTAGCGGCCATGTAAATTATAGTATTCCCACCTATGCGTAGAATATATCATAGCACTGAATCAGATCAAGACCCAACCAATCGAATCGGAGTTGGCCCATTTATAAATAATGTGTTAAAACTGAAACCAAGGAATTACATGATTACCTGGGGTGCCAATCCTTATAGTACCACTGAGTGACTATTTCACAGCAAACCATATCATGAAGTTCGTTTGCAACTTTTGAGGCAGGAGTTATTCCTTCAACTGGACATCCGATCACGCATGACAGGTACCTACAGTACATCAACTGATGTTAAATATTGAGCCGGATGATTTAAGAACATGAAAGAAACTTTGATTCTCTTCGGGAAAAAAAAGAAGGTGCATACCATTAGCGGGGTATCTAAGAAACTGAGAGCATACACACAGAACACGAATGTCGAGCTTTACAGCTACATTTTTAACCTAGACCGGTATGAGCAGATCCATCTGGTCATCTACATCCATCTCAAACTCTTCTGTTCTTATTGGCTTGTTGTAGATTTTGATAATAAAACACCTTTTAAGTTTTTGCAATGGCAAGTTCTTATTATCTTATCTGCTTATTATTGCTGAAATATATCCATAAGCTATAAAAATAACCCAGAAAGATTGGATATCACAAACACCCAAATTCCTTACACATCTATCCATTTTAATATTTATGTACTATGAGTCGCTAGGCAGGGGGTGTTTGGTATTTGGTATGCACTTGTTAATTCGTTATTCAGATAATCAGAGCCATAATCAACATATTACCTTGTGAATGAGGCCATCATCTATAATGGATCTGCCCAATTTATTAAATAGGTCATACAAAGCCGCAATCTCACGCAAAGTGCTCCTTAGAATTTCACTATATGTCCATTGCAATCATTGCAAGATAGTGGTGAGATTATGTGCTTAAATCCTTTAAATAAGAAAAATAATCAAACAATGAAACACTACTTATATGATTATTATGTTTGTTATACGTGATATTTATTAATATATGTAACTATGTGATGCAATGGAACTTACATGCTCATTTATCATACCAGGACACTCGAGGTCCCGAGCTCCCATATCGTGATAACCGAGAGTTATACATATTGACTGAACCCACCCTATATTGACCTGCACAAAAAACAAAGATTATGATACGTGTTTTCACCCGTTCTCCTTCAGACAATATCACAAACACTTGATCAAAAGCTACCAAGATCAAATAAAAAACCCACATTAGGAAATAGCGTAAGTCGTATTAACCTTTAGATGGTAAAATGATGACAGACATTTAATTTGGCAACTATGAAAATAAGCGAGTAAAGTGTTTGGAGCATCCAAAATGCTTTAGCCTATTTGCTTATTTTTTGAGGGAAATATAAGATTAGCATATTGTCAAAAGCTTGTAAAAGCCTGCAATTCTAAGCACGGGGCTATCTTATCATACATAATTTGGTTAGTATATCAACTATAAAACTTTTACCAATTCCTAATTAATAATAAAAGTGAAAAACAACAAAATATCCGCAATAAATTAAAAAATTTGTCTCATACCACAACAAACACACACTTAAAATCAAAAATCAAAATGTTACGAAGAAAAAACCCAAAAATCAAAATCTTACCGATGGCTTAATGAGAAAGACATGTTTTAAAGTAACCAAAATCTCCATTCCTCCTCCTCCTGCATAAAAATATCAACAAAAAACAAACAAAACATAGATTAAACAAAAATTCACATCAAAATAAACCAATTGAAACAAAACCCCTAAAGTTCATGTTCATCTAACACAAAACCTAAATTTGAATTGAAAACCCGATTCAATCTATGTTGCACGAAGAGAGATACGGAAACGGGGACGGGTACGGGGACGGGTACTTAGAAACGCCAGTGTCCCCAAATCAATGAAACGGGTACGGCTGGAAACGTTTTTGTATTTATATATATTTATTAATAAATTAAATAAACATGAATTTTTAACTCATAAAGCAAGAAAAAATAAATACTGATAGTGAGACATAATATATTCTTAACATTAAACAAATATTGTTAGTTAATTTTTAGAGATTTTTTTAAAAGATATGGCAACCTTTTATATGTATATACAATATAAATGAACCAAAAAATGTTTCATGGCCCAAAAACTAGCCCAGAAACGTGTTAAAATCCAAAGAAACGTTTCCCTTCCTGTTTCTGCTAGAGCCTCGGCGTTTCCTATCTTCAGGAAACGTTTCCCTTTTTTGGGAAAAGTTTCTGCCGCGTTTCCAGCCGTTTCCCGTTTCCGAAACGTTTCCGGGACGGGCACGACACCTGAGAGGCGTTTCCGTGCAACATAGGATTCAATCATTCCCGATACTCAGAATTAACAAAAGACTTGCATTCATAAATGGTCCATGAATCTTGATTAGAAGCGGCGCCGTTTGATTTGGGTGTATGTTTTTTACTAATGTGTGTGTGTTTGTTTTTATGGCATAAAAATGAGACGGTGGTGGTATAGCACAATTCAAAGATAAGAGAGAGATATGATTTGTTTATTAATTGTTTACTGTTCATAAGATTTAAAAATTAGTATAAACAGGTTACTGTAGATCATGTAAGTAAGAGAGATCATCATATTTAACAATTATTATATCAAGTAGAGACAGCTATGTTACTGTTCCTAAGAGTTAAATATTATATATTGTGAGTTACTGTTCAGTTGTGAGTATAACTTTTCACCATAAATGTATATATATATATATATATGTATATATATATATATATATATATATATATGTATATATATATATATATATATATATATATATATATATATATATATATATATATATATATATATATATATATATATATATATATATATATATATATATATATAATATGCATCGTGCTTTATTTGTTTGTACTTTAAATTTTCTAATCAAAATTTTAAATGTACAAATCACCTCCATACCAGTACTATTGTGTACGACCATCAACGTAGCGTTAGTGGTGGTTGCAAGAAAATAAATAGTTGGGCAATTTGTTTTTACAAAAGCATTGAATACGAAAACAAAAATTAGTATTGAAACGTTAAATCGCGTATCTTTACGTAGAAATGAGATATTTATGAAGTGTTTGAGCATTGAATTTTACGTTCTAATTTGCAGGTGGGAGCAATTTAAGTTATGTGTGTGGGGCACTTTCAAAAAACGCCCAAAACAAAAAAAATTACATTAAAAACAATCCTGGCTGGCTAATATAGCCATGAAGGGCACCGCCCCATACCATGTAAGTGTGGCCGCCCCTAGTTAGCGTGCAACATGATACATGTGATCATTGCATAGATCACCGGTTGTATTCAGATTGATGAGGAAGGCTATTTATGTAGCATGGTTGTTAATTAGGGGTGTTTAGCGATACATAACATTAGCAATAAGTAGTAACAGAAGCAGTAAATAGAAGCTTGAGCAGTAAGCAGTAGGTAGTAACTGTTTGTTCAAAAAAGGTGTTTTGTAATATAGATATAAGATATAACTAAAAAATATAAAATTACAAAAAATAAAAAATATAACCTAATTACATAAGTTATATATAATTGAGGATATAAATGTAAATTATAAATTTTTTGCTTGAAACAGTTCTGAAATACTATTTCAAAAAGCATTTCAGATTAGAGTGTTTAAACAATATTCAAATGTTAATTGCTCGTTTGTCAAACAAGCTTTTCGATAACAACTCTTGCCATCTATCATTTATCGCCCCAAAAAACTTCAACCGCTTATTACCAAACACAATCATAACAAAATATTTTAGGCACTATTGATGAGATGGCATTTATACATGATCTCATCGTTCTTTTCGGGCTTTAAATGCATAAAAATGTCATAAAATACCATATATATGCTTGTGTTTGTTTACTTGTGTATTTTAGGTATGGATATCGTGAAAAAGACAAAAGATCACAAGAAATAAGGAAAAACGAATACGAGAAACGAAGCCGCACAATGAACCGGGCCCTAGTTTGTGAATTATCAAAGAAAAACCCTTGAAGACTTGAAGATGTACAAGATTGAGCCCTCATTTATGAATAATTGACACTTAATAACCTTGTATATTCATAATTACAAGTTTGGTCCCTTAAGTTTGTCAAAATTACAATAATGGTCCTTCATTAAGTCCAAGATCCAAAGAAACCCTTGAAGTTTAAAATTACTCTTCTAGTCCTTTTAAAATGGATTAAATATCAAAGGGAGTAAAGTTGTAATTATGCCAAAGTCTTAAAAGCCCTAAAAATCTGTTTAGAAACTTTTTGTGGCCAAAATGGGAATTTAGAAACTTCAATAACAAAGAAAAACGAGTTTATTAAGAAAATAAACTTGTTATAACATGTTTTCCAAAGACTGAGGGCCAAAAGTGTGCAAGTGAAACATTCAAACAAAAATTGCGCCAAACACAAACTCAATCCACAAAACCGGATCAAAATACTTACTATTCACCCTTCATCACCCAGATTTTACTTTTACCAGTCAAAGGGTTATTCCCAATTGACTTAACCAAAACATAATTAACCATCACACGAATCATTCCCACGCCCAAATTCACACTCCCACTCACCTAAAGGACCCCACCATTCAAACCCGTCCACCAATCATGTGACTACTTCCTCTCTAAGGAATGCCACGTGGCCAAATCAACGACTCACACTCGTTACTTGGCCCCAAAGCATAAATGAACACTTAGGATCATTTTGGACAGCTCAACAACAACAAACGTCTAGAAGGATTCAAGGGGATTTTAGGGACTTCTTAGCTAGGGTTTTCATTGTAATCTCAGCCCTTGTGTCCTATATAAGGACTCCTCAACATGTGAGAGAGCCTTGTTCCAGTTTTACTCTTTAAACATTGTAATCCCTTTTTAAATTTATAAAAGTTTGGTATTTTTAAGAAAACTGTAATTCCTTTTTAGGTTTTTAAAAGTTGGTATTGTTTAAGAGTGATTCTGAGTTCCATTTGATTTTATAAAGGTACTTTGATCTTTTGGTTAAAGCACGTTTATGTTTGGTAAGGTTTTCAAGTTTGAAATAAGCTTGAAATCAGTAATCTGTTTTGCTATTTTTCTTGTACTAACCCTTAACCATAAGCCCTAAGCTCTTACAAGCTTGTTGACACCAAGCTTGTGAAGGGATTTGAGCCTTTGGTTAGGCTGTTTGTTGCCTTGTGTTGAAGATCATACATATCAAGGTCTGGTTCTACTTTGAACCATCAGCAGACCTTGATCCTTCTTGTTTCAAGGACCTTGGTCACTCTCTAGCTGTTGAGAGTGCAAGGAGCATAGCTGATCTCCCTAGGAAGTTGTGGGGGATAGGTATAAGTTCTATTTCAGTTTCCTCTAAAAAATATCATGTTCATGTCTGTTATAAGGTTTGCCATGTGATTTGGTGTTCCTGTGTTTGTGCTTTCTATTTTATTGGTAGTATCTGTTAGTTGTCACCTAGGTAAGATATTTGAATCATAAAACCAGTAGGTTGTATGTTGGAATCAAAAGTTTATTTGAAAAGGGGCTAAAACAAGGTTGTTTGGTTTTTGGGATCATAAGGCCTTGTGGCCTTGTGCCCTTGGTTCTTAGGGTTTGGATAGTCTAAACAAGTCATTTGTCACTGGTTTTGGTCCTTGGTTAAGTCTCAAGAGATTTGGAAAAGGATTTCAAAGTTTTGGAAAAATCTGAAAATATTGGTTTGAAATTGGTCAAACACATCAGATCCAATAAAATCTTTGTTTGTTGGATCTAGGGTCTGAAATTTGGTTTGGGAAGAGTTTAGGTGATAAGCTATCTATGCAATATCTGTTTGTTGATTTTGGTGGCTTATTGCGGGTGCTAGAGCTTATCAAAGTTGGCTGAAGTGGTCATTTGCATCAGCAAAGTGACCACCTCATTTTAGGCTTGCATTTTCTATTCTAGAGTATGCCTTGTTGTTTAACTGCTTGAATCTTGTTATTGTGCTGCTTGTGAGTGCTTCTTGCTATTTGGTTTACTTAATTGTTGGCTTATAAGCTAACTGGCTTATTGGCTTAATTTTGCCAAAATCTGTCAAGGTTTGGTCAACTGACCACTTGATTCACAAGGCTCAGCCTTGAGTTCTTCACAAAAATTGCTTAAAACAAGCTTATAATCAATCCCTGATCATTTGGTAACATTTGGTGGACTTTGACTTTTGGTCAAATAAGCATAATTTTGCTTATTTTTCAGAACTACTTATTGGTACATGTAACAACTTGGTTTTTGTGATAGGTGTCATTTTTCTCAGCTTAATATCATATTTGAGAAGTTACAAGTCTTTTGGTTAATCTTTTGTTAGGAAACTAGCTTCTTTTGCTTTTTCAGCCAGCTTATTGGCTTTCACAGCTTATTCTACTTGGCTTTTTGTGAATTTTCTTGTTGATTATTCTTAGTTAAGCTATTTGTGAGCTTTTGCAAAAAGAATCAGCTTTTGAAACCCTCTAGAACTCAAACCCGACTATTTTGTCGTTTAGTGAAAAAGTTCTTTCCAAAGTTCTGGCTTATTACTTGAGCTTTTTCAAAATTTCTTTTTGCAGATTGGTTTAGAATCTCAATAAGATGTTGTGTGTTCAATTAGAGCTTATAGCATTGGCTTATAGCTTAATGGGCCAAAAGCCCATTAAGAATAAGCTGTTGACTTATTAAGCTGTGATAAGCACATTTTCAGCTTTTGGGCCTTAGACTTTTGTGCTTAAAATCAAATTTTGAGTCAGACTAGTGATTTTCAGCTTATTTGGTTGAGTTTGATCTTATTGGGCCAAAAAGCCCATTGAAGTGTACTGTTTTAGTTTTTAGCCCATTTGGGGGCCCATTAGGGGTATTTTGGTAACTTCAGTTTCTTTTTTTGATTATTTAGGTTAAAATAAACTAGTTTGTAAGTTTTTAATTTTTTTTATAATTTTTGGATTTTTCTAATATTTTAATATTATTTTATTATTAAACTTCATTTTTCACATTTTTGCAACTTTTATATTTTTCTTAGGTCAAATACATTAAAATAGGATTTTGAAAACTCTTAGATTAGTTTTAGCATCATTTTCTTAATTTCTAGAATTATTTTAATATTTTAATAGTTTTAATCATTTAAAAATAGTTTTCCTTAGTTTAAAAATTTATAAAAATAGTTTTTAGTCTTTTTAAGTCATTTTTGAGGTTTACAAAGTAAAAAATCTTTATTTGGACTTTTTAATAATTATTTGTATTTTTAGGGCTTTAATTAGCATTTAAAAATTAATATTTAATTAATTAACAAGTTTGAAAAAGTTTTGATCATTTGTAAACTCCTAGTTTATTTAATTTGATTTTTGGGAATTTTTTGGGAATTTTTAGAATTAATTTTTATTTTAGCACTTTTTATGATTTTAAATTTAGTCGTCGTAGTAATAATATTCACGTATCCGCCATTCTATTTCCTCTTCCGTTCTTTCTCAATATTAATCTCAAATATCTTTACATTAGTCACACACATATACCTCCTTGGGAAACGAACTTTTACCTTTAAGGGTCATTAGTACACGGTTTTCATAAACCGTCGTATTTAATACCTATCGCTCATATACGCTCTTTTTCCTAAAAGACGTATCATACCACAACCATTTTGGCGCCGGTGCCGGGGAGGTGTGTCGTGATTAATTTGTCATTTTGTTTTTAATATTAACCATAAATAGTATTTGTATTAGTATAACTCTACTAATACGTATTATCGGTTTTTTTCGTTTTTCTTGTGAAATTATTATTACTATATTGTATTAAGTATCACAATAAAATCAAAATATCTTCAAAAGTGTGCAAACACAACCTTAATTGGGATTTGATCTCCTAATTATTGTATTCGAATCTCAAACAAAAAGAAAAAGGCAAAAATAGATAAATACTTTTGTGAAGCTCGACTTTGAAAAATACAAACTATAAGGTGGGTATAAGGCGTGTATTATAAAATATACCCTAAAGAAAAAGGCTCTTAAGTGCTTCGTGTCGCCTCGTTTCTCCACTTGCTTGTGAGTATTTTGAGATTGAAGGCAAATCGAGGGTTTTGCCGCCCAAAGTATTATTACATATCATATATATTTGCTTGGTTTCTTTGTGATTAAACCCTCTTGAACAATTTGGTTTTCACCAAAGTTCTAAAGTCATTCGAAGGCGTTCACTCCACATGATCGTTTTCATTCTTTTGAGGCTTCTTTAATCAAGAGTTTGATTCGATGAGAGATTTGGTAGATTGTTGTCTACGAATACACACAAAATCCAAAAAAAAATTAAAAACAATCAAAAACAATCAAAAACACAAAAAAATAAAAAATTCACAAAACACCCAAAAAGAATCTTCTTTGCTCACCTCCCATTCTTCGTCAAGTTTATGCTAACTCGTAATCAAGCAAAACGAGCTCGTAAACGTCGTCAAAGTCAAGGAAATCAAGAGCCTTTGATTGAAAAACAAAATCCAATTGTCGAACCCGTTGTAGAACCAATAGTCGCCATGGCTAATCGTACTATGATGGTGTTGCTTCAAGCACCCACCGAGGGTTTTGGAGAAGCTATTGTGATTCCCGCCATCCTTGCGGAGAATTTCGAGATTAAGACGGGTTTAATGTCGATGTTGCAAGCAAATAAGTTTAGAGGTCATGAAAAAGACAACCCGCATTATCACATAAGGAATTTTAATCGTCTCACCGCAACAAGCAAGTTGAAGGATGTTCCGCATGACGCCATTAAGATGATGTTATTTCCATACTCGTTGGATAGACCCGCAAAAATTTTGCTCGAGAAAGAACCGCCAAATTCGATTTTGACATGGGGTGATCTCGTCTCTAAGTTTGTGAACCAATTTTTTCCACCATCTAAAACAACACATTTGAAAAATGAGATTTCAAGGTTTACACAACGTAATAATGAAAGTTTTTCAATGGCATGGGAACGATTTAAGGAAATGTTACATGAATGTCCACACCATGATTTTTCGGAATTGCATAAAATTGATACTTTTTACAATGGGCTTAATGATCATGAACGAGATTATTTGAATGCCGTCGCGGGTGGTAATTTTTTGTGCAAAACGACCGATGAAGCTTTAAAGATGATCGAGAATAGATCTAAGATTTATAACCCTCGTAACACACCGAGTGTTGCCAATATGGGTTCACCATCGTCGTCATCGTCTCGTAACATTAATGCCTTACATGATGAAGCAAATGAGGAAAATCGGTTTTTTAATAGGTTTTCGACGCTTAAGACACATTGGAAAGCACAAGATGCTTTGAATTCCGCATCGGTTAAAAGCGGTTGAAAAGAGTTGTTTATCTTGTTGTGGAGCTCATGATCTTTACGAGTGCATTACCACCGGTGGTAACACTTCGAGTGCTTATGTAGCAACGGGAACTTACAACCAAAACGACCAAGGTTCCCGCCCAAATCAAGCTCCATCAAATCAAAATGCTAACAACTATCGAAACAACAATCAAAATGGTGGTTATCAAGGTAATTCCCGTAATTACAACAAAGGGAATTATCAAAGTGGGAATGGAAAAGTTTCAAATCAAAACCAAAACCGTTATTTTCAAAGCACTACATAAGGTTTTCAAAATGCTCACACTAAAAATCTTAATGGAGAATTTTTGGATTATGCAAAAGCAAACGATGCTAAGTTTGATAACATGCAACATGAAATGATTAGCTTAAGATCCGAGTTGAAAAACGAGCTTATAAACGAACTTGCTAATGAACTTAAGACTCATGCACGTTCAACGTCTTCAACAAAATCAACAAAAGATGGAACAAGGACAACATGAGATTAAGCAAGAATTATTAAAATCGGATGCTAGGCGATGAAAATTTGAAGACCGAATGGCAAAAATGTTTGAAGCAATCATGTGTAAACCCTCTTCCTCGGGTGGTCTTCCTAGTGATACCATTGCAAACCCGAAGGGAGAAATGAAGGTTATTATTACACGTTGCGGTAAAACTTTCAAGGAATCAATCTCTCGTCCAAGTACTTCTACGGAGAAGGAAATCGAGAAAGAGCCCGAGGTGATGGTCGAAAAGGAGCATATCACAAGCCCATGAAGTACCGCTCATACCACACCTACGGTTGAACCAATACCAATCATGGAACGCGAGATTCCAAGGCCGTTTCCTAATGTCCAACCCACAACACCTTTACCTTACCCTTTGAGAAGAAACAAAGAGAAATTGCAAGAACGTAACAAACAACAAATCGAGCTTTTTATAAAAATGTTTCAACAAGTTCATCTTGATGTAAGTTTAGCCGACGCGTTGTTATACATGCCTAGTTTCGCTTCCACTTTTAAAAGTATGATGAACGATAAGGAAAAGCTTTCAAAGCTTGCTAATTGTTGTTCGGTTTATCTTAACCGCATACCGGAAAAGGTTGGTGACCCCGGAAAGTTTCTCATTCCTTGTGATATACAAGATATGAAAGAATGCCTCGCCTTGGCCGATCTTGGTGCGAGCATTAATTTGATGCCATTTTCCATTTGGAAATCGATTTCGCTTTTGGCTCTTACTCCTTCGAACATGTCTATCGAGATGGCCGATCATTCTACGATTTTAGCATGTGGAGTAGCTGAGGACGTCTTCGTGAAAGTAGGAAGTTCTACTATCCCGTTGATTTTATAGTAGTTGACATCCCCGCGGATCCTCAAGTTCCTCTAATTTTAGGTCTTCCATTTTTATACACCTCGAGATCGCTTATCGACGTTCATGCAAGAACTATTACTTTGAGATTCAACGAAGAGGAACTTGTTATAACGCTACTCAAAACTTGACACGTTCTCATGTTTATGCAATCGATACCATCAATCACATTAACTTAGTTGATGTGGTTTGCGATGAGTTTTCACAAGAAGTTTTAGGTTTTTCCGATAGCTCGTCAAGTGGAAATCCCACTATTTTTGATCCGATTCTTGCTAATTCTACACCAAATATCACTCCATTCCAAGGAGGCGATTTTACTTCAAATGAAATCGACAATGAAGATGAGGTGATTATTGGTAATGATACTTCTATTCCACCATTTCTTCTGCCGATGAAAGTTATGAGTGTTGAGCTAAAATCTTCAATCGAGGAACCGCCTATCCTTGAATTGAAAGATCTTCCATCTCACCTTGAATACGCATTCTTGGAAGGTGATGACAATTTGCCGATTATCATTGCAAAAGGTCTTACTAATGATGAAAAAACCGCACTTTTGAAAGTTCTTAAAGCTCATAATGGGGCAATTGCGTGGAAAATTTCCGACATTAAGGGTATTGACCCAAAATTTTGTACTCACAAGATTTTTAAGGAGGAGGAATACAAAACCGCAATTCAAAGTCAAAGAAGGGTAAACACCAAAATTCACGATGTCATCAAAAAGGAAGTCTTAAAACTCCTTGACGCGGGAATGATTTATCCTATCTCCGATATCTCATGGGTGAGCCCAATCCATTGTATCCCTAAAAAGGGAGGAATGACCGTTGTGCCCAATGAAAACAACGAGTTAATTCCCACTCGTGTTGTGACCGGTTGGAGGGTGTGTATTGACTACCGAAAGTTAAATGACGCCACTCGTAAAGACCACTTTCCTTTGCCCTTCGTGGATCAAATGTTGGAGCGACTCGCGAGAAATGAATTCTGTTGCTTTTTAGATGGTTTTTCCGGTTACTTTCAAATCCCTATCGACCCTCGTGATCAAGAGAAAACTACGTTTACGTGTCCTTATGGAACGTTTGCTTATCGTAGAATGCCTTTCGGACTTTGAAATGCACCGGGTACGTTTCAACGGTGTATGATGGCTATTTTTCATGATATGATCGAGAAGTTGATGGAAGTGTTTATGGATGACTTTTTGGTGTTTGGCAATTCGTTCACGTCGTGTTTATCTAATCTCGAGCAAATGTTAAAACGTTGTGAAGAAACCAACCTTGTGCTTAATTGGGAAAAATGTAATTTTATGTGTAAACAAGGAATCGTCTTAGGGCACAAGGTCTCGAAATAGGGGATTGAGGTCGATAAAGCTAAAGTAGACGTCATCGCCAAGTTACCTCATCCCAAAACCGTCAAGGGAGTTTGGAGTTTCCTAGGCCACACGGGCTTTTATCGTCGTTTCATCAAAGACTTTTCGAAAATCTCTCGACCTATGACACACCTTATCGAGAAGGATGCTCCTTTTAACTTCAATGAGGATTGTGTTAGAGATTTCGAAACTCTTAAAATGAAACTCATCGAAGCTCCCATTCTTGTTGCTCCTAATTGGAATTACCCTTTGAATTCATATGTGATGCAAGTGATTATGCTATAGGGGCCGTTTTAGGGCAACGTTATGAAAAGCACTTCCGTCCTATCCATTATGCTAGTAAGATGATGACCGAGGCTTAATTAAATTACACCACAACGGAAAAGGAATTCCTTGCCGTGGTCTATGTTTTTGAGAAATTCCGACCTTATCTCGTCTTGACTAAAAGCATCGTGTATACCGACCATTCGGCTATCAAGTATCTCTTAGCTAAGCAAGATGCTAAGCCGATATTGCTTCGTTGGATGCTCCTCCTCCAAGAATTTGATGTCACCGTGCTTGACAAAAAGGAGCCGAGAATCTAGCGGCCGATCATCTCTCTCGTCTAAAAGATCCTCACAAAGATGTTTTCGAGAACAAGGTAATCACCGAAACATTTCCTCTCGAGACTCTCGGTGTAGTGAATTCTAAAGACACCACCCCATGGTTTGCCGACATTGCAAATTACCATGAGGGAAACTTCATAATCAAGGGTATGACGACACAACAAAAGAGAAAATTATGTGGTGACGTCAAGTTCTATTTTTGGGACGACCCTTATCTCTTTCGGGTTTGTGTGGATCAACTCGTTCGACGTTGTGTATTTGGTACCGAAGCTTCTAACATCCTTAGAGCTTGTCACGAGGGACCCACGGGTGGTCACCACGGTGCAAATTTCACGGCTAAGAAAGTGTTCGATGCTGGATTCTTTTGGCCTACGATCTATCGTGATGCACACGCACTTGTGAAGTCGCGTGATTCTTGCCAACGTCAAGGAAAATCGTCTCAACGTGATGAAATGCCTCAAAACATAATTCAAGTGTGTGATATTTTCGACATTTGGGGCATAGAATTTATGGGGCCGCTCCCATCGTCTCATGGTAACAAGTATATCCTCGTCGTTGTCGACTACCTTTCTAAGTTGGTGGAAGCTAAGGCTTTACCTACTAATGATGCTCGTGTGGTAGTGATGTTTTTGAAGCAACTATTCTCTCGGTTTTGAACCCCTCGTGCTATTATAAGCGATCGTGGAACCCATTTTTGTAATGACCAATTCGAGAAAGTCTTAAAGGAATATGGAGTTACTCATCGTCTTTCTACGGCTTATCACCCGCAAACGAGTGGGCAAGTCGAGGTTTTAAACCGAGCTTTGAAGAGGATTTTAAAAAGGTCGATTGGAGAAAATCGTGCTTCATGGTCCGACAAACTCGATGATGCTTTATGGGCCTTTACGGCCGCTTATAAGACACCTATCGGTTGTACTCCATATAAGTTGGTTTATGGAAAGAATTGTCATTTGCCCACTGAATTGGAGCATAAGGCATATTGGGCCCTTAAGCATGCAAACTATGATTTAAAGACCGCGGGAGATCACCGGAAAATACAATTGAATGAATTGGATGAACTAAGAGATAACGCTTATGAAAATTCATTGATTTTTAAAGAAAAGACTAAAAAGTTTCACGATGCAATGATTAAAAACCGGGCTTTTAACGTTGGTGATCAAGTGTTACTTTTTAACTCTCGTTTGAAGATATTTTCCGGGAAATTGAAATCTCGTTGGTCGGGTCCTTTCACCATAACACAAGTGTTTCCTTATGGGACCATCGAGCTAGCTCAAAATGATGGTCTTAACTTCAAGGTGAATGGACATAGGCTTAAGCACTACTTCGGTGGGGAAGTCCCTTCGTTGGATGACCTTGACAAAGTCACCTTCCCCAATGATAATTAGCATTGAGGGGATCGAGTCGAGCTCATGACTCGGTAATAAAAAACGAGGTGCCTCGTGGGGGAGATCCCATGCTTATCCTTTTTATGCTTTCTAATAAATAATCAGAGGGGATTTGTGCCCTTCCAACTCGTTGTCTCGTGGTTGTTTGTGAATGTGTTATCTAGATCATCATCATCGCTAGATTGAAGACTCTCGTGTTCGTTTACATGAGCCTCGATCGTTTGCTTGAAGAACTTTTTCACGAATCCATGACATATCCTTTATTGTTCTAACAATTATCTTTTAGCATAATTAATAAACGGCTTTAGATATATTGTTGATCACCCTTTCCATGCTAGATCCTAAGCATTCGACTCTTCTTCTCTAGTATGGGGGTGCTCCACCTTTAGACTCGAAACATTGAGGACAATGTTTAATTTTAGTATGGGGGGTGAATAGATACTTGCCTTGCTACGCCCTCACATTTTCCAACTTTCAACGTTTTGCTTTATTTTGTTGATAATAAGGCTAAAAATGGCCCAATTTTAAAAATTTTCTTAATTTTCATAAGTGTTTTTAAGACACGAATGTATATTTTTCGATGGGTAGAATAAGAGCTAATTTTTGACTTGATGGGCATTTGGAGCCCTTTACATTCCTTAACCCGCTCGAATCAAGTTTTGCTAGACTTTTATATAGGGAACTTTAAAACGCGAAAGTCTTAGCTCATACGGGTTAAGAACAAGAACTTTTCGCAAGTTCCTATAATTGATCCTAGAAAGTCACTTATCAAGGGAACTATAAAATGCATTCTCTAAACTTGAAAAAGTCTAAGAAAGTGCAAGATCCTATAGGTGGCTTGAAAACCCAAAACTTTGATTTGATATAGTCTTAATGAAAGCTAATCCAAATATGGCTTAATTTTGACTTACATGGCTAAGTATTCACGAGTCTCTTTAATTAGAGGTCTTTAGATAGTGAAGAACGAGAAGTGATAGAGTTAGACAAGTGATCATGCTAAACGTAGAACATGAAAATGTTCTTTCAAAAACTCATATGTTTTTAATTGTGGCTTTTTCTCCCATAAGATCAATGCATTAGGATTAAAAATTGCAATAAGTAAGGTCGTATGATTTGAAAGGTTACTTAGCTTCTAGCACAAGATCGTTTAAAAGTTGCTCGGGGTTGAATAGAGTTCATAGCCAAGGCATAACTTATTGAAGCGGGATGCGAAGATTGGTGAAGATCAAAAAAGGCCCTTACAAGGCATGAGGAGCTCTATTTTGTTGCTAAAGATCCAAGATGATGTGAAGTATCATTGTTCCTAAATCAATATGAAGGATCGAGACACACGAAGAAAAACAATTACTCCCCTAAAGATCATGGATAAAGTCTATCCAAAAAGACCCTAACAAGGTATGAGGATAAATATATCCAAGTCCGAAAAGGAGGCGGATCGTTGTATATCAAAATCCAAAATAAAGATTGAAGAAAAATGATGATATCGTGGTCAAAGTATGAAGAATCTCTCAAAAATGTCAAATGAAGCAATTCCAAAATATGAAGAGAAGACCATAATTTCAAGAACGTCTTCCCAAGATTTGAAGGTCTCAAATCGTGAAACGAGTTATGCCAAGATATGAACTTAAGGAGATACACGAGAAGCCGTTTTAAAAGATTTTGTCCTTCGGCTAACTATCGATTAAATCGTGCTACTTTACTTTCGGACTAATAAATACTCAAATAAGTCAATATTAATCACTTGTGATCCATGAAAAATAGTTAAAAAAAATTTAGAAACCCATTTATTTTCATAATAACTAGGATTGCGGGGAGAAAAAGTATTACACAATTTGGACGTATGAGTAGTGTTAGCATTGTGACTTGTACCAATAATGATCTCGTTTTTGCACTTAGCATGGAATGTATGACAATAAAGGATGACGAACTTTACTCTAAGGGACATTTACTTGTTTCTATTCATTGACCCTAAAAAAAGTCACACACGTCATGAAAATCATACATTA
This sequence comes from Glebionis coronaria, assembly GCA_025667525.1. Lineage (NCBI taxonomy): Eukaryota > Viridiplantae > Streptophyta > Magnoliopsida > Asterales > Asteraceae > Glebionis > Glebionis coronaria. The sequence goes on along the minus strand of CM046880.1, from coordinate 288,305,260 downwards.
TGTCTTTTCACATCTTCGTAGTATTGTTGCAAGTCTTTTACTTTTCAATAAAGGGTAATAAAATTGAATTTTGGAGATGCGTAGATACTTTATTCTAGCATTGCGTGAGGGCACGACAATGGCTTAGTATGGGGGAGTGATGAGATGGCATTTATACATGATCTCATCGTTCTTTTCGAGCTTTAAATGCATAAAAATGTCATAAAATACCATATATATGCTTGTGTTTGTTTACTTGTGTATTTTAGGTATGGATATCGTGAAAAAGACAAAAGATCAAAAGAAACAAGGAAAAACGAACACGAGAAATGAAGCCGCATAATGAATCGGGTCATAGTTTGTGAATTATCAAAGAAAAACCCTTGAAGACTTGAAGATGTACAAGATTGAGCCCTCATTTATGAAGAATTGACACTTAATAACCTTGTATATTCATAATTACAAGTTTGGTCCCTTAAGTTTGTCAAAATTACAATAATGGTCCTTCATTAAGTCCAAGATCTAAAGAAACCCTTGAAGTTCAATAAAATTACACTTCTAGTCCTTTTAAAATGGATTAAATATCAAAGGGACTAAAGTTGTAATTATGCCAAAGTGTTAAAAGCCCTAAAAATATGTTTAGAAACTTTTTGTGGCCAAAATGGGAATTCAGAAACTTCAATAACAAAGAAAACGAGTTTATTAAGAAAATAAACTTGTTATACCATGTTTTCCAAAGACTGAGGGCCAAAAGTGTGCAAGTGAAACATTCAAACAAAAATTGCGCCAAACAAAAACTCAATCCACAAAAACCGGATCAAAATACTTATTATTCACACTTCATCACCCAGATTTTACTTTTATCAATCAAAGGGTTGTTCCCAGTTGACTTAACCAAAACATAATTAACCCTCACAAGAATCATTCCCACGCCCAAATTCACACTCCCACTCACCCAAAGGACCCCACCATTCAAACCCGTCCACCAATCATGTGACTACTTCCTCTCCAAGGAACGCTACGTGGCCAAATCAACGACTCACACTCATTACTTGGCCCCAAAGCATAAATGAATACTCAGGATCATTTTGGACAGCTCAACAACAACAAACGTCTTGAAGGATTCAAGGGCATTTTAGGGACTTATTAGCTAGAGTTTTCTTTGTAATCTCAGCCCTTGTGGCCTATATAAGGACTCCTCAACATGTGAGAGAGCCTTGTTCCAGTTTTACTCTTTAAACATTGTAATCCCTTTTTAAATTTATAAAAGTTTGATATTTTTAAGAAAACTGTCATTCCTTTTTATGTTTTAAAAGTTGGTATTGTTTAAGAGTGATTCTGACTTCCATTTGATGTTATAAAGGTGCTTTGATCTTTTGGTTAAAGCACGTTTATGTTTGGTAAGGTTTTCAAGTTTGAAATAATCTTGAAATCAGTAAGCTGTTTTGCTATTCTTCTTGTGCTAACCCTTAACCATAAGCCCTAAGCTCTTACAAGCTTGTTGACACCAAGCTTGTGAAGGATTTGAGCCTTTGGTTAGGCTGTTTGTTGCCTTGTGTTGAAGATCATACATATCAAGGTCTGGTTCTACTTTGAACCATCTTCTTTCAAGGACCTTGGTCACTCTCTAGCTGTTGAGAGTGGTCCAAGGAGCATAGCTGATCTCCCTAGGAAGTTATGGGGGATAGGTATAAGCTCTATTTTAGTTTCCTCTAAAAGTATCATGTTCATGTATGTTATGAGGTTTGCCATGTGATTTGGTGTTCTTGTGTTTGTGCTTTGTGTTTTATTGGTTGTATTTGTTAGTTGTCACCTAGGTAAGATATTTGAATCATAAAATCAGTAGGTTGTGTGTTGGAATCAAAAGTTTGTTTGAAAAGGGGCTAAAACAAGGTTGTTTGGTTTTTAGGATCATAAGGCCTTGTGGCCTTATGCCCTTGGTTCTTAGGGGTTGGATAGTCTAAACAAGTAATTTGTCACTGGTTTTGGTCCTTGGTTAAGTTTCAAGAGGTTTGGAAAAGGATTTCAAAGTTTTGGAAAAATCTAAAAATATTGGTTTGAAATTGGTCAAACACATCAGATCCAATAAAAATTTTTTTTGTTCGATCTAGGGTCTGAAATCTGGTTTGGGAAGAGTTTAGGTGATAAGCTATCTGTGCAATATTTGTTTGTTGATTTTGGTGGCTTATTGTGGGTGCTAGAGCCTATCAAAGTTGGCTAGAGTGGTCATTTGCATCAGCAAAGTGACCACCTCATTTTAGGCTTGCATTTGCTATTCTAGTGTATGCCTTGTTGTTTAACTGCTTGAATCTTGTTATTGTGCTGCTTGTGAGTGCTTCTTGCTATTTGGTTTGCTTAATTGCTGGCTTATAAGCTAACTGGCTTATTGGCTTAATTTTTCCAAAATCTATCAAGGTTTGGTCAACTGACCACTTGATTCACAAGGGCTCAGCCTTGAGTTCTTCACAAAAATTGCTTAAAACAAGCTTATAATCAATCCCTGCTCATTTGGTAACATTTAGTGGACTTTGACTTTTGGTCAAATAAGCACAATTTGGCTTATTTTTCCGAACTACTTATTAGTACATGCAACAACTTGGTTTTTGTGATAGGTGTCCTTTTTCTCAGCTTAATATCATATTTGAGAAGTTACAAGTCTTTTGGTTAAGCTTTTGCTAGGAAACTAGCTTATTTTGCTTTTTCAGCTAGCTTATTGGCTTCCACAGCTTATTCTACTTGGCTTTTTGTGAATTTTCTTGTTGATTATTATTTGTTAAACTATTTGTAAGCTTTTACAAAAAGAATCAGCTTTTGAAACCCTCTAGAACTCAAACCCGACTATTTTGTCATTTAGTGAAAAAGTTCTTTTCAAAGTTATGGCTTATTACTTGAGCTTTTTCAAAATTTCTTTTTGCAGATTGGTTTAGAATCTCAATAAGATGTTGTGTGTTCAATTAGAGCTTATGGCATTGGCTTATAGCTTAATGGGCCAAAAAGCCCATTAAGAATAAGCTGTTGAATTATTAAGCTGTGATAAGCACATTTTCAGCATTTGGGCCTTTAGACTTTTGTGCTTAAAATCAAATTTTGAGTCAGACTGGTGATTTTCAGCTTATTTGGTTGAGTTTGATCTTATTGTGGCAAAAAGCCCATTTAAGTGCACTGTTTTTGTTTTTAGCCCATTTGGGGCCCATTAGGGGTATTTTGGTAATTTTACATTCATTTTTTGATTATTTAGGTTAAAATAAACTAGTTTGCAAGTTTTTAAATCTTTTATAATTTTTGGATTTATAATAATATTTTAATATTATTTTATTATTAAATTTCATTTTTCACATTTTTGCAACTTTTATATTTTTCTTGGGTTAAATACATTAAAATAGGATTTTTAAAACTCTTAGATTAATTTTAGCATCATTTTCTTAATTTCTAGAATTATTTTAATATTTTAATAGTTTTTAATCATTTAAAAATAGTTTTCCTTAGTTTAAAAATTTATAAAAATAGTTTTTAGTCTTTTTAATTCATTTTTGAGGTTTACAATGTGAAAAATCTTTATTTGGACTTTTTAATAATTATTTGGATTTTTAGGGCTTTAATTAGCATTTAAAAATTAATATTTAATTAATTAAAAGGTTTGAGAAAGTTTTGATCATTTGTAAACTCCTAGTTTATTTAATTTGATTTTTGGTAATTTTTTGGGAATTTTTAGAATTAATTTTTATTTTAACACTTTTTACGATTTTTAATTTAGTCGTCATAGAAATAATTTTCACGTATCCGTCATTCTATTGCCTCATCCCTTCTTTCTCAATATTAATCTCAAATATCGTTACATTTTAATCACACACATATACCTCCTTGGGAAACGAACTTTACCTTTAAGGGTCATTAGTACACGATTTTCCTAAACCGTCGTATTTATACCTATCGCTCATATACGCTCTTTTTCCGAAAAAACGTATCATACCACAACCAACTTTCTAAAATAGTTTATACGTCAAATAACATTTTTTTACCTTTTGTTACACATAGTTTTAACATTCATCGTAATGGCTAATTTTACCTTGATTCTAAATTAGTCAAGGAAATGCGATGTTTTTTTAACGGCAATGATATAACAAACTAGCAAGAATCTAAAAGAAAGTTACAAAGTATTAAAAGCCATATTAGGAAGATACAACCATAGATCCAATGACATCTTACATTTTGTTTTTCGTTTATAACTTATCCAAAAATAAGAAACAAATAGAATAATCATCAAAAGATGTCATCCTTACGAGGCTTACTCGTTTCAAAAATGAGCTTATTACAAAAAATCTATATATACTTAATAAATGACTTTTTGCTTAGCATTTGTGTACTCGATATCGTTCTCGGTATATGATGTAGTAGTTTTGCACACCTTTAGGAAAAGGAGGCAATTAGGGCAAGTGTTAACAAGTAGTTTAGGAAAACCACAAGTTATGACCCTAAAATGGAGATCGTTCTCAAGGAGGCTTAGTGTGTGTGTAATGAATTGATTATCTTTTTGATTATATTTGTGAGAAAGAAAAATAGAAATGGGATAAGAAAAGAATGACGGTTACGATATCGAATTAAACTAAGACGAAAAAGGTGTACACGTAAAACCATAAAAAGCACTAAAATTAAAATTTTACCCTAAAAATTACCAAAAATTACTAAAAATACACTAAAATATTCTAAGAGTATAAAAAAAATCCAAACTTGCCAAAACCTTTTAATTAATTAAATAATGACTTTTTAATGCTAATTAAAGCCCTAAAAATCAATATTAACTATTAAAAAGTCCAAAACAAGATTTTAGAGTTTGTAAACCTCAAAAATACCCTAATTAAGCCAAAAAGTATTTTTCAAAATTTTAAAACCACTAAAAACTATTTTTAAACAATTTAAAACTATTAAAATCAATTAAAACTTAAAATAATTCTAAAAAATAATTAAAAGACCCTAAAAATATTTGGAAAGTTGCAAAATTCCTAATTAAGTGTCTACAATCTAAGAGAAATATAAAAACTTAGGAAATCAAACTTTTAATTTTTAAGAAAAAAATAATATTAAAATATTATTAAAAATCCAAAAATCATAAAAAATACTAAAAAGTTACAAACTAGCTAAATTTAACCTAAATAACTCAGAAAAAATGAACTTGAAATTACCTAAATACCCTTAATGGGCCTAGAAAATAGGCTAAACCCAAAACAGATCACTTAATGGGCTAAATTTGGCCCAAAATGAAAAAGTGTCCAAAATAAGCCCAAAAAAGCACTACTTGACTCAAAATTTGATTTTAAACAACTTTTTCCAAAGGCCCAAAAGCTGAAAGTGTGAAATAAGCTAACTTATACCAAACAGCTTATTCTTAATGGGCTTTTTGGCCCATTAAGCTATAAGCTAATGCCATAAGCTCAAATTAGACACACAAGCTTCTTTTGTCCTAAATAAGACTTCTGTAAAAAGAAATTTGAAATAAGCCCGAGAAATAAGCCTGAAAATGCAATAAGCAATATACAGAAAACGACAAAAGAGTCGTTTTCTAGTTCTAGGCCACCCCAAAAGCTGATTCAAGTTTCTAAAGATTTTAAATGACTTAATTAAGCAAAATCAACAAAGAGTTTTCAAATAAGCTGACTCAATAAGCTGGAAAAAGCAAATAAGCACTTATGTAAAAGTCAAATAAGTTGGTTTTCTAGCAAAAAGTCAAAGTCAAAGTCCAATAAACTCCAGTGTAATCAAATGGGTCAAATAATGAAGATCTATCACAAAAAATAAGTTGTTGCAAGTCTGGATAAGCTAAAATAGCTTATTGATAAGCTGATGACAAATTAACACTAGCAAGGGCTAGTTTTGGGTGTTGAGCAGTGGAAACTTTTTCCATTGCTTGACTTGTTTGACTTTTTGTCTTTAGTGACTTTTTTGGAGATTCAGATTACACAAAGGCACCCAAATGATCTTTGGATCAAAAGGAGTCAATAACAATCAATAAATCACAAACACAATCACCCAATTGATACAGTTTAATCAAAAAAGCACCAGATCAAGCACATACAAGAACAAATAAGCAGAACAGGTTCAATAAGCACTTAGAGCAATATTCAGCCAGCCAAAATCAACCAAATGCATACACAAGCTATTATAAACTCAAATGAACAAGTCTAAACAGGTTTCATGCAATGATTCAAAGTATTAAGCAAGATTCAAACACCTTAAGTTACTGATGAACACAAGAACATGCAGTTTTACACTTTGCTGATGTATTTGACCAATAAGCCAGATTCAAACCTCAAGATCTATCAAATAAGTTATAATAATGATGTTTTAACAACTTTCAACCCTAAGCATGCACAAATACTAGATTTCACCAAAATCTTAGGTCAAAAACAGTTAAACTCAACAAGTTATAGCAGATTGTTTGATTCAAGGTTTCAAACCCAAAAACTTGCAGCAAAACACTCTCAACCAAGCATATATCAGATAACAACCACAAATACACACTTCTAACAACACAATACCAAGATTCAATCTCAAACAGGTAATCCCAAACACCCCTTTAACTTTTCAAAAACCAAGTTTTTCAAATCAAAAGTGAGATTTAAGACCACCCAAGCCCAAATTAACATAACAATAGCTAAGATAAACAGATTCAAGCAGTTTTAAGCCACAAAATTTACAAGAACACAAGTCACACACAAATATCACCAAAAATCAAGATTTAAGCAGATTTTAGGATTAAGTATGCAAACCTCATGGATGTACATCCACACCCACGAATTTTGAGCTTATGTACCAGCAAGAACAAGTACAAGCTTCCACAAACAACCCTGCTAAGATTCAACAAGGTTAGAGGCACAATTATCAAAACAGAGACTTGAAAACTTCTTGATTAATGCAACTCTTGTCCTCCACACTTGATTATCCCCAAGTTATAAGCTTCACCACACCTTGATAACACAATATCAGGATGCTATGATCAGCCCTATAGCTCAAGAATTCTAAGATAGACCAAGAACTTAGCAAAATATCAAGAAAATGTAGGAAAATGTGCAAACGTTTGCACACTCCTCTTTTGAAAACAGGTTTTTGATTCAAGAAAGTAGAAACAAAGAACAATAGTAAACAGATTATAACATTGGCACTTGAGCTTTCTTCACAAAAATCATACACATTTCATTAAAACTGAAAATGAGCTTTACAGATTTGTGAACAAGGAAAATTCAAGAGCAAACTAAAATGTAGAAAGCTAAGGCCTTTATATAGGCATACAAGGAACTAGTTAAGCTAAAAAGATGTAACCCTAATTGTTGTGAAGTCCCAGAAATGCCCCTTGTCTTGTTTTGAACTTTGAAGATCATGTGACTGAATTTGGCTTGTAGCATGAGTTGGCAAGGTGAAGAGTTGATCAAAGGGTGTATATCAAGCTTAAAATGTAAGCTGGAATGAGGATGGTTGGATCATTGGCTCATTCTTGTCTTCTTGTCCAAAGGTAAAAAACTGGGGAATCTTGTGAGCTGGGTGGTGATGTGGCAGACCTTTTGAGAGTTGGGATGTGATTAAGGTCACCTTAATCACTAATCTGCACAATCTTGGGGTTTAATTTTTGGTAATTAACAAAACCCCAAATCATGTTCTTGGTGAATAGTTGAGGTGTTTAATCTGTTTAGGATTTCAAAAATGTGTTAACCGCGTAATTTAATTAACTATTTAAGTTAGTTAAATACGGGTGTGGGTGGATTGCTGATGTGGAGCAATGGGTGAAGCTGATTGGTGGAGGAGAGGTAGTGGGACACGTGTTGGATGCTGGTAGGTCTAGGTAACTATGTTGTCTGGCCACATTTAACCCTCTTTCTTCCCTTTTCTTGTCATTTGCAGATTTAAACCCCAAAACTGAATTTCCTTTGTAATCAAACTTTCAGTTTTCACACTTTTGCCCTAAAAACTTTTGTAAAATGATTTCAGGGGTATTTCTTGCCAATTCTTGATTCTTGAAGGACTGATTTGGTATTTTCTTCAAGGATAATGGTCTTGACTTGCATATTTGATATTTTGGAGGACTAAAATTGCCAGGTCTTGTTTGATGAGGGACCATTCTTCCCAAATGTTGAAAGTCAAGGGTCCTTTTTGTAATTTTGGGATTTTCAAAGGACCAAACTTGTAATTTCTTGTACTTTGAAGGACTTCATGATATTTTTGACTTTGTGGAGGATAATGGTTGACAATTTAGCTTTGTTGAGGGCCAAACTTGTCAAATCTTCAAAGTAGAGGGCCCTTTTTGTAATTTTGACAAACTTTCAGGACCAAACTTGTAATTATGAAGATACGAGGGTATAAAGTGTCAATTCTTCCATATTGGAGGACCCTTCTTCACAATTCTTCAAGTCTTCAAGGGTTTTTCTTGAAAAGTCTTCATTAGGGCTTGGTTCATTATGCGGCTTCGTTTCTCGTGTTCGTTTTTTGCATGATTCTTGTGATCTTTTGTCATTTTCTCATTATCCGTACCTAAAATACACAAGCAACAAACACAAGCATATATATGGGTATTTTGATGATATTTAATGCATTTTAAGCCCTTTTTGGACGATGAGACTATGTAAAAAAGCAGTCTCATCACTCCCCATACTAAACCATTGCCGTGCCCTCACGCAATGCTAGAATAAAGTATCATAGCACCTCCAAAATTCATTTTTATTCACTTTATTGAACGATAAACTAGCTACACTACTATTGCTACTACTACTTGCGTTTTAGACATAATGTATGATTTTCATCGCAAAATGGGACGTTTAGGTTCATAGAATAAGAACACGTGAATGCTTCGTTAGAAATAATTTCATCGTCCTCGATTTTCACCCCAATTCCATGCTAAGCGTGCAACGAGATCATTGTCATTATAAGTTAGTAACGCTAACACTACTCATATGCCCTAATCACGTACTTATCCTCCCATTTTCCTAAGTTGTATCTCTTATATTTTATTATGTCTTGAATGTTTCACGCGGATACATTGTTTGACTTATGCGATAATAGAGATTTAGGTCTAAAAATAGAGTCCTAACGGTGTAACCAAGACCATCAAATCAATAACCCCTCCCAATAGACAACGATGTCAAAAAATTAAGTCAACAAGAAGAATCGATAAACACGGTTTTATAACGGTTTTGAACATGAGACTTATTACCAAGACTTTTATACGCCCCCTAACGGAAGGGCCTTATTATCATTGGTTTACCTCCATCTTTTATTCAACTTCGCCATGAAGCTTTTATTATGACTTCGGTCTTGCCTTGCCTTTTATTATCCGCCTCATCGGTGGTTTTATTAGCCAAAGACGTATATCCTCACGCTAAGGCGAATTTTGGATCTTTAAAGCTTCGAAGATTAAGGCTTGATTCACTTTCAATTTTGCATAGATTTTTCGGCCTTGTGGGGCTTCAAATTGTTTGCTTGATTTAGGTGAGCACTTGAAATCTTATTATTGGGTGAAGCTTTTGATTATTCGGGTGCCAATACTTCAAAACCGTGACGCTGGCGATACCTTAATGTCTTCCCAATTTAATTACACGGAAGCTACTAGAAAAGACTAGAAACCCAACAATCCTAACTAAACCGCTAAGTCAATATTTATTAAGCAAAAAATATTTACATGCGAAGGGAGAATAAGCAAACAATGAGAACACATGAGTTTTTGAAAGAATACGAGTACTCTACGTTTAGCATAGTAAATTATAATTAACCCTATCATTTCTCATCCTCATTTAAGAGACTTAGCCTAATGTGCAGTTAAGGAATCAAAGCTAAGTGCTCAACACGCACGGTCGAGTAAAAAATTACTCTTATTCTCGCCATCGGAAAACCTACATTCGTGTCTTCAAACACTTATAAAATATGAGAAAAATTTTAAAATTTGGCCATTTTTAGCCTTATTTTGCAACAAAACGATAAACAAAAATATAAACTTTGGAAAGCGTGAAGGTTTAGCAAGGCAAGTATCTATTCACCCCCATACTAAAGTTAAACATTGTCCTCAATGTTTCGAGTCTAGGGGTGCAAACACCCCCACACTAGAGACGTAGTCGAATGCCTAATCTAGCATGGAAAGGGTGTAACCGTTAAATTTAAAGCCGTTTATGAAGTGTGCTATAAACCTAAGGTTAGAACATCAAAGGATATATCATGGATATTGAGAAAGTCTTCATAGCAAACGATCGAGTGATCCCATAAAACGAACACGAGAGGCTCCAATCGTGAAGATCATGATCATCTAAAGTCCACAATTCACAAACAACCACGGAACAAAGGTTAGAAGGGCACAAATCCCCACACGTTACTACATTAGAAAGCGATAATATGTACATAGGATAAGCATGGGACTCCCCCACGAGGCACCTCGTTTTTTTATTACCGAGTCATGAGCTCGACTCGATCCCCTCAATTCTAATTATCATTGGGGAAGGTGACTTGGTCGAGGTAGTTCAAGGATGGAACTTCCCCGCCAAAGTAGTGCTTCAACCTATGTCCATTCACCTTGAAATTGGGGCCATCATTTTGAGCTAGCTCGATGGTCCCATATGGAAAAACTTGAGTTACGGTGAATGGACCGGACCAACGGGATTTCAACTTACCGAAAAAGATTTTCAAGCGAGAATTAAAAAGCAAAACTTGATCCCCAATGTTAAAAACCCGGTTTTTAATTTTAGAATCATGCAACGTTTTAGTTTTTTCTTTATAAATCAATGAATTTTCATAAGCAATGTCCCTCAGTTCATCCAATTTATTTAATTGCATTTTCCGGTGTTTTCCCGCGGTCTCCATATCATCATTACAATGCTTTAGGGCCCAATAAGCCTTGTGTTCAAATTCAATTGGAAAATGGCAATTTTTCCCATACACAAGCTTATAGGGAGTGCACCTAATGGGCGTCTTATGAGCGGTCCTAAAGGCCCACAAAGCATCGTCCAACTTATCCGACCAAGATTATCGGTTTTCCCCAACGGATCTCTCCAAGATCCTCTTCAACGCTCGGTTTGAAACCTCGACTTGCCCACTAGTTTGTGGGTGATAAGCCGTAGAAAGCCGATGTGTAACCCCATATTCCCTTAGGACCCTTTCGAATTGGTCGTTACAAAAATGGGTTCCACGATCGCTTATGATCGCACGAGGGGTTCCAAACCGAGAAAACAAGCTTTTCAAAAACTTGACTACCACACGAGCATCATTGGTAGGCAAAGCCTTAGCTTCCACCCACTTGGATAGGTAGTCAACCGCAACGAGGATGTACTTATTACCACGAGATGATGGGAACGACCCCATAAAGTTTATGCCCCAAACGTCAAAGATCTCACACACTTGGATGATGTTTTGTGTCATTTCATCTTTTTGTGAGGCTTTTCCTTGTCGTTGGCATGAGTCACACGACTTCACAAGATCTTGTGCATCTCGGTAAATAATAGGCCAAAAGAAGCCGGCATCAAACACCTTCTTAACTGTGAGATTAGCACCGTGGTGACCACCCGTGGGTCCCTCATGGCAAGCTCTAAGGATATTAGAAGCTTCGGTGCCAAATACACAACGTCAGATGATTTGATCCGCACAAGTTCGAAACAAGTAAGGGTCGTTCCAAAAGTAGAACTTGACGTCACGAAAGAATTTTCGTTTTTCTTGAGTCGTCATACCCTTGATGATGAAGTTACCCGCATGGTAATTTGCAAAGTCCGCAAACCATGGGGTGGAAGAATCAAGCTTGGAATTCACTACACCAAGTGTCTCGAGCGGAAATGTTTCGGTGATTTCCTTGGGCTCGTAAATACTTTGGTGAGGATCTTCCAAACGAGAAAGATGATCGGCCGCTAGATTCTCGGCTCCTTTTTTGTCAACAATTTTGTGATCAAATTCTTGAAGGAGGAGAATCCAACGAAGTAATCTCGGCTTCGCATCTTGTTTAGCCATAAGATACTTGATAGCCGAATGATCCGTATACACTATGCATTTCGTCAAGACGAGATAAGGTCGAAATTTCTCAAATGCGTACACCACGGCAAGGAACTCCTTCTCCGTTGTAGTGTATTTAAGTTGAGCCTCGGTCATCGTCTTGCTAGCATAGTGAATAGGCAAGAAGTGCTTTTCATGACGTTTCCCCAATACGGCCCCAATAGCGTAGTCACTAGCATCACACATGAGCTCAAAGGGGAGGTTTCAATTAGGAGCAACAAGAATGGGAGCTTCGGTAAGTTTCCTCTTAAGGATTTCAAAGGCTCGTACACAATCTTCGTTAAAGACAAAACGTGCCTCTTTTTAAAAAAGATGTGTAATGGGTCGAGAGATCTTTGAAAAATCCTTGATGAATCGACGATAAAAGCCCGCGTGGCCTAGGAAACTCCTAACTCCCTTAACGGTTTTGGGATGAGGTAATTTGGCGATGACGTCTACCTTAGCTTGATCTACCTCAATCCTCGCTTTCGAGACCTTGTGCCCTAAGACGATTCCACTCTTAACCATAAAATGACACTTTTTCCAATTGAGCACAAGGTTGGTTTCCTCACAACGTTTCAACATTCTCTCAAGATTCGACAAACATGAAGTGAACGAACTACCAAACACGGAAAAGTCATCCATGAAGACTTCCATCGTCTTCTCGATCATGTCATGGAAAATAGCCATCATGCACCTTTGAAACGTTCCCGGTGCATTGCAAAGTCCGAATGGCATTCTACGATAGGCAAACATTCCATATGGACACGTAAACGTAGTTTTTTTCTTGATCACGAGGATCGATGGGAATTTGGAAGTAACCGGAAAAACCATCTAAAAAGCAATAGAAATCGTTTCCCGCAAGACGCTCCAACATTTGGTCCATGAAGGGCAAGGGAAAATGGTCTTTTCGAGTGGCTTCATTCAACTTACGATAGTCAATGTACACTCTCCATCCGGTCACGAGTCTAGTGGGAATTAACTCGTTGGCATCGTTTGGCACAACGGTCATTCCTCTCTTCTTAGGGACACAATGAGTAGGACTCACCCAAGGGCTATCAGAAATAGGGTAAATCATTCCCGCGTCAAGGAGTTTAAGGACCTCCTTTTTGATGACATCGTGAATTTTGGGGTTCACCCTCCTTTGACATTGAATTGCGGGCTTGTAATCCTCCTCCATTAAATTTTTGTGGGTACAAAACTTGGGATCGATTCCCTTAATGTCGGATAACTTCCACGCAATTGCCCCTTTGTGATCCTTTAGAACATCGACAAGTGCGGTTTTTTCATCATTCGAAAGTTCTTTCGCAATAATAACCGGCAACTTGTCGCCCTCCTCCAAATAGACATATTCGAGATGAGGAGGTAAATCTTTCAACTCGAGGATAGGTGGTTCCTCAAGTGAAGATTTGGGCTCGATACTCATAACCTCCTCGGGTGGAGGAAATGGGAAATCGTTAAGAAAATCCTTGATAATCGAGAAGTCCTCATCGTTGTCGAGGTCTTCGTGACTAGTACGTGGAACATCGAATTCTTCCAACGTAAAACCACCACCTTCAAATGGAGTGAAGGTTGGTGTCGAATTATCAAGAATTGGATCTAACATAGTGGGATTGCCACTAGTTTCTTCATCACCAAAACCTAGAACTTCTTGTGAAAATTCCTCGCAAACCACGTCGATCATATCAACGAGGTTTATGGTTGCAACGGAATAAACATGAGAAATTTGAGAGTTTTGAGTTGCGTTTATAACAAGATCCTGGTCGTTGAAACATAAGGTGATTTTTCTAGCATGAACATCGATCAAAGCCATAGACGTATCTAAAAACGAACGACCTAAAATGAGAGGAACTTGAGGATCTGTGGGAATATCGACAACGATAAAGTCTACGGGATAGTAGAACTTTCCCACTTTCACAAAAACGTCTTCCGCCAATCCACATGCGGGAATCGTGGAATGGTCGGCCAACTCGATAGACATTAGTGAAGGAGTAAGATTAGGAAGATTGAGCGACTTGAAGATTGCAAGTGGCATCAAATTAATGCTAGCACCAAGATCGGCCAAGGCGAAGCATTCCTCCATATCTTGGATTGCACAAGGGATCAAAAATTTACCGGGATCACCGACTTTTTGAGGTATGCGATTAAGATAAACCGACGAACAACTATACAATTGGTGAAATTTCTCCTTGTTGTTCAACATACTCTTAAAGTTAGCGGCAAATCGAGGCATCATGACCAAAGCATCGGCGAAACTCACATTAAAGTGCAAATCAGAAACATTTTCATAAAAAGCTCAAATTGGTAATTGTCGCGCTCTTGTCGTTTCTCCTTTCTAAGTCTCGATGGATAGGGCAAAGGTGGTGTGGGTTGAGGCATAGGCATAGCCTTTGGAATCTCGGGTTCCAATGTTGGTAAAGGGTCAACCGTAGGTGTGGCATGAGCGGTACTTCGTGGGATTGGGACATGCTCCTTTTGGACCACCACCTCAGGTTCTTCCTCAATTGCTTCCTCCGTAGGAGCAATTAGTTGAGGAGTTGGTTCCTTTAGTGTCTTACCACTTCGTGTGGTAATCACTTTCATCTCACCCTTAGGGTTTGATACGGTGTTACTAGGAAGACTACTCGAAGACGGTTTACACATAATTGCCTCAAACATAGATGAGATTTTATCTTCAAACTTGGATTGCCTCTTCTCGGCTTTAACCATTTCTTGTTTTATCTCATGTTGCCCTTGTTCCATTTTTTGTTGGTTTTGTTTTAACCTAGTTACGGTTCCTTCCATCTTGTTGGTATGGATCTTAAGTTCATTAGCTAACTCATTTTTCAACTCTTTCTTCAAGTCGTTCTTAAACTCGGATCTTAGGCTAATGATTTCTCTTTGAATATTGTCAAACCTAGCATCATTCCCATTAGCGTATTCAACAAATTCATTTGGAAGATCTTTCAACGTTTGCAAACCTTTGTTGTTGTTTTGAAAATCATTTTGATTTTTGTTTGAAACTTGATTATTAGCCCCTTGATTACCATAGTTTCCTTTGTTGAAATTGTTTTTGAAACCAACTTGATTGTTGCGATAGTTGTTGTTAGCATTTTGATTTGAACCAAAACCCGGTGGAGTGAATTGATTAGAGCGGGTAACTTGACCGTTTTGGTTGTAATTTCCCGTGGCCGCGTAGGCACTCGAAGTGTTACCACCATTGGTAATGCACTCGGAGAAATCATGACCTCCACCACAATACATGCATGAAACCTCAACCGCTTTAGCCGTAGCGGGAGCACTTGGTTCACCAACTTTAAACTCAATCAAAAGTCCTTTAAGCTTATCAAAAATCTTGTTTTCCAAGTTCGCCTCAATTTGGCAAGCATCGATGGTAGTAGACAAAGAAGGTGAAGCCGAAGACGAAGCCTTACGAACACTAGACGTGCTACGAGGACTATACACCTTAGATCTATTCTCAATTATCACCAAAGCTTTCTCAACCGTTTTACACAAAAAATTACCACCCGCGGCGGCATTTAAATAATCCCTTTCATGATCATTAATTCCATTGTAAAACGTGTCAATTTGATGCAAGTCGGAAAAACCGTGATGAGGACATTCATGTAACATTTCCTTAAACCTATTCCAAGCCGTTGAAAAACTTCCATTAAACTCTTGTGAAAATTTTGAAATCTCGTTTTTCAAGTGCGTAGTCTTAGAGGGCGGAAAAATTGGTTCACAAACTTAGACACGAGATCCTTCCACGTCAATATAGAATTGGGTGGCTCTTTCTCTAACCAAATTTTAGCGGGCCCCGCTAAGGAATACGGAAAAAGCATCATCTTAATCGAGTCATTCGAGGCATCCTTAAACTTGCAAGTGGCGGTAAGACGATTGAATTGGCGGATATGGTTGTGTGGATTGTCCTTTTCATCACCACCGAATTTGTTGTTTTGGATCATCGACAACAAACCCGTTTTCACCTCAAAATTCTCCGCAAGGATAGCGGGAATCACAATATCCTCTCCATAACCCTCGGTGGGTGCTTGAAGTAACTCCATCATAGTTCGATTCGCCATGGTTGGTGCTTCTCTTACAATGGGTTCGTCAATAGGAGACTCCTCACTAGAAAGATTGAGAGTGGGAGTTTTGTTCTTTCGTTTACGTGCACGTCTTGCTTGATTACGAGTTAGCATAAACGTCACGTACAACGAGGGGACGAGCAAAGAAGATTCTTTTTGGTGTTTTGTATTTTTCAATTTTTTTGTGGTTTTTGATTGTATTAACCTTTTTGGATTTTGGTGAATGTATTAAGTAGACACAAATCTACAAATCTCCTCCTTAATCAAATCTCTTGATTAAAGAAGCCTCAAGGAATGAAAACGATCACGTGAAGTGAACGCCTTCGATGACTTTAGAACGTTGGTGGAACACCAAAACGTTCAAGAGGGTTTAATCAATGAAACCAAGAAAATATATATGATACTTAGTAATACTTTGGGCGGCAAAACCCTCGATTAGCTCTCAAAATCAAATACTCACAAGCAAGCGGGGAAATGAGGAGGCGCGAAGCACTTAAGAGCCTTTTTCCTTAGGATATATTTTATAATATTCGCCTTATACCCACCTTATAGTTTGTATTTTTCAAGATTGAGCTTCACGAAAGTATTTATCTATTTTTGCCTTTTTCTTTGGTTTGAGATTCGAATACAATGATTGGGTAATGACCTCCCAAGTCAAGGTTGTGATTTCTCACGTATTTGGAGTACTTGTGAATTTATTGTTCTACGTATACACTATAGTAATAGTATTCACACAAAAATCAAAAACCGATAATACGTATTAGTAGAGTGCTACTAATACAAATACTATTTTGGTTAGTATATAAAAACAACAATTCCAAATCAAAACACAACACGCCTCCCCGGCAGCGGCGCCAAAATGATGTAGTAGTTTTGCACACCTTTAGGAAAAGGAGGCAATTAGGGAAAGTGTTAACAAGTAGTTTAGGAAAACCACAAGTTATGACCCTAAAATGGGGATCGTTCTCAAGGAGGCTTAGTGTGTGTGTAATGAATTGATTATCTTTGTGATTATATTTGTGAGAAAGAAAAATAGAAATGGGATAAGAAGAGAATGACGGTTACGATGTCGAATTAAACTAAGACGAAAAAGGTGTACACGTAAAACCGTAAAAAGCACTAAAATTAAAATTTTACCCTAAAAATTACCAAAAATTACTAAAAATCCACTAAAATATTATAAGAGTTTACAAAAATCCAAACTTACCAAAACCTTTTAATTAATTAAATAATGACTTTTTAATGCTAATTAAAGCCCTAAAAATCAATATTAACTATTAAAAAGTCCAAAACAAGTTTTTAAAGTTTGTAAACCACAAAAATACCCTAATTAAGCCAAAAAGTATTTTTCAAAATTTTAAAACCCCCCTAAAAACTATTTTTAAACAATTTAAAACTATTAAAATCAATTAAAAATTAAATTAATTCTAAAAAATAATTAAAACACCCTAAAAATATTTGGAAAGTTGAAAAATTCCTAATTAAGTGTCTAGAATCTTGGAAAATATAAAAACTTAGGTAATCAAACTTTTAATTTTTAAGAATAAAATAATATTAAAATATTATTAAAAATCCAAAAATCATAAAAAATTCTAAAAAGTTGCAAACTAGCTAAATTTAACCTAAATACCTCAGAAATGAACTTGAAATTACCTAAATACCCTTAATGGGCCTAGAAAATGGGCTAAACCCAAAACATATCACTTAATGGGCTAAATTTGGCCCAAAATGAAAAAGTGTCCAAAATAAGCCCAAAAAAGCACTACTTGACTCAAAATTTGATTTTAAACAACTTTTTCCAAAGGCCCAAAAGCTGAAAGTGTGAAATATGCTAGCCTATACCAAACAACTTATTCTTAATGGGCTTTTTGGCCGATTAAGCTATAAGCTAATGCCATAACCTCAAATTAGACACACAAGCTTCTTTTGTCCTAAATAAGGCTTCTGTAAAAAGAAATTTGAAATAAGCCCAAGGAATAAGCTTGAAAATGCAATAAGAAATCTACAGAAAACGACAAAATAGTCGTTTTTGAGTTTTAGGCCACCCCAAAAGCTGATTCAAGTTTCTAAAGCTTTTAAATGACTTAATTAAGCAAAATCAACAAAGAGTTTTCAAATAAGCTGACTCAATAAGCTGGAAAAATCAAATAAGCACTTATGTAAAAGTGAAATAAGTTGGTTTTCTAGCAAAAAGTCAAAGTCAAAGTCCAATAAGCTCTAGTCTAATCAAATGGGTCAAATAATGAAGATCTATCACAAAAAATAAGTTGTTGCAAGTCTGGATAAGCTAAAATAGCTTATTGATAAGCTGATGACAAATTAACACTAGTAGGGGTTAGTTTTGGGTGTTGAGCAGTGGAAACTTTTTCCACTGCTTCACTTGTTTGACTTTTTGTCTTTAGTGACTTTTTTGGTGATTCAGATTACACAAAGGCACCTAAATGATCTTTGGATCAAAAGGAGTCAATAACAATCAATAAATCACAAACACAATCACCCAATTGATACAGTTTAATCAATAAAGCACCAGATCAAGCACAGACATGAACAAATAAGCAGAACAGGTTCAATAAGCACTTAGAGCAATATTCAGCCAGCCAAACTCAACCAAATGCATACACAAGCTATTATAAACTCAAATGAACAAGTCTAAACAGGTTTCATGCAATGATTCAAAGTATTAAGCAAGATTCAAGCACCTTAAGTTACTGATGAACACAAGAACATGCAGTTTTACACTTTGCTGATGTATTTGACCAATAAGCCAGATTCAAACCTCAAGATCTATCAAATAAGTTATAATAATGATGTTTTAACAACTTTCAACCCTAAGCATGCACAAATACTAGATTTCACCAAAATCTTAGGTCAAAAACAGTTAAACTCAACAAGTTATAGCAGATTGTTTGATTCAAGGTTTCAAACCAAAAAACTTGCAGCAAAACACTCTCAACCAAGCATATATCAGATAAAAACCACATATACACACTTCTAACAACACAATACCAAGATTCAATCTCAAACAGGTAATCCCAAACACCCCTTTAACTTTTCAAAACCAAGTTTTTCAAATCAAAAGTGAGATTTAAGACCACCCAAGCCCAAATTAACACAACAATAGCTAAGATAAACAGATTCAAGCAGTTTTAAGCCACAAAATTCACAAGAACACAAGTCACACACAAATATCACCAAAAATCAAGATTTAAGCAGATTTTAGGATTAAGTATGCAAACCTCATGGATGTACATCCACACCTACGAATTTTGAGCTTATGTACTAGCAAGAACAAGTACAAGCTTCCACAAACAACCCTGCTAAGATTCATCAAGGTTAGAGGCACAATTATCAAAACAGAAGCTTGAAAACTTCTTGATTAATGCAACTCTTGTCCTCCACACTTGATTATCCCCAAGTTATAAGCTTCACCACACCTTGATAACACAATATCAGGATGCTATGATCAGCCCTATAGCCCAAGAAATCCAAGATAGACCAAGAACTTAGCAAAATATCAAGAAAATATGGAAAAATGTGCAAACTTTTGCACACTCCTCTTTTGAAAACAGGTTTTTGATTCAAGAAAGTAGAAACAAAGAACAATAGTAAACATATTATAACAATGGCACTTGAGCTTTCTTCACAAAATTCATACACATTTCATTAAAATTTAAAATGAGCTTTACAGATTTGTGAACAAGGAAAATTCAAGAGCAAACTAAAATATAGAAAGCTAAGGCCTTTATATAGGCATACAAGGAACTAGTTAAGCTAAAAAACGTAACCCTAATTGCTGTGAAGTCCCAGAAATGCACCTAGTCTTGTTTTGAACTTTGAAGATCATGTGACTGAATTTGGCTTGTAGCATGAGTTGGCAAGGTGAAAAGTTGATCAAAGGGTTTATATCAAGTTTAAAATGTAAGCTGGAATGAGGATGGTTGGATCACTGGCTCATTCTTTTCTTCTTGTCCAAAGGTAAAAAACAGGGGAATCTTGTGAGCTGGGTGGTGATGTGGCAGACCTTTTGAGAGTTGGGATGTGATTAAGGTCAACTTAATCACTAATCTGCACAATCTTGAGGTTTAATTTTTGGTAATTAACAAAACCCCAAATCATGTTCTTGGTGAATAGTTGAGGTGTTTAATCTGTTTAGGATTTCAAAAATGTGTTAACCGCGTAATTTAATTAACTAATTAAGTTAGTTAAATACGGGTGTGGGTGGATTGCTGATGTGGAGCAATGGGTGAGGCTGATTGGTGGAGGAGAGGTAGTGGGACACGTGTTGGATGCTGGTAGGTCTAGGTAACTATGTTGTCTGGCCACATTTAACCCTCTTTCTTCCCTTTTCTTATCATTTGTAGATTTAAACCCCAAAACTGAATTTCCTTTGTAATCAAACTTTCAGTTTTCACACTTTTGCCCCAAAAACTTTTGTAAAATGATTTCAGGGGTATTTCTTGCCAATTCTTGATTCTTGAAGGACTGATTTGGTATTTTATTCAAGGATAATGGTCTTGACTTGCATATTTGATATTTTGGAGGACTAAAATTGCCAAGTCTTGTTTGATGAGGGACCATTCTTGCCAAATATTGAAAGTCAAGGGTCCTTTTTGTAATTTTGGGATTTTCAAAGGACCAAACTTGTATATTCTTGTACTTTGAAGGACTTCATGATATTTTTGACTTTTTGGAGGATAATGGTTGACAATTTAGCTTTGTTGAGGGGCCAAACTTGTCAAATATTCAAAGTGGAGGGCCCTTTTTGTAATTTTGACAAACTTTAGGGACCAAAACTTGTAATTATGAAGATACAAGGGTATAAAGTGTCAATTCTTCCATATTGGAGGACCCTTCTTCATAATTCTTCAAGTCTTCAAGGGTTTTTCTTGGAAAGTCTTCATTAGGGCTTGGTTCATTGTGCGGCTTCGTTTCCCGTGTTCGTTTTTTGCATGATTCTTGTGATCTTTTGTCATTTTCTCAATATCCGTACCTAAAATACACAAGCAACAAACACAAGCATATATATGGGTATTTTGATGATATTTAATGCATTTTAAGCCCTTTTTGGACGATGAGACTTTGTATAAAAGCAGTCTCATCAGTATCTAATCGAATTGATCACGGTTAATAGTGGAATAGTTGGTAATGGTCACTAAAAGAGGGAGTTGATTTTATATTCTACTAGAAGGGTAAGTGCGAAACGTAATTAAAATAAGCTAAAAGTAAATCTAGAAAAACTGTCACTTTTTCTCTCTAAAATTAGAAAAACACTTGGTAAAAACAGAGATTTCGGGAAGCGTGCAATTTTTGGAAATTAAAACGTAATGAAACGTAATCTTGAAAAATAAGATAAATATGTGAATTAACTAATTATTGCGATGGAAGGTACGTAAACCAAATATTGCGATGAAGGTATCGCAATGTGACCCCGTCGCAATAAGGCTGTCGCAATGAAGGACTATCGTAATAATGGGTCTATCGCAATATGGCTAACAAAAATTTGGCAACGTTTCGTCGCAATATAGCCTTAAGCCCCGTCGCAATGTACGATATCAATGAGCGATCGCAATCCACGATCGGAATAAGGGGGGGGGGGGGGTATCGCAATAATCGATCGCAATGTAGAAACCCTAAGGGTTATTGCGATCGCAGTCAATCCGTCGGAATATTCTGTCGCAATGTGTAAACCCTAAGCTTTTGCGATGGAGCACCAAGTATCTCGATGGAGTGAAAATAAGCTAAAATCCCACTAAGCACTTCCAATAAGCACTTATCAAAAACTCAACAAGATCAATATTAAGGAAAACCAAAAATAAGCTACGAATGAAAACTTATAACACCAAATACGCAAACTTTATAAGATGAACTTTAAAAAGACGAAACTTTTTATAAAACTTAAACTTTAATAAGCTAAATACAAAGTAAGCCAATAAGCATGGTAAGCTTAAAGCTTAATCCGTATAAAAATTAGATAGAAACCAAAAGATAAACTTTTTGATCTCATAAACATCAAGATGAAACAAGATCAAGCTTATCACGAATAAAAAATAAGTAAAAATCAAGAAAGGTAGAAAGAGATTGAAAATGAAAAACTTAACTTGAACTTATAGATTAATGATTCCAAAATACAAGATCAAATCAAAGCTTAAACATGAAAGGAAGAAAGATGAAATTCTAGTGAGAGAAAGTTAAACACTTTCTCTCTCTAAAATGAAAACTAAAGAAAGAAAAAATAAACTAGCTAAATTAACTAACACCCTCCTAATTTGTAATTAGGAGGGTATATATAGGAGGTGGGGAGTGCATGTGTTGCTTCCTTCCTTCTTTCTTTCTTCTCGTCTCGACTCGATTTAAATTCTTTGTCTTTCTCGACGTCGACTCGAGATTTGTTGATATAAATTGAACTCTTCTTATAATTTTATTCTATAATTAGACTTGAGTTATTCGACTTCATTAAACTTTCGTCTTTAGACTTTGTCTTCGATAAATCTTCAGAATAGGCCTTGGACTTCCGTTCTTTTTGCACTCTTGATCTTTTGACTTCGTCTTTCGTCTTTTTCTTCGATAAAAGCCCGTGATAGCCCATGTTTTCTTCCTTTTTCATATTTTTATCCTGAAACACAATAAAAACACAAACCACGCATAATTCCGACTTATACGACATAAAATACATGTTTTGGTCTTGTTATTATTGGAAATAAGTGGTAAAAGGATAAGTGTTTTCACACTTATTAATACTCTAAAAAACGACCTTAATAACAACATCAAAAACTTGTTTCAACGCAACATGAAGACCAATATTGACGGCTCAAGTAACTAGCGACTTGATAGTTATCTCCATTGGGGTTGACACCCCCACCAAACAGCGATCATGTATCAAAGAGGACACAAATCCGAGCAAGTAAAAAACAAGTGCTCTGTTGATTCTATAATTTATCTATTAAACTGAGCCAAGTAGGAATTCTGTCCCTGAAGATGCGCCACAACATTATATAATGTTTTCTAAGGACCAACGTGTTACACCTAGTAGGAGCCATATAGGAACCTAATTAAAATGAGTCCAAATGTGACCTCACAGAAAATATAAAAAATACACGAGACTCATCTAAATATCACATTATTGATCTGGAGCTTTAGAGAAAATGAACTCCTTAAGGGTACCATGTAAGCTGATCCATTGTGAGTTCGGAATGCCACTTCTCATCTCTCTCCCAAACGCAGCCAAAAGTTCCTCCGGAGAATTTCATTCTATCACCTTAACATTAAGCATTCTGGTTATTTTGGTCGTTTGTCTTTACTTTTATTTTATACAAATAAATTTTGAACAAAGTAACATATTAAATATGAAATGTGAATTCTACACCTATGTCAATATTAAATTTGAGAATTGCTAAAAATTTTATCAATATTCCTTGAAAATTTTAATGTAAATGACCCTAATAACAAAGTTATAAAAGCAAACAAAAATTAGTGGCCCACAAACAACCTTTTATTACTGTAGTATTCTACGTCTTTTTTATGATTCTATTCTTTCATTAGAGACGAACACGAACCTCTACTAATACACAAGTATGTGCTTACTTTTTTCAATAATTAGTACTTAATAATATAAAACATGTATTATTCATAAAAAAACATTAGTAAAAAATATTATATCATCCTAAATGAGTTTATATTTGACTTATATAATTAGAAATCAGAGTATCTTAATCATCAAAGTGCTTCCAAAATTAAAAAAAAACAAAAAGAAAGGATTTCGGCGTTTTTAAAGCACATTTGTACAAATATGGGGTTAAACGACTCCGAAAATCGTATAAAATGACGCCTTACACTACAAAATTTATGAAATTTATAACTAAATTAAATGTTAAAAAAGTAAGTAATAAGGATGTCACTAAAAGTATTTTTTTATCAATTTCTATTATAAAGAGTCACTAAAAGTCATTTTCATCAACTCCTACTAAAAAGAAAAAAAAGTAAGTAATAGAGGGGATTAATAAAGTATATTATTACTCAATATTAAGTAAGGAAAAGTGTAAAACTTTTAGTAAGTCTTTTTTTAGTAGGAAAAAAATGTAGGTTTATTTTGCCTACTTTTATATTCAATGTGTTTTAGTAAGGAAATTTATAATGACTTAAATAATTTTTTATGTTATGAGTAAGCAAAAATATTAATAGGTAAATGTGTTTTATTTTGTAGTGTCATCACATAGCATCATCGTGTGAGTCATATTCATCATCCACATATGTTTTCCTCCATTGTTCCAACAAGCTCTCAATACCATATCTAACTTCCTCCAATTTTGATGCTAGATAACTTTCTATTTCATATCCGATCAATTTAACTTCATGCTCGCTATCTTAATTACCTAGATAATCAACCTTTTCAAATGGTTCATATACACGAGCACACATTTCCACTTTAATAACTCTTTTAAAAACATTAATAACTCTTATACACCATACATAGAAGCCTTATTGTTCGTTTACTTCATGAATAACTAGATTATCAACATTTAGCGCCTCAAATGAGTTTGAGTCGAAAAAATTTCTTGATGTTGAAACATCTACCTTACCAACTGTAGGACTTGTATTAGGGCTCGCCCCTTCATTCGATAGCATTACTTTAGACCAGTTTAAAATTTTAGTTTCCTCTATTGTTAACACTTATTCTTATTTTTCACCTAAATAAAACCATCATCCCCCATCTTTCATGCTTGCCTTTATCCATCCTATTCATCACTCGTTTAGGAGATTTTAGAAAATCAGCTAAGTGATCAAATATCAAGCACGTACTCGAACAAAGCGTTTCCACTCTTATTAAAAATGAATAGTTTCTTTCATAAACTTATTTCCTTTGAGGTGTGGAACAATGATCCCTGATTATCACTAAAATCATTACAAGCATTTATATCAATCAAAAGTCTAGCATAAATGCTTGTAGAAACTAGAAAGAGGGGGGGGGTTGAATAGTTTTACCACTAAAATTAATTTTTAAAAATATTTTTAAAAATAGTTAGATTCTAGTGATTATGTGAAACCTTCTAATTCTCAATATGAACAAGTAATCGTGTAGGTAGAAAAATAATCCTAAACTAAATGCAACTTTTAGTAAACAATGTAAAGAGATTAAGGAAAGGAAAGATTAAATCTAACGCCAAGGATTTATAGTGATTCGGCCACGAAGCTCTATTTTTGTCACTACTCCACTCCTCGAGTGCCATACTCGAGAGTTCACTTACTAAACATGCTTATTCGAGGTGGAGAAACCTTACACTTTGCTTACACCAAATTTTCGACCATAAGCTAAAGGTCGAGCCCTAATCTTACGTAGGACCAATATACACCAACTATACTTTAAGGCCCAACTATTAACCATAATACAAACACAACTTTCAAATTGTACACCAATTTAGATCTACACAAATACTACATACAAGAATGAAATAATAGTTTTGGGTGGATGTATCTTGAACTTGACACAAAACTTCAAGGATAATAGTGTTCTTCGTTTTGAACTTTAGAGGATGATAGGATGGAAAAAAGAATCACTTTTTAAACAAGATTAATCAAAACAAATGATCAACGATTTAAATGATTAGAGAAGTGTTTAGATATGAGAAAGTGTGTGCAAAAGAGACGCATTTAAAAGCTGAATATGAGCCACTATTTATAAGAACAGGGGGAGTAACGGCTAGCTGACCACGGTTCGTTATTGTTCCCACGGTTCGATATATATAAAGAGTCGTGGAAGCCTATAACAAACTGTGTCGTAAACTGGGCTCCTTTTTGTCATTTAGTTATGAAAGCTTGTCTTGGCAAGTTATAACCTCCAGGGAATATCCAAAGGAATATCCAACAAGCATTCTTAGTTTAATAAAACATTTTCTTAAAAGTAAAGTAATTTTTAAAAATACTTTGTAACTTTTAAATAAAAGTGAGTTTTTAGAAAATAATTAATCCTTGATCATTTACTTAGGCCTTGGAATTCCGTTCTTTTTGCACTCTTGATCTTCTGACTTCGTTTTTCGTCTTTTTCTTCGATAAAAGCCCGTGATAGCCCATGTTTTCTTCCTTTTTCATATTTTTATTCTGAAACACCATAAAAACACAAACCACGTATAATTCCGACTTTTACGACATAAAATACACGTTTTGGTCTTGTTATTATTGGAAATTAGTGGTAAAAGGATAAGTGTTTTCACACTTATTAAATAGCCTACACTTGACCATTGCAATGCCCTCATGCAATGCATTAATTTTAAAGCGCAGTTTACATTTCTCATCATAAATAACCCACCTTGGCCTTTATTAGAAAGATAGAAATATATACAAAACAAGTAAAGAAATCAAAGACTTACATTGGGGTTTTGGCTGTCATGAATGTTCATCATCCTCAAGTTTCACGTTCCCTAAACCAAGCTTAAAAACGAGATCATTGTTATTATAAGTTAGCAAACTAACACGAACTCATGTGGCCCAATTATTTACTTAGACTCCCTTATTCCTAGGTGTATCTCTTATATTTTAATTTTGTCTTGAATGATCACGAGGATACATTGTTGACTTATTTCGATAGTTTATTTAGGCCGAAAATAAAGTGGGACGAATTAATCAATAGTTAGCTAAAGGACAAAATCTTTTAAAACCGCTTCTCGGGACCTCTTAAAGTTCATATCTTGGCATGACTCGCTTCACGATTTGAGACCTTTCTCGGACCGATATTTGGCAGTGACTTCATATTTCGAATCTTGAGAGACGTTCTTGAAATTATGGTCTTCTCTTCATAATAGGAATTTCTTCACTTGAAGTTTTTGAGAGATTCTTCATATTTGGACCACGACTTCTTCATTTTTCTCCAATCTTTATTTTGGACTTTGATATACAACGATCCGCCTCCTTTTAGGACATGGATCTATTTATCCTCATACCTTGTTAGGGCCTTTATGGATAGACTTCTCCATGATCTTTAGGGGAGTATATGCTTTTCGTCGTGTGTCTCGATCCTTCATATTGATTTTTGATAAATGATTCTTCACATCACTTGGGATCTTTAGCAACAAAATGTAGCCCTCATGCCTTGTTAGGGCCTTTTCGGACTAGCCAATCTTTGCATCCTGCTTCAATAAGTTATGCCTTGGCTATGAACTCTAATTAATACCGAGCAACTTTTAAACGATCTTGTGCTAGAAGCTAAGTAACTTTTCAAATCGTACAACCTTATTTATTGCAATTAAATTTATTAACAAGCGATGAGAGAGAAAGCTTATAATCAACTCACATAAATTCATGAAAGAATAACAAACTTATAATTGACTCTATCATCTCTCGTTCTCCACAATTTAAAATCTCAAGGAATGAGACTCGTGGATGCTTAGCCAATTAAATCAAAGTTTTGGGTTTTCAAGTCATCTATAGGATCTTGCAACTTCTTAGACTTTTTCAAGTTTAGAATTCGCATTTTAAAGTTCCCTTGATAAACGACTTTCTAGGATCAATTATAGGAACTTGCGAAAAGTTCTTGTTCTTAACCCGTAAGAGTTAAGACTTCCGCGTTTTAAATTTCCCTATATAAAAGCCTAGCAAAACTTGACTTAAACACGTTAAGGATACTAGCTAGAGTAAACTTAGATAAGTAAACTTGGGTTGAGTCAACAGATTCATGACGTTGAAAAATTAAAACACTTTATTAAAACTTATTCTAGCAAAGAAAGTAAATAACGATGGCAAGGGAAAATACTACTATACTACTAGGCCAAAATAGATTAAAAAATTTTCGAAAAATGTCGAAAAATAAAATTTTCCGGTTAAAATGAGGACAAATTAATGGAAAAGCCCACTTACTTCGATAGAAGTCCCCCTACACTTGATATAAACATTGTCCTTAATGTTTAAGCATGTGGGAGTAAACTCCCCTACACTTAGGACATTATGCACGTTGGTTAAATCTTTCGAAGGAAAGGACAACTATAGTGATTTCAATGTGAACATATAAGATATGAAATATTGAATCACGACAGTTTAGGATAGAACCGGGAAGACGGGTACACGGGATCATGGTTCGTCAAAAGTCATCGAGAGTGCTCTTTGAAGCTTTAATCCCTGCACATGATAAGAAACAAGACAACAAACACATACGGGGCTCCCCCTACACTTATTATGAAAACGGTAAAGGATAGATCAACGGGTTGCCTCCCGAGAAGCGCTTGTTTTTGTTAACCGAGTCACGAGCCTGAATCGACCCAGAACTAATTCAAGTGAAACGTGGTGAGGGGTGGAATCATCTCATGAGAGATGTCCTCAACAAAGTACAACTTCACACGCTGGCCATTCACTTTAAAATTATGCCCATTTGGTTGAGAAAGCTCAATGGTGCCGTAAGGGAAGACTTTGGCGACGGTGAATGGACCAGACCAATGGCTCTTCAGCTTGCCCGAGAAGATCTTCAACCGAGAGTTAAAGAGTAAAACTTGATCACCAACGTAAAACTCTCGGTTCTTAATCCTTGCATCATGGATGATCTTGGTTTTCTCCTTGTAGATCAACGAATTCTCATAAGCTTCATTCCTTAGTTCATTTAGCTCGTTGAGTTGAATCATCCGAAGATCACCGGCTTTGTTGATGTCAAAATTGGCCCACTTCAAGGCCCAGTACGCCTTATGTTCTAGCTCAATAGGGAGGTGGCATGCCTTCCCGTACACACGATATGGAGTGCAACCAATCGGCATCTTATATGCGGTACGGAAAGCCCACAAAGCATCATCTAGCTTATCGGCCCACGAGGCACGATGCTCTCCCACAGTACGCTCAAGAATTCTCTTCAGTCCACGGTTAGATATCTCGGCTTGACCATTTGTTTGAGGATGATAAGCGATGGAAAGACGGTGATTGAAACCGTACTTAGCCATGACTCGAGCAAATTGATCATTGCAAAAATGAGTCCCGCGGTCACTGATGATAGCACGAGGAACACCGAATCGAGCAAAAAGATGCTTCAAAAAGTTCACAACCACCCTCGCATCGTTCGTAGGGAGAGCCTTCGCTTCAACCCATTTGGATACGTAGTCAACGGCTACGAGGATGTAATTGTTCCCTTTAGATGATGGAAATAGCCCCATAAAGTCGATGCCCCATATATCAAAGATTTCATATTCTTGTATTAAAACTTAAGGCATCTCATCTTTATGTGTGATCTTGCCTTGGCGTTGGCAAGCATCACAATTTTTAACCATCTCGTGAGCGTCACGATAAATGGTGGGCCAATAGAATCCCGAGTCAAACACTTTCTTCGCGGTGTAGTTGGGACCAAAATGACCACCGGTGGGTCCTTTGTGGCAAGCTTCAGAATGTCTAAAGCTGCGGGTCCATCAACACATCGACGAATAATCAGATCATCACACTGTTTGAAGAGATAAGGGTCATCCCAAAAGTAAGTCTTAACATATTTAAAGAACTTCTTCTTTTGTTGGGATGTTAACCCTTCGATGAGAATACCACCTGCTAAGTAATTTGTAATGTCCGCAAACCAAGGGGTGTCATCAAGATTGGAATTGATAGACATTAAGGCCACAAGGGGAAAATAGTCATTGATCTCTTGATTTGGATGATCCCCTTGGTAAGGATCCTCAAGTCTACTTAGATGATCCGCGGCTAGGTTTTCGGCTCCCTTTTTGTCCCGAATTTCGATTTTAAATTCTTGAAGGAGCAAAACCCAACGAAGAAGTCTTGTCTTGGAATCTTGTTTAGTTAACAAGTACGTCAACGCAGAATGGTCAGTATATACAATGGTGGTGGAAAGGACAAGATAGGGGCGAAATTTTTCAAAAGCATACACTACAACTAAAAGCTCTTTTTCGGTAGTGGTATAATGCAATTGCGCCCCCGTCATTGTCTTGCTAGCATAATGGATTGGTTGGAAGTGTTTGTTCACTCTTTGTCCCAAAACCGCTCCAATAGCAAAGTCGCTAACATCACACATCAATTCAAAAGGTAGCTCCCAATTAGGGGTAACCAAGACCGGTGCCTTAGTTAGCTTGTCCTTAAAAAGATTGAAGGATTCAATACACTCTTTAGAAAAGATAAAGGGAGTATCTTTTTTCAAGAGGTGGGTCATTGGGCGAGCGATTTTAGAAAAATCTTGAATGAATCGACGATAGAAGCCCACATGACCAAGGAAACTTCTCATACCCTTCACGGTTGAAGGTGGAGGTAATTTTGCTATGACATCAACTTTAGCACGGTCGACTTCAAGACCGGCTTTGGAGATTTTATGTCCAAGAACAATGCCTTCTTTTACCATGAAATGGCATTTTTCCCAATTTGGAACAAGGCGAGTGTCTTCACACCGCTTAAGCATGCGTTCCAAATTGGCAAGGCAAGTAGAGAAAGAATCACCATAGACCGAGAAATCATCCATGAAGACTTCCATAGTTTCTTCAACCATACCATGGAAGATAGCCATCATAAACCTTTGAAAAGTCCCAGGAGCATTGCATAAGCCGAAAGGCATTCGTTTGTAAGCAAATGTTACATAAGGACAAGTGAATGTGGTTTTCTCTTGGTCTTTAGGATCGATGGGAATTTGAAAATACCCAGAGAAACCGTCTAAGAAGCAATAATAGTCATTACCCGCTAGACGCTCGAGCATTTGATCCATGAAAGGAAGGGGAAAGTGATCCTTTCTCATAGCATCATTGAGTTTGCGATAGTCTATACAAACTCTCCACCCTGTAACGAGACAAGTAGGAATCAACTCGTTGTTTTCATTGGGCACAACGGTGATTCCGCCTTTCTTAGGCACACAATGGACCGAACTAACCCATGGTGAATCCGAGATAGGGTAGATCATTCCCGCATCAAGAAGTTTGATAACCTCTTTTTTGATAACGTCATTGATCTTGGGATTCACCCTTCTTTGGTTTTGAATAGTGGGTTTAAAGTCGTCCTCCATGAGAATTTTATGTGTGCAAAAGTGAGGATCAATTCCACGAATATCGGAGATTTTCCAAGCAATCGCTTTCTTATGATCAGCACGTCGATAAGTCGAGATTTTTGTTTCTCTTTCATGTCCTTAGCGATGATGACGGGTAACTTGTTATTGTCTTCAAGGAAAACGTACTATGAGACGGTAGGTCCTTAAGCTCTAAACCTGGAGGATTTTTTATGGAAGGCATAGTCAAATTTGGATCATCGATAGAGATTTCCTTAGGAGATGGTGGAGAAATCTGGTCCTCATTGAGAAGTTTCTCAATGGTACGAATGTCTTCATCCCAACTGGAGGGAGAATCGTCATATTGTAAGTCACATCTCCCAAAGTTGCTTCAAATTATTTCAAAAGGAAATCACTTTCTCCAAATGGAGTTAGTGATGGAGCAATAGAGGCAACAGTCTCAACAATGGGTTGAGAAGAAGAACCACTTTTACAAGCGTCTTTGAAATGTTCTTCACAAGCTTCATCAAGAACGGCAATGAAATTAACGCTCTCGTTTTCAGAAGGCTGCTTAGAAAGTTTACCCATGTTGAAAACGATTTTATCGTCACCAACTCTCATGATTAATTCGCCCGCGGATACATCAATGAGAGTGAAACCGGTCCTCAAGAATGGACGTCCAACGATTAATGGAACACGGGGATCCATCTCGTAGTCAACGACAACAAAATCCGCCGGAAAGGTGAATTTGTCGACACCGACGAAGACATCTTCGGCTATCCCCACCGGATAAGCAACCGTACGGTTAGCTAATTCCAATGTCATTCGTGTGGGGACTAGCTCGGGTAGAGATAATTGTTTTCAAACACTTAATGGCATTAAGTTTATACTAGCACCTAGATCGGCTAGGGCCATACAATTCTCTACCCCGGGGAAGTTGCAAGGAATGAGAAAACGACCCGGATCACCAAGTTTGGTGGGTAATTTCCTTAATAGCACTGCGGAGCAATTCTTGTTAAGTTGGGTCTGAGCGATATCAAGAAGTTTCTCCTTATCACTGAGAAGATCTTTAAACATTTTAGCATATTTCGACATGTGAGCGAGAGCCTTAGCAAAGGAGATGTTAAAATTCAGTTGTTTAAACATTTTAAGAAAGTTAGAAATCTGAATATCATCCTTGTTCTTCAACTTCTCTTTCCTCAACCTTGAGGGATAAAGTATATTGGGTTGAGATGAAGGCTTTGGAATGGAATTCTCACTCACATCCTTGGGTGGTGGAGGGGTGGGATTAGAAGGTAAAGGAGTTGGGGAAAGTTGTTCTTTTTCCTTAGTCATAATCACCGGTGTAGGTGTAGGAATCTCGGGTTGATTTAAACCTTTGCCACTTCGGGTGGTGATTGCTTTCATCTCCCCTATTGGATTAGAAACATTGTTACTCGGAAGAGAACCCGAACCAGAGGCTTGATTACTTGGGAAAAACTAGCCATCATATCCCTTAAGTTATTCGTTTGATTTCTCGTAGAGTTTCTCATATCGGCTCGAAGATCATTCCATTGTTTCGCCATGTCATTCCTTAGCTCGGCTCGAATATCGTTCCCTTGTTTTGCCATGTCACCCTTCAAGTTAATGAATTGGCTTTGAAGATTCGTCACCATCTCTCTATTGGTCCTCATGTAAGTTTCGAGGTCTTTGTTCAATGTCGTGGGTTGATTGAGAGGTGGGGCTTGGTAAACTTGATTATTTCCTTGAGGTGGATATGGGTTTCTTTGGGATTGATATTGATTGGTAGCTCGAGGTTGGCTTTGATTGTTGCGGTTGAAATTGTTTTGGTTTTTGTTTTGAGGAGAAAAACCGGGTGGAGATAGAAAGTTGTTGGAACGATAACTTAGCAAGTTACAGTCTCCTTGAGGACGTGCTTGATAGCCTCCCGTAGAAAAGTTACCGTTAGCGGAATACACATTTTTCAGATTGTCATGAGTAGAAGGACAATCGGTGTATGAATGAGAACCCCCGTAAATCTCACAAGAAGTTGCTACAGCTTTAGCTTGTTAAAATTGGTTTGTAGCCATGGTTAAGAAGTTTTTGTTCATCTCAGCTACTTGGCGAGTAAGTTCGGTTATCTCTGAGTTGGATGATGTAGAAGAAACATTGGCCCTCTGGTTATTCCTTGAAGATGCAGATGAATCCCAATTTTTGTGGTGAGTGGTCATGTTCTCTATAAGCTCTCTACACTCCTCAGGTCTTCTCTTCATGAATGTACCACCGGCGGCAGCATTAATCGTATCACGATCACGAAAAGTTAAACCATTATAGAAAGTATCAATCAAATTAACGGGGAGCATGTTATGGTTTGGACAAAGGTCGATCAAGACATTATATCGTTCCCAAGCATCGAAAAGCGACTCATCAGGTTCTTGAGTGAATCCACTGATTTGGTTGCAAAGACTAGTAACCATGGATGGTGGGAAGTAGCGCGACAAAATTTTTTGAGTCATATCATTCCATGTTTGAATTGAGTTTTTGGGAAGATGATCAAACCATTTTTCGGCATGGTGGGATAAAGTGTGCGGAAAAAGGTGAAGGCGAAGAAAATCCATGGAAGCACCGGGTAGTTTCATGCTTTGAGTGATGGTAATGAACTTGTCGAGATGTTTGTTTGCATCATCATCCGGTAATCCGCGAAACGGGCAAGCGTTTTAAACTTGCTGGATCATGTGATGCTTCAACGAAAATTCAGGAGCCGTGATTTGCATCGGCGCAATCGGTCCTCCGCGTCCGTTCATGGTGGGTTGACAAAGCTCCTCCATTGTGTGTAGGTCGGGTGGGGGAACATTGTTGTTGTTGTTATTGTTGTTATTGTTATTCAAATTGGGGTGGGGTGGGTTGTTATTATTGTTATGCACACCGGCCATATCTATGTCTCTAAGAGTCTCGGGCTCAGGATAGGACGTAGATCGAGTACGCATACACTA
Source organism: Glebionis coronaria (assembly GCA_025667525.1). NCBI lineage: Eukaryota > Viridiplantae > Streptophyta > Magnoliopsida > Asterales > Asteraceae > Glebionis > Glebionis coronaria. Next base: position 288,271,331 of record CM046880.1, on the reverse strand, counting down.
AAAGAAAATATTTCTGATTTTTTATCTTTTTATTGTTTTTGGATTTTTGAAAATTTTATATTTTTTAGGATTTTTGAAAATTTTTGTGCTTGAAAATAACGTTCCTAAAAGAACGGATCCCAAAATCCAATTTCTCACTAAAAACCGTTAATCTTTACGAAAAGAGCCGACAACGGCGCCATTTAATAAATGACTTTTTGCTTAGCATTTGTGTACTCGATATCGTTCTCGGTATCTAATCGAATTGATCACGGTTAATGGTGGAATAGTTGGTAATGGTCACTAAAAGGGGGAGTTGATTTTCTATTCTACTAGAAGGGTAAGTGCGAAACGTAACTAAAATAAGCTAAAAGCAAATCTAGAAAAACTGTCACTTTTTCTCTCTAAAATTAGAAAAACACTTGGTAAAAACAGAGATTTCGAGAAGCGTGCAATTTTTGGAAATTAAAACGTATTGAAAAGTATGCTTGAAAAATAAGATAAATATGTGAATTAACTAATTATTGAGATGGAAGGTACGTAAACCAAATATTGCGATGAAGGTATCGCAATGTGACCCCGTCGCAATGAAGGACTATCGTAATAATGGGTCTGTCGCAATATGGCTAACAAAAATTTGGCAGCGTTTCGTCGCAATATAGCCTTAAGCCCCGTCGCAATGTACGATCGCAATGAGCGATCGCAATCCACGATCAGAATAAGGGGGGGGGGGGGTATCGCAATAATCGATCGCAATGTAGAAACCCTAAGGGTTATTGCGATCGCAATCAATTCGTCGGAATATTCTGTCGCAATGTGTAAACCCTAAGCTTTTGCGATGGAGCACCAAGTATCTCGATGGAGTAAAAATAAGCTAAAATCCCACTAAGCACTTCCAATAAGCACTTATAAAAAACTCAACAAGATCAATATTAAGGAAAACCAAAAATAAGCTACGAATGAAAACTTATCAAAACACCAAATAAGCAAACTTTATAAGATGAACTTTAAAAAGACGAAATTTTTTAAAAAACTTAAACTTTAATAAGCTAAATACAAAGTAAGCCAATAAGCATGGTAAGCTTAAAGCTTAATCCGTATAAAACTTAGATAGAAACCAAAAGATAAACTTTTTGATCTCATAAACATCAAGATGAAACAAGATCAAGCTTATCACGAATAAAAAATAAGTAAAAATCAAGAAACGTAGAAAGAGATTGAAAATGAAAAACTTAACTTGAACTTATAGATTAATGATTCTAAAATACAAGATCAAATCAAAGCTTAAACATGAAAGGAAGAAAAGATCAAATTCTAGTGAGAGAAAGTTAAACACTTTCTCTCTCTAAAATGAAAACTAAAGAAAGAAAAAATAACTAGCTAAATTAACTAACACCCTCCTAATGTATCATTAGGAGGGTATATATAGGAGGTGGGGAGTGCATGTGTTGCTTCCTTCTTTCTTTCTTCTCGTCTCGACTAAATTTAAATTCTTTGTCTTTCTCCACGTCGTCTCAGGATTTGTTGATATAAATTGAACTCGTCTTATAATTTTCTTCTATAATTAGACTTCAGTTCTTCGACTTCATTAAACTTCCGTCTTTAGACTTTTTCTTTGATAAATCTTCAGAATAGGCCTTGGACTTCCGTTCTTTTTGCACTCTTGATCTTTTGACTTCGTCTTTCGTCTTTTTCTTCGATAAAAGCCCGTGATAGCCCATGTTTTCTTCCTTTTTCATATTTTTATCCTGAAACACAATAAAAACACAAACCACGCATAATTCCGACTTTTACGACATAAAATACACGTTTTGGTCTTGTTATTATTGGAAATAAGTGGTAAAAGGACAAGTGTTTTTACACTTATTAGTACTCTAAAAAGCGACCTTAATAACTACATCAAAAACTTGTTTCAACGCAACATGAAGACCAATATTGACGGCTCAAGTAACTAGCGACTTGATAGTTATCTCCATTGGGGTTGACACCCCCCACCAAACAGCGATCATGTATCAAAGAGGACACAAATCCGAGCAAGTAAAAAACAAGTGCTCTGTTGATTCTATAATTTATCTATTAAACTGATCCAAGTAGGAATTCTGTCCCTGAAGATGCGCCACAACATTATATAATGTTTTCTAAGGACCAACGTGTTACACCTAGTAGGAGCCATATAAGAACCTAATTAAAACTAGTCCAAATATGACCTCATAGAAAATATAAAAAATACACGAGACTCATCTAAATATCACATTATAGATCTGGAGCTTTAGAGAAAATGAACTCCTGAAGGGTACCATGTAAGCTGATCCATTGTGAGTTCGGAATGCCACTTCTCATCTCTCCCCCAAACGCAGCCAAAAGTTTATCCGGAGAATTTCATTCTATCACCTTAACATTAAGCATTCTGGTTATTTTGGTCGTTTGTCTTTACTTTTATTTTATAAAAATAACTTTTTAACAAAGTAACATATTAAATTTGAAATGTGAATTCTACACCTATAATGGTCAATATTAAATATGAGAATTGTTAAAATTTTTATCAATATTCCTTGAAAGTTTTAATGTAAATGACCCTAATAACAAAGTTATAAAAGCAAACAAAAATTAGTGGCCCACAAACAACCTTTTATTACTGTAGTATTTGACGTCTTTTTCATGATTTTATACTTTCATCATAGATGAACACGAACCTCTACTAATACACAAGTATGTGCTTACTTTTTTTAATAATTAGTACTTAATAATATAAAACATGTATTATTCATTAAAAACATTAGTAAAAAATATTATATCATCCTAAATGAGTTTATATATGACTTAGATAATTAGAAATCAGAGTATCTAAATCATCAAAGTGCTTCCAAAATTAAAAAAAACAAAAAGAAAGGATTTTGGCGTTTTAAAGCACATTTGTACAAATATGGGGTTAAACGACTCCGAAAAATCGTATAAAATGACGCCTTACACTACAAAATTTATGAAATTTATAACTAAATTAAATGTTAAAAAGGTAAGTAACAAGGATGTCACTAAAAGTATTTTTTTATCAATTTCTATTATAAAGAGTCACTAAAAGTCATTTTCATCAACTCTTACTAAAAAGAAAAAAAAGTAAATAATAGAGGGGATTAATAAAAGTATATTATTACTCAATATTAAGTAAGGAAAAGTGTAAAACTTTTAGTAACTCTTTTTTTAGTAGGAAAAAGATGTAGGTTTATTTTACCTACTTTTATATTCAATGTGTTTTAGTAAGGAAATTTATAATGACTTAAATAATTTTGTATGTTATGAGTAAGCAAAAATATTAATAGGTAAATGTGTTTTATTCTGTAGTGTCATCACATAGCATCATTGTGTGAGTCATATTCTTCATCCACATATGTTTTCCTCCATTGTTCCAACAAGCTCTCAATACAATATCTAACTTCCTCCAATTTTGAAGCTAGATAACTTTCTATTTCATATCCAATCAATTTAACTTCATGCTCGCTATCTTGATTACCTAGATAATCAACCTTTTCAAATGATTCATATACACGAGCACACATTTCCACTTTAATAACTCTTTTAAAAACATTAATAACTCTTATACACCATACATAGAAGCCTTATTGTTCGTTTACTTCATGAATAACTAGATTATCAACATTTAGCGCCTCAAATGAGTTTGAGTCGAAAAATTTCTTGATGTTGAAACATCTACCTTACCAACAGAAGGACTTGTATTAGGGCTCGCCCCTTCATTCGATAGCATTACTTTAGACCAGTTTAAAATTTTAGTTTCCTCTATTGTTAACACTTATTCTTATTTTTCACCTAAATAAAACCATCATCCCCCGATCTTTCATGCTTGCCTTTATCCATCCTATTCATCACTCGTTTAGGAGATTTTGGGAAATCAGCTAAGTGATCAAATATCAAGCACGTACTCCAATAAAGCGTTTCCACTCTTATTAAAAATGAATAGTTTCTTTCATAAACCTATTTCCTTTGAGGTGTGGAACAATGATTCCTGATTATCACTAAAATCATTACAAGCATTTATATCAATCAAAAGTCTAGCATAAATGCTTGTAGAAACTAGAAAGGGGGGGGGGGGGGGGTTGAATAGTTTTACCACTAAAATTAATTTTTAAAAATAGTTAGATTCTAGTGATTATGTGAAACCTTCTAATTCTCAATATGAACAAGTAATAGTGTAGGTAGAAAAATAATCCTAAACTAAATGCAAGTTTTAGTAAACAATGTAAAGAGATTAAGGAAAGGAAAGATTAAATCTAACACCAAGGATTTATAGTGATTCAGCCACGAAGCTCTATTTTTTCCCTAATCCACTCCTCGAGTGCCATACTCGAGAGTTCACTTACTAAACACGCTCATTCGAGGTGGAGAAACCTTACACTTTGCTTACACCAAATTTTCGGCCATAAGCTAAAGGTCGAGCCCTAATCTTACGTAGAACCAATATACACCAACTATACTTTAAAGCCCAACTATTAACCATAATACATACACAACTTTCAAATTATACACCAATTTAGATCTACACAAATACTACACACAAGAATGAAATAATAGTTTTTGGTGGATGTATCTTGAACTTGACACAAAACTTCAAGGATAATAGTGTTCTTTGTTTTGAACTTTAGAGGATGATAGGATGGAAAAAAGAATCACTTTTTAAACAAGATTAATCAAAACAAATGATCAACGATTTAAATGATTAGAGAAGTGTTTAGATATGAGAAAGTGTGTGCAAAAGAGACGCATTTAAAAGCTGAATATGAGCCACTATTTATAAGAACAGGGGGGTAACGGCTAGCTGGCCACGGTTCGTTATTGTTCCCACGGTTTGATATATATAAAGAATCGTGGAAGCCTATAACAAACTGTGTCATAAAATGCGCTCCTTTTTGTCATTTAGTTGTGAAAGCTTGTCTTGGCAAGTTATAACCTCCAGGGAATATCCAAAGGAATATCCAAAAAGCATTCTTAGTTTAATAAAACATTTTCTTAAAAGTAAAGCAATTTTTAACAATACTTAGTCACTTTTAAATAAAAGTGAGTTTTTTAGAAAATAATTAATCCTTGATCATTTACTTAGATTATTGACCTGTTTATTAATACCTTAAGTGATTGTAATTAAAATAGAAGATATAGACTCGAGAATTCGATATTTGTTGTTTTTGCTAAATGCTTGTTTTTATATATTGTCGTATTTAAAACAAAGAAATATTGGTAAATGCAAGTAACGTTTCTAGACATCATTTCATTAACACTCATCATCCCCATGATTTCATAAACATAATGTTTGTATATGAGTCTAGCATCATTAGGTACCTATTTTCGTGGCGATCAAACTTAATCCATATGATGTGTAAGCAACCAATGGCACATCATGAATTTACACCTAAAGTTGGAGACAAGAAAAATATTCGATTTTTAAGAAGGCTCATGGAATGTGACCATTAATTTAAAGAAATAAGAATTTTATGATTCACTCATGGACCATCTCTAAGCACCAAATCAAAACTCTCGTCCTTAGTAAATGAGAACTCATTCACTATTGTTACTTTCTTTAATCCGTATTTTTTCTAGCTATTGTGGACAAATCATTCCACAACAGGAAACACACGAGCCTTTTACCGATAAAGTAACCATAAAAAAAATTATTCAGTCTATCATGTACTTCATAAACCAGAGCCAAAGGTAATCAAACGTCATAATCAGCATCATTCGACACAATAACTTCAAGTTTCCAGAGATTATCCTTAGTCAAAGACGTAGGTCTGAGCTTAGCGTATGATGAAGGAGAACTATTCATAACAGATTCCTTACGAACCTGTTCAACTCCGTCCTTAGAGTATATGAAATGCATAAACTCATATTTGTAGAAACTAAGAAAACCAAACAGAAACCGACTAACTTGTATTATTGAATTGATGTTCGGCTTACAAAAAGTACGAGATTAAATACACAAAAACCCTAAAACATAAATGGGCCTAAACACGTGGGCCGGACCATAAGGCTTTATTAGCTAACATCCCCTTAAACTCACAATGCCACAGCGGTGAACATTGGGAGTTTGTCAAACTTAAAATAAATAAAACACATAGAAGAACAAGATAAACAAGCTATAAATCAAGCAAGAACAAACCAAAGGAGCAAACGAGCAAGCAAACAAACGAGCAAATGTGCAAGTGAACAAACGAGCAAACCAGCAAGCGAGCAAACATACAACATAATTCTAAAGCAGAGTTCCCACTCCTACGACATGTCCCAGTCAGACATTGAGTTTGTGGCTTGTGATGAGGTTGTTAAACACTTATCACTTGTCATAGCATGATTTTGGAAAGACAAGTATTTCTGAAATTGCGCAATCATAGAAGGGTCTTAAGTTGGTGCAGCAACACCATTATTAAAGTGAGGTGGTTCCTTTGGTAACAAAGGACTTTTAGATTTACAATGACCCTTTTGTTTACAATATGCACACTCATAATCCTTAACTATTGAGTTTCTTTTAATGCCACTTAAAAAACGTTTTTAAGCTGCAAAACAAACGAACCATCTTGCGTAACTATCTTGTGATCATCCAAAAACTTTAGACGAATCTCTTCTGCAAGCAATTCACTAACTACCGAATCAATAGAAGGTAGAAGATCACGATGAAGAATTGAAACGTGCAATCCTTCAAAATCCTAGCGCAATGCCAAAAGGAAGTGAACTAAACATTGTGACTCTCTCCGTTTAACATAAGGATCAAAACTACTCAATTCTAGTGGTTCAGTCAAAGCTAACAGATCCCACAAGAGAGACATAGCTTAATTAAACTCTTGAATGCTCATATCATTTTATTGAAGAGAACGAATATCTTTCTCAAGCTGATATTGTTTAACGAAATTAGATTGTGTGTATAGCCTAGCAAGATGATCCCACACAGCCTTACAGAGTCATATTTTGCCAACTGAGCTCCAATAGATGGCGTGCCCGAATTATTAATCCAAGTGATAACCTTAGAATTATCAACCTCCCATGTATCCAATAACCCCGCATAATTATCAACCACATTAACAGGCTGTGTTTTCGTACCCGAAACATAACCCTACATCGATTTCCCCCACAAGAAATTTTTCATAACATAACTCCAATATGAATGATATTTACCATCTAACTGAACACTAATCGATAGCAATGAATCATCTTTACGAGAACCCATGAGAAAAAAACAAAATAAAATAAACTAACAAAGGCCAAACTGATTATGTCCAAAAGAATTATACTACCCACCATCCAATCCCAAAAACTTTCACGGAATATAAAGAGAAGTAAATATATAATTAATGATTATTGTAGTAGGGTCACCTTATTTGGATGAAACACTCTCAACGAAAAGAACAGAAAAAGAAACTGTCGACAAGCGAACGACAAACCGGTGACAATCGAACGGAGGCGTTTCAAATAAACATATTGATCATATGGAACCCGACGAAAGGCTCTGATACCATGTAGAAACTAAGAAAACCAAACAGAAATCAACTAACTTGTATTATTGAATTGATGTTCGGCTTACACAAAGTACGAGATTAAATAGACAAAAAACCCTAAATCATAACTGGGCCTAAACAAGTGGGCCGGGCCATAAGGCTTTATTAGCTAACAATAATGACTTTTCCTTTTAAATCGCATTATTTTTCTTATAAATTATGTTTCTCAAAAAGTCATTTTACAAAACAAGCTTCAATGGACAAAGTTTTTTGAAAGTTTTTTGAGCTCCTCATTAAATGGGAATGACTTGGTATTTTTTGTGTCAAACGCTTGGTACACACTAAACTATACCCTTCCAAGTCATTTACAAAACTATTATCACGATAAGAAAAGTTTTTGAAATAGCTTGATCAAACAGTTAAAAGCTTTTCAAAAAAAATAACCATTGCGAATGATTTTATTGGGTGACGTATGTTCCGAAATAACTACGTAAGTTAGTGAATGAGACCGACGCCATATTAACTATAGGAATACCGATTTGAACATTAATTTAAATTTGAACCACACGTGTTTGGACTAACGTTAGATACATTAGCTATAGATATATTAAGGATATTTATGGCACTACCTTCGGCAACAGTTGTGTTAGAGCTACTCGGGACATCACCCCTCGTCACATATGCCTTTGTTGGATTGTGTTCATTAATATTGTTCTCATTAATAGATGTCGCCTTCGTTAAAACGCTAGGGTCAGTATTGAAGAATGAACCAGTATTAGCATTAAGAATAATATTATCAAACGTAGTATACTCACTTTTTCCACCAGTAACTTGAGTCACCTTATTATTTCCACCAGTACAGCTAGTCGACCCACACTACAACAATCGATTCCTTCCCCAACGATTTTTTTGGCTTTTCCCCAGCGACTTTTAGATGGGGATACGTTTCCCCAGCGACATGTCGGTGGGGAAAATTCGCTGGGGTACGCTCGATGAGAAAGGTATCCCCAGCGACTTACCCCAGCGACATGCGGGCCCCACAGACTTTTCCTGGAAAAATAGATTGCCACGGTGGCAATATTTTCCCCAGCGACATGTCGCTGGGGAAAATCCTTATTAAATCAATAAAAATTAAGTTGAACTTAATCTTTTTAGCTAATTACAAAGTTTCCCCAGCGACATGTCGCTGGGGAATATTTCCTTATTTTTGACTTGTCAACGCGTTGTTGTTGACTTGTCAACGATTTTCCAAAGTTTCCCCAGCGACATGTCGCTGGGGAAATTATCGATACGTTTGACTTGTCAACGCTTTGCGTTTGACTTGTCAACGATTATCCAAAGTTTCCCCAGCGCGACATGTCGCTGGGGAAACCTCTGCAGGGTTTTTTTCAAAATTGCCTGCACAGCAGGAGTTTTCCATATTTTTTCTAGAATTTTTCCGGAAAAATCTACCAAAACTTGTAACAAAAACCTGTATTTGCTCACCAATAGACACATATAAAGTAAACTTGGAATACAAATCAACACAAACGCGGAATAAGTTCAAACTTGCACCAAAATATAATATAACGTTCTAATTTAGTCAAGGATACTAGGAATAAGTCGGGATAGTTAAGGATACTAAGGAAACAAGCATTCTAATTTAGGATAATAGGGAAACAAGTCAAGATGAACATAAAGAAACAATGTACCATACTAACAAACACATATATGACACGACAAGCTCGCGTCATCGCCACCATCCTCGCCACCCTCCCGATCCTCAACATCATCACCCGGGCGGCTCCTGCTCCCGCTGGCACCAGCACTCTCATATCTCGAAAAATAGTATTTATACCTGTCGTCGTCTCTCAGCATGCCCATCAGGAAATCAACATCACGACGAGTGTCAAGGGGTGGTGACGAAAAGCTTGGACTAGAACTGGCGTATCCCGGCAATACCATACCCACGCCAGGATGGTGGCCGCGAAACTTGCCTCCTCGTACCATCCTGTTGATCTCGGCAGTGGTGTGCTCACCCGTCGCCTCTAGCTCCCTCATCTCATCCTGTGCAGTGACAATAACACAAGATAGTAAATATATTAGTCGGGTTGCTGGATTATTAATCAATAATTCATTAAAGTGTGTTTTGAAAAGAATACTTACATACAACTGGAGAGACTTCTCATCTGCAAATACACCATCTTCATTTGTGTGAAAACGATAGAACATGTCGATCTCTGAAGGCTCCTGTTGGGTTTCGGACGCCTTCGTCTGTACATACACACACAAGTAAGATCAGTCTAATTACAAACGGCAATAATAATATGTATGTAAAATCAATAATAATAATAATAAAATAATAAAAATAAAAAACAATAATAATAATAAAAAAATAATAAAAATAAAAAAACAATAATAATGTAAAATCAGTTATAATAATAATAATTACCATGAGCTGTCGAGTGCGAGGGATCGATCGAGAACCATGCTGGGAGAGAAGTGTTACCTTGGACCGATTTGGCTGTTTGTTAAGGATCGCTTCTTGTTATTGGCGTCAGTCCAAAATGCTATTTGTTTCTCCCACTCTTCAACTGTGTGCTCGTCGGGTCTGTTCCGCCTAATTCGATCCACATCGTATACTCCAGACTCGGGGTCTTTTACACAGTAATCTCGCTTCAGAGTGGCCTTATTGGTGTTGTATGATTTTTGTAACTGGGCATTAATGGTATTATGAATACTCGGCCACCGAGGGGTGCTCCTGTGCGGCGCGAGATCGTATTTTTTTGGCAATCAAATACAACACATTGAAAACAGAGTTAGAAATGTAATTTATATATTTATTTAAATTCGTTTATTTATTTATATGATATAAATAAATAAACAAATTTAAATAAATATACACAATACAACACATTGAAAACAGAGTTAGAAATATAATTTATATATTTATTTAAATTTGTTTATTTATTTATATGATATATATAAATAAATGAATTTAAATAAATATACACAATACAACACATTGAAAATAGAGTTAAAAATATAACTTATATATTTATTTAAATTTGTTTATTTATTTAATGATATAAATAAATAAATGAATTTAAATAAATATACACAATACAACACATTGAAAACAGAGTTAGAAATATAATTTATATATTTATTTAAATTCGTTTTATATATTTATATGATATAAATAAATAAACGAATTTAAATAAATATACACAATACAACACATTAAAAACAGAGTTAGAAATATAATTTATATATTTATTTAAATTTGTTTATTTATTTATATGATATAAATAAAAAACGAATTTAAATAAATATACACAATTAAATAAATGAACACGATAATTAAATAAACATAAAATGATAACTTACCTCAATAGCTGACCTGGCCGCCGCCTTGTGCCCTTCGGGGACCTTACTCCACGAAGGGTAATACAAAGGTATTTCCCTAACGACCAACCCGAATAAGTTCCCCCAATGCTCTGCGTAGCGGCCGACAGGTGTAACAAGGTTATCTCTAGCGGGTACAAAGTCGATCTCGACTAGTCGGTTGTGATTCGCGGCCACCGCATCCAGTAATTTCAGGAAACGGGTCTTGTCCCGGGTATTCTCCCTGTCGGCTCTCCTCCCGTCCAAATTGGGCATTTTCTTTCCTTTTCCTGCAAAATCAAGTGAGTGATAAAGTCATAAAAGTTAAGGCAAACAAGTTCAATATGTGTATCAAATTTGTATTACAATAATCCAAAAATTCTTACCCCGGTTAACAAAGCAACCCCCACAACCGAATGATGGAGGACGTGGACGTGAAGGATCCTCGCCACCACCGTCCCCGCCGTGTCCCTGTGCAACATCAGCCATCTGTATACAGGTACAATTAGCAAAACATGTAGAAATTCATGAACAAAATAATACAAGCATGCACAAATCCAAATATCAAAATAAATTTACACATTTAAACAATCCACAACAATTTCATTCATTCATTCATTCAAATATATAAGTGTATTTTGCAAGTTACAACACAAAGTTAATCTTCTTCGTCACTAGAATAAAACTTCTCAACACCATCATCATCTTTGATGAGGTCTTCAACATCAGAATCTGCTAAATCATGAGGAAGGGGGTCTTCATCATCATCGTCTTCGCTAGGAACATCATCGTTATCTGGCGGTGCGTCAACCTCCGTTGATTCACCATCTATATGCAAATCTATATAGAAGGTGTAATTACCGAAGTCATTCCCACTAGTAGAAGGTGGGAGATCACTAGTAGAAGGTGGGAGATCACTAGTAGAAGGTGGGAGATCAGATGAGTTGTCCAAATGTATAATATCAGGTTCGTTCTCTACCACGATTACACCATTGTTCAAAAACTTTTTATGATTAACATGTTCGACGACCTTCACGTTGGGTTTGGTTGGATCTACAAGGTAGAAGACTTGTTTGACTTGTGTTGCGAGGATGTATTGTTCACTTTTCCACCACTCACCAGAGCCAACGATTTGTGTCATTCCGTTTCTAACGGTAAGTTTCTTGACTCTACCAACGTTGTTGCGAGTGTCGAACCACTTAACTTTGAACAACGCAACTTTAAAAGAAAAATAGTCAAACTCGAGGATTTCTTGAAGCTGACCATAAGTGTTAGTTTTCCCGCCAGGTCAGTCGAACAAACGCCGCTATTTTGAGTTACGTGACGTTCATCGCGGCTCTGCACAACATACCTCACACCATCTACTACGCAACAATTTACTAACATTGGAGCCTTTTATGGTCCATTAGCCAAAGCGAATAACTCGCTGGTTGGGCTAAACTCTGGGTCTTGGGGATTTTGTGCGTGACGTTCAAAGATCTATGAAGAAGATAGGATTAGATAGAAAACAAAAAATATGATATTGTTATTTTTACACCTAAGTACACAAAATAAGTGTTAGTTTACCAGCGTCTTAAACCAGTGGGGGAATTCTTCTAGCATGTCTTTTTCATTTTTTCCTGGAAATAAACTGAAAAACGTTCATGCTATTAGAATAAGTCGTCGAAATGATAAGTTAAGAAAAAAAGTTACAAAATTAAAAAACGCATACCTCCGGAACTGGTGTTGGTGCGTGTCGATCTCAGGACTGTTGTTAAGTACAAACCATCTCGCTTTCTTGTGCTCGTCGGTAGGAAAATGAGGAAAGGACAGTAAACCAATCGGCTTGCATACCGATCAGAACACCTGAAACTTACACGTTGAGGGAGGGGGTCCACATTACGATCGGGACGATTAATTTTCGTGGTAACACCCCGAAAATATTGAGAACTTATAGTCAATGCTTCTTCTGCAACATAACCCTCCGCGATCGAACCTTCCGGATTAGCTTTATTTCTTACATAACCTTTTAGCTTCTTCATGAATCTTTCAAATAGATACATCCACCAGGGTTGAATAGGCCCGCCTTCAAGAGCCTCTAGAGCTAAATAGAGGGGCAAGTGAATCATAATGTCAAAGAAAGCAGGAGGATATATGCGCTCAAGCTCGCATAGAATTTCAACCACCTTGACCGAAGCTTTCAACAAGTCCTCCTCCATCAAAGTTGTAGAGCAGAGTTGCTTAAACAAGGAACATAGATTGATTATTGGTTTTGCAATATGTTCGGGCAAGTAATTTTGAAGTCCGTAAGGAAGTAAACGTTGCATCATTATATTACAGTCATGAGACTTCAGGCCTGTTATATTTGTATCATTATCGGTCACTTTGTGCTTGAAGCATGATCTGAACCCATCTGGTAGTTTAACACTTTTGATGTACTAACAAAACTTTTTCGGTTCTCTGGTGTTAAAGAATACGCAGCCTGGGGCTTCATAGTCTTCCCCTTGTGGTTTATGGCTAGCCAAAAAGGTCTTCGAATTCCCATCTTTTTCAAGTCTTGTCTTGCCTTTGCGGTGTCTTTACTTTTGTCATTCATTAACAAAATGTTCAAGATGGCATCCAACACATTTTTTTCGATATGCATGATGTCTAAATTGTGTCTTAGTGAAATAAAAGGCCAATACTCAAGCTCGTAAAAAATAGACCGTTTAGTCCAGTTAAGCTCGACTGTAACATTGCGAGAAATCTTCACACCCCATGTTTCGGATGTTTACCCGGCTTACGCCTTAGCAATCTAGCATGTTGCGCCTTGATTACATCCGGCCGGTTATAATCTTTAGGTGGATCTTTCTGTTCAGGTTGGCCATTGAAGTCAGCACATGAACTCCTCCATTTATGGGGCTTCTTTAACCATCTTCTATGGCCAACATAAGCTATTTTGCTTGTGACAGGAATAGATGGAGTTTCTAGGTTACATGTAGGGCATGCATAGTAACCTTGCCCACTCCACCCAGAAAAACTACTTCGAGCAGGAAAATCATTTATGGTCCATAAAAGCATCGCTCTCATCTTGAACTACTTTTGTGAAATAATGTCTGTAGTATCAACACCGTTCTTGTGCCATAAAGTCTTCAGGTCTTTAATCAAAGGCTACAAGTAAATATCAATGTCCTTGCCCGGGGATTTAGGGCCAGGAATTAACAACGTCAGCATAAAGTTACTTTCTTTCATACATAACCAAGGAGGCAGATTGTATGTTGTCAAAATCACCGGCCACATGCTGTAGGTCTGACTAAGGTTGCCGAATGGATTGAAAACATCAGCACACAACCCTAGTCAAACATTTCTTGGTTCTGCTGCAAACTCTGGATACTTCAAGTCAAACTTCTTCCAAGCCGCACCATCAACCGGGTGTTGCATCTTACCTAGGTTCCGCACACTTTCCAGTAGCATGCCAAGTCGTGTCTTTTGCAGTGTGTCTAGACTTGTACAAACGTTGTAGTCTAGGAATGATCGGAAAGTAACGCAACACCTTCCTAGGAACTTTCTTCCTCGGTGTGTTAGTGTCTTTCCATCTACTCGTATTACACACCGGACAGAATTGCATATTTATATTATCCTCCCAAAACAAGCAGCAGTCGTGTTCACCAGCATGTATCGACTCGTACCCTAACCCGATCATTTTAAATGTCTTCTTTATTTCATAGTAGTTCGGTGGGAACTTGAATCCTTTACTATCGGGTAATGCATATCGGAGAAACTCTAATATTTCATTGAATAAAGAATCTAAAGTCTAGTCGAGACATGTGTTCACAACCATCATACAACGCCTCGTTGGCAATTGCATACAACTCTTCAAACTCGGGACAAGTGGCTTGAGGCGGTTGAGTCGGTTGGTTACTAGTCTCACCAATATTATCTCCTTGTGTTGGTTCATTCGAAGGAATATAGCTAAAATCATCGAGTAACGCTGTCATGTCACTCATGATAGGGTCTCTTAGGTTATCTATCACTGGCGCACGTGGAGACGGTTCACCGTGTTTAACCCATGTGGTATAAAGTGGATCCCACCCGTTTATAGCAATTTTATCTCCAATCCATTCGATGGGTTTTCATAATACATTTCGACATTTTTTGCATGGACATCTAATTTTCACTATAGAATCACCAACGGCCGGTAATGATTGACGAACTTTGTGAGACCGTCCTTAAATTCTTTGGAAACAATCGGTTTTTTATCCAACTCTTATCAGCGAATACCATAACTGCGTTTTATCCGTATATTTAGTTATTATTACATGGAAGAAAGCAATCCTAGATGTTTTGTTAACATAGTGCAACTATGGAAGGCAATCCTAACCCACTCTTTGATGCTTCGTCTCATATATGAATGCGTATAACCGATTTACTATTTGAGAAAATTTCGGCAGCATTTCCCCTCAACTCCCCAAATATGTGTTTAAAGACATATTCGTAGGAGTAAAGGAGAAACACTGTCGAAATCATCTCAAATAAGTAAACCAGTTATACGCATTCATATCCTAAATGAGACAAAACAATCAAAAAACAGTCCCAAACAGGGGACTTTCCGAAGTTAATTCCTATTAAATTAACTTCGGACGGGTTTTCTATTGGTTGATCAATTTCAGACGGGAATTTTCTGAAATTAATCGCTAAAATCCTAAAACATTCCTAAGGTTTAATTCAATAAAACATTTATATCAAACAGCTTATTCTGATAAGCTTTATCAGAATAAGCTGTTTTCAAACAGCTTATCCTGATAAGCTTATCAAAATAAGCTGTTTGAAAACAGCTGGATAAGCTGTTTTCAAACAGCTTATTCCGATAAGCTTATCGGGATAAACTGTATTCAAACAGCTTATCCTGATAAGCTTATCAAGATAAGCTGTTTGAAAAAAGTTTATTCGGATAAGCTGATCAGGATAAGCTGTTTGAAAATAGCTTATCCTGATAAGCTTATCAAAATAAGCTGTTTTTAAACAGCTTATTCCGCTAAGCTTATCGGGATAAGCTGTTTCAGACAGCTTATCGGGATAAGCTATTTCAGACAGCTTATCCTGATAAGCTTATCAGGATAAGCTGTTTGAAAACAGTTTATTCGGATAAGCTTATCAAAATAAGTTGTTTGAAAACAGCTTATCCTGATAAGCTTATCAGGATAAGCTGTTTTCAAACAGCTTATTCTGATAAGCTTATCGGAATAAGCTGTTTCAAACAGCTTATCCTGATAAGCTTATCAGGATAAGCTATTTGAAAACAGTTTATTCGGATAATCTTATCAGAATAAGCTGTTTGAAAATAGCTTATTCTGATAAGCTTATCAGAAAAAGCTGTTCTGATAAGATTATACGAATAAGCTGTTGGAAAACAGCTTATATCAAAATAAAGTGTTCTCTTCGGTCAGGCATCATATATAAAGAGTGTTTGGATTTAAATTTAACACAAGAACATAACATTTTTAAATCCCCAACGACATGTCACTTGGGAAACCAAATGAAATTTTTTTATATAAAATATACCTTCCCGCTGCTTGCCGCTGCTACAGTTGCCTACCGCTGCCTGCCGCCGCCTACCGCTACCTACGCTGCCTACCGCTGCCTACTGCCGCCTACCGCTACCTACGCTGCCTACCGCTACATACGCTGCCTACTGCTACTTAAGCTGCCTACCCCGCTGAAATTATATAAAAATTAATTTTAATTCTATAAAAACGAATTTTAATTATTATAAGTAACTCAATTAAGAAAAATATACCTTTAATTAACAGATAAAGTAAATCCACCACCACAAACTTGTTTATAGAATTATCAATTAGAGAGAAAAGAGGGTGATGTGGTGGTGGTGGTAGATGACGTTCGGTGGTGGTGTGTTGGCTGCGATGTTGGTGGTGATTCGTGGTGGGTTACGTGGTGGGGATGGTTGGAGATGACGGTGGTGGTGGTGAAGACATTCTGGTGGTGGTGTGAATGGTGGTGATGATTGGTGGTGATGAATGGTGGTGATGATTCGTGGTGGGTTATGTGGTGATGATTGGTGGTATGGCTGGAGATGATGGTGGTAGTGGTGATGAATGGTGGTGATGATTGGTGGTGTGAATGGTGGTGATGATTGGTGGTGATGTTGGTAGCAGCGTTTGTTTGAGAGAAGAGAAAAAGAGATAAGTGAAGTTTCTGTAAATCGTTTGTGGATAAGAAATGGTCAAAATTTTTCCCAGCGACATATCGCTAGGGAAACTTTCCTTATTTTTGACGAAATTTTCCCCAGCGACATGTCGCTGGGGAAACTTTAGAATTTGTCATTTGCGCCAGCTGGTTTAATAACCTGCTGATTCTAACAAAACAATCCCCAGCGACATGTCGCTGGGGAAACATGGATTTTGTCGTTTTGTGAAAGAAGCGCGTTAATGGAAATTTTTGGAGGGATTTCTGAAATTAATAAACAAAATTTACCCCAGCGACATGTCGCTGGGGAAACGTTTTTTTAACCATTTATATTATTTACTTTTAAATGATTAATAATAATAATTTTATATAATTGTATATTTTAGTTTTATATAATTAAAAATAATAAGTTTTATATAATTGTATATTTTTTATATATGATATTTATGTAATTTAGTTTAAATGATTAATAATAATACGTTTTATATAATTGTATATTTTACTTTTAGATAATTAATAATAATAAGTTTTATATAATTGTATATTTTTTTATATAACATTTATGTAATTTAGTTTTAAATTATTAATAATAATAAGTTTTATATAGTTGTATATTTTTATTTTATATAATTGTATATTTTACTTTCAGATAATTAATAGTAATAAGTTTTATATAATTGTATTTTTTATATACCATTTATGCAATTTACTTTTAAATGATTAATAATAATAATTTTATATAATTGTATATTTTAGTTCTTAGATAGGGTTCAACATTAGAGGTTCAATGTATTAGATAGGGTTCAACAATAGAGGTTCAATGTATTAGATAGGGTTCAACATTAGAGGTTCAATGTATTAGATAAGGTTCAACATTATAAGTTCAATGTATTAGATAGGGTTCAACATTAGAGGTTCAATGTATTAGATAGGGTTCAACATTAAAGGTTCAATGTATTAGATAGGTTTCAATATTAGAGGTTTAATGTATTAGATAGGTTTCAACATTAGAGGTTCAATGTATTAGATAGGGTTCAACATTAGAGGTTCAATGTATTAGATAGGTTTCAACATTAGAGGTTCAATGTATTAGATAGGGTTCAACATTAGAGGTTCAATGTATTAGATAGGGTTCAACATTAGAGGTTCAATGTATTAGATAGGTTTCAACATTAGAGGTTCAATGTATTAGATAGGGTTCAACATTAGAGGTTCAATGTATTAGATAGGGTTCAACATTATAGGTTCAATGTATTAGATATGTTTCAACATTAGAGGTTCAATAGGGTTCAACATTAGAGGTTCAATGTATTAGATAGGGTTCAACATTATAGGTTCAATGTATTAGATAGGGTTCAACATTAGAGGTTCAATGTATTAGATAGGGTTCAACATTAGAGGTTCAATGTATTAGATAGGTTTCAACATTAGAGGTTCAATGTATTAGATAGGTTTCAACATTAGAGGTTCAATGTATTAGATAGGGTTCAACATTAGAGGTTCAATGTATTAGATAGATTTCAACATTAGAGGTTCAATGTATTAGATAGGGTTCAACATTAGAGGTTCAATGTATTAGATAGGGTTCAACATTAGAGGTTCAATGTATTAGATAGGTTTCAACATTAGAGGTTCATTGTATTAGATAGGGTTCAACATTAGAGGTTCAATGTATTAGATAGGGTTCAACATTAGAGGTTCAATGTGTTAGATAGGGTTCAACATTAGAGGTTAAATGTATTAGATAGGGTTCAACATTAGAGGTTCAATGTATTAGATAGGGTTCAACATTAGAGGTTCAATGTATTAGATAGGTTTCAACATTAGAGGTTCAATGTATTAGATAGGTTTCAACATTAGAGGTTCAATGTATTAGATAGGGTTCAACGTTATAGGTTCCATGTATTAGATAGGGTTCAACATTAGAGGTTCAATGTATTAGATAGGGTTCAACATTAGAGGTTCAATATATTAGATAGGGTTCAACATTAGAGGTTCAATGTATTAGATATGTTTCAACATTAGAGGTTCAATGTATTATATAGGGTTCAACATTAGAGGTTCAATGTATTAGATAAGGTTCAACATTAAAGGTTCAACGTATTTGATAGGGTTCAACATTATTTGCTGGAAAATATTGGAGGGAAAACACTGGCGGGAAAATGTAACCATTTCCCTCACTTTTTTACCATAAAAGGACAACCACACACACTCCTTATCATAACAACCACTAGCAGATCACACACACACACACACACACACACACTTATTATCACAAACACATTGTTATTATGAAGATGTTGAAGCATGAATCTTTTCTGTGCAAGTGTGGAGATGGAGATGTAGTTCTTCGAGAATCGTGGTAAACTGAATCCTTTGGTAGACTGTACTATGCTTGTCCATGTTCACGTGTTCAACATCTAGTTTCATATGGATTCAAATTTTTTTTATGGAAAGACGAACGCGTCCAACTACTAATCAACTCTCTTGGAGGTTCAATGAGCTTTTCTCCTCCAAGCTCTTCTTTGAGACCTTCAACGAGCTTTTCTCCTCCAAGCTCTTCTCCCACACCTTCAACGATTCCAATTTCTTCACCAAGCTCTTCAACGTGTGCACACTGTGTGCGCTTGAATGGAATAATAAAGGTACTTGAGAGTACAGTAGAGTTGTACAAAAATTGCGATAGTGTCACACCCCACCATGGCGGAACATGGGGCGCGACGTATGGATATCATCACAACATGGTGTGTCTATAGAGATAACTATATGAAATAAGAAATGTCGTAAAAATGGTGACACGAAGGTCATGACAATATCTCAACAAATGCAAGGGGTCTAGGTAAGTAAGTAACAGTCCCACTTCTTACCCAAGACAACAAATAACATACCAAAACAATCATATGTGTGCCACAGTATCAATTATTAAAATGAACAATCAAATAAAACTAAGAAGGAAACGGGGATTCTCCTTCTATATGCATTCCTAAGCTTCTCCAATCCTAGCCACTTATGTTCTCATGCTTAACCATAGTATCACCTGAAAGAGACACTAAAACACGTCAACATAAAGTTGGTAAGAGTCATAGGTTTAGACTCCAACACAAGACAAGTCATAAGCTGTGAATACCATAAACCAATAAACATATGGACAATGCGCTACAAACATGTACTAACAACTAGCATTCAAGTTCAATCAATCATTACAATTCCAAGGCATCATGCCTTAAAAACAATCACAATTTCCAAGGCATCACGACTTACTAACAATCACAATTTCCAAGGCATCACGCCTTACCAACAATCACAATTTCCAAGGCATCACGCCTTACCAACAATCACAATTTCCAAGGCATCACGCCTTACCAACAATCACAATTTCCAAGTGCAGATACTTACTACAATATATAAACCATCTCTCACGTTCGTGAGAATATCCCAATGCAACCCTAAGTACCCCAAACAATCCAAAACTTAAAAAGAAAACAGGCTGAATTCAAAACTGTTTTGACCTCCGACTGTTGTAACCTGTTTTTGACACACTTCCCGACCTCCAATTTAGTTCTCGTTTCTTGCATTGGAAAGCCACTTCAAATAACTTTCCAGGGGTACTTGGATCGTAAAACAAGAGTTTATAGAACTCCCGATATGATCAAAACAACTAACTCAAAAATCTGCCTAGTTTTTAAAAACGGGTTTAACAAAATCAACCTCATTAATTAACCCTAATCCCTCTAATTACAAGCCCTAATTTATGTGTACAACATTAATTTACTGTTTTTATATTAAACCCTAACCCTAATCCATCAATAGATGATTAAATAAACATAAAAACAATTTAATTAAAAAGGGATTTGAAGGTTTTACCTTTAAATTAATGGAAGAAGAAAAAACTATGAAACCCTAAAAACTCTCCCAAAAAACGTCGACTATTAATCTCCAGGGATTTAATTATGTTCTTTTGGTAGTAAATAATATAATATATAGTGTGTGGGTGAATCCTTGTCCAACCCAAACCCAACTTTCCTTTTTCCTCTTTTTTTCTTTTTTTTCCTTCTTTTCTTTTTTTCCAAACCGACTAACACCCCCTTAATTTTCGTTTTTTTTTCTTTTTATTATTAATATATGTATTAATAATATTACCTTAATTTTTCTTAATTTATTTCAGCTCTTAAAGCCTCCAAAACCCCAAAACCGTAAACTAGTCAATTTTTACGCGTTTTACCGTAAAAGACGTAAAATATACACTTTTATAAAAAATCTCAAATTTTGAAATAAACTTTATAACTAAGTCCTAAATGACTTAAAACCATCCCGAAAAATATTCATATGGATAATTACCTCACCCGAGACCTCTAAATGCTAAACCGTAAATCCTAAAAAAAATACTACTACTATAATACTTATACGTATACGTAAACACCACAATATCACCATTTTCATTTCATAGTCACCACTTGTGAGCTCATGAACATGAAATAACCGTTCCTCGATTTACTTATGAGTACTCTGTACTCATAAACGATAACCACACCAACCTCGTTCACACAAAATAAACACGTAAACACAAAATTCAAGTAAGCACACATAAAATAACCTAAAAGTAAGACCAAGTGACAAACCCAAAACCACGGTTGTCACATCACTCCCTCCTAATAGAAATCTCGTCCCGAGATTCACTCCCAAACTCAAACTTATTCTCAGCAAACAAACGAGGATGCATATCCCTGATAAAACCTTCACGTTCAAACGTGAACTCAGTTTACACGAAAATAATCTCAACCAACAACACATGAGCCTTAACCGTCCGCGAGGAAACTTATCAAAACCATAAAGTTATGTAACCAACCTAACTAAATCTCGCAACTCATCAAACAAGAACTGTCTTGAAACCAAGTTAGGAGCCGTCACATAACTCAACGGGTTTAAAACTGTCACCCCGATTTCAGTCTTACTCATAAATACCATAAATCAAAACTCATCAAAATATAACCACGTATAATAAGGTCTAAAGAACTCTCAAATTCCTTCCCAACTCATCTCTATGTTAACCCTCCAAGTGTTCATTACCGAAAAATACCCAAAACACGAGTTTAAACCATGTTGTCCGAAAATTAACCTTGAACTCAACACTTGTACAATTAATTCGACCAAGCTACTGACTTCCAATTACGAAACTTTCTGAATATTTGAAAAGTATGTTCCGAGTACATAATTTTAGGCTTTTGAATCACCCAAAAACCTTTAAAAACGAATAAGTTATGACCAAAACGATTTTTCTCAAAATCTGCCTAGGCATTAGCGACAGTTTCTGCCTACTCCGATTTATACCAACAAAAAAACGATTTTTAAACCCTAAAACCCCCCATTAATTACCAAAACTAGAACCTAATTTATTTTAATTCCATAAAATTAAAACTCTATTAATTACATGATTTTAACATATTTCACTAAATAAGAACAAATTTTTTAACTTAAGAACAATAACTTTAGGTGATCAAAACCAAAATATTTTAAAATAACCGAGTCATGCTTATATGTTAAAGAATTTATATTCCACCTTATTTGAAACATGATCCCGACGCTTCCTTATTTCATCGACTACCAACAACTATTTTTTTTTAATTTGCAAGTTCTATTTTTTACCATGTATAACTCGAAACAAAAGACATCGTTACCCCAAAAAGAAATCTCCACCATCTCAAAATCCTTCACGCAAAAGTACCGTACAAACAAACACGTGAAAGGAGGACCCGAGAAATGCGCTACTACAGAAGTTGAACATCTCAAAGAGAAACGAGCTAGCAACCATCCCAAGAATACAACCGGTAAGTAGAAAATAATTTTACATACATAGGCATAAGCGTACATACACTCAAATCCATCCAACATATACTATACAAGCATGTATTAACTCTCTTTCATGAAATCATACTTGAAAATCCAGTGGTGTTGTGGCACATATATAATTATGTAGGCCTCCATAATTATACATGTTCCCTTTCACCAATGTACTCCCTCCTATGATGACACTTATAAGAAATTAATACTACACATAACACATAATCCAACAACTCACAAGCACGTAACCACACAAGATAAGATCCAAAACCCCATGTATTAAAATAACATAGCCCATGCACGAAACACATAAACTCGTAGTCCAGCTGAACCAGCGTAGACAAAATTCAAAATGTATAAAGAACATGAAAACATAATTAAGCGAAATCCAACAATGACTAACGTATACGACCATGGTTCCACCCGCACTAATCAAAACTCGTAAAGAAAATAACATGTAGTTAAGTATGAACCATAGTAGTTCATAACCTAACAAATTCTGCGAAAATAATATTCAAACACATCAATTACTATAAAATGCACATATACTCCTATGACGCCTATATGCAGGGACCCTTAAGCTATAGACTAGGCTACACGACTAGGCAACCTAATTCTCTATAACCATTGGCTCTGATACCATTCTGTCACACCCCACCATGGCGGAACATGGGGCGCGACGTATGGATATCATCACAACATGGCGTGTCTATAGAGATAACTATATGAAATAAGAAATGTCGTAAAAATGGTGACACGAAGGTCATGACAATATCTCAACAAATGCAAGGGGTCTATGTAAGTAAGTAACAGTCCTACTTCTTACCCAAGACAACAAATAACATACCAAAACAATCATATGTGTGCCACAGTATCACTTATTAAAATGAACAATCAAATAAAACTAAGAAGGAAACGGGGATTCTCCTTCTATATGTATTCCTAAGCTTCTCCAATCCTAGCCACTTATGTTCTCATGCTTAACCATAGTATCACCTGAAAGAGACACTAAAACACGTCAACATAAAGTTGGTGAGAGTCATAGGTTTAGACTCTAACACAAGACAAGTCATAAGCTGTGAATACCATAAACCAATAAACATATGGACAATGCGCTACAAACATGTACTAACAACTAGCATTCAAGTTCAATCAATCATTACAATTCCAAGGCATCACGCCTTACCAACAATCACAATTTCCAAGGCATCACGCCTTACCAACAATCACAATTTCCAAGGCATCACGCCTTACCAACAATCACAATTTCCAAGGCATCACGCCTTACCAACAATCACAATTTCCAAGGCATCACGCCTTACCAACAATCACAATTTCCAAGTGCAGATACTTACTACAATATATAAACCATCTCTCACGTTCGTGAGAAGATCCCAATGCAACCCTAAGTACCCCAAACAACCCAAAACTTAAAAAGAAAACAGGCTGAATTCAAAACTGTTTTGACCTCCGACTGTTGTAACCTATTTTTGACCCACTTTCCGACCTCCAATTTAGTTCTCGTTTCTTGCATTGGAAAGCCACTTCAAATAACTTTCCAGGGGTACTTGGATCGTAAAATAAGAGTTTATAGAACTCCCGATATGATCAAAACGACTGACTCAAAAATCTGCCCAGTTTTTAAAAACGGGTTTAACAAAATCAACCTCATTAATTAACCCTAATCCCTCTAATTACAAGCCCTAATTTATGTGATCATCATATTATAATTAATACAACATTAATTTACTGTTTTTATATTAAACCCTAACCCTAATCCATCAATAGATGATTAAATAAACATAAAAACAATTTAATTAAAAAGGGATTTGAAGGTTTTACCTTTAAATTAATGGAAGAAGAAAAAACTATGAAACCTAAAAACTCTCCCAAAAAACGTCGACTATTAATCTCCAGGGATTTAATTATGTTCTTTTGGTAGTAAATAATATAATATATAGGGTGTGGGTGAATCCTTGTCCAACCCAAACCCAACTTTCCTTTTTCCTCTTTTTTTCTTTTTTTTCCTTTTTTTCTTTTTTTCCAAACCGACTAACACCCCCTTAATTTTCGTTTTTTTTTCTTTTTATTATTAATATATGTATTAATAATATTACCTTAATTTTCTTTAATTTATTTCAGCTCTTAAAGCATCCAAAACCCCAAAACCGTAAAACTAATCAATTTTTACGCGTTTTACCGTAAAAGACGTAAAATATACACTTTTATAAAAAATCTCAAATTTTGAAATAAACTTTATAACTGAGTCCTAAATGACTTAAAACCATCCCGAAAAATATTCATATGGATAATTACCTCACCCGAGACCTCTAAATGCTAAACCGTAAATCCTAAAAAAAATACTACTACTATAATACTTATACGTATACGTAAACACCACAATATCACCATTTTCATTTCATAGTCACCACTTGTGAGCTCATGAACATGAAATAACCGTTCCTCGATTTACTTATGAGTACTCTATACTAAAAAACGATAACCACACCAACCTCGTTCACACAAAATAAACACGTAAACACAAAATTCAAGTAAGCACACATAAAATAACCTAAAAGTAAGACCAAGTGACAAACCCAAAACCACGGTTGTCACAGATAGGCACACAATGGATTCAGCTGCACTACTTCACGACCTTTACGATGACATGGGGAACATTCGTTTTAACTAGTTTATGATGTATCTGTTTTCGTGTTTATGAGTCTATTATCGGTTTAATATCCATGTTTAATTAAGCGCGTGTTTAAGTGTCCGTGTAGAATAAAGCTAGGTTTAGGCGTGTCTGTTTGTAAGCCTCAATGAATGTTAACAATTTTTAATTAATATTAACAATGAATGTTAACAATTATCAGTGAATGTTAACTTTTGGCGGAAAAATGTTGGCAGGAAAACATTGGCGGGAAAACATTAGCGGGAAAACATTGGCGGGAAAATTTAACCATTTGTCTCACTTATTTTATCATAATAAGACATATAGTATTTTAAATTTTAAAAACTATATTTTTTTATATATATTTTATATATATTAAAATTTTAAATATACATCACGTATAGAGGTTCAAATATATAGAATATTAAACATTGCACGTATCCCCAGCGACATGTCGCTGGGAAAACTTTGTGCCATAAATAAACAATTCATTAACACTAATCACTCGGATTAGTCCGTGGAAAATAGTTTCCCCAGCGATATGTCGCTGGGGAAAAGTTGGCGGGATAATCTCCCGCTTACATTTTTGTGGAAGTGTTTGGTCAAATCTCAGTCAATGTTTCCCCAGCGACATGTCGCTGGGGAAACTTTTCTTTATTATTTGGTCAAAATTTCTACGAGCAAGTTTGCCACGTCGGACTCGTTTTGTCGTTTAGTGGGGTTTCCCCAGTGACAGCGTGTCGCTGAGGAAAACCCCGATAGAGAAGGGCTGGATTGTTGTAGTGCCAATGAGCGATGGCAGTAGGGTTACTTCCATTACCAGTAACTTCATTCACATAAGCATTCCCAGATCGACATTCTATGGCCGGATCAACCAAGCCATTGCCTTTTCTTTCTTTTTCTTCCTTCCTTCACCTCCCCCGAATACAAGAAACCTGATTTCATTCACCAACCATGCACAAACCCTAAGCCGCGATTTTGAAAAAGAAGCTCTAAAAAATGAATCCGTAACGGAAATGATATAAAACCCTAACTCACAAACGATTAGACTAAGTAAGAAAGGAGTCTGAATGATACTAAATAATAGAATCGGTGGTAGGGAAGTTTTAGAATCGTTGTAGGCAGAAGTTTTAGGTTCTATTGACGATCCCAAAAAAATCGTCATAGGTTAATTTTTTTTTGTTAAAATGTTAAGATAAATTTTCAAACACTATATTAACTTGGTAGCACATCCTAGCATCATATCTTAACGCCATTTTCATTGAAGAAGCCAAAAGCCAGAAAGAAACACTACATTTGCTTCTACATACCATCCTAGCATCATATCTTACTTTCATTTATGATGCTAGCCCTTTTCCCTTATTCTTTTAAAAATTTATAACGCATAGTTACCACATTTAGTTTGATTTCCAGTTCAAAGTTTCAATATCATATTTCGCTAAAACCAAGTTTGTATTTTTAAAAATAGAGAAACCTAATTTTTTTTCATTTTATAATCAGTTGAATATAATATACCAAGTTTTATGACATCAATATTTTTTATATTAATCAAGTTGATCACTTGATAAATATATTAATACTTGTACTCGTGACCTGTTGTCCTAAAAAAGTATACTTCTGTATTTCCATAACATCTGGACCTCACATGCAACCATAACAACATCCTCTATAAATACCACGAACCTTAGCACCAAAAGAATCGCCAAACTCATACCAATATTTCTTACACTGTTAACAAAGGGTTCTATATCTCTCACTAGCTAGCTAATACTTTCTAAAATATTTTACTTGAATAAATATGGCTAGCTGTTGTAGAACCCTTTTGTTTTGTGTTTTGCTTATGTTATTTGTAACCGGTGAGGTGTTGCAGATGACAGATGCAAGAAAGCTTGGTGAAAACTTTAAGGAGGGGAAGATGGTGAATAGTAATGCAAACTCAAGCCAAATGCCACCTTCTGGTGTTACTATCAAGGAAGGGGACTTGGACGCTTTTCGGCCCACTACACCTGGACATAGCCCCGGAGTTGGCCATTCCATTCACGAGTAGCAATTTCAAGACTAGCTAGCTAGTTGCACAAGGCGGCATCGATCACCATAGCGCAAAGGGATTTGTTAGTATTTGGTTTTCATTTCTAGCTAGGTTAATTATTCTTCAAGAAGATGTAAATATTTTTTTCATTTCTTTCTATGTTGTAATCCTCATTGAAATCAAGCTTCTTTCTATATCAGTTATCGTAGTGCCTATGAATTACAACATATTTTTTTTCCACAAGCCAGTCCCAATAACACATAGATAGCGTGATATACTGGGAGCCATATATATGCAATGCAATGTAAATGTAGTTTGAATGAGAAAAAGATTGATGACAAATCTCCCAATGGGTTGTAATTCAACACTGAAATGTACATAGAAGGTGAATTTAACTAATGCGGAAGATGCTTAGGAGCTGAGAGCTCGGTGTTAAGAAGCAATATATAGATAGACGAGGTGTAATAAATCAGAAAAGAAACAAAATAATTTAGGACTTCACTTACTTCAGATGATTTCAAATAGAAGAAATATATCTGCACATGTTTTCAAGATAGTCAATTCAAATCTTTCTATCAATCGATGTGGCACTTTTTTCTTACTCGGCAATATAAAATAAACTAAGAATATCAGTACCAATGATGCTAGACTCATACGTAAACTTCATGTGTTTGTTGGAATCATGGGGAAGATATGCAAGAATTTTGATTGAGTTCAATACTTGCAATGATTAATTATAGCAATACTCTGGTAATGCTTGTTTCAAATCTTGAAGGAACATCGTATGCTAAAGAAATCATTCCCGTCGATTACTAGTGTAGTGGGAAACTCCTTGTTATAGTAGGCGCTTGATATTTGGTTACTTTCTTAATGATTATGATTGTCAAAAAGATCTTAAACGAGTGATTAAAAGCAACTACAATGGCAAAGTTTTTCATAGCTTTTTACTATTTTATCAAGTTATTGGAATAACATTTTGCCATTGTGAGGAAAGCTTGTTGAATAGCTTTCTATGAAAGACTTGGTATTTACCGAGTTATTGCCAAAAGCTTTTGCACTCTCATCACATTCATTAAATGCAATTGTTTTTGTATACAAAAAGCTTTTTTGCATTGGAAGTAACATTTTTACATAGAGCAATGCTAAATCATGCTACTAATTGTGCCTACATATCTTCCTACCCATACAATCATGTAACATGTGTAATGCACTAATTATCTCTCTTAATTTCATTCATTGATCTTTCCACTTGTTTCAATTTCATGAGTAGGAGGTTATATAGGAACAAGAAGTAGGAGGAATAATCATTTTCCTTTTACATGACATTTTAACTTTCAAACATTAATGTAAAAGAGGATTCATAAATGCAAAAAGTCTTTTATAGCATTGCAGTTGCTGTAATATGATGAATGAAGTTAAGGGTGGATCATTCGAGGCTAACGAAGAAGGTTTTATTAACCAATTAGGCTAGTTCAGTTGGCCATCAAGACAATTTAGAGGAGGTATAATTGGAGAAGTCTCATCATGGACCTTTAGGGGCATAATTAAAATAGAAGCACAGTGGGATTTATCTCCTAAGGAGAAGGTTCGAGACTTTCATACTGTCAATTGGATGTCACTACTCGAATCACTAACTACTAAGTCGCCGTTAAAAAAATGATGAAGGTTTCACTAAAGTAAAAAAGAAGAAGAAATCAGGTGGTAATAATGGAGGTAACAAAACCTTCAAACTGGTCTCGGTGAAACCAAAAACATAATGTCGTCATAATGCAATGCAATTGACTAAAGGGGTGAGCCGAAAGACGAGCCCTCCAGTTGGTAAGAAGAATGTCCCGACATCAGAAAAGAAATCGACTTAAGGGAAAATTAAGTCTCCAAAGACAACTAATAAGACGTATGTTATGATATCAAGTAATGATACTTTTTCCATTAGTAACTTGCTTGATGCTTCTAATACTGATGACCTGGGTATTGAGGAAGTAGAATCGGGTAATAAAGCTTTCACAATTAGATTGCCAGAGTAAGGGAAACGTTCTCGCTATCTTATTAGAAAAGATTAATAGTTTTGAAAAACAAATGCTGGAGGAAAATTGTGTGCATGTGATGATGATGGCATTTCTTTGAAAAGCTTGATTATTTAGGTGATCAGGGTAGTGAAGAAGAAGTTTAATATGTATATAATGAAATGGCAAGTTACCTGGATTTAAAACCACTGAGAGTTGGATATGGCATTAAGAGCTTGTGGAACAATGAAGGAAAATATATCGAAATGCTAACCTTGATAACGACCTATGCGATGATGATATATATGAAGGTCAGAATCTTGTTAGTAATGCTCCTCTAGCCTTTAAAAGCCAGGGTGAGTTGTCAGTTTCTTCTTTTGGGTGAAGGCCCTTCAACAAGGAAGTAAGGTCACAGTATACCGATACACTGTGATAAACATGGATCTTTCTCTTGTTATAGGTGAACATTTTGAGGGGAAACTCGTTTTTTTCCTTTTCTACTCCCAATGGGATTTTGTTAAGGGGAAGCTCTGAACCCCTCAATCTTTCTCTGGACCATAAAATTACTGTACGTGTTTTTTTAAAATATTTTGTTTGGAATTATTGGAAGAATTCTTTACGGAAGAAGAACAAGTTTTTCCTCGATATGTACAGGAGTTTCTTCTATTTCGCGAAGGTTATCTAGAAGGTGAATTTGGTATTTGGATATTATTGAAAGTTTATGGACTTATATTTAATAGTCGTGTGATAGGATCGAACTCGAGATTACGGGATTACACACAATACGTAAAGAGTTTATTTATTTAATAAATATATTTATTATAATTATTAACATATTTAATAAATATATTTATTATATTTATTAAATTAAACCGAGCTATGACTTTAACGATCATTAAATAATTAAGAGTTAAGTATTAACGAGCGTTATGTGGAAACCTTGGTTTCCTCGGATCTTTAAGCAACTAGGAACGATACTCATTCACTTGATTAAATCAAGGTGGAATAGAATGAAAACCGTTAACAAGGTGTTTGGGCACAATAACACATGAATTACTAACAAGGGTTGCTCACTACATTAATAATAAACAACCACTAGACGTGTATACATTAATCCCAGGTCTAGTGCAACACACGCTTTAGGTTTACATTGTGAATGAAAGTTATGAACTAAACCTATGACCCTCGTTTCTTTTATAGAGTAAGGATTAGGCTTTTACAAGAGATAATATGAAATAAACATGCATATCTTCTATTTAAATAAACTAATACAGAATATTCATAAATAATATTCTGGATGTTTATCCTAAATAGATTTCCAACAGCGTTGAATGGCTGTCAGCGTCGCGTTTAACACTTGTTAGCGTCTAGATCACAATGTGTCAGCGTTGAAACAAATGCCTTCATGTTTTCTTCGTTCTGAGTTTCTGTCACATCAACTTTTTGACCCAACAATCTTCCCCTAGTTGATGTTGGCAAAACTCTTTGTGTATCTCTTGTAAGTGGTACATCATCTTCAAATTGCTTACCCTCAAGTTTAGCATGTATATCTTCCCCTTTTTGTCACATCAATAAGGAAGGAAACAATGTATGCAATCGAAGATTCTCCAAATGTAGGCTCTATGTAATGATTTTGAAGAAAAATAACTATAATGTTCTTGATGTAGAAGTAAAGTAACCCAAACCTATGTTCCATGTCTTGTACTATCCATGTGACGTCGAACTTATATGAGTATAGAAAGTATAAGCAGACCTCGATCTCTTGTCAACATCCTCATCCTTTGTAAGACACTGAGCACGATAATGTAACTCCTTCAAGTGATAGCAATAGTCATTTTGCTAGATTTGACAAGTCTTCGTCACCAACCATATAAGCACAAACAAGTTATTGTTAAAGTCAATGGCTGATGTCCACAACTTTAACAATATGATAAAACACAAACTCGCGAAAATCTACTTCGAACATCAAACTTACCATAAGAATTCTTCCCCTTAAGCCAACACCTCTTCATGATGAGTCTTAATGAACCAATATATTTGTATGTAAAAGTCCATATGGATAACTCTTTCACAAGGCTATCCCGATTACATAAGAAATATTTCTTCAATAAATTACTTCACGAATTGTTGCTAACTCGCGTTAAAATCATTGATCCCTTTTAAAAATATCCGAGCCATAAATATGAAATTGATATTCTGTATAAAAACGGAGATCCCATGTACCTTCGTGTGTAAATACCTCGTTTTGTGTGCAAAAACCTATCCAATTTTCTAAACAACAACATTTCCTTTGTCATCCAATAACCTTCTTTATCCAATATATCATCACTGTGTGTTTTTTTAATATCAGACAACACTTGTCAGCGTTTGAAAAAATATATATCGGACAACACTATGTTTTTCTGTCAGCGCCTACATACAACCTTGTCAGCGCCAACTTTATACTTGTCAGTGCCTGGCCATCAGCGTCTCATCCATGCCTTGTCAGCGTCAATGACAACCACTGACACCTATATCTATCAGCGTCTAGATGACGCACGTCAGTGGCTAATCGATCTAGGGTTTTACAAACCCTAAATCATGATTTTATGTAAAGATCATATTCTGCAGCAAACTTCGACATCGAATATCTTCTTCATGAGAGGTCAGATCGAAGATCCCTTCGGTAAGATCCTATACACAAGTGCGAAGAACTTACAGCGCGAATTTCACGACGATCCAACGGTTAACAAAGGAGAAATCGCGTTTTTACTATTACTGTTCACAGAAAACAGCATATGACCACTCCTGACTTCGACGCTTAATAACTTTTTCTTGGGGATAGATCTTGACAATCCCTCCGGTGGATATCTAGATATATGTGTGTATAACACACACAAAACATTTCGTGGCGATCCAACGGTCCAATAAAAAGTTATGGCCTTCTGAATACTAATGCGCACATAAAATCGCCTAGAAAAGCCCTATACGGATTTTTCTTTCTTCTCACCATTACGAACACCTTGTTGGTCCTAGCATCACGAGCCACGAGGCTCTGATACCAACTGTGGAAACCTTGGTTTCCTTGGATCTTTAAGCAACTAGGAACGATTCCCATTCACTTGATTGAATCAAGGCGGAATAGAATGAAAACCGTTAACAAGGTGTTTGGGCACAATAACACATGAATTAATAACAAGGGTTGCTCATTATATTAATAATAAATAACCACTAGACGTGTATACATTAATCCCACGTTTAGTGCAACACACGCTTTAGGTTTACATTTTGAATGAAAGTTATGAATTAAACCTATGACCCTCGTTCCTTTTATAGAGTAAGGATTAGGGTTTTACAAGAGATAATATCAAATAAACATGCATATCTTCTATTTAAATAAACTAATACGGAATATTCATAAATAATATTCTGAATATTTATCCTAAATAGATTTCTAACAGCGTTGAATGGCTTTCAACGTCGCGTTTAACACTTGTCAGCGTCTAGATCACAATGTGTCAGTGTTGAAACAAATGCCTTCATGTTTTATTCGTTTTGAGCTTCTGCCACATCAACTTTTTGACCCAACATGTTATAAAATAAATAGAAAGTGGAATAAATAGAAAGAAGAATAAAAGGTTCTGGAACACCCCAAAGGGGTGTTAGGGTCGTCGGTTATGAAGGGGAAAAGGGGAAGGAAACTTTTTCCGTATATCTGTTTTGGGCTACAAGATTTAGGTCTATATAAATAACCCCACCCTCATAAATCAACACAACAAATCTCTCCCTCTCTTCTCTCTTGCGATCGCAACACAAAACCCACAAAGGGTTTCAGTTGGTTTTTTTGTTCTTTCGTTTTTACTTATAATCTAGTCCTAGCCCATCTCTAGGATTCTTGGGTATATTTTTTCACTAGCGTAGAAGCTCTGTTTCACGTGCTAGAACCACTATTAGCTCTTTGTATTACATGTGTACAACAATGTAATATAGTCTTATTTTAGACTATATCTTGGTGGAATACGTTATTTACCCGAATTGGTGATTCGTTCTTTATCTTTGGATTTGCTTTAGCATAAAGGTATGTAACCCTAATTGGATTAATTATAATTGTGTTATTATTATGATCTTGTTAAATCGCTTCCGCTATGTGTGTTTTGATCTTGTTTAGGGTTTTTTGTAATTGTTATGAACTATATAAACCTTTAGTGGCATCGAGAGCCGTTTTAACATGTTACAATTATCGAAAATCTAAAGATTTTTAACTAATAACTATTTTGAGTTAAAACTACACGTTTTTTAGGTTTTCTAAAAAATTAGGGTTTTGTTTTTTAAAATTAGGGTTTTGGCCGAATTGTATAAAACAAATAATTGTTTTTGAAACCCTAAATTATATGTTGGATAATTTTAGATTAAATTGCATGATTAATTGTTATGTAATGTAAATTAAAGGTTACGATCCGAAGAGATTTAAATAGTTAAGATTTGAGGGTGGGATCTGTGATGAACGTACATGTTTTCATGGATCGTAAAATCGTATGTTTA
This sequence comes from Glebionis coronaria, assembly GCA_025667525.1. NCBI lineage: Eukaryota > Viridiplantae > Streptophyta > Magnoliopsida > Asterales > Asteraceae > Glebionis > Glebionis coronaria. The sequence continues at coordinate 288,237,272 of CM046880.1, read as the reverse complement.
TATGATTTTATGTGCTACTTGCTTTATTTGATTTAATAAATCTTGAATTAGATTTAAAGGTTACTGAATATAAAAACTTAGATTTAAAGGTTATTGAATAAATCGTTTGCATGTGGCTATTTGATTTATTTATTGCACATATAAATTGTTATTATGTGTTTATGATTTAGTTTTTTTACTTGTTTATGTTAAAAATTGTATGAATTGTTGTAAACAAGGTTTTTTTAAGAAAAACAAATGTTGGAAATACGTTTTTACGTATTTATGAAGGATCGGTCGCTCCAATGATATATTAATGTATTAGGCTTGTGGTCCAGTTGTAAACAGTATAGCCCATATAGCCCACATGTAGGGTGGGCTATATATACCCCCTCCTAGCATGTTAGGAGGGGTGGTTCTTTCATTTTCACACTTTTCATTTATCAAATTACTCTTTCTCTTCTACCTCCTTTTTCTCTCCTCTTTCTCTATCTACACCCTCATCTCCTTCATCCTCCATCTCCATCTTATCAATAGGTAAATCATTGTTTAACAAATCCTAAGAAATCGTAGACCTTCAATTGGTATCAGAGCCATGGTTATATCTTAGGATTTGCGTTTTTTTTTTATCTATTGATTTGATTGAATAATCTTTTCTTTCTATAATTTTTTTGGTGTTGAGTTTTATGTCACGTATTTTTTTAGATCAATTTTTTAAAAAGCATCAAAAAAATTTTTTCCTCTTTCAAATATGTCCAATTAGTTTTTTTATATAAAGTTTTTCAATCAATTTTTCTTGTTATCAATTTTATAAAGTTTTTATTCTTCTTTTAAATCGTGTTGAAATTTTAAGAAATCGTCAGTTTTTATAATCAGTTTCTTTTTTTATAATCTATTTTTTGTTATCCAATCAGTTTATTTCTTTATCTGGGTTTCTATATCATCGTTTCTATCAAACTTATTGTCCAATCAAACCTGTCAAAACAGTCAAACAGTCATTTTTATTGAAGTTTTTATTGGTCAAATTACTTTCACTTCTTCATCAGTTTCATCTTTTTCATCAGTTTTTATTGTCCTTTTGTCCTTTCAAACTAATTATCAGTCCCATCCTAACATATTAACTTTTCCAAACGACCGGTGTTCCGAACGAACGAGTTCCGAACGAACGAGTTCCGAACGAACGACTTCCGAACGAACGAGTTCCGAACGAACGAGTTCCGAAAGAACGAGTTCTGAACGAACGAGTTCCGAACGAACGAGTTCCGAACGAACGAGTTCCGAACGAACGAGTTCCGAACGAACGAGTTCCGAACGAACGAGTTTCGAACGAACGTGTTCGGAACGAACGTGTTCCGAACGAACGTGTTCCGAACGAACATGTTCCGAACGAAGCATTTTTGATTCAAACATAACGGGACTCTACATTCACTCGACATCATCACCTTAACACTCTCGACTCAACGACCCACACCCATTTTCGACTCCAATCAAACCAAATTCACACACAGCCTCAAACTCACTCTCGATATCCAAAAAACCCACAAACACTCTCTCGACTCAAAACCAAGAACCTGACTCGACTCCCCTCGTTTCACGACTCACCAACCTGCCTCGTACCCACAACATTGACTCTCGACCCACTTACTCACAAACAAACAGCCTCGACTTAACCCACATTCCACTCTCTCTCGACTCCGACACCCACAAACTGACTCGACCAAGACTCAACAAATCAACACTACTCACCACCCACCCTCGAACTCACACCTCTCGTCAACAAACTGACACCCTCGATCAACAAGAAAATATACCAAGAGTTAGAAAACCTACCCGAGACCTTTATATTTAAGATCTTGAAGCTGTTATCCTCAGTAACCTTGAATCTATATTCGTTCATCAAAATAATTTGATAGTGGGTAATCTGTTTTCGATGAGTATGATGATATTGGTTTTGAGGAGATTCAGATTGTGAAGTTTAGGAGACTATGTTGTTAGGATAAGTTTTCTGTTGTTAGGATAGTTTAAAGGGGGACGGAGTAAACTAGGATGAAAAGATGTTGCATCAGGGTTACAGTAAAATGAGTATTATTATATACTCATAGAAAGGACACGTATTTCTTATCCCCATTACATTTGGTTATTTTTCATCCTTACATCAAGCCACGTGTTTTGGCCATCTTTCCAGATTTTGGGCCACGTTATTAAACGTGTTTTGGCAAAAAAAATTTATTTTATTTTATTTTAAATTTATTTTTAGTTTTTTTTTGGCAAAGCTATTAATTACAACTTGACAAATTCTTTAAACGTTATTAAAAACTGGCAAAATTCATTGGCTAAATTGACAGATTTAAACGTTATTAAACATTTTCAAATTATTAAAAGTTTTGGCAAAGTTATTAACGTGTTTTGGCAAATTCTTTGGGCTCGGATAGAGTAAATTTTAAGGGATCGAATTTTATGGTATTCTTTGTTTTTGGATATAATTCGTCAGGCCGATTATTATATTCACCGAAGGTTGGATTTATTTGTTGACGGGCTTTATTTTTGGAGTGAGCTGACTTTGAATTGGAATCGGCTTTATTTTATCATTGTTTGAGCCGACAACAACTTTTGAGCCGTGTAAAGAGATATATATTATTAAACGAGGATTTTTAATACTTTTTACCGGATTTTTCATTGGTTTGTCATATTCCGTGAATTTCTGTCTGTACACTTCTTCAAGAACTGCAAAATCACGACAACAACCACAAAATTCAATGGATCTTTTGAAGTCGGCATCGAACGAGGGAGAATCGCATAATTTGCATGACAAAGTTAGAGAAAGTGGCATTACTTCATTTCGAATGCTTCAGTCTCATCTTGTCACTCTTTCATCGATTCAAGGAGGGAGCGAATTTGCGATAATCTTCGGTCAAGATCGTCATATATTCATCGACTCAATTTTCACCACTTTGACCCAACTCGCCGAGAACCTCAACAATGAAAACTTTAATCACTCTGCATCGGCACTTGCATATAAGGCTCTTGTGACACAACTCACGCCTTTCCTCCAATTCAATATCATCAAGCCTGAAAGTTCAGTGATTTGCCAATCATTTCTTCGAGATACACATACCGAGCTTCGAGTTTTCCGTGATACAATTTTGAAACTCATGTCATCGGTCTCTTATTCGATTTATGAAAGATCTCGACTTCAGCAAGGGTATGATAATGGAGTGCAAGACTCTTCGATGCAAGAGGAAACTGGTCATACGGTTGAAAACTTGGAGCCTATCGATGCCAAGAGCACGGAATCAGGAGGACAACATGATACCAGTGGCACGTCAGGGAATGTTCACGAGATCTCTTTTGATGACACCTTACCCGTTTATGACGAAGAGCCTGCAAACATGGTACAATGTAATGTTGTTTATGATGTATATGCTGATGATATGCCGCATATTGAGAATTCTGAACATAATTATGACAAACATGGGATGGAAACGAGTGATAGCAATACCACTTCTGATTCATCCGATGTAAGTCATAATGGGGGAGAGATTGTTCAGAATGCTATAGTACATCATGATAATTGTATTATAACTGCTTCATTGACTGCTTCTGATTCCAAGATTAGAGAGCTCGAAACGATTGTATCTCAAAAATCAAAAGACCTTGAGGATGCCAAACTTGAATTTTCTAAGAAAACGGACAAATTTGAAACATACTTTGAAAAACTTGAAAAGTCAAACGTTGTTCTTGAAAGAAAATTGGATCAAAAAGTTTTAGATTCTAAAGCTGAAAAGGATAATCTTTTGAAACAAATTCAGTTATTAGAGTCTAAATTGGCATCCCAAGATAGATTGCTCAAAGAAAATGAAACGTTAAAGGCTCAAGTTCAGAAAAAGGTCTTTGTTATAGCTGTGTTGAAAAATGAATTAAGGAAAAATAGAGGACCTAGTGTGGACACTAAGCTTGAAAAACCATCAATCTTGGGGAAACCGCCTACAAATCAGTTCGTCAGACAACCGATTGTCAGACAACCTACTGCATTTAGATCCGAGCGACCACAATCCTCGAGACCGCGGTTTGCCTCCCAAGTTGATTTGGGTCATATTTCTAGAATAGTCACTCCACCAACTAGGCCTAATGTGACTAAATCAGTTTTAGCAAGACCTCATCACATGATTGCCTCTAGTTTCTCTAAGAGTAGTTCAAAGAACACGTCTAGAACTAGTTCAACTAATGTGCGCCATGATTTTAGTCAAAGGGAAGCTATTCAAAAGACACATGTAAGAGATAGCAATGTCAAACCTAGTCAGATGCCTTCTAGATTACCCAACACTGCTAACCGTAGCATGTCATCTCCTAGGAGCATCGATCAATCATCTAGGAATTACTCGGACATTAAATATGCTACTTGTAAAACATGTAGAAAATGTGTCTTTACGGCAAATCATGATTCTTGTATCAAGAAATTACTTGATAAGGTGAACTCTCGTGCTAGAATTAAGTCCCAGTGGATAGCTAAAATCAAACCCTTTGGTAAAGTTTGGCGCCCCACTGGTAGAAATTTCACTCTTGTAGGAAACGAGTGCCCTTTAACTAGGATAGTCTCTGATTCTACTAAGTCTACTAGGGAGGAAACTGATAAATATGATACTTCACTTGAGCCTAAACTTAAGGTTTTCTATAAAAGGAAACGTTTGCCAGCCAAGACTAGTGAATCATCTACTCAGGTCGCTTCTGACACAAGTAAAGCCAACTGTGAACCCCAACGTGCTTCTAAAATTGATATCGCTAACCCATGTCAAAGCAAGCAAATTCCTAATGAGAATGCAGGTACCAAAGTTGATGTTCCAAAAGAACGAAGCTGTCCAATCATTGTATACCGTTCAACTAAGGATACTCTTAGAGTTTGGTTGCTGAAGAAGCAGATATCGGAGAAACAAGTGTCTCAGGGGATTCATGGTTAAGCTTAACAAAGGACTTATAGTCACATCACAGACTATAACTCGATCTTCAAAGAAAGGAAAGTTTATCGCCGATGGTAAACTTATCCTAACAACGAGAAATTAATTTTTCTTGGGCATGAGCTTATATCAAAAAATATTCCAAGTTTTTAAGCTCATGCACAATGGCTCCTCGTTAAATGAAAGACGATGACCCGGACTTCAGAGACAGGGAAGTTTATCTACGCAACGATAAATTACCCTCTTAACAAGAAATTAAGTTTTCTTGGACACGAGCTTATCCTAAAACCATTCAAAGGTTTTAAGCTCGTGTATAAGGCTTACAGTCGGATCACAGATTGTAACCCGTTCTTCAAAGAAAGGAAAGTTTATCACCGATGATAACCTTATCCTTACAACGAGAAATTAATTTTTCTCGGGCATGAGCTTATATCGAAAACATTCCAAGTTTTTAAGCTCATGCACTAAGGCTCATCATTAAATATCAGATGATTACCCGATCTTTAATTAAAAGGAAAGTTTATCGCCGATGATAAACTTATCCTTACAACGACAAATTAATTTTTCTCGGGCATGAGCTAATATTAAAAACATTCGAAGTTTTTAAGCTCATGCACAATGGTTCATTGTTAAATGTTAGACAATGACCCGGACTTCAAATAAATGAAAGTTTATCATTAATGATAACTTATCCTCATAACGAGAAATTCAATTTTCTCGATCATGAGCTTGTCTTAAAACATTCGAAGTTTTAAGCTCAGAAAGGAAAGTGTATCTTTTAAATAAGAGAATTTTTCCTCATAACGAGAAACTAACCTTTCTCGGTCATGAGCTTTCCGTTAAAACAGTCAAAGTTTTCAAGCTCATGAAAACGACTTCTAAGTAAATGTCAGCTTAGGACTCGTCCTTCAGATAAAAGGAAAGTTTATCGCCGATGGTAACTTATCCTTAACAACGGGAAGTTCACAACTTCTCGGACTTGAGCTCACTTTTAAGATATTCAACATCTTAAGCTCAAGTAATTGTTTTTCAAAACTTTGAACACGATTTTTCGAGAATTTCTCAAAAGGATTTTCTAAATCTCTCAAAATTGTGTGTTAAAAAATGTTTTGATAAAAAGAGCATGTCTTCTGGAATCGATAATATTTACGAACCTAGAAATGTCGTTCAATAATGACACGGGGTTGTAAATAAAGTTCGAGCAGAAGTTCAAACTTTTAAAACATGCTCAAAATGGCTTGCTATTTATTTCAGATAGTAACCCGCTTTTCATATTAAAGTCAAGCATTTCACCGGAAAGCTTTGACTCAACAACTGGAATTAATTTTCTTGGGCATGGTTTACTTTACAACCATGTAAGGGATTGTGTTTACTATATAACACAATCTAACACGGATATATGTACGTGTCAGTGCATTTATTTGTTAAAACAAGAGAAATCTTGTTTTTATGAAGTTATCATCTCCACAAACCGTAGCAATTTACAATTGATATCTACATACTCGACAATGCGACTACTCAAACGACGACTACTGCTCTTTCAATAGAACACGGGTCAACAATTGAGGGGGATCAATTGTCCAGCATTCAGAATCCTTGATGCCGAGAGTGTCAAGTTCACATATTGGTGTCAAGACAACGATATCAATCATACACATGGAGTCAAGAGATAATTTCAGACGTGACGAGGTGACCAACATTCGTGAACAAGAACCATGTGAATCTTTCATATGATGTTCTCCATCTTTCAGGTCCAACCTCGTAAATTGCTAATCTTGTGAATACATTATCATATATGATCTTTGCACGTGATAAATACCTTACACTTGTGTTTAAAAGGTATTTAATTTACGTTTCAAGTACACCCTCATTAATTTGAGGGGGAGCTTGTGTAATTCATGAAGATAATTGGATTTGCATTTTCTTCCCAAATTTTCTTAAAATGCTATTAAATCAATTGATATTAAAAACATCGATTGGGTTAATATTTTTAATATGGGGGAGAAAATGTGATTTAATATGGGAAATGATTAATCACAAATGGTTTGAATTAACGTGTTAACTCATCCCAACATGTGCGAAATGTTTTCGGATATCGTGGCATATGTTAAGGGGGAGCTAAATGGATTTGGACTTCAAAATGGATTTCATGGTGACATACACTTACCCAAAACATCTCTATTCACGACGGTGAAGATTGTGGTGACATAAGGATGGTAGGATAGGTTAAAGTCCAATGATTCCTCTAGAACCGGAGGAATCTTCCCAAGGACATTTCATAGCTAGAAATAGTAGTCCTTAGGAAAGATGGAGAAAGATTGTGAACGTAGCTGAATGTCGACCAAGTACTTAAGTTAGCACTGGAACAATCACAACAGCTAGTGATGACGTATTGGTAAGCATTGAAGGGGTTGAAGAATGAAAAAGAATTGTAAAGATAAAGGGTGTAAAGAAAGAAGCCCTCCTTACAACCTTAGGCAGAAACCGGGTCAATTCATATGCTATTGAGATCATTTTTAATGATTCTTGATATTGAAGATAGACATCATGGACCCAGTGATGCAAGGCACAACCCATCCCAGCTAACTTAGGTATCTCTCAAAAGATATTTGTTTTAATCACACGGAGACAACGCATTATCTATTGATTTATTCACTCTGAATAAATTGGTATTGAAAAGGTGGCACTCCTCTCCAGCCTCCGATCACTAAAATCCAAAATGCACGATCGAGTCTAGAGCCATTTGAGATCATCAAATATCTCATTAGGACACATTTTTCATTATTGCTTGCTTGTTCACACAATGTGAAAAGTAAGAAAGATATTAAGAGTCCTACGCAAAATCTTCATGATCTTGCCTGAACATCTGAGTAATACGAAAGTATTTACAATGAAGATGGAAATCCTTCTTGAGCGAAAATCAAAAAGCTCATGGTAGGTAACTTGTGCGATTCTTTATGAATCAAACTTGTGATAACTGGAAAGAAACAGTTGTTTAATTCTTAATTGAATTTAAACACGTTCCAGGCCTCTACGGAATATCTTAGTGATCTTGCCAGAACACTCAGAGTGATACCTTAGTGTTCACAGTGATGAGTGGAAATCCTTCTATGTTAACCTCAAATAACACTTGGTAGGTAACTTGCAAGATTCTATACGAATCAAGCTCGTGACAACTGGAAAGCAACGATGGTGCAGTTCTTAATTGAACTTCACTTGTTCCAGGAACATGAATTGACGGCTTCAAATCATGCGGATAATATTATCCAAATGATTCACTCTTTATGTTCGCAGTCAGCTTTGGACGGTCGAATAAAGAGAACGGGTTTACCCGCGAAATCTTGTCAAGGAGGTTCTTTATTGAAACTACCTGCCACAAGTACGATATTTAATATCGTCCAACGGTCTTCACCGACCGGAGGTAAAATGCTACCGAATTAGAATGAAATGTTCAAAGCCATTTCATCCGTGTATATGGTTTGTTGCTAACTGTCCTATGCAGCGTAACAAGAAGGTGGCATTGCGGTGTACAATCCAGAAGAAGTCGTCACCACATGCTTATACTACATACAGTTAGTACTTCAACAAATTCAAGAAAGTCTGAAGGTCAAGTCTCCGCTGTATCAAACCTTGAAGCTTTCAAGAACTTAAAGGTATAAGTATGTGGAACATGAAGTCACGAAGAGGAGAATGTCACAAGTGACGAATGCACAAGGTCAAGGCAAGAAAACATGCTCAAGACTTAGTCAAAGATTACATCAAGCATATTCACAAGAACAAGATCGAAGACTCAAGCATAGATGCTAGGTTTAAGATTTTGTAAAAAGATGTGACCTCCCTTAGGGGGAGATTGTTGGAAATGCGTTTTCCCTAATAAAGTCTCGGTCACATCTTAGTTAGCATAGATCACGAGATATAGAATATTTAGAACTTTGTTTCTTGGAGCGACCTCCCTTAGGGGGAGATTGTTGGAAATACGTTTTTACGTATTTATGAAGGATCGGTCGCTCCAACGATATATTAATGTATTAGGCTCGTGGTCCAGTTGTAAACAGTATAGCCCATATAGCCCACATGTAGGGTGGGCTATATATACCCCCTCCTAGCATGTTAGGAGGGGTGGTTCTTTCATTTTCACACTTTTCATTTATCAAATTACTCTTTCTCTCTCTACCTCCTTTTTCTCTCCTCTTTCTCTCTCTACACCCTCATCTCCTTCATCCTCCATCTCCATCTTATCAATAGGTAAATCATTGTTTAACAAATCCTAAGAAATCGTAGACCTTCAACAAATATGGACTAAGTCATATTAAAATTAAGATTTGTTTGAGATCTAAATTACATAGAATTAAGTTGATTGGTGAATTGAAAAAATAATCTAACGGTCTAATCTTTTTGACAAACTACAAAGTGAGTATAACGCACCGCTGGTCATGTACCCGGTTAAGGAAGGAGGTGTTAAGCCATTAGTCGATGATTAAATTCCCGGCTCGCCTGTGCGTCAAATTGAAATTACCTATGATTATTATTTGAATTATACCTTAAGGTGGATTTACCATAAATTCACATCCGAATCACAATGAATAAGGTTATTGCTTTGTGCTTTAGTCGTAAGTACGTTGTGAATTGTTGTGGGTAAATTTTTTAATTGGTTAAACCAATACCTCAACATATTTTTTATAGAAATTTAGTCTCATGAAGAAGTTTACTAAATGTTTTATTAAACTTATGCTATGGAGTTGTATGCATGCTTCTCCATACATTGATTTTGACATCAAATTTATACCCTTAAAATTTAAGTCGAATGCTTCTAATTGACGAACACTTGAAATTAGTTCGTCATCAAATGAGTTTTTTGGATGATGTTGTGATGGAGAGAAAACGTTCATAGAATGAGAATTCGTGTAATAGTTTCACGTTACTCAAATTAGATGACTTAATTAAGTTACTCAGTGAGATCTGAAACTTAATGCATTCCAGAAGGGATGAAACATGTTTACAATGCAAAACATTTTTTTTTGGCAATGTAAATCCCTTCAATATCTAGAAATTGAAAATTGTTTGTCAATTAAATTGTTCGACAAGTCGCTATGTTGACTACATTCATTACTAGCAGATCAACTGATGTAATGCATCTATGTCAATATATGTTCTAGAATTTAAGGAAAATACTATGGTTTATATACCGGGGTAATTTTATTTTCTTGAAAGTACTTTATCATCGAAAATACTAATATTTGAACTTATTTCTATAGAAATTGCTCAACCCGACAATAACACTATAAGTTCTGCGTTCAAAACATTTTTTGATCGTCTTGAACTTACTGACCCAAACTTGAATGATTGGTACCACTCACTAAGAATCGTCTTGAGAGTAGCGGGTACTATTGATATCTTCACCACTCCTTATCCGGAGGATCTTGTTGAAGGAGCTTCAGAAGCGCAAAGGCTTAAACAAGCTGTTAATGTTAGGAAGCACTCGGAGGTGGCTTGATTAATGTTAGGGAAAATGTCCCCTCCCCTTAAAAAAGTATGAGTTATTTTCGCCTAAACGTATGCTTGATGAAGTCAAGGCTATGTTCGAGAAGCCGCAAGCTGTGGAGATCTACGACTTAGTAGATGCTTTGCATAGCTACAAGCAAACTCCTGGAAAGTCCGTTAGTTCCCATTACATGGAGATGAGGGGTTATATGCAACAACTCATTGCACTAGGAGAACCGTATGATTATAATATGGCTATCAAATTGATCAATAGGTCCCTTAACAAGGACTTCAATGATTTTGTTCGAAACTATAATATGCATTACACGGGGGGAGACAATTAATGATTTGCATGCAATGCTCATTGACTATTTAAAGGGGTTAAAGTACAATGCATCTAACTCTACTCCTCCTATATTTGCAATACAAAAGGGTAGAGTGAGTAGCCAAAACCGCAAGCGAACAAGAAGAAAGGCAAAGGCAAAGGTGATAAGGGCAAGCAAGTTGCGACTTATTCAAAACCTAAGCAGAACTTTGTCAAGAAGAATCAATCTCAAAAGGATGAGACTTGTCACCATTGCAAGGCAATTGGTCACTGGAAGAGGAATTGTCCTCTTTACCTCGAAGAGTTGCTAGAAATAAAGAAAAAGTCTGAGCAGAGCACTGCAGCTTCAGGTAATTAATTTATGATTGAATTATTCAATTTGACATACAAATTAAATTCCTGGGTATATGATGTGGGATGCGGTATTAACATTTTTAATACGCTGCTGGGATTTAATCTAGAAAGGAAGCTATCATATGGGGAACAATTTCTGCAAGCGGGCAATGGCGCACAAGCAGCGGTTGAAGCTATAGGAAGATTTAATTAGTTTTACCTTCGGGTTTAGTCCTGATTTTAAATGATTGTCATTATGCACCTACAATTGTTAGGGGTGTTATTTCCTTTTCTTGTTTGTTGAATAATGAATTTGTTCACACTATTGATTATAATCGAATTTCTGTTTAGAAAAATGGTATTTTCTATTTTAATGCAATATCTGTGAATGGTGTGTTTGAAATAGACATGCATGAAAATGAATCTAAGTATAATAATAATTCTGTTTTTAGCATGAGAAAGAAGAGAAAGTTTGACAAGAACTCTTCTTATTTTTGGCATTATAGACTTGCCCATATTGGGAAGACTCGTATACAAAAACATCAACACGAAGGAATTTTGGAATATATCAATGATGAATCATTTGATAAATGTGAGTCTTGTATCTCTGGAAAGATGACCAAGAAACCTTTTAATAGAAATATTGAAAGAGCTACTGATCTACTTGGTTTAATACATACTGATGTGTGCGGACCACTTAGACATTTGTCAAGGAAAGGTGCTAGCTACTTCTTAATGTTAGGAATAAATTAAGGCCAGATAACTTGAGCGCTGACAAGAGTAAAACAAGCGTTGACAGGAGAAAAACAAGCGCTGACAGCTCAAACGTTGACAAGACAAAGTCAAGCGTTGATACATTGAAGACAAGCACTGATAGGAAGATATACTCTACGCGTTTATTGTATTCTAGATTACTTCTAGTAAAGATAGGAACAACAATGTATTTTCTATATTTATCTTTACCTAGAATAGCTGATACGTAGATTATTGTACAAGGCTTCTTATGTCTATAAAAGAAGACCTTTAGGTTAATGTTTAATATAAGTTTTCATTCGTAAACTACTTTCATTGTAAGCAAGTTTGATATCATTAATCAAAGTGAAAGTTTGTTTATATCATTGTGTGTTCTTGTTTAAGTGTTAATTCCACATAACACTTAGATTATCATAAGCATATACAAAGGTTTCTCTAAGTGTATTACTTGATCTAATCTCGTATACATAAAGCTAAATCGATCTAAGTTTGGGATCATCAAGTGGTATCAGAGCTTGTTGAGGAACTTTTGATCTTAAAGAACACAAGAACCCTAAAAATCACCAAAATCCTAATTTTCTCAAAAACCCTAACAACATCATGTCAGAAACAATAACCTCCTCCTCCTCACCTTTACCAAACATCAAGATTCCCATGCTTGATGCAACCAACTTTGAATTGTGGAAATTCAATTTTGAACAATATCTAGGGATCTATGACTACACACTCTGGGAGATCATTGAATATGGAAACACATTCGATAAAGCCCAAAAGATTGCTGATGCCATTACTCAAAGATCAGCTGTTGCTGGATGTTCTGAAGAAGATAAGAAAGAAAAACCTGAAGATGGTAGAGTTGTGTCTGCTGATGACATAGCAAAGAAAAGGGATGACATGAAAACCCTAAATATTCTGAAACTCTCATTGGGACAAGAGAACCAGCATAAATATAGAGGTTATGATTCTGCTAAGCAACTTTAGGCAGCTCTTGAAGTTGCATATGGTGGCAATGCAGATACTAGGGAAGAAAAGAAGAAATAACTTATGCATGATTATGCTGTTTTTAAAGCACAACCCAATGAGAAGTTGAGTAGTGTGAGAAGTAGATTGCTTGACATTACAAGAAAATTGCCCTTCATGGGGACACAAGTTGGTGATGTTGACATCAATGCTACTTTTCTTAAAAGTCTTGGTGAGGTATGGAAGATTGAGGCAAGATCCATTCTTGCCAATAATACTTACAAAAGTTCCACGTTTGATGACATTTACAATAAACTGAGGCTGTTAGAAGATGAAACTCATTTAGAGCATGGAAACAAGTCTACCAACAGTAATATAGCCTTATTCTCTCACAGTGAAGGTCAATTCAATCAGAAGGACTCTTACATGCATCCAGTTACTGGATCATCATGTGTCAGCGCTGGAACAAGTCCTGTCAACGTCTCCTTTTCAGACGCTGACACATTCAAAAGTGACTCCCCAAGAGTTAAACCTGCTGGTTTGGATTTAGACACTGTATGTGCTTATATTGCTTCTTTGCCCAATGGTTCAGTGATTACATATGAGGACCTTGAGCAGATAAGTGATGAGCACTTGGAAGAGATGGACATTAAGTGGAACATGGCTCTTGCTAGTATAAGAGCAAACAAGTGGTACAGAAGGTTTAAGAAGAAGATGACCTTCAATGCAAAAGACACAGCTGGATTTGATAAATCTAAAGTTGAATGCTACAACTGTCATCGTATGGGGCACTTCATGAGAGAATGCAGATCTCCTAGAAGATCTGATGCTGGTAAACCCTCAAGTCAAGTTGTTAAGGCTCAGGATTCCAAAGCCATGGTTGCAGTTCAAGGAATTGATGGTATGGGATGGGATTGGAGCTATCTGGCTAAAAATGTTGAAGAGGATAAAGCTTTGGTTGCTGAGGTTGAAGAAGAAGAGCATGTTGAATATGCTCTCATGGCACACTCCTCCTCTTCATCTGATAATAAGGTATACAATGATGCTTTTTGTAGTAAAGGTTGTAGGTTAAACACTGAGAAGCTTAACAAAGAGGTGTTAAGATTATTAAGTGATGTGAGTACTGAAAAGGGCAAACCGTCTAATTACCAACTAGCTCTTACTCAAACTGAGAAAACAGTTTCTAAATACAAGAAAATGGAATTTGACTTAAAAGATAAAATAAATATTTTAAAACATGAGTTAAATGCTAGTATAGAGTCATTCGATATTGATCTTTCCAAGATAAGTGCAAATATGAACTTAGAATCAGTTGGTTTACGTGAGGTACATAAGGAGTACTCTATAGTTGTAGAAGATGAACATCGAACTGCCTGAGATTCTCTCAATCATGATCAAAAAGTCGCATATGATAACATCATGAGGCATGTGGATGATGATTTTCCTGGTGTATTTTTCATAGATGGTCCTGGTGATACCGGAAAAACATTTTATTCAAAGCTTTTTTTGCTGAGGTTCGTTCACGTGGTCTTATTGCACTTGCAACTGCTTCATCAGGTGCCACAACAAATAATATGCCAGGAGGCAGAAGAGCTCACTCTCGATTTAAGATTCCCATCAATCTTAATTATAACTCGATGTGTAACATCACTACACAAAGTGGCTTGTTGAACTACTTCATCTAACAAAATTAATCATATGGGATGAACCAACAATGGCTAAAAGGCAAGAAGTGGAAGCGGTAGATCGAACAACGCAAGACATTACAAGGGTGAGACTTCCCTTTGGTAGGAAAATAGTGGTTTTGGGAGGCGACTTTAGACAAATTTTGTTGTTTGTCAAATGTTGCACACGAGCTCAAATTATGGGGTCGAGTTTAAAAATGTCGCCTCTTTGGGCAGGAATTATAAAGATGCGGTTAACAATAAATATGAGAGCTCGAGCTGATCTATGGTTTTCATATTTTTTGATGCGTATTGGCAACAGGTTTGAAGAAGCTATTGAAGGAAGTTATATACGCATACCTGATGACATGGCCATTCGATATACCAATGAGAGTAACTCGAGAGATGATTTGAATAATGCAATATTTCCTTCTTTAGAAGACAATGCACATTCTTCTGAGTATATTCTTTCTAGAGAGATTTTGTAAACTAAAAACGAGAATGTTGATGATATTTATGATAAACTAATTGGAAGATTTCAGGGGGAAAATAAACTTATTATAATTTTGACGAAGCTGAAGATGACAACAAGAATTTCTATACATCAGAATTCTTTAACTCTCTCAATGTAAGTGGATTATTCCCGTATTACTTAAGACTGAAGATTGGAAGCCCGATAATTCTATGACAGAATACCAACTCATCAAATGAATTATGTAATGGAATAAGATTGATATGCAAAGGTTTCCAAGCAAATGTGATTGATGCTGAAATACCCGTTGTTCAACATGCTAGAAAAAAAAGTCTTTTTGACAAGACTTTATGCTCGTCTCAAGACAAAATCTTCCCATTCAAACTAAAGAGAAAACAATTTTTGATCTGGATTAGCTTCACTATGATAATAAATAAATATCAATGGCAAACGATTCCCAAAGTGGGTGTATATCTTCTAGACTAGGTATTCTCGCATGGGCAACTTTAGTGGCGTTTTCGAGAGGGATATCACGTAAGACTACCGATGTAGTGGTGAGGCCTACCAAATAGTTTCACCAAGATGGATTCTACACTTTAAACATAGTGTAAAAAGAAGTGTTAAATGATAAATAATCTCACTATAATCTTTATTTTTTACCCTTTTAAGCTTCTCTTATTGTTTAATTAGTTAGCATTTGCATCCACCACTGTTGTTTGAGCTGTTCTTGATTCCATTGCTTTTTGAGGAACTTTCTTCCACTATTCACAATTAAGTATCATGCACAAGAACGCTAAAACATCACAAAGCTTTTTGTTAATCATTGAAAGATTCAGTTTTCACTTCTACAACATCTTATTTGGCAGTTGGTCCAGAGCAACAGGATAACAATATTGTTGCTGAAGCTCTCATTCTTCTTCAAAAGCTTATTCAGCAAGATAAAGCGTCATCTCTAAATCTAATTATGCAGGATATGCGGAAATTAGTACGACTCTAAAGGACTGAATTATAAGAGTGATCCAGATAATCAAAATATGAAAGAAAGCACTAACAATGTCGGTATTCATTATACTGGTCTGGTCAGTCTTTTTTCTGATTTGTAGTGTACATACATTCTTTTAACATCTTTAAATTATCAGTTATGATATACTATCATGGTGCCCGCACAATGCGGCGGCGAGTACTTGATAACGATTTCTGAAGCGAACAAATGTTACTTTCTCAGTTATCAAGTTCGTATTCACATTAATTTATAATGGTAAAAAATTAAATTAAAAAACCTACTTTTTAAAGCAAAGCAATGCCTAAAAACATTATTAGTGTTAACTAATTTTTCTTAGTTTTGATCATGACAAATTAAAAAGAAATTTATCATCAAATACAATCACAAGACGAATTATTTAACAAACACTATCATGAAGGTAATAATCATTTAAGTATTGCACTAACATATCTTAATCATGATTAGTGATCATAAAAGTGATTAATCCTAAACTTACATTTTGTCAAATGTGGCAAAAGATTTTGAATAAACTTTTTTTTAAGAGAATGTTTTATTAAAATGGAAAATGTAAATTTGAATATGGCATATTCCAAATGCCATAGGAATATCCTTTGAAGGTAAAAACTTACCTCAGATATTACTTCCCCACTAAAAGACAAAAAGGAGCGGAGTCTATGAGCACGGTTCCTTAAAGGCCTATGTGGATCCTTATTGATAAATGACCGAAGGCATAATTAAGGCACCGCGCTCAGAGAGCCGTTGGCCTTTGTCTCTTATGAGTACTGGATCAAACCTGCATTTTCCACAACCCTTTTTTGGAGACTCTTTCTGCTATCCTTTTCCTTTCTGATTTCTAATCATTTGTAAATGATCACTTAATGTGTTAAGTATGTTTACTTATAATTATCTCCTTGATCTCCTTCTTTACATTGTCCAGAGAGAAGATCACTCACACACTTATGATGTGATTAAAGATGAAGCCTCGATAAAGATCCTCTCCTAAAGATGTAGTCATGGTCATCATTTGTTTTATTTGAGTCTTGTGTAGATCCAATGTATTTGTGAATACATGGATCTAATATTGTGTAAATCCATTGTATATGTGTATACTTGGATTTGTGTTGTGTAGATCCAAGTTACATGTGTATACTTGGATATGTGTTTTATTGAGTTGTAATATGTATGAGTTATGAGTTCTCACTAAACTTTAAAGTGATATAGTTGTGTCTTGTGAAGTTATCACTTAGCTTCAAAGTGAAGAGTTGTGAGTTCTCACTAAACTATAAAGTGATGTAGTTGTGTCTTGTGAGTTCTCACTAAACTATAAAGTGATGTGGTTGTGTCTTGTGAGTTTTCACTAAACTTTAAAGTGATGTAGTTGTGTCTAGTGAAGTTCTCACTTAGCTTCAAAGTGAAGAGTTGTGAAGATTGGTTCTACCTTTCGATTAGAACTCGACATCTAGCCTTGTCTCGTTAAATAGTGAAGTATGTGTAAGTTTATGGACTTATATTTAATAGTCATGTGATAGGATCGAACTCGAGATTACGGGATTGCACACAATAGGTAAAAAGTTAATTTAATTATTAAATATTTTTATTGTATTTATTAATTTATTTAATAAATATATTTATGTATTTATTAATTTAAACCGAGCAAGTAACTATAAAACTTTAACGACCGTTAATTAATTAATAGTTAAGTATTAACGAGAGTTAAATAAATATATAGTAAGAGTAATATAAAGGAAGAAGGACGGAAGGTTCCGAAACACCCCATAGGGGTGTTTCGACCTTCGGTTAGAGCAGGGGGGGGGACAAAAAGTTGCCTTTTATTTATTTGGACTACAATGGATTGAGGTCTATCAATACACCTCCATATCCCTCATAATCAATCATAACTTGAATCCTTTCCCTTCATTCTTCTCTTGGTTCGATCGCAAGGAGTAAACCGACAAAGGGTTTCAGTTGGTTTTCTTGGTTGATCGATTTACTTACAATCTACTCTTAGCCCCTCTCTAGGGTTGTTGGGTAGATTAATTACAAGCTTTGAAGCTTGGTTTTCACGTGCTAGAATCACGGTTAGCTCGTTGTATTACTTGTGTACAAGATCATAATATAGTCTCACTTTAGACTATATCTTGGTATATTACGGTATAAACCCGAATTGGTAATTCATTCTTCGTCTTGTGGAATTGCTTTAGTGTAAAGGTATGTAACCCTAATTCGATTATTATAATTGTGTTATTAATTATGATCTTGTTAAATCGCTTCCGCTATATGTTCTTTGATATCTTTTAGGGTTTTATATAATTGTTATGATACTAACAAATCACAGTGGCATCGAGAGCCGTTTTAACATGGTATAATTATCGAAAATCTAATGTCTTTTTAACTATAAATGTTTTGAGTTAAAACTACATGTCTTTTAGTTTTTCATAAAAGTAGGGTTTTGTTTTTTTAAAATTAGGGTTTTTGCTCTATTTTTTATTTAAGAAAAGGAATTCTTTTCAAACCCTAAATTACATGTGGGATAATATTAGATTAAATTGCATGATTAATTGTTATGTCATGTTTGGTTACGATCCATAGAGATTTAATTGTTAAGATTTGTGGGGAATCCTTGATTACGTGCATGTTTTCATGGATCGTAAAATTATATGTTCATATGAATTTATGTGCTACGTCATTATTTGATTCAATAATTAAAATTAGGAAAGACTTTTATATAGAGATATAAAGACCTAAATTTGATGATTATTGAATAAATTGTATGCATGTGGCTATTTGATTTATTTGTTGCACATATAAATTGTTATCATGTGTTTATGATTTAGTATTTTTTACTTGTTTATATAAGATTGTTAAATTGTTGTAAACAAGGGTTTTTTTAAAAGAATTAATATGGACTAAATCATATTAAAAATAATGATTTGTTAGAGATTTTAAATTACATAAGATTACGTCGATTGGTGAATTGCAATAATAATCTAACGGCCTACTCTATTTGACAAACTATAAAGTGGGTTTAACGCACCGCTGGTCATGTACCCAGTTAAGGAAGGAGGTGTTACGCCATTAGTCGCTGACCAAATTCCCGGCTCGCCTGTGCGTCAAATTGAAATTACCTACGATTATTAATTGAATTATACCTTAAGGGTGATTTACCATAAATTCACATCCGAACCACAATGAAAAAGGGTATTGATTTGTGCGTAGCCGAGTTCTAGCAAAGTACGTTGTGATGAGTTGTGGGTAAATTCTTTAATTGGTTTAACCAATACCGCAACATAATTCAAAGAAATTTAATCTCGTGAAAAAGTTTACTAAATGTTTTATTAAACTTATGCTATGGATATTGTATGCATGCTTCTCAATACATTAATTTTGACATCAAAATTTATACCCTATAAATTTAAGTCGAATGCTCCTAATTGACGAACACTTGAAATTACTTCGTCATCAAATGAGATTTTTTGATGATGTTGTGATGGAGAGAAAACCATTTGTAGAATGAGAATTCGTATGATGGTTTTACGTTACTAATGTATAGATTTTGCTAGTTGAAAAAGTTCGTTTTCTCGGTGTCTAATCGAATTGATTTCCGGTTCAATGTGAGACTCAATTGTTTTTGGTTAAGAAAAAGGGAAGTTGATTATCTATAACTTATTAAAAAGTAAATGCGAAAAGTATTTAAAAACAAACTAAAGACAAGTACAAATAATAAAAGTAAAACAAGGTGAATATTAAAAACTAAAAGTTACAACGATATTAAAACGAAAATTAAAACAAATAATAAAACGTAATTTAAAGCGAAACAATTAATAAAAATAAATCTAAAAGAAGAAATTAACTATCGACTCGAAAATAAAGTTTACTAAATGAAAAAGGAGAGAATAAAACTAAAATGGTACTTTAAAGCTAAACGAGGGAAAACCTAAAGCGGGTACTAAATAAAAGATAAAACTTGAACTTTACGAAAAAATATTAATACTAAAATTCGACGAAAAATTCACTAAACATACCTAACTTTCAGAAATAAAATCGGAACAACTTTCAGATAAAACTAAACAATTACGGAACAATACTATTAAATAAGCAAGCACGCAGGCTAGCTGCTGGAAGCAGCCAGCCTAGCTGCTTAATTTTGGCGCCAATCTGCATGCATGCATGGAATGGATCGTACTCATGTTGTAATTGTTAAAAATGTTTCCATCGTACCATGATCGCACTCTGTATCATTTCCATCGTACTCTAGCTAAGGATCGTACTCTATGATCGCACTAGCAGATCGTACCCACTCGGATCGCACTCTATGATCGTACCCACGATCGCAACAAGTGATCGTGGTGTGGATTAAGGAGTGTGATCGTAGTGAACGATCGTACTAAGGATCGCAGTAATGGATCGCAAGTAGAAACCCTCGGGGTTTATGCGATCACACTTACTCGATCGTACTGGTAAAACCCTTAAGCAATACGATGGCAACAATAAGCAAATAAGCAAATAAGCAAATACCAAATAAGCACTTATCTAAAAACTTAACCAAATCAAATTTAAGAAAAAGCTAATAGACCAAAATTTAAAAACTTTTAAGAATACTAAATAATAAAAATATTTAAAAACAACTTTTTATAAAAATTAACTAAAAAGCACTTGATCAAAAATAAGAAAATTAACACAATAAGTACTAAAACACTTTAAGCTATAAAAATCAAACATTAAAAGATCAATAAGCATAAATTTGAAAACTTTTAAAATACGAAATAAGCAAACTTTAAAAAGACTAAACTTTTTAAGAAAACTAAAAAGTAAATAAGCTAAATACAAAATAAGCCAATAAGATTGTCAAACTTATAGCTTATTTCGTATGAAAGCTTAGATAGAAATAAAAAGGTGAACTTTTTAATCAAATAAGCAAAGAGATTAAGCAATATCTTGCTTAATCCGAAATTGAGATAAACCAAAAACAAGAAAAGTAGGATGAGAAAGATAAAGAAAAGCTTAATTAAAAGTGAAGATTCAACAACAAAATTAAAAAAACTTACTTGAATTAAAGGAATTAAAGTGCAAGACAATTAATTTAAATGACATGAAAAATAAAGTTGCAAGAAATGAAAATGGTGGAAAGCTATTTGTCAAGTAGCCAACAACTACAAATGAAAGAGGTCTAATCTATATATAGGGATATTAGGGAGGAGCTTAGGAAGCTTCCTCCCTCTTTCTTCTTTTCCTTAATTGCAAGCTTAGTCCTTAAGCCTTTTAATCTTCTCAAATCTTGGACTTTAATGACTTTTGGCTCGGGATTTTTTTGAACTCGTCTTGTAATTCTTCAATAAATTAGACTTGAGTTCTTCGGCTTTAAGTAAACTTCCGTCTTTTGACTTTTTCTTCGATAAATCTTCAGAATTGGTCTTGGACTTCCGTTCTTTTCGCACTCTTGATCTTTCGACCTCGTCTTTCATCTTTTTGTTCAATAAAAGCCCATGAATGCCCGTGTTTTCTCCACTTTTCACCTTTTCGTCCTAAATCACAACAAAAACACAAACCACGCATAATTCCGACATAAATGACATAAAATACACGTTTTGGGCCGGTTATTATTGTAATTAAGTGGTAAAAAGGATGGGTGTTTACACACCTATCAAATCCCCTACACTTAACCATTGCAATGTCCTCATGCAATGCATTAGTTACAAAGCATGTTTACATTTTTCATCACAATTAATCCACGTTGGCCATTATTAAAGAGATAGAAAATTATAAACATTCAAAGTAAAGAAATAAAAAACATACCTTGGGTTTTGAAAATGTTATGAATGATCATCATTCTCAAGTTTTCACTTTCTCCAAACCAAGCTTAAAAATGAGATCATTGTTATTATAAGTTAGTAAACTAACACGAACTCATGTGGGCCAATTATTCACTTAGACTCCCTTATTCCTAGGTGTATCTCTTATATTTTATTGTTGTCTTGAATGATCACGAGGATGCATTTTTGACTTATTTCGATAGTTTATTAGGCTGAAAATAAAGTGAACGATTTAATCAATAGTTAGCTAAAGGATAAAATCTTTTAAAACTGCTTCTCGGGACCTCATAAAGTTCATATCTTGGCATAACTCGCTTCGCGATTTGAGACCTTTCTCGGACCGATATTTGGCAGCGACTTCATACTTCAAATCTTGAGAGACGTTCATGAAATAATGGCCTTCTCTTCTTAATAGGAATTTCTTCACTTGAAATTTTGAGAGATTCATATTTGGACCACGACTTCTTCCTTTTTCTCCAATCTTTATTTTGGACTTTGATATACAACGATCCGCCTCCTTTTTGGACTTGGCTTTATTTATCCTCATACCTTGTCAGGGCCTTTTTGGATAGACTTCTCCATGACTTTTGGGTAGTTTTTGATTTTCATCGTGTGTCTCGATCCTTCATATTGATTTTTGATAAATGATTCTTCACATCACTTTGGATCTTTAGCAACAAAATTTTAGCCCTCATGTCTTTTTAGGACCTTTTTGGACTCGCCAATCTTCGCATCCCGCTTCAATAAGTTATGCCTTGGCTATGAACTCTAATTAATACCGAGCAACTTTTAAACGATCTTGGGCTAGAAGCTAAGTAACTTTTCAAATCGTACAACCTTATTTATTGCAGATAAATTTATTATCAAGCGATGGGAGAATAGGCTTATAATTAACTCACATAAATTCACGAAAGAATACCGAACTTATAATTGGCTCTATCATCTCTCGTTCTCCACAGTTTAAAATCTCAAGGAATGAGACTCGTGGATGCTTAGCCTATTAAATCAAAGTTTTGGGTTTTCAATTCGCCTATAGGATCTTGCAAATTCTTGGACTTTTTCAAGTTTAGAAATCGCATTTTAAAGTTCCCTTGATAAACGACTCTCTAGGATCAATTATAGGAACTTGTGAAAAGTTCTTGTTCTTAACCCGTGAGAGTTAAGACTTTCGCGTTTTATAGCTCCCTATATAAAAGCCTAGCAAAACTTGACTTAAACACGTTAAGGATACTAGCTAGAGTAACTTAAGATAAGTAAACTCGGGTTGAGTCAAAAGATTCACAACGTTTAAAAATAAAAACCACTTTATTAAAGATTTATTCTAATAAGGAAAGAAAATAACTATACAATAGAAAAACTAATAGGCCAAAATAGATCAAAAATTTTGAAAAATGTCGAAAAATTGATTTTCCGGTTAAAATGAGGACAAATACAAGGAAAAGGCCACTTAACTTCGATAGAAGTCCCCCTACACTTAATATAAACATTGTCCTCAATGTTTAAGCATGTGGGAGTAAACTCCCCTTCACTTAGGACATTGCGTACTTTGTTTAAATCTCGCTAAGGAAGAGACAACTAAAGAGATTCCTATTTTAATATCGAAAAATATAAAATAGTGAATCGAAAAGAGTTTAGGATAGAACCGGGAAGAAGGGAACACGGAATCACGGTTCGTCAAAAGTCATCAAGAGTGTGTCTTTGAAGCTCTAATCCCTGCACATGATAAGAAAGAAAGCAAGAAACACCACGGGGCTCCCCCTACACTTATGGTGAAAATAGATAGATAATTGGGTTGCCTCCCAAAAAGCCCTTGTTTTTGTTAACCGAGTCACGAGCCTGACTCGTCCCCGAATTAAATGGTCCATGGGGAAGCCTCGAATGTAATACCGGGATCAAAGACCTTGTCCTCGTTCCCGGTTGACATCAACAAAGGAGAGGCGGGGGGATAAGTCTTGAATGGGATAAAGGTCCTTTCAACATACGAGAAGTATGTGAATTCAAGATCCACGGGAGGTGGGGTGGGTAAAGTAAGCACATTGTCATCCCCCAAAGACAATGGATGCTGAGCATTCGGCAAAGCCGTGATGTTATCAATGATAGCATAATCAATGTCACCTCCCGAGTCAAAGCACTCATCCTCCGTAATAGTGACCAAAGGGGAGGATGAAAGGTGCTCGGGAGGGGGACTTGGGACAATACCTTCTTGCAGCAAATTATCAAAAATAATATCCTCCTCCATGTCATCGTCATCAATACCTGGAGGCATGGAGTGAATGTCGATTTCTTCCAGCAATGGGTCATTATCTTCAACGGGAGGAATAGATGGAGGCAAAGACTCGGAGAAAGGAGGAGAAGTCAACTCTTCGATTTGAGAAATAAGAAGGTGAACTTTCCGTAATCTATCGCGAAGAAGCACGTCTTCTACCTCATCCACAAGATCATGTTCATCGGTGAACTTCTCGTAAGCCGAAGAGAATAAATCGTCATCTCCCGCATCTCCCGGTGGAGATTGAGAAATTTCAAAAGTGAAATTCTCATAGCGGAGAGAAGAATCGTCATCACTAGGATCGACCTCTTCCGTAAGAGCAATGTCATCCTGAAGCTCCATAGCAGGTAAGTCACAAACCTCATCATCCAATTCTTTGTCGAGACCAACATCACTAAGCTCATTCAACGAATCAAGATCCTTAGACGCAGTAGGAACATCGAGAGTAGGAGCAGCAACTTCAGAAGATGTGTTGAAAGTGCATACATCATCGTCGTCATCATCATCATAATAGTATTGACGCACAAGAGGAGGGGTAGAATCGCTAAGATTAGATACTTGCTCTTGTTGCAGTCGTTTTTCCTCCGCCCATGCTTCTTTAAACTGAACAAAGGCTTCTTGAATTTCCAAAATAATGGCGTGCCTTTCTTCATTTAGAGTAGTGAGTTGTTGATCAATACGAATTCCCTGAGAGGATTGATGATTGAGGGTGTGATGTGGGGGTTCATAGTTATGAAAACCAGAATTATAGCACGGATGTGGCTCATAGTCAGTCATCGGTTGAGAAGAATTATAACACAGATTTGGTTCATAATAATCCATCGGTGAAGAAAATTGAGGACACGGATCTGGCTCATAATAATTCATTGGTTGACAATAAGAGGTATCGTGAGGACCCCACAGTTGTTGCAAACGGGTAAGGAGAAAGACTGGGTGCGTCTTGTAGATAGCTATTATCATTGTCATAATTGTACCCCGGTTCTTGCCCGTGACCATACGGGTATCGAACCGGGCACGAAACATGCCAATGAGAATCGCTTCCACAATAGATGCACGGGGGAACAGGAGGTGGATTCAAAAAGGACGAATTAACCGAGTTGCACAAGGGACAAAATCCTAGTTGTGTGTTGTCGATATCGTTTCCGCACCGTTCACATGTACACCATTGACAAGAGTCGTTCCCGTATAATCGTCTCCCACGCCTGACGCAATGGACATAAAAATCCATAAAGAAAAATAGATAAGGAAGAAGAATATTTTTGGTGCAAAACTTTGAAAAAGAAATGCTTTTTATGATTTTTCAAATGTTTTTGGGATTTTTGAAAATTTTTGATACAAAAAAGAACGTTCACGAGTGAACGGATCCCAAAAGCCAACGCGTCTCTTCACAAAAAACCGTTAATCTTCACGAAAAGAGCCGGCAGCGGCGCCATTTTAATGTATAGATTTTGCTAGTTGAAAAAGTTCGTTTTTTCGGTGTCTAATCGAATTGATTTCCGGTTCAATGTGCGACTCAATTATTTTTGGTTAAGAAAAAGGGAAGTTGATTATCTATAACTAATTAAAAAGTAAATGCGAAAAGTATTTAAAAACAAACTAAAGACAAGTACAAATAATAAAAGTAAAACAAGGTGAATATTAAAAACTAAAAGTTAAAACGATATTAAAACGAAAATTAAAACAAATAATAAAACGTAATTTAAAGCGAAACAATTATTAAAAATAAATCTAAAAGAAGAAATTAACTATCGACTCGAAAATAAAGTTTACTAAATGAAAAATGAGAGAATAAAACTAAAATGGTACTTTAAAGCTAAACGAGGGAAAACCTAAAGCGGGTACTAAATAAAAGATAAAACTTGAACTTTACGAAAAAATATTAATACTAAAAATCGATGAAAAATTCAACTAAAAATACGTAACTTTCAGAAATAAAATCGGAACAACTTTCAGATAAAACTAAACAATTACGGAACAATACTATTAAATAAGCAAGCAGGCAGGCTAGCTGCTGGAAGCAGCCAGCCTAGCTGCTTAATTTTGGCGCCAATCTGCATGCATGCATGGAATGGATCGTACTCATGTTGTAATTGTTAAAAATGTTTCCATCGTACCATGATCGCACTCTATATCATTTCCATCGTACTCTAGCTAAGGATCGTACTCTATGATCGCACTAGCAGATCGTACCCACACGGATCGAACTCTATGATCGTACCCACGATCGCAACAAGTGATCGTGGTGTGGATTAAGGAGTGTGATCGTAGTGAACGATCGTACTAAGGATCGCAGTAATGGATCGCAAGTAGAAACCCTCGGGGTTTATGCGATCACACTTACTCGATCGTACTGGTAAAACCCTTAAGCAAGATGGAAACAATAAGCAAATACCAAATAAGCACTTATCTAAAAACTTAGCCAAATCAAATTTAAGAAAAAGCTAGTAGACCAAAATTTAAAAACTTTTAAGAATACTAAATAATAAAAATATTTAAAAACAACTTTTTATAAAAATTAACTAAAAAGCACTTGATCAAAAATAAGAAAATTAACAAAATAAGCACTAAAACACTTTAAGCTATAAAAATCAAACATTAAAAGATCAATAAGCATAAATTTGAAAACTTTTAAAATACGAAATAAGCAAACTTTAAAAAGACTAAACTTTTTAAGAAAACTAAAAAGTAAATAAGCTAATTACAAAATAAGCCAATAATATTGTCAAACTTATAGCTTATTTCGTATGAAAGCTTAGATAGAAATAAAAAGGTGAACTTTTTAATCAAATAAGCAAAGAGATTAAGCAATATCTTGCTTAATCCGAAATTGAGATAAACCAAAAACAAGAAAAGTAGGATGAGAAAGATAAAGAAAAGCTTAATTAAAAGTGAAGATTCAACAACAAAATTAAAAACACTTACTTGAATTAAAGGAATTAAAGTGCAAGACAATTAATTAAAATGACATGAAAAATAAAGTTGCAAGAAAAGAAAATGGTGGAAAGCTATTTATCAAGTAGCCAACAACTATAAATGAAAGAAGTCTAATCTATATATAGGGATATTAGGGAGGAGCTTAGGAAGCTTCCTCCCTCTTTCTTCTTTTCCTTAATTGCAAGCTTAGTCCTTAAGCCTTTTAATCTTCTCAAATCTTGGACTTTAATGACTTTTGGCTCGGGATTTTTTTGAACTCGTCTTGTAATTCTTCAATAAATTAGACTTGAGTTCTTCGGCTTTAAGTAAACTTCCGTCTTTTGACTTTTTCTTCGATAAATCTTCAGAATTGGTCTTGGACTTCCGTTCTTTTCGCACTCTTGATCTTTCGACCTCGTCTTTCATCTTTTTCTTCAATAAAAGCCCGTGAATGCCCGTGTTTTCTCCACTTTTCTCCTTTTCGTCCTAAATCACAACAAAAACACAAACCACGCATAATTCCGACATAAATGACATAAAATACACGTTTTGGCCCGGTTATTATTGTAATTAAGTGGTAAAAAGGATGGGTGTTTACACACCTATCAGTTACTCAGATTAGACGACTTAATTAAGTTACTCAGTGAGATCTGGAAACTTAATGCATTCATAAGGGATGAAACATGTTTACAATGCAAAACATTTTTTGGCAATGTAAATCTCTTAAATATCAAGAAATTGAAAATAGTTTGTCAATTGAATTGTTCGACAAGTCGCTGTGTTGAGTACATTCATTACTAGCAGATCGACTGATGTAATGGATCTATGTGAATGTTCTAGAATTCAAGGAAAATAATATGGTTTTTATACCGCGGTAATTTTATTTTCTTGAAAGTATTTTGTTATCAAAAATACTAATATTTGAACTTATTTCCGTAGAAATGGCTCAACCCACCAATAACACTATAAGTTCTGCGTTAAAAGCTTTCTTTGAACGACCTGAACTTACTGGCCCAAACTTCAATGAATGGTACCGCTCGCTAAGAATTGTCTTGAGAGCAGTGGGTACTATCGATATCTTGACTACTCCCTATCCGGAGGATCTTGCTGAAGGAGCATCTGATGCGCAAAGGCTTGAACACGTTGCTAATGTTAAGAAGCACTCTGAGGTGGATTGCTTAATGCTATGAAAAATGGGTCCTTCACTTCAACAGAAGTATGAGCTATTTTCACCAAAGCGAATGCTTGATGAACTCAAGGCTATGTTAAAAAAGCCGCAAGCTGTGGAGATCTACGACTTGGTAGATGCTTTGCATAGCTGCAAGCAAGCTCCATGAAAGTCTGTAAGTGCCCATTATTTGGAGATGAGGGGTTATATGGAGCAGCTCATTCCACTAGGACAACCTTATGATCATAATATGGCTATGAACTTGATCAATAGGTCCCTTAACAAGGACTTCAATGATTTCGTTAGAAACTATAATATGCATTGCACGGGGAAGATAGTTAATGATTTGCATGCAATTCTCATTGACTATGAAACGGGGTCAGAAGACAAGGAATCTACTGCTACGCCTTCTGTACTAACCATACAAAAGGGTAGAGTGAGTAAGCCAAAACCGCAAGTGAATAAGAAGAAAGGCAAAGGCAAGGGTAATAAGGGAAAACAATTTGTGACTTATTCAAAACCTAAGAAGAACTTTGTCAAGAAGATTCAATCTCAAAAGGATGAGGAATTGCCCTCTTTACCTCGAAGAATTGCGAGAAATAAAGAAGAAGTCTGAGCAGAGCGCTGCAGCTTCAGCTACTTTATTTATGATGGAATTGTTCAATTTAACATACAAATTAAATTCCTGGGTATATGATACGGAATGCGATATTAACATTTGTAATAAGTTGAAGGGATTTAATCTGGAAAGGAAGCTTTCCTATGGAGAACAATATCTACAAGTGGGCAATGGCGCACAAGCAGCAGTTGAAGCTATAGGAACTTTTGATCTAGTTTTACCTTCGGGTTTTGTATTTAGATTAAATGATTGTCATTATGCACCTACAATCGTTAGGGGTGTTATGTCCTTTTCTTGTTATAATGGATTCGTTCACACGATTGATAATAATGAAATTTCTGTTTGGAAAAATGGTATTTTCTATTTTAATGCAATTTCTGTGAATGGTTTATTTGAAATAGACATGCATGATAATGAATCCAAGAACGATAAATCCGTATTTAGCATGAGTAAGAAGAGAAAGTTCGACAAGAAAGAATTGCGAGAAATAAAGAAGAAGTCTGAGCAGAGCGCTGCAGCTGCAGTTACTTTATTTATGATTAAATTGTTCAATTTAACATACAAATTAAATTCCTGGGTATATGATACGGGATGCAGTATTAACATTTGTAATACGCTGCAGGGATTTAATCTGGAAAGGAAGCTTTCCTATGGAGAACAATATCTACAAGTGGGCAATGGCGCACAAGCAGCAGTTGAAGCTATAGGAACTTTTGATCTAGTTTTACCTTCGGGTTTTGTATTGAGATTAAATGATTGTCATTATGTACCTACAATTGTTAGGGGTGTTATTTCCTTTTCTTGTTTGTTAAATAATGGATTCGTTCACACGATTGATAATAATGAAATTTCTGTTTGGAAAAATGGTATTTTCTATTTTAATGAAATTTCTGTGAATGGTTTATTTGAAATAGACATGCATGATAATGAATCCAGGAACGATAAATACGTATTTAGCATGAGTAAGAAGAGAAAGTTTGACAAGAACTCTTCTTATCTTTGGCATTGTAGACTTTCCCATATTGGGAAGACTCATATACAAAAGATTCAACATGAAGGTCTTTTGGAAAGTATCAATGATGAATCATTTGATAAATTTGAGTCTTGTATGACTGGGAAGATGAGCAAGAAACCTTTTAATAGCAATATCTAAAGAGCTACTGATCTACTTGGACTTATACATACTGATGTGTGTGGACCACTTAGACATACGTCAAGGAAAGGTGCTAGCTACTTCTTAACATTTTCGGATGATTATAGCCGTTATGGTTATGTTTATTTACTTAAGCATAAACAAGAGGTATTTGAAACATTCAGAGTGTTTAAAGCAGAAGTAGAACTACAATTAGGGAAGAAGATAAAAGCTCTTCGTTCTGATAGAGGTGGTGAATATTTAAGTCAAGAGTTTATAGATTATCTAAGTGAGAATGGAACTGTTCAGCATCTTACTTCTCCCTATACTCCACAACAAAATGGTGTATCTAAAAGGAGAAATCGTACATTATTGGATATGGTACGATCTATGTTTAATCTTACAACTTTACCTTTATCCTTTTGGGATTATACTTTAGAATCTGTTGTTCACATTTTAAATATGGTTCCCACAAAGAAGGTCGATAAGACACCATATGAACTATGGCATGGAAAGAAGCCATATTTGTCTTATTTAAAGGTATGGGGTTACGAGGCGTATGTGAAACATGACTCGGGTGACAAACTCCAACAACGATCTGTGAAATGTATCTTTGTAGGATACCCTAAGGAAACTATGGGTTACTACTTTTATTATCCACCTGAGAACAAAGTAATTGTTGCTAGGTATGGAGACTTCCTTGAATCTGATCTTGTAAATCAAGAATTCAGTGGGAGAAATTATGATCTTGAGGAGAGTCATATAGATACATTACCTTCTGAAAACACTAGCGATGTAATTCCTGTAGAACCAGAAAGTCTGGCGGTTCCACCGGAATTAGTTCCTCTGCGTAGATCCGAAAGGATTAAAAACGCAAATAGCAATATGTGTCTTAACATAGAGGATGATAATGAGTTAGGGGATCTTGGTGAACCCGCTAATTATAAATCCGCCATACTTGATCCTGAGAAGGATAAGTGGATGGTTGCTATGGATGAGGAAATGAAATCCCTGAAAGTAAATGATGTTTGGTTTCTTGTAGAACCACCACTGAATGCTAAAGTAGTGAGACATAAGTGGATATACAAGAAGAAAACTGACATGGACAGAAAAGTACAATCCTATAAAGCTCGTTTAGTAGCTAAAGGTTTTACACAAACTTTTGGCGTAGACTACGAGGAGACATTTTCTTCTGTAGCAGACTTAAGAGCTATTAGGATTCTCATAGCTATATCAGCATACTATGACTATGAGATATGGAAAATGGATGTTAAAATCGCCTTCTTGAACGGTCGCTTAGATGAAGACATCTATATGCAGCAACTAGAAGGGTATGTTGATCCTGAGAATCCAGGACATGTGTGCAAACTTCAAAGGTCCATTTATGGTTTGAAGCAAGCATCACGTCAATGGAATAAAAGATTTGATGAAGAAATCAAAAAGTTTGGATTTATTCAGAATCGTGATGATCCATGTGTATATCGCAAAGCTTGTGGGAGTGATGCCGTATTCCTAGTCCTATACGTTGATGACATACTAATCATGGGAAGTAACATTCCAAGACTTAAAGTTGTTAAGGATTATCTTGGTAAATGTTTTTCTATGAAGGTTTTAGGAGAAGCTGTATACATTCTGGGAATTAAGATCTATCGGGATAGGAAAATACGGTTAATTGGTCTATGTCAAGATACTTATATAGATAGGATTTTGAAGAAGTGTAATATGCATAATTCCAAGAAAGATTTTCAACCTATGGAAGTTAAGCATAATCTGAGTCATGAGATGCATGCATCAACTCCTGAAGAGGAGGCATACATGCAGAAGGTTCCTTACGCTTCGGCTGTAGGATCTATAATGTATGTTGTTAGATGCACAAGGCCTGATGTGTCATTTGCTCATAACTTGGTCAGTAGATACCAACAGAATCCAGGGAAGCTCCATTGGACTGCTATAAAACATTTTTGTCGTATTTGAGGAATACGAAAAGAAATGTTTTGGTATTTAAAGGGTAGCCATATACATAACTAAATGTGGTTTGGATTAGAAATCTTAATGGAGATCTTGGGATGATGCTTGTAATAAAAGAACCTATTGATATGTATTGTGACAATTCTGCCAAAATAATATTTGCCAATGACCCTGATGTCATGTAAGGCGCCAGACACTTTATGCGTAGACATCACTATGTCCGAGAATAAGTTGAAGCTCATGAAATCAAATTAAAAAAGTTTCACAAAGACGATAACGTAGTTGATCCTTTAACTAAGGCTTTGCCTAGACCAAAGGTAGTTAATGTAATAACTCGAACTTTAAAATGAACATTTAGACTAAGATCTAATCTTATTCCTAGTAGTCGGATCAATATTTATTACTCGGGTTTCATTTGTCATGTTCGTTCGACGAATAATAATGAAATCTTGACTAACCGACAAGGTTAAAGTTTTAACGTATCGAATACGTGTCATTTATTATTTATCGGCAAAGTATATGTCCGTCATCGACCGTAAATGTTTTCGTTATGACATAAAAATATTTTCTATTGTCGTCATTTTAATTTTTCGTTTTATGAGCATTCTTCGTAATTTACGTTAAGCCATTAGGCGTCATTCGTTTGTATAACGTGTTATCGTATTTTAAATCATAATCCCTCATTTATATATCAAAATATAAATGTTCTCTGAATGTCGATTTTTTTATTTTATATTGAGCGTTTATTTATCGTCTTTTACGTGTAACCTTTTAAATCGCGTAACGTTAAAAATAACGGATCTCGATAATACCCGCTTTAGCAATTGTGGGCAATTTAAACTAATAATTCACCCCATTAAAATCTCTGTGTGCGTTACAAACAAGAAAATACGTGTCATTTGGATGATTAAATCTACATCATAAAATACACATATATACTTCACATTACATGTATATAAGCTCCTAATCTCATTTCTTTAATATAGTTAACATTGAAATATTTTCTCACTCTCTATTTTGTATCACTTTTGCCGTACCATCAGCACCATCAACATATTACGTCCATTAAAATTTCTAATAAAAGTATTCATATACATGAAGGTTTTGTCCTAGTTGTGATCTTAAGTTAAAATAATCTTTAACAAGCATCATTATCATCTTTTAATGGGGTTTATGGGCTGATTATTAAGATCATTCCAAGGGTACTTAAAACGATATATAATGTTGGTTAAAGATTATTTGGCTAGTCATTATAACAACTTGGATGCAAAAGTTGATTTGTTGCTCTTCACTTCCTATGTAAAACCATGATTTCCTTTTATTGGTTTTCTTTTTATTGTTAATTATGTAATTTCTACTGTATTTGTATATTGTAAACTTTTATTGAAATAGTTGGACATTGTACAAAAGTTTTAAATGATAAAAGCTAGCTATAACAAGCCAAGACAAGCCCTGGGATTAAACTACTAAAAAGGTGATTTTGACCTGTTGAGAAATGTGAGTATTGTAGAAGATCAGTAGGTTTTGAGTACTAGATAAAAATATAGGGAATTAGCCCTGTGTTTTGTGATGATTTGGTCGGGTCGCTCGTCCCGTGACGATACTCGATGAATTAGATATGGCCGAAACAGTAGAAAGTGTCGAATCTGAACATGCTGTATAAACAGACATAAAACTCCTATAACAACTCAGAAATATTGCAAAAGATAAAACCATGGGTTTTAGATAAAATTATGAAGACCTATAATCAATTGGATAGTCCACCAGTTCTTTACGTTTTGGAAATGGCGGGCGAAACAGTGAAAACGAGATTGGCAGCCTAAATCAACCAACGTCTCTAAGTGAGAAAATATGTGAGTAACATATGATAAGCTTAAATTAGAGGCAACCAGACTTATAATAAGTAAACTACATAAGTTAAGAATGATTTTGGTTAAAAGAACTCATCTATATTATTTACGGTTTAGGAGAAACGATCTAATTTACGAGGCATGTCGAGAAATTGTAAGAATTCAACCATATTGAAATAACATAAACCGTAATGATTTTTATAAAAACTAAAGTGGTAGGACCCACTTGTCGAGAAATATAGACTCATTTATATACTGATATTTATAAAACTCGAGACCCAACCATCATGAGATATTAAGTCATCATTGTTTGGGGCATTTTTAGAACCCGTAATGCATATATAATGAATTTGGGCCATAAAAGCCCAATGTACACTTATATTGGCTATTTGAGCATAATTGGGCTGGAGTTAAAACTTACAAATGAATCCAAGTTTGATCATATAATGGGTTTAAGTGAACTATACACTTAATGGGTGACTATTGGGCTAGTACTGGGCTTTGTTTATCAAAATTTGATATCACTTTATAAATGTGGATTTTCATTAAAGTTTTATATGACTTATACAATGTCCAAACTTACTAAAGTAAAATATTTATATATATTTATGACTTATGTATAATCTCGACCTAAGACGCGTCTCGTCATTATAGGTCTCGTTCGTTCGTATGTCGACCGTTGGACATCTCGTTCTCGATCAGTGAGCGATTATTATCTCGTGAAGTCGTGTATCGACTATTGGACGTTTGTTCCTTGATCTACGTGTGATAGCTATATCAGGTGAGTTCATAGCCTCGCTTTACTGCTTTATACGTGTTTTCAAACCCGCGAGGGGGAATACATGCTCTTGGTATACAAAATATATGATGTTTATATATATGGTGTTAAGAGAATACATGTTTATGAATAAACATGTGGTTTGCTATATGCTTGGAACGAATACAAGTTGTTGTAACTGAATGTAAGATTGTTGATTAAATGCTTTTGAAAGATTAATACAAGCGTTGATTGTATTGATTGTGAACCGCTATTTGCTAAGTGATGTATTGCCAAATTTTGAAAGTCCCTAAAACCCATGAACCGTTAACTACCTGTAATGGGTAGGCGCTAGTATAGAC
The DNA here is from genome assembly GCA_025667525.1 of Glebionis coronaria. NCBI lineage: Eukaryota > Viridiplantae > Streptophyta > Magnoliopsida > Asterales > Asteraceae > Glebionis > Glebionis coronaria. Next base: position 288,202,505 of record CM046880.1, on the reverse strand, counting down.
GGATGGATCCATCGGGGATGGCCCCCACCTGGTCAGGTCGCACCTGTGGGTTGGAGGGTCAGCCAAGTGTGTTGTATTAGAAGTAAGGGGGTATTCAACAAAATACCTGACTAGGGCATTATTATACTTAAGGCTTCGGTGTCATGGCTTAGTAGAATAGCGCAGACTTTGAGTATTGTATGTGTTACAATATTGACAGTGGATGATATTCTTGTGTTCAAAAGCTTTATGGTTTATTTAAAAACCCATTATTGTTTATTAAAAACCTATGAATTCACTCAACCGTTGTGTTGACATGTTAGCATGTATTCTCAGGTGTGTAGGTTTAAGAGCAGCTGGAGCTTGGAGCCGCGCAGGATAAAGTAAAGGCAAAACAAACAATTTCCATTCGATACATTTGGAAAATCTTTATTTTTTTCTTAAGGTTTGTATAAATTGGTGGGACCTCTTTTTTAGTTAACTCTGATTTAATAAAATTATCGAATGGTTTATTTTATAAAACGTCTCTTTTGAGGTCGTTTTCTATGATTGTGTGTGATGTGCTATGAAGTAACGCCCAATGTTGATATTCCGCTGCCTTGTGAAATTGGGGGTGTTACAGATTGGTATCAGAGCACTAGTTATAACGAACTAGGTCATTTTTAAAACCTAGACTACAACCGCTCTTTCGTAAAATTGTTTGATTTCCTTACAAGTATCCGCGCTCATGGCTCCTAGAAACCAATGCTTGGTTGTGATAATGTGATTCCATGGGTATGTAGAAATGTTTGTATGTATATGAAAGTATATACTATGGTATTTAACGGCATTGCACATGAAGCAATGGTCCTTGCGTGATTATCGTACATTTTATGATACGGTTTTATAGAGAGTTTGCCTTGCCGCCAATCACTTTTCTCGATAATTAATTTATTATCCGAATACGAGTATGGAACTCGTTTGATATTTTGGGTACATATATATTGTTTCATAATCTATCACATGTCGACTAATTTAAGCTCAATTTTTGTCATAGCATCGTGATGTGCCATTTTAGGACATCTCCTTTTGAAACGTAATTGATAAGCGTATTATTATATTTCTACACTCCTTATGATTTTGAAGAATCATTTCTTCAAGGAGACATCTTCTACGTAATATAACGTTTAATTTAATTGTGTTTGATTACGTTTTGTGGCGAAAAGGGGGATGCCAATGCTGTACCTAAAATATATATATATACCCAAATCAACTATATATAATTTGGGTACAACAAAGATATGCTCATAGTAGTCATTAGTTCAGAAATTTAATACTTTGCATTTTAATGGAATGGGACTTTTAAATATAATGATTTTAAATCGCCCAACTATATGTCGTTTAAGGTTCTCTTATTGAAATGGATTGGGACATTTGAATAAGAATGTTTTAAACCACTGGACCTTAGATTGTCGATAGTTTCTTTATTCAGATGGAATGGGACGTTTGAATACAGAAATCATGGAGTAAGTTTGACATCCTGTACTTTTCTTGGCATTTAAATTGGTTATGATATCAGGTTTTGTGACGGTATTACTATGTAGGGTGATTTATAATCGTCTTGTTGAAATAAATTTGGGACGCCTTTTTATTTGAACAAGAAAGTTATAAGTTCCCTAACCATAAATTTAGAATTCTTGTTTACATGGATTGGGACGCCTTTCGATGTAAACAAAGATTTATAAATGAGTGGACTCAAGTGTGCCTGACTTGGTTTGTGATTATCTTGTATACGGACGTATTTCTTCGACTCATGTTTCGTTGGTATGTATCGTTTATTACCATCGTCATTATGGTTATTATTGATTATCGTCTATGTACGAGTAACTCGTTAGTCTTCTCTCGAGTTATGATTTATCTTTATGGACCATTTCTAATATGTCCCGACTATCGCGAGCTTTATATGCTATTTATTAAGAACCGTTACCCATTCCGAGAATAGATGACTTGTTTAATCGACACCAGGATTTAAGTATGTATTTGTGGTTTGATCGACAATTAAGTCATCAACGAAAAATTTCTTTATGGTTAACAGTGGATAGCCATATTTGAGATTTATGTGCAAAACCTTTGCTTGATGTGTTTATATGATATGTGATTCAGTCGATTGGTCATACATTGTGCGAGCTCGAAGCGGCATTGTGAAATGATGTCTGATCTTGGATAACACGTACCTTGTAATATCTTTTGGGTATGAATCCGTTTGTGAGCACACTGTAATATCATTTGGGTATGAATCCGTTTACGAGCACCATGTAATATCATTTGGGTATGGATCCGTGTGTGAGCACCCTCCAATAAAAATAAAATAAAATATTTCTGGATATGCATCCATGGCTATCAGGCCCGTGAACATTCTTTAACTTGGAAACTTTCCTTTGACTGGACTTATCCGAAAATCCTGTAAAATATTTTTATTGGTTTGGCATGGCTTGGCTATTTGCAAGCATGTCGTAATGTAACTATATGTGCTTAGTGATGGCTTTTGTATATGATTTGGATCATAGTTCTTTCGATCAAGTAATGTATACTCCGAACAATTTTCGTATCGATGAATACGCTTTGGACGAAATAGGTTTGCATGTTCGAGATCATGCAATTCGGTGATTTTGTACTACTAGAAATAGTTATCTCGTTCTTAATATTTTTGTAACGTTTCGATGGACTTATGTGTGATCCATGCGATTTTCTTTTACGACGTAATTCTTTTTATCAGACCCGTGGACGATATGTGTTTTAATTTGATCGACATGATCACCGATTGTTTTAAATTAATTTTCGCATTGGAAAATTTCTAAAATGCGCCCCATTCTTTTGACTCTTCGCTTTTCATGTGGAATTTTTCTAACTTATATCGACCGTCGCAAGTTTGGTAAGCTAGTAGTAATGAACCTTGAGGCACTTCCAAAACTTGACGGGTTGTTAATTTTTCGCTTTCAATGGCTTTTCTTTCGAATTATGTATTATTCTTTACTAATAAGGGTTAAAGCTACATTTAAAACGTTCATTCATGGTTGTTATGTATACTCGTTGCTTTGAATTTTGTTCATTTTACATTCGTTAGAAACCTCAGCGATGATTTGTCTATCTTTCACCTCTTCGCCCTTTAACCAAAGACTATTGAGATGAATTAAGCGCTGGGACATCGCTTCCTAAAGGGGTAGATGATGTAATAACCCGAACTTTAAAATGAACATTTAGACTGAGATCTAATCTTATTCCTAGTAGTCGGATCAATATTTATTACTCGAGTTTTATTTGTCATGTTCGTTAGACGAATAATAATGAAATCTTGACTAACCGACAAGGTTAAAGTTTTAACGTGTCGAATACGTGTCATTTATTATTTATCGGCAAAGTATATTTCCGTCATCGACCGTAAATGTTTTCGTTATGACATAGAAATATTTTCTATTGTCGTCATTTTAATTTTTCGTTTTATGGGTATTCTTTGTAATTTACGTTAACCCTTTAGGCGTCATTCGTTTGTATAACGTGTTATCGTATTTTAAATCATAATCCCTCATTTATATATCAAAATATAAATGTTCTCTGAATTTCGATGTTTTTATTTTATATTGAGCGTTTATTTATCGTCTTTTACGTGTAACCTTTCAAATCGCGTAACGTTAAAAATAACGGATTTCGATAATATCCGCTTTACCAATTGTAGGCAATTTAAACTAATAAATCACCCCATTACAATCTCTGTGTGCGTTACAAACAAGCAAATACGTTTCATTTGGATGATTAAATCTACATCATATAAGACACATGTATACTTCACATTACATGTATATAAGCTCCTAATCTCATTTCTTTAATATAGTTAACATTGAAATATTTTCTCACTCTCTCATTTGTATCACTTTTGCCGTACCATCAGCACCATCAACATACTACATCCATTAAAATCTAATAAAAGTATTCATATACATGAAGGTTTTGTCCTAGTTATGATCTTAAGTTAAAATAATCTTTAACTAGCATCATTATCATCTTTCCATGGGGTTTATGGGCTGATTTTTAAGATCATTTCAAGGGTACTTAAGATGGTATATAATGTTGTTTAAAGATTATTTGGCTAGTCATTATAACAACTTGGATGCAAAAGTTGATTTGTTGTTCTTCACTTCCTATGTAAAACCATGATTTCCTTTTATTGGTTTTCTTTTTATTCTTAATTATGTAATTTCTACTTTATTTGTATATTTTAAACTTTTATTGAAATAGTTGGACATTGTACAAAAGTTTTAAATGATAAAAGCTAGCTATAACAAGCCATGACAAGCCCTGGGATTAAACTGGTAAAAGGTGATTTTGACCTGTTGAGAAACGCGAGTATTGTAGAAGATCAATAGGTTTTGAGTACTAGATAAAAATATAGGGACTTAGCCCTGTGTTTAGTGATGATTTGGCCAGGTCGCTCCTCTCGTGACGATACTCGATGAATTAGATATGGCCGAAATAGTAGAAAGTGTCGAATCTGAACATGCTGTATAAACTGACATAAAACTCTTATAAGAACTCAGAAATATTGCAAAAGGTAAAACCATGGGTTTTAGATAAAATTATGAAGAACTATAATCAATTGGATAGTCCACCAGTTCTTTACGGTTTGGAAATAGCGGGCGAAACAGTGAAAACGAGATTGGCAGCCTAAATCAGCCAACGTCTCTAAGTGAGAAAATATGTGAGTAAGATATGATAAGCTTAAATTAGAGGCAACTGAACTTATAATAAGTAAACTACATAAGTTAAGAATGATTTTTTTAAAAGAACTCATCTATATTATTTACGATTTAGGAGAAACGATCTAATTTACGAGGCATGTCGAGAAATTGTAAGAATTCAACCATATTGAAATAACATAAACCGTAATGATTTTTATAAAAACTAAAGTGGTAGGACCCACTTGTCGAGAAATATAGACTCATTTATATAATGATATTTATAAAACTCGATACCCAACCATCGTGAGATATTAAGTCATCATTGTTTGGGGCATTTTTAGAACCCGTAATGCATATATAATGAATTTGGGCCATAAAAGCCCAATGTACACCTATATTGGCTATTTGAGCATAATTAGGTTGGAGTTAAAACTTACAAATGAATCCAAGTTTGATCATATAATAGGCTTAAGGAACTATACACTTATTGGGTGACTATTGGGCTAGTACTGTGCTTTGTTTATCAAAATTTGATATCACTTTAAAAATGGTGGATTTTCATTAAAGTTTTATATGACTTATACAATGTCCAACTTACTAAAGTGAACTATTTACATATATTTATGACTTATGTATAGTCTCGACCTAAGACACGTCTCGTCATTATAGGTCTCTTTCGGTCGTATGTCGGTCGTTGGACATCTCGTTCTCGATCAGTGAGCGATTATTATCTTGTGAAGTCGTGTGTCGACTATTAGACGTTTGTTCCTTGATCTACGTGTGATAGCTATATCAGGTTAGTTCATAGCCTTGATTTTACTGCTTATATGTGTTTTCAAACCCGCGAGGGGAATACATGCTCTTGGTATAAAAATATATGATGTTTATATATATGGTTTTGAGAGAATACATGTTTATGAATAAACATGTGGTTTGATATATGCTTGGAACGAATACAAGTTATTGTAACCGAATGTAAGATTGTTGATTAAATGCTTTTGAAAGATGAACACAAGCGTTGATTGTATTGATTGTGAACCACTATTTGTTAAGTGTTGTATTTCCAAAATTTGAAAGTCCCTAAAACCCATGAACCGTTAACTACCTGTAATGGGTAGGCGCTGGTACAGACGGATGGGTCCATCGGGGATGGCCCTCACCTGGGCAGGTCGCACCTGTGGGTTGGAGGCTCAGCCAGGTGTGTTGTATTAGAAGTAAGGGGGTATTCGTCAAAATACCTGACTAGGGCATTATTATACTTAAGGCTTCGGTGTCATAGCTTAGTAGATTAGCGCGGACTTTGAGTATTGTATGTGTTACAATATTGACAGTGGATGATATTCTTGTGTTCAAAAGCTTTATGGTTTATTTAAAAACCCATTATTGTTTATTAAAAACCTATGAATTCACTCAACCGTTGTGTTGACATGTTAGCATGTATTCTTAGGTGTGTAGGTTTAAGAGCAGCTGGAGCATGGAGCCGCGCAGGATAAAGTAAAGGCAAAACAAACCATTTACATTCGATACATTTGACAAGTCTTTATTTTTTCTTAAGGTTTGTATAAATTGGTGGGACCTCTTTTTTAGTTAACTCTGATTTAATAAAATTATCGAATGGTTTATTTTATAAAACGTCTCTTTTGAGGTCGTTTTCTATGACTGTGTGTGATGTGCTATGAAGTAACGCCCAATGTTGATATTCCGCTGCCTTGTGAAATTGGGGGTGTTATAGTTAAGCATGCCAAAGCGATTGGGCTGCAACTAGCTAGCGAACTCATGCAATAAATCTGTGATTAGTATTTGGATAAAGGATGTTATGACATTATTATATAATGAAATAAAGATTGGGTTTCGTTTATTTCTATTATTTAATAAGTGTATCCTATTTTACATGTTTTAATCCATGAATAAAAGTTATGCTAAATATCCGTTGTCGATTAATAATATGTGAATATTATTAAATTAAGACAATTCAAAATAGCGATAGAGTATACTTGAAAGTATATTGATCGATTTTGGATAATATTCGATGAATAGAATATTAGACTTATCCCAACTATATGTTTTTACTTTATGGATCTTTGTCATCAAGTAAAACATAAATAGTTATCCTTAGACTTGAGATACCAGGAAACTGTTGTGAATCTAGTGCATCTCTGTGGAATAATCTAACGCTAAACGTAACTGGTAGCTATAAGGATTATTTTCGGAAGTGTTGCAAAATTCATAAGTTTCGCTCGTAGTCAATATGGAATTTATTTCCTACAATTTTGTTTTGGAGTTTAATACAGCGGAACACCTCGTGGGATTAGTAAGATGTTTGTGCGGCCACACCCAAATTTGTTTTGGTAAACTTGTTGAATCTGTGAACAAGAAACATAATGGTTAATGAAAGGAATGACTGAGATCCATATCCTTATTAACGTTGTATTAGAAATAAAAGGATAATAATAATGGTGCAGAATCGTTAAAAGGTTTTGTCCAGGAGACCTTACTCGAGTTGTACTAGAGAGATTGCTATGTGTAACTAGACGCTAGTCAATGTAATCACGATATTCAAAATATGTCCAAGTGGGAGCAGTAAGTTTATGGACTTATATTTAATAGTCGTGTGATAGGATCAAACTCGAGATTACGGGATTGCACACAATATGTAAAGAGTTAATTTAATTAATAAATATATTTATTGTATTTATTAATTTATTTCATAAATATATTTATGTATTTATTAATTTAAACCGAGCAAGTAACTATATAACTTAAACGATCGTTAATTAATTAATAGTTAAGTATTAACGAGAGTTAAGTAAATATATAGTAAGAGTAATATAAAGGAAGAAGGACCGAAGGTTCCGGAACACCCCATAGGGGTGTTTCGATTGTCGGTTAGAGAAAAAGGGGGGGGGGGGGGCAAAAAGTTGCCTTTTATTTATTTGGGCTACAATAGGTTGAGGTCTATAAATACACCTCCTTATCCCTCATAATCAATCATAACTTGAATCATTTCCCTTCCTTCTTCTCTTGGTTCGATCGCAAGGAGTAAACTGACAATGGGTTTCGGTTGGTTTTCTTGGTTGATCGATTTACTTACAATCTAGTCCTAGCCCCTCTCTAGGGTTGTTGGGTAGATTAATTACAAGCGTTGTAGCTCGGTTTTCACGTGCTAGAATCACGGTTAGCTCGTTCTATTACGTGTGTACAAGATCGTAATATAGTCTTACTCTAGACTATATCTTGGTATATTACTGTATAAACCCGAATTGGTGATTCGTTCTTCGTCTTGTAGAATTTCTTTAGCGTAAAGGTATGTAACCCTAATTCAATTAATTATAATTGTGTTATTAATTATGATCTTGTTAAATCGCTTCCGCTATATGTGCTTTGGTCTCGTTTAGGGTTTTATATAATTGTTATGATACTAACGAATCACAGTAGGAAACGTTGTGAAGATTGGTTCTATCTTTCGATTAGAACTCGACATCTAGCCTTGTGTCGTTTGAAGTAGACAATGTTGTGAAGATTGGTTCTATCTTTCGATTAGAACTCGACATCTAGCCTTGTGTCGTAAAATGGTGAAGTGGGCGACGTTGTGTAGATTAGTCCTAGCTAGGATTAGGTCTCGACGTTTAGCTTAGTGTCGGAAAATAATGTAATCAACGTTGTAAGGTTTTCTCCGCCAAGAAGGGAGCTTGTCGAGTAAGGTGTACTCGAGGAGTAGAGTAGGAACGAAGATAGAGCTTCGTTGTCGAACCACTATAAATCTTTGTGTCTTCCTATTAGGTTGTTTCTTTCCTTACTCTTTACTTGTTCTTACTATCATATCATTCACATCTATTACTTGTCATTGTTAATGCATTAGAAATGACCCTAATCATTATGCAACTAGCTTTCAAGTAAAGGGTAGTTTTGAGACAAACCTATTTGAAAGGAATTTTAATTAGGACATAAACCAAAGAGAAACTATTCAACCCCCGCCCCCCTTCTAGTTTCTACAATTGGTATTAGAGCGATGGTCACTCAAAGTCTTTGAAGTATATTGTACTTTAAAACTTGGATCGATCCATTGTCTCCTCAAATTAGAAGGTTTTGTTGTACTAAAGTTTCTCTTTGGTCAAAACTATTTTTTCATTGAAAATAAGCGTTTTAATTGGTAATATGGCATCTCATCTAGATTAGTAGTATTTATACATTTTAAAATTACACTTGAAATGTATCTACTAGTTTGTATCTTGCTTTGTGTAGGTATTCATGAAGATTAATCACTTAATTGATTGTGGATTGAGCTACTTACATTTGTAAAAGACTCATCCTCTTTGATTCCCAACATAATTGAATGATGATGCCTAGATGGATGAGAGTGATACTAGTCCTTGAAGACTTAGTAGTCACTTTAGTCAATATTGGGCTTTGCATTAACTCCTTTGAAGTCTTGGAGTGTTCTTTGCAGCTAAGGTACGTTCTCGTTCTTCCACATGCCCTATTGATCATTCTTTTGATCATTACTTGACTATATGGTTGTTCTTGGCATCCTTGCCTTGACATCTGTTTGTGGTTTGTGATTCTATTCTCATATCCTCTATAACCTTCATTGCTTTGATATTTGACTCACTTTGGAGATGTAGAGTGAGTTAGTAGTATCTTAAAGTATCAAGCATGATATCCATGGTTTACACCCATACGGTTAGTAGGCCTTATATCATGTGTAATGTGTGCAATTGAGCTCATCTCTAGGATGATTGTTTAATCCCTTGAGATACCCAACTACTTCATAAGTTGTAGTTAGGATATTACACATTTGGAAATGAAACATTCTAAGGATGTTGTTATTGTAATCCTTAGCAATAATAATTGTCCGATCATGTGGGAGAGAAAGTGTATCTACATTTTGCTAATTGTTTTAAATAGCATTAAGACTACTATTGAAAAGGTTCTTAATCTATTTTGTAAAAAATTGCTTGATATAGTTCATTACTAAAGTCGTTTAAGCTTTCGTCGGAAAGGCACGTCTTAAACCACTATAAATGACACAAGCTCTTCGTTTCCGCTACTTGAAGTTTATCACTTGGTTCTTGAGCATTGACCTTGGTCTTGATTCACTCCCCTTGAGTTCACTCTATTTTTGCTTATTTGCTACGAGTAGTCGTTTCTCCGTTTCGATCTCTTTCAATCTTGATTCCACTCGTAATCATTCACTTAGACATTATCACCTAGTATTGAATTGGTCTAATGATTTTCAAACGGCTTAAGATATATTTTAAGTATTTTAGAAAAACTTGGTTTTGAAAAATTCTTTGTGTTTCTTTGTTAAAAACCCGCCACTGTGCGTGAATCCTTAATTGTCACGGTGCTAACCCACGGTGCCATATCGATAAAGCACCGCGACCCCACCAAGTGACTAAAGTAATCAGTTTTTAATTAAAAAAACTATTTCAAACAAACCCTCCCTTTCTTCTCCATAGAGGCGACGAGTTCCCTTCATTCCCCAATTGTTGAACCTTCAAAAACACCTAATCACTCAAGATTAATTGATTCCAAGTCGTGGGTTTCACTCATCCCTCTTCCAACATCAATTATCTGTAAGTAATTTCATTCAATTTCAATTAACTTGTTCAAGGGTTCTTATTTACATAATTGGGGATTTTAAAAATTAATATTGGATTAGAACCTTGCTAGGAATGTGGGTTGATATAGTTATTCTACTATGATTCCTTAGGTTCGAATTCATTTAGATTTCACTAAAACTGTAACACCCCATTTTGATAAATGGAATATCACAAGATAATTATGGCGTATCATCAAAGCATGCAAGGTAATATGTCATAAACATACATGACCCAAGGGATAACCGGAATCAAACATCGGTCCCTAAACATAAGCCCAAAACATGAATAATACAAATGAACTAAAGGAAGACTAAACAAGCATAAATATATGAAGGCAAGAGGAGAAGAAGTCCAAGGTGGCTCCCATCCTAGGCATGTCCTCCAAATGCTCGTGTATAACCTTGAATACCTACCGTTTTGGGACATGGAAAGAAAGTAACGGCTGAGTAATACGCTCAGTGCATGGATATATGACATAACATAATAAAGAACTGTAAAGCATGAATAGCAGCAGAAATGAATAAGTCCTGGAAAACCTAGTGGTCTGTTATGTTAACTAGTTTTAGTTATGAAAACATAGCATATGTTACTTATGAAAATCTGTATTAGTTAATGTACCAAAATAGCCAATATAGGTCATGAGGTCAACTACGTGCATGAATACTTGGAGGGGTGACCTCATCATGTAAATTAGAAGGGATGCCTCTAATTAACTGGTAAGTGGGTAGGAGGGATCAGATCCTTGTGAAGGATGCAAGGCACACACCACATTCACCATGAAATCCTAACTGAAACATGTAACTAGGATGCACCCATATGCCCCACATGATAATATAATAATATACTGGCCAAATAACTGAAAAGGGACGCCACGAGCTATCACTCCGCCGTGGTGAAGTCATAACACTAAGGGTGCGTTTGGTATGTATTAACCGGAATGAGGGAATACTTTCATTTCAAAAATAGATGTTTGTTTGATTAAGTTAACATTTTACTATGCATGTCATATCAAAAAATTAATGCATACTCATTCCTCATCAAATTGCCTCCTTTTCCAATCTATGATAGTGGTTCACATATTATTTAACATAAAAACAAAAATGTATATGTAGATCTCTCTTAATATTTCATTGATTCATATTATTACTTCATCAATCCAAACAAGATGAATGAGAATGATACACTTGATTCAATTCTTTGTCATTCCGATCTATACTGAAACTCATACCGATTGTGATTCACCTCAACAAACCAAACACACCCTAATACCTCTAGTGTTATGGTTATGATACCTCCATAACTAGGTGGAACTGGTCATGCACGTATATGGCTAAAGTAACTAATAAAACATAAGCATTTAATCTGTAACTACTGGGAAAACAGTTGGCTGCATACGGGAATTCCTAATGAAGGAAGAGATTGTCCTTACTGAAGGACGGGAAATCCGTACCTCATGTCCAGTAGAAGCTAATGAAAATGATGAAGACTACTCCGCCTTGTCGGATAATACTACATAAGAAATATGGATGTGTATGAGTTGTCTTAATTACATGTGTTTTACAGGTTCTGAGTGTTCTTAGCTTATTATACGTATTTTGTCATGTTTTACTGTTCTACTGTGTATTCTGTAGTTATTCTGATGTTCTGTTGTGTATTATTCATGTATTAGTGTATTATAATACTTGCATTGTAATACTAAGTAACTTTCTAAAAATAGCAGGTTTTCATAAATAGTAAGTTTCTAAAAATAGAAAGTTTCAAAAAATAGTAAGTTTCTATAATTAGAAATAAGCTGGATTATAAATAATAAGTAAAGTTTAAATAGTATAATACAAGTCATGGTTATAGCTTTTTAATTAAATAACTGGTTAATTAATTAAACTATACGTTATATGAAATTTAATTAAAAATACATGTTTTAATTAAATTAAGCTAAGTTAAATACCTTAGGTAATACGTGTAATATTAATTTTATTATTTAACCTAAGTCATGAAATTAATTAAATTAAAAAGTCTAGTATTTAATTTAATTAACATGTTTTTCTAATTTTTATTAATTCCCGAAACCCGAGTCCGTGTTTTAAAAATTAACCTGAGCCCGTACCCCGTGTTCTAAAAGGAAGCCGAGCAAAACACCCCTTTGACAGTGTCTAACACGGTCTAACCGGCTGCCACTACCCAAGTGGTTTTTCCTACTGCCGAGCCACGGCTAAGTGTCGCCGGGCCCGGTTCACACCGTTTTAGCACCGGTTCCTACTGTTTGCATATCCGGCCGAAACAAAGTCCCACCGAGACCTTGGGGTCTCGGTTGACACTAAAGAAAGCCAAACCAATCACTAAACATACCTCGACCTAGTGTCGGGGTTCCCTTGTCTTGCGTCCGAACCAAACACACCAAGCCGAGACCTTCAATGGTCTCGGTGGTTGTGATTTAATCAAGTCGAGAGCTCTAGGCTCTCGGTGTGTCTCCCAGCCGAACAATAAAACACCCTTTAATTCCATGATTTAATTATTCTACATGTTTCCTTGATTTGTTCTTATGATTATAACATAAATTAATTAAAAAGAATAAAAAGAAAAGGGTTCTGATTATACCAAATGCGTGTAACGAATAAGTTAATGATCATGAACAAGTAGCCTTCCAAAACAACAATAAAAAATCGTCCGGTTTGCCTTGTTCCTGGTCTATGGCCGGCGGCTATAAGGAAAGACAAAGGGAGTATTTGTTTTTCTTGTTTAACCTAAAAAGTGAGAAAAGAATTCCCTGATGATTTTGATAAAATGCTTTTGGGCCAAAAGGCCCACTTGGCCTCCTTTCTTGGTTCTAGCCGCGGCATGTGGGGCCCACAAATGGAAACCCGAAGCTTTTCCGTGTTAAATAATTAGTCGTGTATGTTCGTGATTTAGTATTCGTAAATTGGTAGCCGTGATCGTGTCACATTTATAATATCCATGATTGTTCGTTATTTATTGTCGTGACACGTGTATTAATATTATAAATGGAAAGTTTAAATTTTGCCGTGTTTCCACAAGTTACGGTTCACGTGTACTGTTCATAGGATTTTAAATGCGGGGTTTACAACTCTTCCCCTCTAAAAGAATAAAAGCAGGGGTTGCTATATAATAATGATAGTAGTTGTAAATATTGCAGATATTACCATTCTTCCCCTCTAAAAGGACCGTGCGTTTTCTAATTAGATATACAAGAAGCTGTAAAGGACGTGACATGACTGGAAAAGACATGGAGCGTGACATGGCTAAAGAGGACGTGGAACGTGATATACTCGAGGAGAATATATCTCGCTCATGGATAGAAAAGAGGATAAGGATCCAGATGGAATCCTACGTTTCCAAGTGGCTTCCCGCTAGAAACGTTCCTCTAACTGGTCCTGACGAAAACTAGTAAACCTTGGTATTCATGACTCTGTCTTGATGATACAGAAAATTTATGGTTCACCAACTTGAGATGGGTACTCATGAATCGGATCGAGTGGCTAAGAAAGAAAACATGAAAGGATAACAACACGTTACGATGCGAAGTAATCTGGAATCAGTGACATAAGAAAAGTCTTAGCAATGAAGTATGAGACATATTGAAACGTATTACGTGAACAATTGTGAACGTGATACGTGAGCAATTGTGAACGTGATACGTGGAGATATGGTAAATGTATCATATGGTGAACGTAATACGTGCCACCTATCGTGGACGCGATATAAGGAACGTAGAATGAGAATAACATGTGAAACATATCGTGGACATGAGATGGCTAAGGCGCTAATGTCAACGGTATGAGGTAAGACATGAAATGAGACGTGAAGCGTCAGCCTGAAGTTGACAAGTTTATCAAGCTCGAGTCTGGTCTCCCAAGCTTTCTGCAAACTTCCAAGCATGAAAGTATCAATTAAAATCGTAAGCCATAATACGGTCATGAACGTGAATATTGTCATGAACATAAATGCGAAAACAACACGTAAAATTTAACAATGACGTGAACGTAATGTTGAATGAATGCGTACGCGAGTCTTTCTCTGAGCTGATAGCTGAAAGAGCGTCTAGTGATCGTACGCTCCCTAGATGGAAAAAGTCTGAAAATTTGCCAGCTGTGAAATCCTTACGGATGGAAGGATTTTGCAGACTTGGTCAAACGGTTAAAAACAACTAGATAGTATCATGTTTCATCTGCGTGCGGTGTTCCAAGAACAGAACCCATGGAGATCCTGTCCCTTAGACCGTTGGTGTTCTATCTTAGCCTGCCGGTATGACAAATACTTAGATATGAACTAACTGCAGCTTGACTCATAGAAACTGGGTACCTAGAAGTTTGGAAAACTATAAGTCTCTGCAATTAGACTACTCTTAGCGTGGGATTTCTTGGAACACATAACTTAGTGTAGGGTTCTTTACGCATAAGCTAAGTCATGATAAGGTTAACCGTGAGAATCAATGTGATTCAGCGTGTCACTGTAATCAACCAGGATTCTTACAAGAATTTTGGGTGAAATTTTTGCGGTCATAAAATTGGCAACATAGTGCGACTATGGTCTTCATACCATTCTCTAGGCTTAGAGAAAATCAGATTGTGAATGATAAAACAATCATGAATTCGTTTATGATTTCTTGGGAAATTTCATCCATCATGTCCATAATACTAAAGGAGCATTCATGAGACAAATCAACAGCATGAACTTAGCATGACCAAATTGTGTGCGAAAAGCAGTCATGGAAATGTCCTGCTCTTTCACTTGCCACTGTTGTCAGTATGATGGTAATTTGTTTTTGGAAAAGTGCTTAGCACTCTGTAGTCGATCGTATACGTCATAAATACGTGGAGGAAATTAACGGTTATGAATGGTGATTTGTCTACATCGACAGTGGTCGACGCATAATCTCATGTTACTGTTCTTCTCCTCGATAAGCAGAACTGGTGCACAACATGGTGATGCACCTTATGAATGAACTTTGTTCAGATTTCTCTGCGGCTGATCCTTCAACTCGTTTAGCTCAAGAAAGTCGTGCGATGAAGGGCCTTGGAGACAGTTGCCGCTCGATAACCTGTTTAATGTTATGATCCATCTTGTAGATGGGAAGTATATTTGGAGGTTCCTTTTGGAAATACATCTGTAAAATTTTAAGTAATCGGTTGACTCTAGATAAAGAAGTTACAGGAGTCGTGTTGTAGATGATAGCTAGAAAATCTTCACACCTATGGAATGACGATCATATGTTTGTAAAACATAAATGACTTCTACATATTTTCCTGATGGAAAACCATGCTGAATGTATTCAGGAGCCTGAACATCGATGTACATAATCTGATATGAATGACTGCTTATCGCAGCATGGGTTGTTGTTCATAGTCCATAGATGAAGTCATATTTAACTCCCGTCTGTCGGAGGGAAGTGCGTTAGCAGATTGGATCATACCGTCATACTGAACGACTGAGTTCGTATACATGGATGACATGAATCGCGTCCTTATGGTCATGGATATATATGAAATATGGATTCAAGAAATGAAAGTGCCATGCTAATACATGGAGTAAAAAGTAGTAATTTTTACAGTATGTGCTTCGCCTGCCTCCTGCAGAACGAACACTACGTGTTCAAGTGTGAGCAATACTCCGGTGATGATGTTGAAATTCTTATGGCCTAATTTATTCATGACATATCAGAATGGTTATACCCCTTGGAGGAATTCTGAATTACTTAGGGAGGTTTCAGATGATAAACGTGAGTCATGTGTCTTAACTCCTGTCTTGAGGGGATATGCGTATGACATGTGTCTTGACTAGGGTCTTGACATGCATCTTCAACATATTCGTGAGGCATGTGTCTTGGAGGATGTCTTGACATAAGTCTCGAGATGTGAAACAATGAGATTTAAAATCTTAGGTCATCATGCCAGGATTTGGCGGATTGGTTGGACTGCTAACCCTTGGTATTTCTGATCGTGTCTGTAACCGGAGTTTTTAACGTTATTGTCAGAGTATTTGCTGTCACGTTAGTTGTCATTACCTCTTTGACTGTCAGTTAAACGACGGTCATTATTATGACTGTGATTCATGTAACTTTTCAGTTGGGTGGCCGACTGGTACCGGTTCATACTCATATGCTGGAAAAGACCACTGAATAATCATGTGACATAAAATCAGGAAAGTTAATAGTATAGAATGAATGGTACATCTGGTGGTTTAAGTGTAATTCTAGTCAGGTTGCTCTGATCTATCGCCTTCGTCTTTGGTTCGTAAAATCTCCAAGATGAGAGTGGTATCAACTTTTAAACACCTTGGTGAGAAACAAAATGTCTGAGAGAATTGAAAATGGATTAGTATCACACATGGAGTGCAGTAACTGGAATACGTCTGGAGTATGGTTCATGAAGTAAATAGGGAACATGGTACATGGAGTACACATGTGATTCACATGAGATGACCGATACGGTATCAACCATCTGACATGATCAAGGGACACGAAATATCCTAGCTAATTTAGCGTAGACATAATTCTAGTTGCCTGAGAGGCACAAAACACGATTAAATGGAATCGAGTGATTGCCAGCATGAAAACATGATTAATGAAAACCAATCATGGCTATCATGAAGACATGATTAAATACAATCCATCCGTGTCTAACATGAAGCAAAAATTAACATGAAGAAACATGGAATAACATTACATTAATGAGTATAAAACATCATCAGCATGAAAACAAGATTAACCATCATAGTATGATGACATAAACCGTAACAATAATTGAGGGAACGTGAAAAAATTATGACTGTAATGAATAAATTTTGAAAGTTAATAGTGTGGACGACTATGAATCGTTTCACAATGCAAACAATGCAACATAAATGATAAGTCTGAAGTAATATGAGATGAACATAAAATGCATGAATAATGTATAAAGCAATGAAATAGTTTATAGTGTATGAAACAGTTTAAAATGCATGATACAGTTTATAAATTTTTTATATGAGCGAGGGTGAACGCATGTGGGGCGGTTCACCAAAACAAAGACATAGCAAAGTGGACGCCAATGGGTCGGTCAAAAGTTAAAAGTTTTCAATAAAAGCACATGCGACTAAATAGGGCCAGTCATGTACCAACCATTACTTAGTCATAATCCCTGCGACAATGATATGAATGCATGAATGAATATATGAAAAGAATGAATGAAAAAGAACTGCCTAAACTAAACAGAAAACGTGTGACACAGTATGAACTACTGTGATTCAGTTCATAGTAGTCAAGATTCAGAAGAAAGCATTATGCATAATACAATGACATGTAACTAAGTATGGATGATAGTTGTTCAATCCATATTAGTAAGACAATTCTGAAGAAAACATCATAGTTGAAAACAACGAGGTTCTGAAAATATCGATACGTGGAAAATCAGACGTCGGCTTGGGAAGAGCCTGGTGACTACCCATTAGTCACATGTCATATTTTAGAGCCTACATGTCAAAACCTTGGGTTCTGATACCATAATTGTAACATCCCATTTTGATAAATGGAATATCACAAGATAACTATGGCGTATCATCAAAGCATGCAAGGTAATATGTCATAAACATACATGACCCAAGGGATAACCAGAATCAAACATCGGTCCCCAAACATAAGCCCAAAACATGAATAATACAAATAAACTAAAGGAAGACTAAACAAGCATAAATATATGAAGGCAAGAGGAGAAGAAGTCCAAGATGGCTCCCATCCTATGCATGTCCTCCAAATGCTCCAGTCTAACCTTGAATACCTACCGTTTTTGGGACATGGAAAGAAAGGAACGGCTGAGCAATATGCTCAGTGCACGGATATATGACATAACATAATAAAGAACTGTAAAGCATGAATAGCAGCGGAAATAAATAAGTCTTGGAAACCTAGTTGTCTGTCATGTTAACTAGTTTTAGTTCTGAAAACATAGCTTATGTTACTTATGAAAATCTATATTAGTTAATGTACCAAAATAGCCAATATAGGTCATGAGGTCAACAACGTGCATGAATACTTAGAGGGGTGACCTCGTCATGAAAATTAGAGGGGATGCCTCTAATTAACTAGTAAGTGGGTAGGAGGGATCAGCTCCTTGTAAAGGATGCAATGCACACACCACATTCACCATGAAATCCTGACTGAAAATGTAACTAGGATGCACCCATACGCCACACATGATAATATAATAATATAATGGCCAAATAACTGAAAAGGGACGCCACAAGCTATCACTCTGTCGTGGTGAAGTCATAACACTAGTGCCTCTAGTGTTATGGTTATGGTACCTCCATAACTAGGTAGAACTGGTCATGCATGTATATGACTAAGGTAACTAATAAAACACAAGCATTTAATCTGTAACTACTGGGAAAACAGTTGGATGCATACGAGAAATCCTAATTAAGGAAGAGATTGTCCTTACTGAAGGACGGGAAATCCGTACCTCATGTCCAGTAGAAGCTAATGAAAACGATGAAGACTACTCCCCCTTGACGGATAATACTACATAAGAAATATGGACGTGTATGAGTTGTCTGAATTACATGTGTTTTACTGGTTCTTAGTGTTCTTAGCTTATTATACGTATTCTGTCATGTTTTACTGTTCTAATGTATATTCTTTAGTTATTCTGATGTTCTCTTGTGTATTATTCATATATTAGTATATTATAATACTTGCATTGTAATACTAAGTAACTTTCTAAAAATAGCAGGTTTCCGTAAATAGTAAGTTTCTAAAAATAGAAAGTTTCCAAAAATAGTATGTTTCCATAATTAGAAATAAGTTGGATTATAAATAATAAGTAAAGTTTAAATAGTATAATACAAGTCATGGTTATAGCTTTTTAATTAAGTAACTGGTTAATTAATTAAACTATATGTTATATGGAATTTAATTAAAAATACATGTTTTAATTAAATTAAGCTAAGTTAAAATACCTTAGGTTATACATGTAATATTAAGTTTAATATTTAACTAAGTCATGAAATTAATTAAATTAAAAACTCTACTAATTAATTTAATTAACATGTTTCTGATTTTTATTAATTCCCGAAACCCGAGTCCGTGTTTTAAAAATTAACTAGAGCCCGTACCCCGTGTTCTAAAAATAAGTCGAACCAAACACCCCTTTAACGGTGTCTAACCCGGTCTAACCGTCTGCCACTTCCCAAGTGGTTTTTCCCACTGTCGAGCCACGGCTAAGTACCGCCGGGCCCGGTTCACACCGGTTTAGCACCGGTTCCCACCGGTTGTTATCCGGTTCCCACTGTTTGCATATCCGGCCGAAAAAAAGTCCCACCGAGACCTTGAGATCTCGATTGACACTAAACAAAGCCAAACCAATCACTAATCATACCCTGGCCTAGTGTCGGGGTTCCCTTGTCTTGCGTCTGAACCAAACGCACCAAGCCGAGACCTTCGATGGTCTCGGTGGTGGTGATTTAATCAAGCCGAGAGCTCTAGGCTCTCGGTGAGTCTCCCGGCCGAACAAACAAACACCAAAACACCCTTTAATTCCATGATTTAATTATTCTACATTTTTCCTTGATTTGTTCTTATGATTATAACATAAATTAATTAAAAAGAAAAAAAAGAAAAGGGTTCTGATTATACCAAATGCGTGTAACGAATAAGTTAATGATCACGAACACGTTCCAAAACAACTATCAAAAACCGTCTGGTTTGCCTTGTTCTTGATCTATGGCCGGCGGCTATAAGGAGAGACAAAGGGAGTATTTATTTTTCTTGTTTAACCTTAAAAGTGAGAAAAGAATTTCCTGGTGATTTTGATAAAATGGGTTTTGGGCCAAAAGGCCCACTTAGCCTCCTTTCTTAGTTCTAGCCGCGGCATGTGGGGCCCACAAAAGGAAACCCGAAGCTTTTTCGTGTTAAATAATTAGTCGTGTATGTTCGTGATTTAGTATTCGTAAATTTGGTAGCCGTGATCGTGTCACATTTATAATATCCATGATTTTTCGTTATTTATTGTCGTGACACGTGTATTAATATTATAAATGGAAAGTTTAAATTTTGTCGTGTTTCCACAAGTTAAGGTTCACGTGTACTGTTCATAGGATTTTAAATGCGGGTTTTACAAAAACCCACTTGTAGAACAATCCGAATTTTGACTAAATATTTTTGGTTGAATGATGGAATTGATAGGAACCCATGAACAAATTGATAATTGCATTGTTAATGCTTACCCAAAAATGTTTAAAAAAACCTTTATTCAAAACTCATGGTTGATTTTACAGTGTTCATATGTTATAGTCAATGATGAATTTAGTTCATTGTGAACATGCAAATGTTAAGGATTAATCCTTCATTTGACAAAACATTTGATCAAACAGATTTTCATGATTTTGATTTTCGGTTATTATGTAGCATATGAGTGATTGAGAAATACTTTTGGTTTATATATAACTAATCATGCCTCCGGAATACCAAAAAGACCACCAAAGTACTAAAGCTTATATGCCAAACCTTGTCGAATTTTGTCCCTCACCAACCCTTGCCAATACCCTTCGTTCACTCCAAAACCGTTGCTTTCATGAGGGTAGAGTTGTCGAAGAGAACATTGGGGGTTATGCTTACATCAAATCAATTTTTGCTCAAATTGGGTTTGATTGTTTGCTATATATCAAAGAAGATATTTACCTCGAATTTCTCTTGGATTTCTTTAGCAGATATTGCCTTATCTTTAATGATAATGGAGTATTTGTTAGGTTCAACTTAAATGGTAAACTTATCCAATACTCTCTTGAGGATTTTGGCGCGACTCTTCGTGTGCCATTTGTTGGTACTTGTCGGTTCATGGATGCTTGTAAACTTGATGCTCTAATTGATTCTTCCGATAGTGCTCCAAATGACGATGAAGAACTAGACCTTGACCTCATCCTTTATGTCATTACCAAAGAGCGTAGCTTAACAATTGTTCGAAGTATCCATCCTTCTAAGAGATCTTTAAATCGTCATGAGATACTCGAAATCGACCTTAATGATTGCAAGGTCCGATGGGCCGACATTCTTAGGGAAAATGTATTTTGTCTTGGTGGAAACCGGGATCATATCCCAGCGTGTATGGCACACATGATGTGTTTCATCTTTACCAACACTAAGTACAATCTTGCATTTTACATCGCTCGACTGAATACCTATGCTCTCTCTCGACCAACCACAAATCTCCCATATGCCATGCTCCTCACTCGTTTTTTTCAAAAAGTTTGGTGAAGACTTTCCTGAGCTCGATCTTTCTCGCTTCCGTCCGGTCAATCGTTTTATGATGCCTATTCGAGAGGAACAACCACGAAAGTCGAGAAGTGGTCGTGGTACGAGAAGGAATGAACCACAAGAGTTCGATAATGAGGATACTCATATGTCACCAAGTGATGGTGGTGACGAAGGTACGAGTGCTCACTACGGTTCTTCAATGGACTCAACCCCATCTATGAACACTTTCATGGACGAGTTAGACCCTCTTGTTCCTCCTCCTCACTATGCCACCAGTGACCTTCCGAAAAACCTCTCACTTGAGCATGTTTCTCGCTCAAACCTTCACACACGTGGTGAGTTACATGATTTTAAAGCAGAGCATATGGGAACATTCAAGAGCTTTGGGAAGATGATCAAGAACCTTGGCAAGAAGAAGAAATGAAGCTATGGTAATGGAACAAAGATTAACATGTTTGTGAACATGTTTTGAAGTGTTTAACAATTTCCTTTAATGTAGTAACCCGAAATTTAAAATAAACATTTAGACCGAGTTCTAATACTATTTCTAATATTCGGACCCATATTTATTACCCGAATATTATTGTCATGTTCGTTCGACGAATAATATTGAATTCTTGACTAACCGACAAGGTTTGGGCTTTAAAGTATAAAAAACGTGTCATTTATTATTTATCTAAAAAATATATGTTCGTCGTCGATCGTAAATAATCCTCGTTATGACATAGAAATATATTCTTTTGTCGTCATTTTAATTTATCATTTTACGAGCATTCTTCATAATTTACGTTAAACCTTTAGGCGTCATTCATTTATTCGACGCGTTAACGTTTATTAATTCATTATCCTCATTTATATATCGAAATATAAATGTTCTCCGAATGTCAATTTTTTTTATTTTATATTGAACGTTTATTTTTCTTGTTTAACGCGTATCTTGCAAATCGCGTAACTTTTAAAATATCAAACTTTGATAATATCCGCTTTAGCAAATTATGGGGCAAGATTTATATTAAATCTTACCCTAATACCACTAGTTGATGTGTTAACAAGATATCAACATGTCTCTTTCTGGTTGATATTAGTCTACATGTAAGATACATGTACACACCTATTACACATTTATATTAAACAAAGCACATACTTTTATCATTGTTAATAAAATTGCATCATATCTACTCTGCATTCACTCTTTTGTCGTCCAATACCAAAAAGCTAAAACAATTTCAATCTCAAATTTCTACTAAAGGTATTATTATTCAAGACAAGGTTAAATTCACTAGTAAAATTCTCTAGTGTTGGTTAATTATTTATCAACCTTTGTTAAAAGGATATTTTTGATGATTTATGGGCTGAAGTAGATGAGGTATTGCATCTAATACTATTGGGGTAAATAATCATATCGGGTGCTTGGAGATTGGATTGGTACCAAGATCCTATGTATAAGTTAGTTTGATCATCATCCTTGTAAGGATTTTTGTTTATCACTATCCTTGTAATTTTTATTTGTAAATCTATTTTGGAGTCATGTATTTATGATCTTATACTTATTTTCAATGAATATTTGTAATAGTCATTTAGGATTTTGGACATTATATATGGGTAATGATACTTGAAAAATTGATAAACAAGCCTAGAATCAAACTAGTAAAATGGTAATTTTTATTCAGTTAAGAAACGTGTTATTTGTTTGACATCAGTAGGTTTTTAGGCTATTTTAAAGTCATAGGTTTATAGGCCTATGTTTTGTGATATTCTTCCGGGTCACTCGTCCCGTGATGATACCTGATGATTTAGATACGGTCGAATCGGTAAAATGGTGCCAAATCTGATCACCAGTTTTACACGGCTGAAAAATCATAGAATTTGTATACTGACCCCTAAATATGTAAAACTAAAAGTTGTAGCTAAACTTATGTAGAACAAACAAGAATCAAATGGTTTTCCACTGATAAATGGTTTAGAAACAGAGGGTAAAACAGTGGAATTGAAGTTGGCTGCGAAAAACAGCCAACTCTTCAAAGTGATAGAATGGGTAAATGAGCTATGATAAGTATAAATTAGGGGTAATTGGACTTATAGTAAGTAAACTAGATAAAATAATGATTTTGGTAAAAATAACTCATAATATATTATTTATGGTTTAAGAGAAACGATCTAATCTACGAGGCATGTCGGTTAATTTTAAGAATTTAATCATATTGAATTAACGTAAAACGTGATAATTTTTATAAAAACCGAAGTGGTAAGACCCACTTGTCAGGAATCTTAGACTCATTCATATAATAATTATTGGAAAACCAGATACACGACCAACGTGAGATATTAAGTTGACATCGTTACGAGGCGTTTTAAAACCCGTAATGCATATAAAATGGACTTGGGCCATAAAAGCCCAATATACACTTACAACAACTATTGGGTCATGATTGGGCCTCGGGTTAAGATTAATAATGTATTTGGAAATCAATACTGAGTTTGAATTGGACTTAGGTTATATCAATGTATAGTGGGCTACTAATGGGCTAGAATTGGCTTGATTGTCAAAATGAGAAAATATATGGTAATTTGTTATCAAAGGTTTTATAAAACTTATACAATGTCTAAACTTACTAAAGTGAACTATTTACATATATGTATGACTTATGTATAGTCTCGAACCTAAGACCGCGTCTCGTCATTATGGGTTTCGTTCGGTCATATGTTGATCGTTGGGCATCTCGTTCTCGATCAATGAGCGATTGATATCTCGTGAAGTCGTGTATCGACTATTGGATGTTTGTAACTTGATCTATGTGTAATAGCTATATTAGGTGAGTTCATAGCATCGCTTTTACTGATTTATATGTGTTTATAATCCCGCGAGGGGGAATACATGCTCTTAGAAATGAACATGTGTTTATATATATATATATATATCCTTTTGGAAGGATACATGTTTGTGAATAAACATTCGTTGTTTGAATATATGCTTGGACGAACACAAGTTGTTGTAAATAGACGTAAAGACGTTTAACTGAATGCTTTTGAAAGATGAATACAAGCGTTGATTGTATTGATTGTGAACCGCTATTTGCTAAGTGTTGTATTGCCAAAATTTGAAAGTCCCTAAAACCCATGAATCGTTAACTACCTGTAATGGGTAGGCGCTGGTACAGACCAATGGATCTATCGGGGATGCCCCCCACCTGGGCAGGTCGTACCTGTAGGTTGGAGGCTCAGCCAGGTGTGTTGTATTAGAAGTAAGGGGGTATTCGGCAAAAATTCTGACTAGGGTATTATTATACTTAAGGCTTCGGTTTCATGGCTTAGTAGAATAGCGCGGACTTTGGATATTGTATGGGTTACAATATTGACAGTGGATGAGATTCTTGTGTTCAAATGCTTTATGGTTTATTTAAAAACCCATGATTGTTTATTTAAAAACTTATAAATTCACTCAAACATTGTGTTGATATTTTAGCATTTATTGTCAGGTGTATAGGTTTAAGAGCAGCTGGAGCATGGAGTCGCGCGGGATAAAGTAAAGGCAAAACAAACAATTACCATTCGACAAGTTTGACAAAATTTTATATTTTTATTAAAGTATGTATGAATTGTTGGGACCTCTTTTTATTAAACTCGGATGTTTATAAAATTGTCGAATGGTTTATTTTATAAAACGTCTCTTTTGAGGTCATTTTCTATGACTCTGTGTGATGTGCTATGAAGTAACACCCAAATTTGATATTCCGTTGCGTTGTGAATTTGGGGGTGCTACAGATTGGTATCAGAGCACTAGTTATAGAGAACTAGGTCGTTTTCTAAACCTAGACTATAAATGTTCTTTCATAAAATTGTTTTGTTGCCTTACCGAGTATCCGCGCGCTCATGGCTCCTAGAAACCAATGTTTGGTTTTGATTATTTGATCCTATGTGTATATAGGAACGATTCCATGTAGGTGTATGTAGATACTATGGTATTTAAAGGCATTGCGCGTGAAGCAATGGTCCTTGCGTGATTATCGTACATTTTATAATGCGGTTTTGTATAGAATTTGGCCTCACCGCCAATTACTGATCTCGATAATTAATTTATTATCCGAATACGAGTATGAAACTCGTTTGATACTTTTGTTACGTATATATTGTTTCGTAATCGATCGCATATCAAACGATTGGAACTCGATTGTTCTTATCGCATCGTGACGTGCCATTTTAGGACGTCTCCTTTCGAAACGTAATTGATTATTATGTTATTCGTATTTCTGTTAGTCCTTATGATTTTGAAGAATCATTTCTCCAAGGATATAACTTCTACGTAATGTAACGTTTAGTTTGATTGTGTACGATTATGTTTTATTGGCGAAAAGGATGATGCTAATGTTGGACCTAAAAAATATATATATACCCAAATCAACTATATATAATTTGGGTACAACAAAGATATGCTCATAGTAGTCATTAGTTGAGCAACTTAATACCTTGTGTTCAAATGAAATGGGACATTTAAATATAGAGATCTTAAATCTCCCAACTATGTGTCGTTTAAGGTTCTCTTATTGAAATGGATTGGGACATTTGAATAAGAAAGTTTTAAACCACTGGACCTTAGATTGTTTATGGCTTCTTTATTCAGATGGAATGGGATATTTGGATACATAAATCATGGAGTAAGTTTTTTGACACCCAGTACTTGTCATGGTATGTAATTTTGTTATGATATCGTGTTTCGTGACGGTATTACCTGAGTATGATGACTTACAATCGTCTTGTTGAAATAAATTGGGACGCCTTTTTTTAACAAGAAAGTTATAAGTTCCCGAACCATAAACTTATAGTTCTTATTTACATAGATTGGGACGCCTTTGTATGCAACAACAAATTATAAACGAGTGGGCTCAAGTGTGCTTGACTTGGTTTGTGATTATTTTCATATATGAACGACTATCTTCGACTCGTGTTTTGTTGGTATGAATCATTCATTATCGTCGTCATTATGGTTATTATTAATCATCGTCTATGTAAGAGTAACCCGTTAAACTTCTCTCGAGTTATTTATGGACCATTTCTAAGGTGTCCCGACTATCGCGAGCTTTATATGCTAATTTTTAAAAACCATTACCCGTTTCTAGAATAGACAACTTGTCTAATCGACACCAGGATTAAAGTGTGTATTTTTGGTTTGACTGACGATTAAGTCATCAACGATAACTTATCTTGGATGTAAATATTTTGAAATTTTTCTTGTTATATCAATGGTTCATCGAAGAATTTTTCGAACGTAACAAGAATATCTTTTGGGTATGGATCCGTTTTTGAGAACCCTGTAATATCATTTGGGTATGGATCCGTGTGTGAGCACCCTCTAATGACAAATATATTTTTGGATATACATCCATGAGTATCAGGCCCGCGAACATCCTTTAACTTGCAAACTTTCCTATGACTGGACTTATGAGAAAATCCTGTATAATATTCTTATTTATCATGGCTTGGCTATATCGCAAACATGAGTTAACTTGATTGAACTTATTGATTTGGCATGGTTTGGCTATTTTTCAAGCATGTGGTAATGTCATTATATGTGCTTAGTGATGGCTTTTGTGTTTGATTTGGATCGTAGTTTTTTCAATAGAGTAACGTATACTCCGAACGATTTCCGTATCGAAGAATTCGCTTTTGACGAAATAGGTTTGCATGTTCGAGATCATGCAATTGTATGATTTTGTAAGACTAATAATAATTACCTCTTCGTGAATATTTTGAAATTTTTTTTATGGAGTTATGTGCGATCTATGCAATTTTTTGATGAAAGTATTTTTATGAGACTCGTGGACGATATGTGTTTCGATTTGATCGATGTGATCACTGATAGTTTGTAGTTATTGTCGCATTGGAGATTTTCCAAATGCACCCACTGTTTTTGACTCTTCACCTGTTATGTGAAATTTTTCGAACTTATATCGACCGTCGCATGTTTGATAATCTTGTAGTAATGTACCTTGAAGCACTTCCAAAAATTAACGACTTGTTAATTTTTCGCTTCCAATGGCTTTTCTCGAGTTGTTTTATTCTTTCCTTATATGAATTGAAGCTATATTCAAACTGTTCATTTTTGCCCGTTATGTATATTCGTTGCTTTGAATTTTCATTCATTGAAACCTCAACGATGACTTGTCTATTTCTTACATCTTCGCCATTAAATCGATGACTACTGAGACGACTCAGCACTGGGACATCGCTTCCTAAAAGGATAGATAATGTAGTGACCGGAACTTTAAAATTTAGACCAAATTCTAATACTATTTCTAATATTCGGACCCATATTTATTACCCGACTTTTATTGTCATGTTCGTTCGACAAATACTATTGAATTCTTGACTAACCGACAAGATTTGGGGATTAACGTATCAAAAATGTGTCATTTATTATTTATAAAAAAATATATATGTTCGTCGTCGATCGTAAATAATCCTCGTTATGACATAGAAATATTTTCTATTGTTGTCGTTTTAATTTATCATTTTACGAGCATTCTTCGTAATTTACGTTAAACCTTTAGGTGTCATTCGTTTATTCGACGCGTTAACGCTTATTAAGTCATTATCCTCATTTATATATCGAAATATAAATGTTCTCCGAATGTCAATATTTTTATTTTATATTGAGCGTTTATTTTTCTTGTTTAACGCGTATCTTTCAAATCGCGTAACTTTTAAGTATCAAACTTTGATAATACCCGCTTTAGCAAATTGTGGGACAAGATTTATATTAAATCTTACCCTAATACCACTAGTTGATGCGTTAACAAGATATCAACATGTCTCTTTCATGTTGATATTAGTCTACATGTTAAACACATGTACACACCTATTACACATTTATATTAAACAAAGCACACACTTTTATCATAGTTAATAAAATTGCATTATATATACTCTTCATTCACTCTTTTGCCGTCCAATACCGAAAAGCTAAAACAATTTCAATCTCAAATTTCTACTAAAGGTATTATTATTCAAAACAAGGTTAAATTCACTAGTAAAATTCTCTAGTGTTGGTTGATTATTTATCAACCTTTGTTAAAAGGATATTTTAGATGATTTATGGTCTAAAGTAGATGAGGTAATGCATCTAATAATCTTGGGATAAATAATCATATTCGGTGCTTGTAGATTCGAATGGTACCAAGGTCATATGTATAAGCTAGTTTGATCATCATCCTTGTAAGGATTTTTTATATCACTATTCTTGTAATTTTTATTTGTAAATCTATTTTGGAATTATGTATTTATGATCTTTCTACTGATTTTTAATGAAGATTTTTAATAGTCAATTAGGATTTTGGACACTGTATATGGGTAATGATACTTGAAAAAGTTGATAAACAAGCCTATAATCAAACTAGTAAAATGGTAATTTTTATTGAATTAAGAAAAGTGTTATTTGTTTGACATCAGTAGGTTTTTTTGCTATTTTAAATTCATAGGGTTATAGGCCTATGTTTTGTGATAATTTGGTCGGGTCGCTCGTCCCGTGACGATACCCGATGATTTAGATATGGTCAAATCGGTAAAATGGTGCCAAATCTGATCACCAGTTTTACACGGCTGAAAAATCATAGAAATTGTATAGTGACCCATAAATATGTAAAACTAAAGTTTTATCTAAACTTATGTAGAAAAAACACAAATCGAATGGTTTTCCACTGATAAACGGTTTAGAAATGGCGGGCAAAACGATGAAATTGAAGTTGGTTGCGAAAAATAGCCAACTCTTCTAAGTGATAGAATGGGTAAATGAGCTATGATAAGTATAAATTAGGGGTAATTGGACTTATAATAAGTAAACTACATAAGTTAAGAATGATTTTGGTAAAAATAACTCGTGTAGATTTTTTTGGTCTAAGAGAAACAATCTAATCTACGAGGCATGTCGGTAAATTGTAAGAATTTAATCATACTGAATTAACGTAAAACGTGATGATTTTTATAAAAACCGTAGTGGTAAGACCCACTTGTCAGGAATCTTAGACTCATTCATATACTGATTATTGGAAAACCCGATGCATGACCAACGTGAGATATTAATTTGACTTCGTTATGAGGCGTTTTAAAACCCGTAATGCATATAAAGTGGACTTGGGCCATAAAAGCCCAATAT
This sequence comes from Glebionis coronaria, assembly GCA_025667525.1. Classification (NCBI taxonomy): domain Eukaryota; kingdom Viridiplantae; phylum Streptophyta; class Magnoliopsida; order Asterales; family Asteraceae; genus Glebionis; species Glebionis coronaria. Next base: position 288,172,823 of record CM046880.1, on the reverse strand, counting down.
ACACTTATAACAACTATTTGGTCATGATTGGGCCTTGGGTTAAGATTAATAATGTATTTGGAGATCAATACTGAGTTTGAATTGGACTTAGGTTATATAAATGTATAATGGGCCACTAATGGGCTAGAATTGGCTAGATTGTCAAAATGAGAAAATATATGGTAATTTGTTATCAAAGGTTTTATAAAAGGTTTTATAAAACTTATATAATGTCCAAACTTACTAAAGTGAACTATTTACATATATGTATGACTTACTTATAGTCTCGAACCTAAGACGCGTCTCGTCATTATAGGTTTCGTTCGATCATATGTCAATCGTTGGGCATCTCGTTCTCGATCAATGAGCGTTGAAATCTCGTGAAGTCGTGTATCGACTATTGGACGTTTGTTCCTTGATCTACGTGTAATAGCTATATTAGGTGAGTTCATAGCCTCGCTGATACTCTGTTTTTTCTATGGGGTTCAGATTTAATTCTCGGAATCCTCTCGAATTGATCACGGTTAAAAGTGGAATGATTGTTCTTGGTGACAAATAGGGGGTTTGGTTTTCTGTTCTACTAAAAAGGTAAATGAATGAAGTAAATAAAGATTTAAACCAAAAACAGTTAATGAAATAAAACTTGAATTAAGATTAAACAATTAAACGATAAAGCAGTAAAATAACCTCACTGAAAACTTGCTTGATTCGGAATAATGTTGTTGATGTGGAATAACTGAAGAAATGCTCTATCTGGAATAATCAACAAGGATGGTTCATTCGGAATACAAGGTTTATCCGGAATAAAAGCTCCATGTGGAATAAAGGTGCTACTCGGAATAAATGGCTATTCGGAATAAAATGCCTATGCGGAATAATAGTCTATGCGGAATAAATGGCTATTCGGAATAAAATGCCTATGCGGAATAAATGGTTCTACTCGGAATAAATGGCTATCCGGAATAATGGTTCTATTCGGAATAATGGTTCTACTCGGAATAAATGGCTATCCGGAATAATGGTTCTATTCGGAAAAATGATTCTATCCAGAATAAATTGCTATGCGGAATAAAAGGCTATGCGGAAGAAATGGCTTATGCGGAATATAGGATATTTCGAATAGACAATGATGATCCGGAATAACTGGGGAATGAAGAACAGTAAACAGAAACAAAAACAGGGGAAGACGATTTTGATCAAAATAAGCCAAATAAACAAAAAGGTTTGAACCAAACTAACCAATGATCATCTACTAACCATAAACAACATATCAAATCATTAAAAACACAAAACCCACTTACTTTTGAAGATCAAAATCAACTAAATAAGAACTTTAAAACTTTGAATCAAAGAACAAGATGAACAAGATGAAATGGAAAGATTATATTGATGATTAAGGTTTAAACAATCAAAGGAAAAGATTAAAACTACAAGATTTGTGAAAACAAGAATCAAAATCACCAAACACCCTAATGGTGTTGGTGATACCTACGAACAAAAGAAAAGAAAAGAGGAAAACTAAAAACTGGCTAAAATGTGTGAAGGATCCCTCTTTATATAGGTCTTCCATTTGGTTGGTGAGTGGGCTTTCTCCCTCTCTTCTTGTCTTCTCGTCTTTTCAGAAAAGTTGACGTTTTCGATTCTAATTCGGGATTTGTCGGCGATTAAATTCAACTCGTCTTTTAATTTCTACGTTTAATAGACTTGAGTTTCTTCGACATATGTAAATCTTCCATCTTTGGTCATTTTCTTCGATAAATCTTCAAACAGGCCCATTGACTTCAAATCTTTTGCATCTCTTGGACAATAGACTTCGTCTTGAGTCTTTTTCTTCGATAAACCCCGTGCAATCCCATGTTTTCTTCAATATTCATCCGGTTGACTCTGAAAAAACAATAAACATAAAAACCACGCATAATTCCAAACAAATGATATTAAATACGTGTTTTGGTCTCGTTTTAGCCAGAAATAAGTGGTAAAAGGATGGGTGTTTTCACACCTATCAAATCCCCTACACTTAACCATTGCCATGCCCTCATGCAATGCTTAGTGATAAAGCAAATTTACACTTTTCTCATAATCAATTAACCTTGGCCTTATTAAAATAGCACTAAACAAAAATTAAAGCACTAAGAGAAATTAAAATCTTTATAGTAAACAAAAGGATAGAAAACCATTTTCACTTGAAAATAGCTATATGGAAATAACTTGCAAAGAGATCAAGGACTTACATTAGGGCTTTGGTGCTGCGAAGATTTATCACCCTCAAGTTTCACGTTCCCCAAACTAAGCTTAAAAACGAGATCATTGTTATTATAAGTTAGCAAATCAAACACTTACACACATGGCTTAATTATATGATTAAACTCCCTTATTCCTAGGTGTATCTCTTATATTTTATTTTTGTCTTAGAATGATCATGAAGATGCATTTTTGGACTTATTTCGATAGTTTATTTAGGCTGAAAGCAAAGTAGGACGATTTGATCAATAGTTAGCTAAAGGACAAAATCTCTTAAAATTGCTTCTCGGGATATCAAAAAGTTCATATCTTGGCATAACTCGGTTCACGATTTGAGACCTTTCTCGGGCCGATATTTGGCATGTACGTCATACTTCATATCTTGAAAGACGTGCTTGAGATAATGGTCTTCTCATCGTTAATAGAGTTTCTTCACTTGGATACTTTTGAGGGGTACTCCAACTTTTTTGACCACGACTTCATGATTATTACTTCAATCGCTAATTGGGGTTTTGAGATACAACGATCCGCCTCCTTTTCGGACTTGGATCTATTTATCCTAATACCTTGTTAGGGTCTTTTCGGATGGATTTCTCCATGATCTTTATGGGAGTTGATTGCTTTTCGTCGTGAGTCTTGATCCTTCATATTGATTTTGGGAATAATGCTTTTCACATCACCTTGGATCTTTAGCAATAAGATTGAATCCTCATGCCTTGTTAGAGCCTTTTCGGACTCGCCAATCTTCGCGCCCCGCTTCATAAGTTATGCCTTGGCTATGAACTCTTATCATTACTGAGCAACTTTTAAACGATCTTGGGCTAGAAGCTAAGTAACTTTTCAAATCGTACGATCTTAGTTATTGCAGATAAATTATTAGCAAGTGATGGAAGAATAGGCAAATAATTACACCAAGTGAGCTTGTGCAAGAATACCGACTTATAATTGACTCTATCATTTCTCGTTCTCCACAATTTAAAATCTCAAGTAATGAGACTCGTGGGGATGCTTAGCCAAATAAACCAATTAAGGTCTACATGGTTAAGGATACTAGCTAGAATAAACTTGGACAAGTCTATTCGGGTTGAGTCAAAATAATCACAACGGGCCTAATATGTCAAAGATTTCAAAACTAGCTACACCACTTTATTAATATTTTTGACTTTATTACGGGATATATACATATGAAAGCAACGATAAAAATTTAAAAATCACGACTAAATGGCCAAAGTTAATAAAAAATTTGAAAAATGTTGAAAAAGATGATTTTCCGGTTAAATGAAGGCATTTTCATGGAAAAGTCCACTTAAAACTTCGATAGAAGCCCCCCTACACTTAAGATAAACATTTTCCTCAATGTTTAAGCATGTGGGAAAAGTCTCCCCTACATTTATGACATTGTGCACGTTGGTTAAATCAAGCTAAGGAAGAGACGACTAAGGTGATCAATTTCAAATGTGACTATGAAGAAAATTGAATCACGATAGTTGAGAGATAGAACCGGATTTCGGATAACACGGGAGCACGGTTCGCATTCATCCCTGTAATCACATCACCACACAAACACAAAAAACCTATAGAGGTCCCCCTACACTTAGGAGGTTAAAACAGAAAAGGATAGATACTCGGGCTGCCTCCCGAGGAGCGCTTGTTTTTTATAACCGAGTCACGAGCCTGACTCGACCCAAAATTAGTTCATGGGAAACGTGGTGAGGGATGGAATCATCTCATGAGAGATGTCCTCACCAAAGTATAACTTCACTCGTTGGCCATTCACCTTAAAATTAGGTCCATTACGTTGAGAGAGCTTAAGAGTACCATATGGAAAAATTTGGGCAATGGTGAATGGGCCGGACCAACGAGATTTCAGCTTGCCCGAAAGGATTTTCAACCGAGAGTTAAAGAGTAAAACTTTGTCTCCAACTTGGAACTCGCGGTTCTTAATCTTAGAGTCGTGAATGAGCTTAGTTTTTTCCTTATAGATCAAAGAATTTTCATAAGCCTCATTACGGAGTTCATTCAGCTCATTGAGTTGGATCTTGCGTAGGTCACCGGCTTTGTTGATATCAAAATTAGCCCACTTCAAGGCCCAATAAGCCTTGTGCTCCAACTCAATGGGGACGTGGCATGCTTTCCCGTACACTAGACGATATGGTGTACAACCAATCGGAGTCTTGTATGCGGTACGAAAAGCCCACAAAGCATCATCAAGTTTATTAGCCATGAGGCACGATGCTCTCCCACGGTTCTTTCAAGAATTCGCTTTAATCCTCGGTTAGAGATTTCAGCCTGGCCATTAGTTTGTGGGTGGTATGCGGTGGAAAGACGATGATTTACACCATACTTAGCCATGACTCTTGCAAATTGATCATTGCAAAAATGAGTCCCGCGATCACTAATAATGGCACGAGGCACACCGAATCTAGCGAATAGCGATTTCAAAAAGTTACAAACCACCCTTGCGTCATTAGTGGGTAAAGCTTTGGCTTCAACCCATTTAGAAACGTAGTCAACGGCTACAAGGATGTATTTGTTTCCTTTAGAAGAAGGGAATGGCCCCATAAAGTCGATACCTCAAACATCAAAGATTTCACATTCTTGTATGAAATTCTGAGGCATCTCGTCTTTATGTGTGATCTTGCCTTGTTTTTGGCAAGCATCACAACGTTTAACCATCTCGTGAGCATCACGATAAATGGTGGGCCAATAAAATCCCGAGTCAAACACTTTTTTGGCGGTGTAGTTGGGACCAAAGTGACCACCGGTGGGTCCTTTGTAGCAAGCGTCAAGGATTTCTAAAGCTGCCGGTCCATCAACACATCGACGAATAATCAAATCAGCACATTGTTTGAATAGATACGGGTCATCCCAAAAGTAAGTCTTAATGTCTTTGAAGAACTTCTTCTTTTGTTGGGATGTTAACCCGTCGACGAGAATTCCACCCGCCAAGTAGTTTGCAATGTCCGCAAACCACGGGGTTTCATCAGAATTCGAGTTGATAGACATTAAGGTCTCCAGGGGAAAAGAGTCATTGATCTCTTTGTTCGGATGATCCCCTTGGTAAGGATCCTCAAGTCTACTGAGATGATCCGCGGCTAGGTTTTCAGCTCCCTTCTTATCACGAATTTCAATTTTAAATTCTTGAAGTAGCAAAACCCAGCGAAGAAGCCTTGGCTTAAAATCTTGTTTAGTTAACAAGTACTTCAACGCGGAATGATCGGTATAAACGATGGTGGTAGAAAGGACAAGATAGTGGCGGAACTTTTCAAAGGCATAGACAACAGCTAAAAGCTCTTTTTCGGTTGTCGTGTAATGCAATTGAGCCCCCGTCATCGTCTTGCTAGCATAATGGATCGGTTGGAAGTGTTTGTTCACTCTTTGGCCCAAAACCGCTCCAATAGCAAAGTCGCTAGCATCGCACATCAACTCAAAAGGCAGCTCCCAATTAGGGGTAACCAGGACCGGTGCCTTAGTTAGCTTATCCTTAAGAAGGTTGAAGGCTTCAATACACTCATTGGAAAAGATAAAAGGAGTATCTTTTTCCAAGAGGTGGGTCATCGGGCCAGCGATTTTAGAAAAATCTTTGATGAAACGACGGTAGAAGCCCGCATGACCAAGGAAACTTCTCACACCCTTCACGGTTGAAGGTGGAGGCAACTTAGAAATAACATCGACTTTAGCACGGTCCACTTCAAGACCGGCTTTGGAGATCTTGTGTCCTAGCACGATGCCCTCTTTTACCATGAAATGGCATTTTTCCCAATTAAGAACAAGGCGAGTGTCTTCACACCGCTTAAGCATACGTTCTAAACTGGCAAGGCAAGCAGAGAAAGAATCGCCATAAACCGAGAAATCATCCATGAAAACTTCCATAGTTTCTTCAACCATGTCATGGAAGATAGCCATCATACACCTTTGGAACGTCCCAGGAGCATAGCATAAACCAAAGGCATGCGTTTGTAAGAAAATGTTCCATAGGGACAAGTGAATGTGGTCTTTTCTTGGTCTTTGGGATCGATGGGAATTTGAAAATACCCGGAGAAACCATCTAAGAAGCAGTAATAGTCATTACCCGCAAGACGCTCGAGCATTTGATCCATGAAAGGAAGAGGAAAGTGATCTTTTCTAGGGGCATCATTGAGTTTGCGATAGTCGATACAAACTCTCCACCCAGTAACGAGACGAGTAGGAATCAACTCGTTGTGTTCATTGGGAACAACGGTTATTCCGCCCTTCTTGGGCACACAATGGACGGGACTTACCCACGGCGAATCCGAAATAGGGTAAATCAAGCCGGCATCAAGAAGTTTGATAACCTCTTGTTTGATGACGTCATGAATGCGAGGATTAACCCTTCTTTGGCTCTGGATTGCGGGTTTAAAGTCATCTTCCATGAGAATCTTGTGAGTACAAAAGTTTGGATCAATTCCGCGGATATCGGAAATTTTCCAAGCAATTGCCTTCTTATGATCTTTAAGCACGGCGATGAGGCGAGATTTCTCTTCTTCTTTCAAGTCCTTAGCAATGATGACGGGCGACTTCTTCTTATCTTCAAGGAACACGTACTCGAGATGGGGCGGCAACTCCTTAAGTTCTAAATCCGGAGGGTTTTTGTTATGTGTGTTTCGAATAATGTCAAAGGCGTAGAAACTAGAACTAAGAAGCAAACTGTGATGCCTATTAGTGCTAGAAAACCCAAATGCAAAGTGAACCATTCTAGTGCAACCCCCCCTAAGAAAAGTAGTGCATCAGACTCCACCACTAAGAACCCTAGAAGCAGAATTAGGGAATTATATGAATCTGCTAGCAAGCCTTGGAAATGGTGGTTTGCTAATCAATGTCCTCCAGGATATAAATGGATGCCTAAGGTAGGACAGAAAATGTGACTACGAGCGTTAGTGTGCCTCTAAGTGATGAAACTAGGGAAACTAATGAATCGGAAATCACAACTAACATGGAATCCAATTTAGCAAATGCTCCATCGTGTTCTAATTCTTCTGCAGGTGATCGAAGTAATTCTCTTCATAATGGACTCCGGATGCACGAAGCACATGACGGGGAATCTCAAGATTCTAATTAACTTCGTGGAGAAGTTCCTGGGTACGGTCCGATTCGGAAATGATCAATTTGCACCGATCCTAGGATATGGAGACTTGGTTCAGGGGAATATCACTATCAAAAGGGTTTACTACATCGAATGGCTCAATCACAATCTTTTCTCGGTTGGTCAATTCTGTGATGCGGATTTGGAGGTTGCTTTTAGAAAGAAGACATGTTTTGTTCGTGATTATGATGGAAATGACTTACTTACCGGAACACGGGGTACTGATCTCTACACTATTTCACTACAAGACTCCACATCTTCAACTCCAATCTGTTTCATGGCTAAAGCTTCAATGACTCAAGCTTGGTTATGGCATCAACGTTTATCTCATCTTAACTTTGACACCATCAACTTGCTTTCCAAGAAAGATATTGTGCGAGGCCTTCCTAACTTGAAATTCATCAAAGATCATCTTTGTTCTTCTTGTGAGCTTTGTAAAGCTAAACGGAGTAGTTTCAAGACAAAGACTACTCCAAGCTCTAAAGGACGGTTAGATCTTCTTCATATAAATTTGTGTGGTCCCATGCGTGTTCAAAGTATCAATGGGAAGAAATACGTTATGGTAATTGTCGATGACTACTCAAGGTACACATGGACTCACTTCTTGAGATCCAAGGATGAAACACCCGATGTTCTCATCAGCTTCCTTAAAGTGATACAACGTGGTCTTCAAGCTCAAGTTAAAGTGGTTCGTACTGACAGAGGTACAGAATTTTTGAATTCAAAACTGAGAAATTATTTTGAAGCCGAAGGAATTGAACATGAAACATCTATTGCTCGAACACCCGAACAAAACGTCGTTGTTGAAAGACGAAACCTTACTTTAGTTGAGGCTGCTCGAACATTATTATCTGCTTCAAAACTTCCACTATACTTTTGGGCCGAAGCCGTGTCAACCGCATGCTACACACAAAACCGCTCCTTAGTTATCCCAAGACACGAAAAGACACCATATCACATAATTAATGATCGCAAACCTTCACTCAAACACCTTCATGTTTTTGGATGTACGTGTTACATTATTCGAGATGGTGAAAATCCGGACAAGATGAAAGAGAAAGGTGATGCATGCATTTTAGTAGGATATGCAACTCAGTCTAAGGGATACAGAGTATACAACAAGAGAACAAAATTGATAGTCGAAACTATTCATATCAGATTCGATGAATTGCAAGAAATGGCACTTGAACAAAACAGTTTAATCCCGATCCACAACGACACACGACTTCCGTTCACAACCGCACGGAACTCGGAACTCAAGACCACAACAATGAACCGTCAAGTTCAAAGCTGGTTCCTGAACATGTTCCTAGAGCAGATATGACAGTGGACACGACACTTGAAGAGTTGGAAATGTTATATGGACCAATGTATGATGAATATTTTACGGGGGAGAAACAAGTTGCATCGAAGTCTTCCGCTGTCACTCATGATACGAATGATGATACCGATCATCATCAACAAATGGATACAACTTCATCTACTTCAACACGGGTTGTTGCAGATTTACCTCCTCAGAATATCACATTAACAATCGATCCTACAACATCCACAACTACTGTCATTGCTCCAGAGAACACACATCAAGCAGACGATGCATTATCTGACGAAGACGAGTTTATCAACCCATTCGGTACACCGGTACATGAAACTGGAGAGTCTTCTACTCGCCATGTTGATCCGTCAAATATGCATATGTTCTATCAACGACATCCTTCAACACATCATTGGACCCGAGATCATCCTTTGGTTCACGCAATTGGAAACCCTTCACAGCCTGTTCGTACAAGACGACAACTAGCAACCGTTGGCGATGTTTGTATGTTCGCACTCGCCGTGAGTACTGCTGAACCGAAAAACATCAAAGAAGCCATGGCTGATCATGCTTGGATTGAATCGATGACGGATGAACTTCACCAATTTGAAAGACTTAAAGTCTGGTAACTTGTTGACAGACCATACGATGTGACTCCTTTAAATCTTCGTTGGATCTGGAAAAACAAGATGGATGAAGAAAACACGATCATCAAAAACAAAGCTAGGCTAGTGGCTAAGGGGTATGGCCAGAAAGAGGGAATTGATTTTGAAGAATCATTTGCACCAGTAGCTCGAATGGAAGCAGTCAAGATTTTTCTTGCTTATGCTGCACATAAGGGATTCACGGTTTATCAAATGGACGTAAAGACAACATTTCTTAACGGTCCTTTGAAGGAAGAAGTCTATGTCACGCAGCCGGAAGGATTCGTCAATCCTCATTATCCTGACAAGGTGTATCGTCTCCACAAAGCACTTTATGGACTCAAGCAAGCTCCAAGGGCGTGGTACGACGAGCTCTCCAAATTTTTGGTATCCAAAGGTTTCTCAAAAGGTTCCATTGATCTAACTTTGTTCACTTATAAATATGGGGATGACATTTTGCTTGTGCAAATTTATGTTGATGACATTATTTTCGGGTCTACAAACCCAAAACTTTCAAATGGTTTGAAAAAGTAATGCACAACAAATTTGAAATGTCAATGATGGGCGAACTAAAATTCTTTTTAGGAATTCAAGTTCACCAATCCCCAAGTGGTATCTTTATAAACCAAGCTAAGTATTGTCAAGAGATAATTAAAAAGCATGGTATGACTTCATGTGACCCCGTTGGGACACCATTATCAACCACATCGCTAGATGCTGACTTGGAGGGAAATGCCATCGATCAAACGAGATATCGTTCCATGATTGGTTCCCTCATGTACTTGACAACAAGCAAACCTGATATTCATCATGCTACGTGTTATTGTGCACGTTATCAAGCACGACCCACTGAAAAGCACCTCAAGGAGGTTAAACGGATCTTTCGGTACCTCAAGAATACTATTCATTTGGGACTCTGGTATCCGAGGGAAACCGGTTTATTTCTAACGGCCTATTCAGATTCTGATCATGCAGGGTGTCTTGATACACGTAAAAGTACTTCTGGTGGTGCACAATTTCTAGGACAAGATAAGCTTGTGGGATGGTCTTCCAAGAATCAGGATTGCACGTCACTTTCATCAGCCGAAGCGGAGTATGTGTCTCTATCTGCGTGTTGTGCTCAAGTTCTTTGGATGAGAACACAACTCATGGATTATGGCTTCCACTTTGATAAAGTACCTATGTACTGTGACTCAAAGTCGGCCATAGCCATCTCCTGTAATCCGGTACAGCATTCCCGCACGAAGCACATCGATGTCAGATACCACTTCATAAAGGAACAAGTTGAAAGAGGTATCGTTGAATTATACTTTGTTGGAACGGATTACCAATTAGCCGACTTGTTTACGAAAGCTTTGTCGAAAGATAGGTTTGAGTACCTCGTTAGGCAAATTGGTATGAGATGTTTGACTCCAGCAGACCTGGAGATTCTGGCAAAGGTGCCTGCTTGATTTATCTATCAAACATCAACTTGTAAATATCTTTGAAAAAGCAAAATACAAAAATATAAAACACATAAAAGCAAAACACAAAATTAAAAATCTTTCAAAATCCAAAAATATTCTTCTCGACATGTCTTTCAGTATCGATAATATAGACGTGCCTAGAAAAGTCGCTCAATAACGACACGGGTGTGTACATAAAGCTCGAATGAAAGTTGTAAATATTTTTCAAAACATGTCATTTCTTCTTTTAATAAAGGAAATTGTCTATTTTGGACAAATATTTCCAAACAACGGGTAAAGAAATCTATCACGGGTTGAGCTTGTCACAAAACATTCAACGTTTTGAGCTCAACACAATGGCTTGTAATCACTTTCAGATTGCAACCCGGATCGATATTCACGGGGGAGTGTACGATTTAGTACCCTTACCCTCAGCAAAAGAAGAGAAATCTTCTTACACTTGAGTGGATTCATCAAGACATTCAAAGTCTATGAACTCAAGTTTATGCTTTAGAAAAACCTCTTCGACAAAAAGAAATAGGATTTTTCAAAAAGCGTTGAACACAATTTTTTCAAGAATTTCTCAATGATTATTCAAAATCTTTCAAAAATTGTGTGTTCAACAACTCCCATCCTCAAAAAGCGAAATGTGGATCATATCCTCATAATGACAATTCAATTGGATCAATTTTTGAGGGGGAGCATTTTAACTTCATGCAAAAGATTAACACATCTTTCTCCCGGAGATTTCAAGACTATTTTTTCAAAATATATTTTAATCAAATTTGGTATCTCTAATATCAAAAGATTTTATATATTAGAGATAGGGGAGAAAATGTGATTAAAATGTGATCTAATATAATACTCAAGCACTTTCACTCCTACCTACATGTGCGAAACACTTTCGATTATCGATGCACATGTGAAGGGGGAGCATTTCTGAAACGACAAAACTAGCAAGGTGTTAAATGTTTTTCAAACACTTTGTTAGAATTTAAAGTGGTTTTCATGGTTACGATCAAATACCCACAACATCTTTAATTCACGGCGTTATTGGTGTCAAAAGGGTGGTTAGGTTTAAGTCCTATGATCCAACCAGAATCGGAGGGATCTTCCTAGGGACAATCCAATAGATTATTAGAAGTCCTTAGGAAAGATGGAGTAGAATGTGAACGTAGCTGAATTCCGACTAAGTACTGATGATAGCACTGGAACAATCACAACAAAGTGCTATTAATGATGTCTTGGTAAGCATTGAAGGGGTTGAAGAATGAAAAAGAAATCTAAGGATAAAGGGTGTAAAGAAAGAAGCCCTCCATACAACTTAGGCAGAAACCGTGTCAACTCATCATGAAGACAAACTCATCATGGACCCAGTGATGTGAAGCACAACTCTTTCCTAGCTACTCAGGCTTCTCTCAAAAGAAGTTTGTTTTATTGTCACGGAGAACAACATGACTACTATTGACTTTCTCACTTCGAGATAGTTGATATTGAATAGGTGGCATCTGCTCCAGCCTCCGACCACTAAAAGTGCACAAATCGAGTCTAGAGCCAAGAGATCAATCAAATCTCGTTAGGACACACGGATGAAGATCAAGAGAGTCCTACGCTATATCCTTGTGATATTGATAGAACACTCAGAGTGACACTACTTAGTATTCACAATGATGAGTGGAAATCCTTCTAGTGTTAACATCAAACAGCACTGTGGTAGGTCATATGCAAGATTCTTTATGAATTGAACATGTGCAAAACTGAAAAGCAACAGTGGTTTGATTCTGAATTGATTCAAACTCGTTTCAGGTTTCTACGCAATATCTTTATGGTCTTGCCAGAACATTTAGAGTGATATTCATTAATATTCACAGTGACGAATAGAAATCCTTCTAGCGTCAACATCAAACAGTGCTACGGTAGGTGACTTGTGAGATTCTTATGAATCAAACTTGTGTCAACTGGAAAGCAACAATGGTAAGACTCGTTAAGAATCAAACTTGTTCCAGGAATTTGAATTGACGACTTTAATCAACCGGATATCTATCCAATTGATTCACTCTTTATGTTCGCAGTCTTGCTTTGAGACGGTCGAGTAAAGAGAACGGCTAGTACAGCCGCGAAACCCTGTCAAGGAGATTCTTAATTGAATCTACCTGATCACAGGTACGGTATTTAATATCGTATAACGGTCTTCGCCGACTAGAGGTAAAACGCTACCGATTTAGGACGAATGTCAAAGCCATTCAGTCCGTGTCTATGTTTTGTCTCGAGAAGGTGGCGTCACAGTGAACACAGCAAAGTCAATGATTCAGAAACCACATACTCATGCCTAAAGACATATTCAACATTAATAGTGTGAGCATGTGGATAAAGACACAAGATCGCAAGATGGCAAAGACAAGTCAAGGATGATTTGAAGATCTCAAGCTTAAAGACAAAGTCGAAAGACAACGACAAAGGCTCAAAGATCACAGCATGAAGGAACAAGGCTACGATTACACGTTCAAGACTCATTTATGGCGAGATTAGTAATCTCTACAAATTTCCTAAATGACCAAGGTTTATGACCTCTCATTGGGGGAGATTGTTAGCCTCAAAATATTGAGCCAAACAAGAATGCTCGGTCATATGTTTATTATGTATCGTATTATAGAACGTTGTAATAGGTAGTATATTAGTCGTGTTATACGGGCTTAACTTTAGGCTAAAGTTCATTAATATGTAACTAAAGCCCAAAAGGAAAGCCCGACCCAAACCATATAGTCCATAAAGAAGCCCGCATGTGGGTGGACTATATATACTACCCTCCTAGCATGTTAGGAGGGTTGGTGATTCATTTTCTTCTTAATCTAATATTTCACAAGTTCACACACTTCTCTCTCTTTTCTCTCTCTAGTTTCTCTCTCTAAAATTCATCTCATTTCTACCTTTCTTTCTTCATTAATAGTATAGAATCATCACATATTAGGGACAATAGTTTTCGATGGGAGGCGTATTCAAAGTCGGAGCATCAATAGCAATAGCCTTGGGAGATGGTGGAGAAATATTGTCTTCTTTAAGAAGGTTCTCAATGAGGCGAAGATCTTCATCCCAATCGGTGGGAGAATCGTCATGTTCTAAGTTCACATCTCCCATGGTGGCTTCCAAATCTTTCCAAAGGAAATCACTTTCTCCAAATAGAGATAGTGATGAATCAATAGAGGAAACGGTCTCAACGTTGGGAAGAGCGGTAAGAATACTTTTGCAAGCATCTTTGAAGTGTTCTTCACAAGTCTCATCAAGAACGTCAATACAATTAACACTCTCGTATGAATAAGGCTGTTTAGAAAGCTTTCCCATTTTGAGGAGGATTTTATCGTCACCAACTCTCATGATAAGCTCACCTGCTTCAACATCGATGAGAGTGCGACCGGTCCTCAGAAATGGACGTCCAACGATTAATGGCACACGAGGGTCCATATCGTAGTCGACCACGACGAAATTGGCAGGAAAAGTGAATTTGTTGACTCCTACAAAGACGTCTTCGGTTATCCCCACTAGATAAGAAACCGTACGGTTAGCTAATTCCAAAATCATTTTGGTGGGGACTAGCTCAGGGAGAGATAATTGCTTCCAAACGCTTAAGGGCATTAAGTTAATACTGGCTCCTAGATCGGCTAGGGCCATGCAATTCTCTACTCCCGGGAAGTTGCAAGGGATTAAGAAACGACCCAGATCACCAAGCTTGGTTGGCAATTTCCTTAAGAGCACTGCAGAGCAATTCTCATTAAGTTGGGTATTAGCAATATCAAGAAGCTTCTCCTAGTCACTCAGAAGATCTTTGAACATCTTCGCGTATTTAGGTATGTGAGCGAGAGCCTCAGCGAAGGAGATGTTAAAATTCAATTGTTTAAACATTTTGAGAAAGTTCGAAACCTGAATATCGTCCTTGCTTTTGAGCTTCTCTTTCCTAAACCTTGAGGGATAAGGTATATCAGAAGAAGAGGAAGGCTTAGGAATCGAAGGATCACTCACATCCTTGGGTGGAGGAGGGGTAGAAGTAAGAGGTGGAGAAATTGGGGAAGTAGCAGGATGAGGAATAGGAGCAAGTGACTCGTTTTCCTTAGTCACAATCACTGGTGGAGGTATAGGAAGCTCGGGTTCCTTGGTGCCTTTGCCACTGCGAGTGGTGATTGCTTTCATCTCCCCTCTTGGATTCGCAACGGTGTTACTCGGAAGAGTAGCCGAAGAAGAGGATTGATTACCTTGGAAGAAACTAGCCATCATGTTCCTTAAGTCATTCGTTTGACTTGCCAAAGTGTTTCTCATATCAGCTCGAAGATCGTTCCCTTGTTTCACCATGTCTGCTTTCAAGTTGAGCACTTCTCGCTGGAGATTGTCCACGATCACATCATTAGTCCTCATGTAGGTTCCAATATCTTGGGGGTAATGCGGTGGGTTGGTTGGGAGGAGCATTGTAGGCGGGTGGTTGATAAGCAGGTTGTTGGTAAACTTGGTTGTTTCTTTGAGGTGGATATGGTTGTTTGTGAGGTGGTTGGTATGGTGCACGAGGTTGTTGTTGAGGAGGGCGATTGAGGTTTTGTTGTTGGTTTGGGTTGTTAGGAGGAAAACCAGGCGGGGAAAGAAAGTTGTTTGAGCGGTAGCTAAGCAAGTTGCGGTCACCTTGAGGGCGATCTTGATAAGCGGCCGGAGGATAGGTACCGTATGCTGCATTAACATTCTCAGAAGGATAGTCTTGGGTGGCGGTACAAGTGGTGTAAGAGTGAGGACCCCCGCATATTTCACATGGTTGGCTGACAGCATTGACTTGAGCGTCTTGAGCATTTTTAGCGTTGATGTTGTTGGTGTTGTTAGCGGTGTGGGTAACAAGCGATTCAAGAAGCGTAGTAATTTTGTCAAGTCGCTTGTCTCTGTCACTAGTACTAGCACTAGCGGCATTGGTCCGAACACTCTTGGTTTGCACACGAGACTTATTTTCAATAATATCCCAAGCGGCATTGGAAGTCTTAACCAAAATATTACCCCCCGAGGCACTATTTAGTGAATCTTGGTCATTCATGCTTAAACCATTATAAAAAGTATTAATTTGGTGCACTTTGGTAAAACCATGTTGTGGGCACTTTCTTAAAAGATCTTTAAAACGGTCCCAAGATTCACTAAAAGACTCATCGTACTTTTGTTTAAAGTTAATGATTTGGTCTCCAAATCCGTCCATGTAAGAATACTTTGTGGCGGTTCCTTTGCAAGCCAATGCCGGGCTTGTCCCTCTAAGGAGAAAGGAAAAAGTTGTAAACGGATTACCTCTTGTGGAACACCATTGAATTTGACCGTATTCGTGAGTTGCAGGAACCTTTTGATGTGGTCATGTGGATCATCAATGGTACGCCCCAAGAATGGTTGAGCAGAGACCATCTGGATAAAGCCAGATTTGAGCTCAAAGTTGTTGGCTGCAATCGCGGGTATGACAATTGGATCATTGTTGCCCTCCACATGTGCTTGTAACAGTTCAATCATAGGGCGATTGTCCGGTAGAGGTTCATTGTTGTTGTTATTATTGTTGTTGAGAGGTGGATTGTTATTGTTGTTGTTGTTTTGAGGTGGGTTATTGTTGTTGTTGTGTACACCGGCCATGTCTAAGTCTTCGAGAGGCTCGGGCTCTTGATAAGACGTTGATCGTGTACGCATGCACCTGCAAAAGAACTTACAAAGCAAACAAGAAATATTTTTGGTTTTTATGGTTTTTTAAATTTTTTGTATTTTTGAAAATTTTATATTTTTTAGGATTTTTGAAAATTTTTATGAAAAAGAAACGTTCACGGCGAACGGATCCCAAAATCCAAGTTCTCACAAAAAACTGTTAATCTTAACGAGAAGAGACGGCAGCGGCGCCATTTGATACTCTGTTTTTTCTATGGGGTTCAGATTTAATTCTCGGAATCCTCTCGAATTGATCACAGTTAAAAGTGGAATGATTGTTCTTGGTGACAAATAGGGAGTTTGGTTTTCTATTCTAAAAAAGGTAAATGAATGAAGTAAATAAAGATTTAAACCAAAAACAGTTAATGAAATAAAACTTGAATTAAGATTAAACAATTAAACGATAAAGCAGTAAAATAACCTCACTGAAAACTTGCTTGATTCGGAATAATGTTGTTGATGTGGAATAACTGAAGAAATGCTCTATCCGGAATAATCAAAAAGGATGGTTCATTCGGAATACAAGGTTTATCCGGAATAAAAGCTCCATGTAGAATAAAGGTGATACTCGGAATAAATGGCTATTCAGAATAAAATGCCTATGCGAAATAATAGTCTATACGGAATAAATGGCTATTCGGAATAAAATGCCTATGCGGAATAAATGGTTCTACTCGGAATAAATGGCTATCCGGAATAATGGTTCTATTCGGAATAATGGTTCTACTCGGAATAAATGTCTATTCGGAATAATGGTTCTATTCGGAATAATGATTCTATCCGGAATAAATTGCTATGCGGAATAAAAGGCTATGCGGAAGAAATGGCTTATGCGAAATATAGGATATTCCGAATAGACAATGATGATCCGGAATAACTGGGGAATGAAGAACAGTAAACAGAAACAAAAACAGGGGAAGACGATTTTGATCAAAATAAGCCAAATAAACAAAAAGGTTTAAACCAAACTAACCAATGATCATCTACTAACCATAAACAACATATCAAATCATTAAAAACACAAAACCCACTTACTTTTGAAGATCAAAATCAACTAAATAAGAACTTTAAAACTTTGAATCAAAGAACAAGATGAACAAGATGAAATGGAAAGATTATATTGATGATTAAGGTTTAAACAATCAAAGGAAAAGATTAAAACTACAAGATTTGTGAAAACAAGAATCAAAATCAGCAAACACCCTAATGGTGTTGGTGATACCTACGAACAAAAGAAAAGAAAAGAGGAAAACTAAAAACTGGCTAAAATGTGTGAAGGATCCCTCTTTATATAGGTCTTCCATTTGGTTGGTGATTGGGCTTTCTCCCTTTCTTCTTGTCTTCTCGTCTTTTCAGAAAAGTTGACGTTTTCGATTCTGATTCGGGATTTGTCGGCGATTAAATTCATCTCGTCTTTTAATTTCTTCGTTTAATAAGACTTGAGTTTCTTCGACATATGTAAATCTTCCATCTTTGGTCCTTTTCTTTGATAAATCTTCAAACAGGCCCATTGACTTCAAATCTTTTGCATCTCTTGGACAATAGACTTCGTCTTGAGTCTTTTTCTTAGATAAAACCCGTGCAATCCCATGTTTTCTTCAATATTCATCCGGTTGACTCTGAAAACACAATAAACACAAAAACCACGCATAATTCCAAACAAATGATATTAAATACGTGTTTTGGTCTCGTTTTAGCCAGAAATAAGTGGTAAAAGGATGGGTGTTTTCACACCTATCACTCGCTTTTACTGATTTATATATGTTTAGAATCCCGCGAGGGGGAATCCATGCTCTTAGAAATGAACATATGTGTTTATATATATCCTTTTGAAAAGATACATGTTTGTGAATAAACATTCGTTGTTTGAATATATGCTTGAACAAATACAAGTTGTTGTAAATAGATGTAAAGACGTTTAACTGAATGCTTTTGAAAGATGAATACAAGCGTTGATTGTATTGATTGTGAACTGCTATTTGCTAAGTGTTGTATTGCTAAAATTTGAAAGTCCCTAAAACCCATGAACCGTTAACTACCTTTAATGGGTAGGCGCTGGTACAGACGGATGGATCCATCGGGGATGGCCCCCACCTAGGCAGGTCGCACCTGTGGGTTGGAGGCTCAGCCAGGTGTGTTGTATTAGAAGTAAGGGGGTATTCGGAAAAATACCTGACTAGGGCATTATTATACTTAAGGCTTCGGTGTCATGGCTTAGTAGAATAACACAGACTTTGGGTATTGTATGCGTTACAATATTGAGAGTGGATGAGATTCTTATGTTCAAATGCTTTATGGTTTTATTAAAAACCCATTGTTGGGTCCACTAGATATGGATCTCTGTTAAGGATGGTGAACGACTTCTGTAATCACAAGTCTATTCACAGAGAGACTCTAGATAACACACACAGTATAAGTGTGGAATACAAATACTATGAACAAGAAGAAACAGAATAACTATAATGACTTGATCCTTACTAAGGATTTCTAATATTAATATGAACTAAATAATGTTTGATGAAGGTGTATTTAACCCTTCTGCCAATGGTTCTTTTTATACTACAAGGAAACCCTAATACAACATTAAACAAAAACATGTAACTTCTAATATGCATATCCTTTCCTAACATATCTCATGCATATCCTAACAAACTACTCAAAATAATAATGTTTGACTTTCTAAAGACGAGGAGCACGTTTTGCTCCTACTACTACTAGGACAAGGAGGAACTACATACCTCCTAGCATACCTATTACAAATGTCTATTACAGAGGTCCTAACAATCCTACTCTAAACTTGAATTTGACTTGTTGAGTTTAAGTTTCATGGTAGATCTTGCAAAACAGCTTGAGGATTGGAACAGCAACACAAACAGCAGCATCATGAATAACATAAAGACGGCTGCAACGAGTAACACCTAACAGCTTCTTGAAAGCTTGAAACAGATCTGCACCTTGTTGAATCTTTACAGCAACATGAGCAGATTTGATGAGCCTTTACCAAGTAGCTGCTCACTCTTGGACTAGCTAGTCTTTGTGGTGGAATAAGCATCACCTTGGGAGACCAGAACCCAGCCCAACTCTTAGAACGTGAATCAATGGTGAGTGGGGGTACCCTGATGATTTTGGGCAAATCATCACAACCGTCAACGGATTTGATATGAGTCTTTACTAGAAGTCGTACCCTTCCGGACTAGCCAACTCTTAGCAATGAAGCATCGATGAGCTGAAAACCCTATAGCTTTGAGCAAGCTATTACAACTATCAACGGATTTGATATAGATCTTTACCAAGAGCCGTACCCCCTTGGACTAGCTACTTTTCAGTCTAGGACCAAGGTAAGTGAAAACCATCCAGTTTTTGGTAACCTGACAACCATAAACGTATTTGATAATCACACCAGAGCCGTACCCTCATGGTGAATCAACTCTTTCTTGTCTATTAAACATGGTGAGTTGAGCATCATTTGTTGTGTGGACTAGGTCCAACACCAAAAGTACCTCTCAAAACAGCCCAAGTATGAAAATGTCAAGTGAAAAGCAATGTCATGATGGAAAAGTATAAGCAGATATTATATTATGTACAAGTTTGAAATTCCATCACATGTTTAAAGTATAAGCAGATATTATATAAAAAGTATATATTTGTTTTTTTTTAACTAACTAAATAAAATGTGAGTCACCAATCACTGTACACATTGGTGAAAAGAATGTTAGCATAACACAAGAATAGAAGAACCATACCAATCACTTACCAGAAGCTGCAACCTTGTTCGCATGCAACCGGGCCTGAATACCTTCAACCAAGGTAGTGGCCATGGTAGACTCTTTACCAGAAGGAGCATTAGATACCTGTAGATGACATTCTAGCATAGCTTCCATGGTAGAAATTATCAATGGATACTCCATATCCGTAAGCATAAACACAACGGCACCAGTCTCAAGCTCTAACACATGAACACCATAACCAGCATACAATTTCCACCTCCTGATCACCCAATGAGGTTGATCCTTCCATACACCAGCATGGGGAGAATCAGGAGGGGAATCTAACATCAACTTCAAATCACCCTAAATAGTCAATCCAGACCAGTTGGGAAGCTCACTCGGAGATTGAGGAATCTCAGCATCCACCAAACCATATAACAGCATAAGATCACGACGCTCCACCCATGTCAAAATGTTTTGCAGTCCCGAGACATAGCGAGCATAGCCATCACTGGTCGTAATCTTATCAGTAAAAGTACCACGAACAATAGGGGAAGGCCGAACTTCCCAGGCTACAATACAACCCTTACCCATGTGCAACTCTGTCTCACTATCTGAAGCAGCATCAATGAGATTAGCAGGATCTCTACTCTCAAACGGGACACACTTACCACGACGAGCCTTCTTCTTCCTAATAGAACGACGAGGTGAAGGGACACAAGAAGAAGATTCATCCTTGAACATTCCAGCAGCAGTAGCATCAGCAGTAGTAGACTGAAAGTCCTTACCAACCATAGGATCAGATGTAGCTGCACCAGCGGATGAGGTAGAAAGTGGTTCAGTCACCGGTGTTGATGTTGGCTTCACAGCAAGAGTAGCAGGGGTGGGATTAGTAGCAGGAGTAGTAGTAGCTTCATTGGTGATGGTAGTATCAACATGATAGTGAGTGGGATGAACAGTGGAAGTGGTGGTAGTATGAACAGCAGTAGAATGAGCACTAACAGATGGAACTCCAGAAGTATCCTTGGGAACACCAGACGAAGAGGTGGGAGCAGCAGCAGACTGAGAAGTGAGGACAACACTTGGAGGTGGGCGATAAATAAAGCGTTTAGGGACCGGTGTATTTTGACGCTTGATCATATTTGTGTAAAGATCTTTAAGCTCATCAAAGGACAACCTCCTCACCCTTTCCCATGTCCATCCAGTGTGAAAGTAAGCAGCCGATTGATTCTTAACATATTGCTGCATCAACTTTCTCTCCTCGGCACGCGACAAAGGTCTGTTACGGCGCTTTTCACGAAGCTGGGCAGCAAGGGACAACTGTTGTTTACGCATCAAAGCCATTGCCCATTGAACATAATTTCCTTGATTCACATCAGCACCCAACAAATCTGTGAACTGCGAGTAGTCAGAAGAAAGTATGCTAAGCACCCTCATTCAGTCATTGTCATCCCAATGTATGGCATCATGCCTCAACTTCTCACGTCTTTGCTGTTGAAGGGCTTCATCCTCGGCCCTAGCTTGTTGGTCAAGATCCTCTTGCAATCGCTGAGCAACCTCTTCCCCCAACCTTTCTTCCTCTACTTGTCTGCGAGTACGCTTCCTGGGAGGAGAGGGTGCATCAGTCATAAGGGCTTTGCCCTTGGGATCATGAGAAGAACCAGAAGAAGGACCAGCAGAAGGACAAGCGGAATCATCCATTGGCTTGGGATCAGCAGCAGCCTTAGGAATGCATGAAGGACTAGGAGAAGCAGGCAAATCATCACTCGGCTTATCAACAAAGGCAGCCCTGGCCAAAATAGTCAGCCCATCCTCCTCAACATCCTCATCAAAACCAGAAAGCACAACTTTCTTCTTTTGGCGCTTCAGCTGTGACTCTAATGCTTTAATCCTGTTCGCCAATGGAAGCACGAAGTCCCGTATGAGCTTGCGGTGCTGATTGAGATCACCTTCCAAAGCAACAACCTTCGTATAATACCTGTGCATAAGAGCTAGCAAAGAAGTTAGAGTAACAGGTTCCTCAGCTTCCACACCAAGAGGACTTGTCTTGGGGGATGCTTCATTGGGACCAGAAGCACCATATGGGTCATCTATATCAGCATGAGAGCTATATGTCTTCTCAACAGAGTGTGGAGCTGGGCTAGGAGGGGGAGTATCAGCAAATGGGGCTCAAGTGAGCGATAAGAGGGGGCAGCCTTTGAGGTAGATGGCATTTCCACCACCACCTCTTTAGCAAGCTCCTCTACCTCCACATGAGGCACACCAGTAGCAGGGTGATCCTCCTCCATAGGATTATCCTCCAATGGAAGTTCCTCCTCGGCTTCATCAGCCAGAGGAATCACATTAGGATCCCCTTGGGCAAGGCCCAGCATAGCATCAGTAAGAGGTCTCACAGGGCCCTTATAACCAAGTGCCATATTCGCATACACCTTGGAACTAAGCTTTGGGGTCTCATATTCCTCCCTATTCCTAGGTAGGCACATAAGAACCTGCTGCAAAAACCTAGGGTACATCAAGAACTTCTTCCTAGAGCCAGTATCACTAAGGTTACAAATCATACCATCAAACAAGTAACGAGAAAAGTTAAAAACACGACCTTGAGCAATACAAATCAAACCAGTAGCAAGGGGGATGGGAAAAGCATCCCAACTCCCAGACTTGGGACTCAAACAATTAATCAAGAAATGGACCAGTAGCTTCCATTGAGGGGAAAATCTATTTTTCTGGAAGTTAAACTTCCCCCCATGATTATAGCCTAGAGAAGCCATACCATCCAATACCTCTGAATTGGGGATAGAGACAATGCCAACTTCATGCTGGAGATGAAGGGAAGATCTAATAGATTCCTCAAACACCACATATGAGCGACCATCTATGGTAGCATGGAGCTCTAGTGGGCGACCCAAAACATCAACGAGATGGGCAGTTGCCCAGAACTGACGTATAACACTATCATACACAGTAGGGCAAACTGTAAGAGCATACCTTAGATTGGAAGCCTCAATGTATTCCAGGATGTCTGTGAACTCTTCTATTTTAGGACCTTCGCCAAGATAGGCCACCTTGTTATGATCGGGTTTGTACTGAAGTCCAGCCATTGTTGATGATTGAAGTAGTGGAAGATGATTGATTGAAGAGGGTAAAGAGTAGGAGCGTATGTGTGTGTATATGGTTGGGATGAATGAGTCAATTGAGGGATTTGACCATAAATAATGGTCATAAAACTGTTCATTGACCCCTAATTATGGGGGTTCCCTTTTAAAAATTAAGTCATTAATGCAAGAGTAACCACTTTCCCCTTAACCATTATTTGCAAATCCCAGTTACCAAAGATAATTAAAAAGATATGCACCAGAAGTAACTTGCGTTGACTAAAAGTCAAAACGCGTAAAAGTCAACACTAGGAGCACCAACTAGTCAATGAAAGTCAACGAAGTGAACAGTGACCCAAAACCAATACTAGAAGCCAACCATGAGTGAACTAGAAGGGTTTGTACCCACTAGGAGCAGAAGACTGCCACTAGGAGTAACCAAAATCTTCCACTAGAAGTTGCACACACCACAAATACCCATGAAAATTGTTGTTAGAATCTACCATATGTTAGACTGTGCAATGAAATATGTACACTAAGCCTCCCCTTAGGCTTAGCCTCCCCTCAATCCTAGGCCTCAAGGATTGACCATTCCAATGTGAACCACCAAGTGGTTGAACCTCGGACCATCAAAGGCTTTGTTAATAAATCAGCAACATTATCATCCGTATGCACTTTAAGAACCTGTATCAGTTTCTTCTCATTGGCATCCCTTATAAAATGGTGCCGAATCTCAATATGATTGGTTCTTTGATGAAAGACAGGATTCTTCACAATGTAGATAGTGCTTTGATTGTCGATGAAAATTTTGGTGTTCATGAAGTTGAACCCATAATCCAGCATCTGATTTTGTATTTACAAGACTTGTCCGCAACAACTAGCAGCAGCTACGTATTCAGCTTCTGTTGAAGAGGTAGCTATAATTTTCTGTTTCTTACATTGCCATGAGATAAGTCTTCGACCCAAAAACTGACAACCACCAGTAGTAGACTTCCTGTCATTATTAGCACCTGCAAAGTCACTATCACTATAGGCTTCAAGAACAAAAGGTGATTCCCTAGGATACCACAAGCCTAGCTTGGGTTGTGCCTTGATATACTTGAAGATTTTCTTGATTGCATTCAAGTTAGATACGGTTGGAGCAACCTGATGTCAAGAGCAAGCACTTACTGCAAACATAATGTCCGGACGTGATGCAGTCAAATACATGAGTGAGACAATCATTGACCTGTACATGTAAACATTTACTGGAGGATCTGGCTCATTCTTGAGTATGACTTTAGTGACTTCATAAGGTGTTGTTGCTGGTCTAAGAGGCTCCACATCAAACTTCCGAAGAATCTCATGAACATACTTGTCTTGACTTATGAAGATACCATCCGACTGCTGCTTGACTTGAAGACCAAGGAAAAATGTGAGTTCTCCCATGGCACTCATCTGAAATTCGCCTTTCATTAGCTGTTCAAACTCATCACACCATTCCTTCTTAGTAGAACCGAAGATAATATCATCCACATACACTTGAACTAGGATGATGTCCTTGGTATTCCTTTTAAGAAACAGTGTTTTGTCAATAGTGCCTCTTCTGTAGTAGTGTTTCAACAAGAAAGTGGACAGACGTTCATACCAAGCTCTAGGAGCCTGATGAAGTCCATATAGAGCTTTGAGCACCTTGTAAACTTTCTTAGGGTGAAGTGGATCCACAAAGCCCTTAGGTTGAGTGACATAAACTTCCTCATCAATCTTGCCATAGATAAATGCACTCTTGACATCCATCTAAAAAACCGTAAAGCCAACATAAGAAGCAAAAGCCAAAAACAGATGAATGGCCTCAATCCTAGCAACAGGAGCAAAGACTTCAGTATAGTATATTCCTTCAAGTTGAGTGTGACCTTGTGCAACCAGCCTAGCCTTATTTCTCACCACAATACCCCTTGCATCTTTCTTTTTTTTTGAGAATCCATTTGGTACCAATTGCTGTCTTTCCATCTGGCAAGTCAACTAGGATCCAAACATTCTGAAACAAGAACTGTTGCATCTCCTCCTGCATAGCCTCCACTCAAATTTGATCTTCAAGAGCATGTGAGACTGACCTAGGTTCTATCTGTGAAAGAAAACAAGCAAACAAACAGTGAAGAAAGTCTGTGTGATTATTACGCTTTTGGTCTTTAATGTAGCTCACAAGAGCATGATGATCAGACGTTGCTTTCTTATGCATGCGGCGAGTCTTGACAGTAGAGCCAGGATCTCCAATGATTTGAGTAGTAGGATGGGCTTTATTGATCTGCTGAACAGGAATAGGAGCTACATCCACTTCTGGTACCAGGTTACTAAGATCCCCAACAATGTCATCATCATATGAAGTAGAGTTGAAAATGCCATCTATTGGTTGCTTATGAATATCATCCAGCTTAGTAGAGGTCTTCTTTTGATAGTTTCCCAAGTCAGAAGGACCAGAGATAGTTGTGGAAGCAGGATCACTAACCGGACTACCAATAGGTGTTCAACTTGCACTAGGAGTAACATTAGGAGCACTAGGAGTAACTTGTACAGCATGAGTACTCAAGGGAAACTCAAAGCCTCCTTGTGCAGCTGCTGTAGTGGCATCTTGCTGTTGCTTGAGCAATGTGTCAAGAACTCATTGTGAGTCCATAATGTCTTATTGAGAGGCATCCATAGGAGCAGCATTGGTGTTAGGAGAGACTGTGGTGGGATAGGATGGAACAACAAAAATATCATCATCCTCGTCTGAGTTCGAAAAGCTAGAATGAGCACCTGCACTAGAAGTTGCAAACACTTGTGGACATGCATCTTGGTTAGTTTTGAAACGAAAATATCCCAATGAGTCACTAAGATAATCAAGATCAAAATACCATTCAAGACCTTTGCCTTGGATGTTTGTCTTCTCCTCAAAGTACCTGAGATTTATAGTTTCAATGACACGCTTGGCATGGAGATTATAGACACGATAAGCTCGAGAGTGAGCTGAATATCCCACTATGTAGCCTTCATATGCCTTGCCATCAAATTTCCCCAAATAGTCACTAGTATTCAGAATGGTGACAAGACAACCAAATGGCTTCAAATGAGCAATGTTGGGTACTTTAGCTGTGAGTAGCTCATAGGGAGTCTTCTTGTGGGGATTGGTAATTGAAACCCTATTTAACACATAACTTGCAGTGTTGACAGCTTCTGTCCAAAACATGGTTGGAAGCTTGGAATCTGCAAGCATGGTTCTCGCAGCTTCTATTATAGTCATGTTCTTCCATTCTGCAACACCTTCTGTTGAGGAGTCCTTGCAGCACTATAATCTCGTTTGATACCTTTGGAATTGCAAAGTGCTATGAGGTCTGCATTTTTGAATTCTGTTCCATTATCATATCAGATACCTTTCACCTTCTTGGACAACTGATTCTCAATGAGTGTAATGAAGTCCTTGAGAATTGAGTAGGTCTCACTTTTGGCAGCCAAAAAGAAAACCCACGTGAACCTACTATACCCATCAGTTACCACAAGACAGTATTGTTTATGGTCAATGCTCCTAATGGAGGTAGGAATAAATAAATCCATGTGTAGTAGCTGCAATGGTTCAGTTATGAGACTCAGAGCAGTAATGGCCTTGAAGGATGCTTTGTGTTGTTTGCCTTTGCTGCACGCAAGGCAATTAATGTCATTTCTGGAAGTTTTGGGAGGTAAACCAGAAACCAAGTTCATATTTGCCAATTGTGAATGGTCTTGAAGTTTACATGTCCCATCCTTCTGTGCCCTTTAGTGACTTCATCTTCTAAGGCTTTAGCAACCAAAAAAGCTAGTTGACCAGTAGGATTAACTTCATTCAGCTTGATACTATAGAGATTGTGTCTTCTAAGGATCCTGAGTAGAACTTGAGAGTCATCCGGTAGCTTAAAGTCTTTGGATAACACCAGTGCTTCAGTATCCGTAAAGAGGACAAACTGCTTCTTGTCACAAATCTGAGAGACATAGATCAAGTTGAAGTGCTGAAGTGCTTCCACATAGTAGACCTGCTCAAAATTAAGGTTAGGTGTCTGAATAGTTCCTTTGTCAAAGATCCTTCCTTCACCACCTCCGAAGTAGACCTTTCCTCCTTGAAATGGTACAAAGTTAGATAAAAGCCCTTTATTCCCTGTCATGCTCCTAGAGCATCCACTATCAACAATTCCTAGAGTAGGATCTTGGTATGGAGTAATCTACAACAACAGAAAAGATATATGCAGAAGTTAGTGTCTTAAGGGGACCCAGACCTTTTCAGGCTTGAGTCTGACTTGTGGATCTTTAGTAGATATCCAAGAAGATTGATGAGATCCACTGTTGTTCTTAGGTTGCCTATTCATCATATGGGTGTTATTGTTTGACGAAGAACAACCTGCTGAGGGCTTAACAGCAGAACCCAAATTTCCCAACCCAAAATACATTTGGTCTAAATTAAAAGCATAATTCTTATTAAATTCTGAAAATAGTTGTTGGTTGGTCTATTGTAGGTGCAACCATTGCTTCTCCAAAGATCAGAAGCTAAAGTAAAGGTCCTTCTAGAAGAAGAATAGGATTGGGCAGATGGGTTTAGTCTTCTAGAAGAAAAAGGAGCAACTCCTGGTGGACCAGGAGCAGGATAAGCTTGATAAACAGAAGGAGGTTGATCATAAAAATCACAATCCTTAATCAAATGAAATTTACTTCCACAAACAAAGCATGTTTTAAAAGACCTTTTATTCAAATGACATTGTTTCACACTACTAAATTTATTACACACAACTCTAGGAGAATCAACATTCCTAGGACTCAATAACCTAGAACTAGAAACAATTAAAGTAGAAGTAACTCTCTCTTCACTCATCCTAGTACTAGTAGCAGCAGGGTCATTTGTCTTGGAACTCGAAGGTCTTGACTCTTCACTTGAACCACAGGATGCATAGTAACTAGCCTTGTCACTGAAAGTACAAGAGACAAAGTCATTAGTATGAGTAGTGCTTTTTGGAGACTCATGCATCTGTGATCCATCCAAGTCAGTATGCCTAGATATGGGCATAAAGGTTCCTGTAAGAGGTGGAGGAACAGCACGCATTGCTGCAGCTGGTTGAAACCTATTGTAACTAGGTTTTCCCTCCTCCTCCTTGTCAGGATCAAAGACACTTGAAAAAGATAGATCAAACACATCTTCTGAATCAATATATTTATCAAAGCCCAAACCTCTCTTAGTTCTACCAGACATGCTACTATCAATTAACTTTGAAAGATTCTTAGGTGCTTTTTTCCATTTTTCAAATCGCAAAAGTGTAGCATCCAAATTTTCCTGCATGTCTTGCTTATCCTTAATACTGTCATTGTTTAGTTTTTCAGTGTATTTAAGCATGTTAGTGGTGTTGTTAGCCCTAAAATGTGAGCGCTATTTACGGAATTACATTTTATTCAGATAGGCAAAACGTGGAGGGACTACTTTTGACATGTTGTCAAAGTGACCTCTTGTCTAGCCTATATATACCCCTCCATACTTCCATGGAGGGGTGAGGATTCTTCTTATTGTGTATTTCACTTCTCTCTCTAAATACACAAACTACTTTCAAGCTTTATCTTTCTCTCTCTAAAAATGTCTAAACATTTCTTTTATCCTCCCCGACCTCCGGATCACCCTATTGTTAGCTTGAATCTTATGTTTAACAATTAGTATCAGAGCTAACCGGGGGTGTTTTGTGTTTATATTTGCTTATTTTAGTGGCTGTTATAGCTTTTTCCGGCTTATATCGAGCTTATTTTATGAGTTTTTATGTGACGGTGGTGTTGTGTTATGCTTTTCAGTCAATATTGTCCCAAGTGTTTTTGTTATTTATCCAGTCCAAATAAATCTCAATTTCTCTTCTAAATCTAATTTCATAGTGTCTAGGGAACTGTTCTTTCGATAACAGTGTCTGTATTTTCATTTCTTTTTGCTTCTCGTCTGACCTACTTTTCGTACCATGAAAAGCTGTAAAATGGTCTTATCAGTACTGTTTTTGCTAGCTTATTTTGGCCACAACTGATTTTCTTGAAAACAGCTTTTATAAGCTTATTTTAAAGTTTTATCATTCTGGGTATGC
This sequence comes from Glebionis coronaria, assembly GCA_025667525.1. NCBI lineage: Eukaryota > Viridiplantae > Streptophyta > Magnoliopsida > Asterales > Asteraceae > Glebionis > Glebionis coronaria. The sequence goes on along the minus strand of CM046880.1, from coordinate 288,143,510 downwards.
ATTGGATGAAGATGAATAGTACAGATCTGAAAAAAAGGAAAAAAAAGGGGACAGATCTGAAAAAACCCAGATTTCACCATTTTCGGTGATACCAAAGAAAAAGGTCAAAACCCTCCTCTGATGCACATTCCGATGGCTTGACTACGATGAGAGTTCCCGATGACTATTTTTGATCGCATTGAGTGCGATGGAGGAATGCGATGACTCGCTGCGATGACTCGTTGCGATGACTCGTTGCGATGTGTCGCTGCGATGAGTCGCTGCGATGGGCTCATGTTGCGATGGAATTTTGTTGACTGCGATGGGTTTTCTTTTGATTGACTGCGGTGGCATGGTTTTTTACATTGCAATGACTCAACATTTTCGATGGAAAAACACTGCCATAGATAGTTTTGAAAGACATTACGATGGGTGTGGTTTCTACACTGCAATGACTCATTTGAAAAAACATTGTGACATCGTGACTTATCAAAAAAAAAATATCGAGACCATAAAAGTCTTTCAACCATAAACAACAAACCCCGACTCTAGTTTTTTCCCATCGTCACATATCCATCACAACTCCTCCCACATCAAGACTCGAAATTAATAAAAGACCTCAGCTTATTTTCGTTTTCGTGTTGCACATCAAAGTAAAAAATCCAAATCTTATTCAGACCCATGTCACATCATCATCAAACTTAAAAAAATCAATTAAGAGATCTAAGATTAATGATTTCGTGTTATAAACTAAAGAAGCTGTGACCTTTTTAAGATCAAGATACACGAAATACAGAGTTCATCATAGATCTATAAAAGACAAAGTCTTTTCGTTTATATCCGAAAATAAGATAAGATTTATAACAACTATGTTATCCTCTTGCCTTGTTTCGTTCAGTTAATCACGGAAACTCGACATGCAAACACATATTTTACCTACCCAAGTTCTCGTCGATTCAAGATCTTGAAGCAGTAAGATATAGTGAATTAATTGAAGCTGGTCTCGGATTGAAGAGATAAAGGTGGATTTTATGATTGATTAACATTGGTTTTTATTCGGGATGATCAAGTATCAGGAGAACTGAGATTAGATTGATCATTTTGTAATGGGATTGAAAAGAGATGCGGAGATCTCTATGTGTGAGATCAGGGTTATATTGGTTGGTGAATGCTTTGGAAGCATCGAAAGAAAAGGAGGCTGATAAACTTGAGATTAGGGTTGACTGTGAGTTTTACTTTGGTAACCAATCCTTTATATCCCTAACCTAATGTTACTAAAACATGTATTGCAAAATGACTGGGCCGATCTACAACCTTAGAGTGGGCTTGTTAAAACAGTAAGAGTTATTGTAGCATTTGGATAATATGGGCTGAGTATTTATTTGGCCAGACAATTGCCATACCACTTAAACATAGTTCTTGGGCTTATGGTGAATTAAATGGTATGATAGTGCACCGGACGTGTATTAATTTGAGCTATGATCACATTACTTTTGATGCCAAGTATTCAGTATGTTTCGATCCACGCATCAGTTGGCCATATGACTGATGTTGAGCTTCAATGACAAGTTACCTAGAAAAATTTTGTCCCTTAATGACAATTTTTTTAAGAATTTGTTCTAGTTAACGACATACACAACACAACATCAAAGCAAAAAAACACTTAACGCTAAAACGATCCGATATAAGATTCACTTTAACGACAAACAGCTAGTTTTGATTTTACAATGACAAGTGATCACGAAGTGGATTTGGTATTCTATATTTGAATTTGAAGTGGGATTTCATGAAGGCGTCTAATTATTTCATCATCGAGCCTTCCTTCTATTTTTCTACCCCTTTTCTTCAAACCCAGTCTATCGATTGATGACTTGCTTGGGCGATAAAATTTATGATTGAGACTTGAATTATCTAGTTTCCACTGTCAAGGGGTGGATGGTCGACGACATGGATTACTATCATTTTTGGGTGTCACACGCAGTTGCTCGTGTGGATAACTTCAAGAGGTATAAGAGACTTGTTTCTGCACCGTTCTTCAATCGACATAAGTGCAAGCTTAAGTAACAAATTTGGGGGATTGTACTTCAGTTTCAAGTTTGGAATATCGGTTTTACTTCACATGTGGTCACAACAAATAGCCAAATGAATTCGAGGTTGGTTAGTTAGACAGAGAGAGATGGAATCAGCAATCAATTCTCACGGGATATTTATGAGCATCACAACGACAATGGTACTTCATAGTCTAAGCAAATTTTTTCAAAGTTTCTCAATAACTTTCAAAACTTTTCAAGACATTTGCTTAAGACTAAGAACTTCTCGAGTATATGGACGTCCACGATAATGATGCTTCCGAGAGTTTGAAATCATCATGGGGGAAGATCGTGTACTTTGAAGTAATCGGATCAACTTCCAGGGGGAAGTGGTGTACATGGAATGGTATCTACTTACTTTATATGATTTTTATGAAGTATTCTACAGGCATGAGAAGAATTGTTGCTGATTTCATGCATGTTACCCCAAACGGATTATCACCAAAACCTAAACGACATGAAACAGTATAGAAGCAGTGTTATTTGGTGTGGTTCTTCTACAAATTTCCGCTGTGCACTTTAACCGATGAGCTAGAAGATTGTTCAAACTACATCAAAGTGTCAGAATCTGCTTAAGATACAGATATTGGTTTGGGGGGAAGCTGATTCAGAAACTTCGTCAAAAAGAAGTCTATGAAGAAAGTTTTTTAATACATGCTGCATGAATTGGGGGGAAGTTAATACAAATCATGCATATTACAATTGTTCCACAACAAGCAAAGACAAAGAGGATTCAAGTTGAGGTACAAGTTATGAAGACAAGAAGAATTAAAAGACATCCTCAGCATTGGAAGCGCCTTGGAAGACTTTACTTTGTTGTATTTTTACTTGCTAGGAACATTGTAAGTAATTCCGTATGTCTCCACATTCGGGGAAGATTGTTAGCCCTAAAATGTGAGTGCCATTTACGGAATTACATTTTATTCAGATAGGCAAAACGTGGAGGGACTACTTTTGACATGTTGTCAAAGTGACCTCTTATCTAGCCTATATATACCCCTTCATACTTCCATGGAGGGGTAAGGATTCTTCTTATTGTGTATTTCACTTCTCTCTCTAAATAGACAAACTACTTTCAAGCTTTATCTTTCTCTCTCTAAAAATGTCTAAACATTTCTTTTATCCTCCCCGACCTCCGGATCACCCTATTGTTAGCTTGAATCTTATGTTTAACAGGTGTTTTCTAAATCAATGCTTAAAATTCTAATTTTATCCTCATATTTTGTTGAGTATCTTGAAGCCACCTCTTTTGTTGTTCCAATGTTTTTAAAGAACTCTTATATGCTTGAACATCTAAAAAATATTTGTCATTTTGTTCATTTAGTTCATTGTATTGAGTCAACAGTTCTGAATATTTTTCATGACAACTAAGAGGGAAATTTTGTACCTGAGGTGAGATGCCCATAAGAGCAAATTCTTCTGCTTCCTCTATATCAGATAGATTCTCAGCAATCATTGCAAATACATCAGTAGAAGCTTCAGCTGATTCCAAGGTAGCAGTCTGATGATCATTCCAGATAACCATAGAGTCAACAGACAACAAAGCTTTCTTTTCATCCTTGAGCTCTTGAACCTTGAAGGCTGTATACGTGTTCTTCTCCTGGTCAGTTTTGTTAGGGCATTCCCTAGCAAAATGACCTTGCTGTTGGCCTCCTGGTCTTTAGAAAGTCAAACATTATTATTTTGAGTAGTTTCTTAGGATATGCATGAGATATGTTAGGAAAGGATATGCATATCAGAAGTTACACGTTTTGGTTTAATGTTGTATTAGGGTTTCTTTGTAGTATAAAAGGAACCATTGGCAGAAGGGTTAAACACACCTTTTGCTTTGAGAGAGATAACTACCTGGTTCCATGAGTTAGGTAAAGCTCTAAGAAACCTGGCATTAATATCTCCATTGTCAGGTTTGAACCTGAGTTGATTCAACTGGCTAATTATGTTTTGGAACCTATTATACCCTTGATGAATACCTTCAGTTTCAGAGATCTTGAATTCTGTGAATTCATCTCTCAGCATGGATCTGCGCATTTTCTTTGATTCCTCATTCCCTCCAAACCTTGCCTTTACTCCATTCCAAATCTCTCTAGCAGCATCCAAGTGATAAAAATCACCCATGTGATCATCAGGAAGGGACTGAAGCAAAATAGTTTTTGATTTGATTTCCTTCTGAACAGCTGTGATTTCTTTATGAGTTTTAGGATCTAGAAGGATGACATTACCATTCTTGTCTCTTCTAGTAAGCTTCTTACTATTGCTATTCTGAACAATTTTCCAAAGGTCTAGATCAGTATTGGTGATCCAACATTCCATCTTCATGGCCCAGCTATTATACTCATCCTTCTTCAAGAGTGGGAATTTTCCATTTGTATTGGAAATAGTAGCAACGATTTGCTGAGGTTGCTGTGTTTTAGAGGTGCTTGCTTCTCATGTTTCAGTAGAACTAGAGGCAGACATGATTAAACATAGATGTTAGTAAAAAGAAAAATTGATTCTTCTTGTGCAGAGACTCTCCCAGGCTCTGATACCACTTGTTGGGTCCACTAGATATGGATCTTGCAGCCTGTTAAGGATGGTGAACGACTTTTGTAATCACAAGTCTATTCACAGAGAGACTCTAGACAACACACACAGTATAAGTGCGGAATACAAATACTATGAACAAGAAGAAACAGAATAACTATAATGACTTGATCCTTACTAAGGATTTATAATATTAATATGAACTAAATAATGTTTGATGAAGGTGTGTTTAACCCTTCTGCCAATGGTTCCTTTTATACTACAAAGAAACCTTAATAAAGCATTAAACCAAAACGTGTAACTTCTGATATGCATATCCTTTCCTAACATATCTCATGCATATCCTAACAAACTACTCAAAATAATAATGTTTGACTTTCTAAAGACCAGGAGCATGTGTTGCTCCTACTACTACTAGGACCAGGAGGAACTAAATACCTCCTAGCATACCTACTACAAATGTCTATTACAGAGGTCCTAACACCCATGATTGTTTATTTAAAAACCTATGAATTCACTCAACCATTGTGTTGATATTTTATCATGTATTCTCAGGTGTATAGGTTTAAGAGCAGCTGAATCATAGAGCCGCGTGGGATAAAGTAAAGGCAAAACAAATAATTACCATTCGATAAGTTTGACTAACTTATATTTTTATTAAAGTTAGTATGAATTGTTGGGACCTCTTTTTATTGAACTCTGATGTTTATAAAATTTTCGAACGGTTTATTTGATAAAACGTCTCTTTTGAGGTCGTTTTCTATGACTGTGTGTGATGTGCTATGAAGTAACACCAAAAGTTGATATTCTGTTGCGTTGTGAATTTGGGGGTGCTACATTTATTTATACTTTTTTATATTTCTTGTTCTTAGAATTTGGTTTTATCTAATTAATACCATGTGTTGGATTGTTTAGTATTTTAATCCGTAGAATTTCATGTGATCGTTGTATCGATTCACATATATTTGTGCATTTTATGTGTTAGTTAGCTCTCTAGATTTTGGCTTGATATAGACTTATGAAAAATCTGGGGGTTTGAAAATTGCAGGAACATCACTTTTCTGAGACCACTTTCCACGGTACCTTAAATACTTGCGGTTCCTTAGTGATAAAGAACCGCAGTCCTATTTAAGGAACCGCGGGCTCTGTCACGATAGAATATTTACTTTACACTGTTTTCTCTAAAATTTTGTAAACGTTGATAAAATTCTTACTAAAAGACCAGCTTTTTCCTAGATTAGCCTACCTAATTTCATTATTCACCAAAATGATTTTTAACCCATTACTAGTTTGGATCATCCGCTACCCTTCTTAAACCTCCTTTGTTTAATCTTCTTCTTCATCCTTTAAACCTTCTTCTTAACCTTGACACACAACCATGGTGTCTACAAGATCATCAAATTCTTCCAAACAATACTCATCCAAAAGAAACCTTAAGATCAAAATCAAGTTTCCTAAACTTGACTCTTCATCCTTCCTCACACCTAAGAGTGAGATTTCTCCAATTCTCATCTCTTCATCACCCTCACCACCTCTTGCACCATGCAAGACTAGTTCAAACCATGGTACTAACCACTCTCATGGGTCTACCTCCTCTTCATTCCAAACTAGAATGAATGAGTTGTCCTCACCATTCACTCCTTGTCCTCTCATGTATGTGAACTCTCAACCTCTACAAAGTATTCCCATTGTGAATGACTTTGTTGAAACATTGGTTACCTCACCTTTCACCCCTCCTAACTCACCTATCTAACCCTTGGACACCATGCCTCCTCCTCCTCCCTCAAACAATCCACTTTTGGGTGTTCCCATTCCCTACTTTAGGGGTGATCCATACTTATTTGGTTTTCTAGAAGCTCATGGTGCTAATTATCCATGTTGCATGTATAATAACTACATCATTCAAAACCTAAGAATGGAGATGTCTGGACTTCATAGGAGGTTGCAAGACTTATTGCTTACCTTGTTCTCCATGCCTCCACCTCCTAGGAGATGAATGATGATTTTCTAAAAATAAATGTTCTCAAAAGAAAATCAAGCCAAGGATGACTATCTATCAAGATCTATTTTAGCTAAATTTGTAATAGTTAGTTTGTTTTTCATTTCTTTTATTTCCTTTCCTTCATGAGTTTTCATGAAGATGTGTTATGGATTTAGTATTTGTGTGTTTTAACCTATTTGCTCACACTAATTAACTTCAGTTTTACTTAAAATTGAACCTAAATCTGTCACAACCTTTAAAACTTGACTAAAATAGACCAAAATGTTATCTAAATATTTTGTCACCCTTTGTCAAGACACTCTTTGTGAGTGTGTTGCCTTTTGTGCAACCAAAGCATAATCTAGTGCTAAAAATGGTAAAAATCCAAGATGTGCAATTTTTTGGAAAACTCTTAGTTTCGCTCAAAACCTTGTAAAATTGAATTTTCATGCCCACTGTATGCGGATCCCCAAAGACTACACGGTCCCTTATATATAAGGAACCGCGGACAGCATGCATTTTTTGGCTCGTCTTTGTCTTTCTTTTTTAACCGCAGTCTTTTTCAAGATTCATTGTTTACCAATTTTGGCTAAACATTCCTTGAAAACTTTTGATTTCATTTCAAATCTTTGCCTTATCTACTTTCTTTAAATTCTCTTCTTTTGGGAGTTCTTCTTCTCATCCCTCATAATGCCTAACTCTCCTGATCTTAACCTTGACATCTCTTTGTCACAATCTTCTAAACCAAAAGCGTCTTCTTCTAAGCTTTCCAAGAAACCGAAAATCTCGGTTCGACCTATTTGGGTCAAGAAGAACAAGGATCATCATGATTACTCTTCTTCCAAACCTTGCAAGACTTCTTTCTCTCCCATTGCGTATTGGAATGAGACTTTCTCAATTGATCCAATTATCAGAGAAAAAGAAGTTCTTCCACCACCACCTATACCTTGCAACATACCTTCTCTAAATGACGTATTTTCTTTCCCAAATCTCACTAGGCATTGTGAAAACATCTCTTATCCATTTTCTCCCTCTCCACCACCACCTTCTCTTCTTGATGGTCCTCCCCCATCCAACGACTTTGTTTTACATCATGGAAGCTCGTGTGCTTGTTGTCGATTTCAACAAATTAACTTGCTCATGTGTATGACAAGCTAAATTTTCTTGAAATTCTTCTCACTCGACCTCCTCTCAAATTATTTTTTCCCGTGAACAAATCTTAGAATGATGCCTCGTCGTCTTATTTTTCCAATTAAAGCACACGTTGTGTTTTAATTGTTTGAGTCAACTTAAGCAATCTTGGAGGATAATCACTACTAGAATAGTTTAGGCTTTTGTTGTTTATTTTCCTTAGGTCTTGTGTTAAATATTTATATTGTGTGTATGAATATTTCCCTTGTTTTTTCTTTCATATTTGTGTAATATGAATGTTATGTGTGTTACTCTCTTTCCCTTCAATTCATTTTCACACATTGTTTAGAGTAGATCATGGTTAAAACTTACAATTGCATTTGGGTGATTCCACCAATTCTAAGTTTCTAACCCTTTGACATACTATCTCTTCAATTGGTTTGGATATTTATTTTCTACCTTTATTCCACCAATTGAACTTTGATTTTGTCAAAACACCCTCCTTGGATATTCTTAGCAAATACTTACTTATAATTTGAGATTTCTTTTCTTTCTCCCTCTCAAGTTACTTAGTAGGTAGTGACGATATATATATTGGTGTTTCGTTTCTCTCTACTAATCTTTGTGTATCATGTCACCTAAGCTCGTTCTCTTGGTGCCCCAAGCAAGGGGAGTAAGCACCAAGGGGGAGCTTCTTGCAAAGTCCGATTCTATTCTTCCTCAAAGACTTTTGCATCCTTTTTGCTTCGATAAATGGGAGAAATGATAGTGATAAACTCGTTAATAATTCAAACTATTTTGGATTTTACATAAATGAGTTCATAGTTTCTCGTAATCAAAAAAGGGGAGATTGTTAATGCAAAGCAATGCCTAAAAACATTATTAGTGTTAACTAATCTTTCTTAGTTTTGATCACGACAAATTAAAAAGACATTTGTCGTCAAATACAATCACAAGACGAATATTTAACAAACGCTATCATCAAGGTAATAATCATTTAAGTATTGCAGTAACATATCTTAATCATGATTTGTGATCATAAAAGTGATTAATCCTAAACTTACATTTTGTCAAATATGACAAAAGATTTTTTAATAAACTTTCTTTTTAAGAAATGTTTTATTAAAATGGAAAATGTAAATTTGCATATGGCATATTCCAAATGCCATAGGAATATCTTTTGAAGGTAAAAACTTACCTCAGATATTACTTCCCCACTAAAAGATAAAAGGGAGCAGAGTCTATGAGCATGGTTACTTAAAGTCCTATGCGGATCCTTATCGATAAGGGACCGCAAGCATAATTAAGGCACCGCGCTCAGAGAGCCGTTGGCCTTTATCACCTATAAATAGTGGATCAAACCTTCATTTTCCACAACCTTTTTTGGACACTATTTCTGCTATCCTTTTCCTTTCTAATTCCTAATCATTTGTAAACGATCACTTAATGTGTTAAGTATGTTTACTTATAATTATCTCATTGATCTCCTTCTTTACCTTGTCCAAAGAGAAGATCACTCACACACTTGTGATGTGATTAAAGATGAATCCTTGATAAAGACCTCTCCTAAAGATCTAGTCATGGTCATCATTTGTTTTATTTGAGTCTTGTGTAGATCTATTTGTGAATACATAGATCTAATCTTGTGTAAATCCATTGTATATGTGTATACTTGGATTTGTGTTGTGTAGATCCAAGTTACATGTGTACACTTGGATATGTGTTTCATTGAGTTGTAATATGTATGAGTTGTGAGTTCTCACTAAACTATAAAGTGATGTAGTTGTGTCTTGTGAAGTTCTCACTTAGCTTCAAAGTGAAGAATTGTGAGTTGTCACTAAACTATAAAGTGATGTGGTTGTGTCTTGTGAGTTCTCACTAAACTATAAAATGATGTGGTTGTGTCTTGTGAGTTCTAACTAAACTTTAAAGTGATGTAGTTGTGTCTAGTGAAGTTCTCACTTAGCTTCAAAGTGAAGAGTTGTGAAGATTGGTTCTACCTTTCGATTAGAACTCGACATCTAGCCTTGTGTCGTTAAATAGTGAAGTAGGAAATGTTATGAAGATTGGTTCTATCTTTCGATTAGAACTCGGCGTCTAGCCTTGTGTCGTTAAATGGTGAAGTAGGCAACGTTGTGAAGATTGGTTCTATCTTTCGATTAGAACTCGACATCTAGCCTTGTGTCATAAAATGGTGAAGTGGGCGACGTTGTGTAGATTAGTCCTAGCTAAGATTAGGTCCCGACATTTAGCTTAGTGTCGGAAAATGATGTAAGCGACGTTATAAGGTTTTCTCCGCCAATAAGGTAGCTTGTGGATATAGTGGAAATCTCGAGTAAGGTGTACTCGAGGAGTGGATTAGGAACAAAGATAGAGCTTCGTTGCCAAACCACTATAAATCTTGGAGTCTTCCTATTAGGTTGTTTCTTTCCTTACTCTTTACTTGTTCTTACTATCATATCATTCACATCTATTACTTGTCATTGTTAATGCATTAGAATTAAACCTAATCATTATGCAACTAGCTTTCAAGTAAAAGGTAGTTTTGAGACAAACCTAATTGAAAGGAATTTTAATTAGGACATAAACCGAATAGAAACTATTCAACCCTCCCTTCTAGTTTCTACACTGTTGATAATGAAAAAAACTAATAGTTAATAAAATTTATCAAAGAGGATATTGAATTAAAGAGCACAAAATTTTAGAAAATATGATAAATTTATATTATGAAAATAATAAATTGATAAAAAGATATTTCAATTTAAAACTAAAATGTTGTTTTAATAGGTTGTTACAAAAGTTTATTACAAAATGTTGTTACTAAAGGTCATGGTATACAATCAGAGGAAGATATCTAACAACTTGCTTTACAAATCTATAACCTATAACCACGTTATAGAGCATTTGAGACTGATAACTTGGTTTTAGTTAAGAAAATTGTTCGTTGATGTATGTCTAATCGAATTGATAACTGGTTAACTATGCGACTCAGTCGTCTTTGGTGAAACAATTAGTTGTGTCGTTGTAGTAATTAAAAAGTGCAAAACTTTAAAGTAAAGAGCATGTAAAATAAATCTAAGTCTAATTTAAAATAAATGGCGAGAAATTAAAAGCGAGACGAGAATTTAAAAGGTACTAAAAGTAAATAACGCAAACTTAAAACTATCTAAGGCAAACTTAAAACGCAACTAAAACTTAAACTAAGGCAAGGCTAAAATAAATCTAAGGCAAGTAAACTTAAAGTGCGACTAAGGAAAAAGGCGGGAAAAGTAAAGCTTGAAAATTAAAAATTAAAACTTAAAAACAGAAACTTAAAAAGAACCTGAAAACAGCTCATTCGGAATAATCCTTCGTTCGGAATAATCACTCATCCGGAATGTCACCTTCGTTCGGAATGATTCTTCTTCACTCGGAATAATTACCAAAACCCTTGATCCGGAATGTTTGCTTCACTCGAAATAATGGTTCATCCGGAATATGTCACTTATCCGGAATATTCACTATTCCGAATGAACACCTTTGATTCGGAACAATTAGCTTGATTCGGAATGTTGCTTAATCGGAATAAATCCTCCCTTCGTTCGGAATGTTCCGAATGAGTCCTTGATCCGGAATATTAATTATTCCGAATAAACTTCCCTTGATCCGGAATATTCTCTTGGTTCGGAACTTCCACTGATCCGAAACAAATCCGAATGAACTCCTTCATTCGGAATAACTTGGATGTTCCGAATGAACTCCTTTATCCGGAATAACTTGGATGTTCCGAATGAACACCCTTTGATTCGGAAGAAGTTGTTGATCCAGAATGTTTCTTTGGTTCGGAACAATCACAACACCACCTTTGATTCGGAACAACCTGCTTGATTCGGAACAATCGACAAAATACCTTCACTCAGAATATTTGGCTTAGCTTGGTTCGGAATATCCTGAGAAACAGTAACAGAAAGCGAAGAACAAGGAAGAACAAGATAACACGAATCTAACCAAAACTAATCAAAATCAACCAAAAGATTAAGCAAGACTAACCACAAATGATCAACTAATGATAATCAAACAAACCAAATCAACAAAACTAACAATAATAACCACAATAATCAAAACCCACTTTAATCAAATCAATAAAACATCAAAAACATAAAATATAAACATAAAGCATAAAGATTAAGATCAAATAAGAAAGGAAGATAGAAGATTGACAATAAAAGTAAAGATTGACAATAATTAAAAGAAAACTTACTTGAAATTAAATGAATTTAAGGTGCAAGACAATGTATTTAAATGACATGTAATTAAAGTGCAAGGAAATTAAAATGGTGGAAGAACTAGTGTCACTCTAGCCAACAAAATGAAAATGAAATCCTAATATCTATTTATAGGAGGATTAGGGAGGTGCTTAGGAAGCTTCCTCCCCTCTTTCTTCTTTCTTCATTAAGTCCTTAATCTTCTTAATTTTTTGACTTTAACGACTTTGTCTCGGGATTTCTACTATCGTATTGTAATTTCTTCAATAAATTAGACTTGAGTTCTTCGGGTTTTAGTAAACTTTCGTCTTATGTCTTTTTCTTCGATAAAATCTCGTAAACGCCCGTGTTTTCTCCCCTTTTCACAATTTCGTCCTAAATCACAACAAAAACACAAACCACGCATAATTCCGACATTTACGACATAAAATACACGTTTTGGTTTGGTAATTATTGTAGTTAAGTGGTAAAAAAGATAGGTGTTTACACACCTATCAGAGACCTTATAAAAATTGCAAGGCTGAATTTTCAGACTTATTTACCTACTAAATAAAGCAAGTTGTTGATTTCTTCTTACAATTATATATCATGAGCCTTTGTAACAACATTTTATAACAAAATTTTATAACAACTTTAAAAAATAATATTTTTAGTTTTGAATTGAAAAATATTTTTATCTGTTTAGTATTTTTATAATTAATTTCATTATATTTTCTAAAATTTTTTGCTCTTTAATTCAATATCCATATTGATATATTTTTATTAACTTTTAGTTTTTTATATTTAATACGTTTATTTTAATTCTGTTTTTTGTAACTTTAACATTAATGTGAATACAAACCTAATGAGTAAGAAATAACATTTATTCATCACAAAATTCGTTACCGGGTATTTGCTGATCTATTACGCGGGTACCATGCTAGTTAAGTAAAAAAGATTAAAAATTCAGTCTTTCAAAAGTTTGTTACAAAAGTTTCAAATATTTTATAGAGTAGAGTTATTTTTGATATCATATTAATCTTGGATATTAAGGGACTCATCCCCACCATCCATCTTCATCTCATCTAATCGATAAGATTACAAGTATTTTATTATTTCACTTATTTTTATACTTTAAATATCTCTTAAACCTTTAAGCGTTAAACGAAAAAAATAAACCATCGCGACGAGCATTTAATAAGCTTTCTACAGATATGCATTATGATATATTTTTGAAGAAAAAAAAATCATCTTTTTTTTGTTTTTTTAAATTTACGTAAAATATCATATATGATAATAGTGTTTTATCATATATGATATTAGTCTTAGGTTACAAATTATTATTGAATCATATATGATATTGGTTTATATCATATATGATAAGTTATGTGATATATGATACTAGCGTTACTATCATATATGATATTTAGTGTCATATATGATAGTTTTTGACAATTAAAAAAAACGTTAAAAAAACGAAGAAATTTTTTTTTGGCGAAAGTATATCATATAGTATATCTGTAGAAAGATAATTAAATGCTCGTCGTAACGGTATATTTTTTCGCATAACGATTAACGGTTTAAGAGATATTATTGTTTGAAAAAGAAGAGGGAAATGAGTTTTTGTTTAATCTTATTCATTGAATTAGGATGAATATGGATGGTGGAGATTAGTATTTTCTATTTGATTTAAGTTCATGTGGATATCATACTTTTCTTTATATATGACGGGACTCATTCCCACCATCCATCTCATTTTAATATAATAGATAAAATTAAACACAAAATTTATTTTCACCTACTTTTTTCAAACATTAATATCTCTTAAACCGTTAATCATTATGCGAAAAAAAACATATCTTTACGAAGAGCATTTAATTATCTTTCTATAGATATGCTATATGATACACTTTCGACAAATAATTTTTTTTCACATTTTCGAAAATTATCATATATGATGTATCACCAGTATCATATATGATATAACCTATCATTTATGATAGAAACTCATATCATATATGATTTAACATTGTTATCATATATAATTAAACAGTATTATCATATATGCTATTTCACGTAAATTTTAACAAGAAGAAAAAAAACGAATTTTTTTTTCGAAAGTATATTATATTGCATATTGGAAGAAAGATAATTAATCGTTCGTCGCGATGGTATACTTATTTCCGTTTAACAATTAACGGTTAATATTTAAATTATAAAAAATAAGTGAAAAATAAAATATATTTAATTTTATCGATTAGATCAAAATGAGTTCCCTCATATATAAAGAAAAAGTATAATATCAAAAATAACTCTTCTCTTCATATTTAAATAAACTTTTAATATACAAATGAACTTAAATATATTTTATAATATAATAAGATAAAATGTAATATGCGCATCTGAAAAGTTATCCAATTTCAATAAGAACTATGACCAAAAGTCTTTTCTTTTTTCAGATTATAAACTATTTATCACCGTTGTGCGGGTGTAACTTACTAATCTTAGATTAGTTTGTTATCCAAATGAATATAAATCTAACTTCTTTACATAAATATTTGACCAATATTTAAATTATATATAATCGACATGTAACATTAATGAATGAACTTTAAAGGTTTTGCTACTATACAAGCAAATTTCGAGCTCCGGAGACGGGGAACTTATAGCGTCACTATAGTTCTAAATGACAAAAAATCACATTTTTTTCTCTATTTTTGACCAAAACTTTTAGCTATGTTTAAATTTTAGCGACTTGATTTTCGTCACTTAATAACGAGATTTTGTTAATAGATCAAACAGTAGAAAATTAGCAACAATGAGCCACTATCAACTGACATTAGACATAATTAGAAAAAGGTGTACAACTGATCATTTACCAACACCATTTAAGATCAAATATAATATATATATATATATATATATATATATATATATATATATATATAACGGAATAACAATATTGAAGATATATACTTACTGAAGCCATGCACGACTATTACCATGCACAACTATTTCCTGGACCTAGGGAAACCCTTTTTTTTATTTCTAGTACAACTATAACAAGCTTTATGCTAGATGTTGACTCCAGAATCTTTTTACACTAAGTGGGTTATTAAAAAGATGGCATGCCTTTATGTCAAAACGTTATAAGATCAAGTTGTTTAAGACCTCTAACGTAAAGTCCGGCTGTATAGATTAACCGTCAAGCTCGTAATTATTATACTTATAAAGGCTAGAGTTCTAAGAACCATACAAAATGTTAACAGATTTGTTTAAAATGAAGATAGCTGTTAGTGGGAATGAGCATGTGAATGTGTACTTTAAGCATACTCTAATGTAATTAACCCTTGAATGTTTGAAGGGCAAATAGGCCTTTCAAAACCAAATTAATTAGTGGCTGTTAACTTGTGTTTGGAATAGAAGCTGTAGATATCTCTATACAATTTGGTATTTCTGGCCACCTGAGATTTTGAAAGATTACAACTTTGATTAAGGATCCAATCACCTTGGAGCTGCACAATCTTTTTTAAGTTTTAGTGCAATGCTAGGGAATCTTTACCGGTCAAAAGTGGGATCAGAAACATTTTGCTACGGGTGGTGGTTACTGGTACCCCTTAAAATGATTTTAATACCCCCTAATTTTTTTAATTTTTTATTTTTTTTTATTTTTTTATTTTGTTTTTGTTATAAAACTGTGAAACGAAAATTACGGAATAAAAAATATAAAGTTTAACATGTCAAAAACAATAAACAGTCAAAAAATACGGAAAAGAAACTGATAAAAAAACTGTGTTGTACTGTATCTGGGGGACAAAAGAAAGATATTCCAAGTAATTTTCTATACATTTTATCCCCAAAGGGGTATTTATAACATAACCCTTTGCAATTGTAATGATTTTGATACTAGTGCATATACGCATCTTTTTCATTAGTTTTTTTTCGTTAATAACTAGTAATCTTTTCGTTATAAATTTAAGAAGAGTTATTTTGGATACCATACTTTTTCTTGGATATGAGGGGACTTATCTCCACCATCCATCTCATTTCAATATAATGGATGAGATTAAATATATTTTATTTTTTTATCTATTTTTTATAATTTAAATATCTTTTAAACCGTTAAGTGTTAAACGAATATAATTATACTATCGCGACGAGCGTTTAATTATCTTTCTACCAATATGCACTATGATATACTTTCGAAGAAATAATTTTTTCCGTTTTTTTTCTTCTTGTTAAAATTTACGTGAAATATCATATATGATAATATTGTTTTATCATATATGATAACAGTGTTAATCATATATGATATTAGTTTCTATTATATATGATAAGTTATATCATATATGATACTCGTGTTACATCATATATGATATTAGTATCATATATGATAATTTTTGAAAACGTGAAAAAAGTGGAAAAAAAATTGTCGAAAGTATATCATATAGCATATCTATTAAAAGATAATTAAATGCTCTTCGTAACGGTATGTTTTTTTCGCATAACGATTAAAGGTTTAAGAGATATTAATGTTTGAAAAAAGATTGTGAAAATATATTTTGTGTTTAATCTTATCCATTGTATTAGAATAGATATGAAAGGTGGAGATTAGTCCCTTAATATCCAAATAAAATTTAATATCCAAATGAACTTAAATGTTTAAAATTGTATTCCACGTTACCACTTTTTATGGTTCTAAATAGTCCGTTAATACTCACTTTAAAGCGCGCTAAAACTTGAGGCACAACCTTTACGTTATGCAATTAGTTAACGCACGTTACGACACGAAGTGCGGTAATTCTTTGAATTCAACTTCAAAATAATTATTATTACATGTAAGTAGAGTTTTCTAATTTTAATTACTATGTAGAACACATATTGTGAATTAAATATAAATATAATATTGAAATATAATAAAACACATAAATATTTTTATATATTATGCCGCCACAAGCCACGCTTTAAAAACGCTAAAGCTTGGTTTTAGCCGCTGAAGCGTGTAGCTTGGACATGCCGTTATGCTACGCCTCACGCTATTTATAACCATGTTATTTATAGACGTCCCAAATTAGTTGTCCACTTATAAAAATAGATAAGGAATATAAATTGAGTTTGTCATATCACCCACATTTGAAGATTTGATTACAAATAATAAAGAAGTTGTAAAATAATTAGTTTAAGTTAAATTGTTATTGTGTAAAAAGTAAGAGATAGAAAACTAAATAAATTTTTTTTATTAGATTACGTGTTTTTTATCGATAGACAATAATTATAAGACGGATAAAGTACATTACTACTAGCTCGCTAATGTATGATATCATCTTAAAACTCGCTAAGTATGATATCATCTTAAAACATGAACTCGTAGGTGTTGGTCCAACTCACTGGCTAAAAGTTTTTGAAAAAATTTCACGTTTGGTCCCTATCGTTTACACCAAACATCAAGTTTGGTCCCTATCTCAAACTAAGTCCACCGATAGTCCCTATCGTTTACATTTTGGATCAAAATTCGTCCCTATCTTAGATGGGTGTTAGTTTTGTCTGTTAACTTTTGAGATTAGAAGGGTATTTCGGTTATTTTATTTATTGACTTCATATCTCTCTCTTATCTATGTCTCTCTCAGACAAACATATCTCAGTCTCTCTCTCACATGTTAAAATCATTACCCTCATCCTAATAAAAAACCACACTAAATCCATCCTCAAAAAAAACCCACGTGGTTTTCTTCATTCACTAACCAACTGATTTTTTAATTAGTTCCAGCACCCCTTTTTTAATCAATACATAAATCTCGTCTATTTTGTTTAACAAACATGTGTGTATACCAGACTTATGTTTCAAGATTTTCATCCTTAACTTTCTTTTTATCTCTTGCTTCAAACATGTGTGTATGCTAGACTTATGTTTCAAGATCTTGAACTTCAGTTTACCACAGCAAACGGGTCCCACTAGATCTCGCTATGGACTCATGTCAGCTTGAACTCCACATTACTACTATTGACACCCAAACTTTGGTTTTCAGATTTGTTATGTATCCTTTTGTGAGAACCCAACGCTTGAGCAGACCCAAATTTCTTATAGCAGATCGCGCAAACATGAACCTTGTATCTCCTTTTCGGCTCAAGTAAAATCTCCGAATCAGTCCCATCTCTGTCCACAAAATCTTGATCACATGACCTTGGTATCTTAGTCGAATTATACTTCACCATAGCTGACCCAACCCGATTCGTTTTCAGTTGACCTGACCCGTATCCAACAGTCAAATGTTCAGACTCATTTACAAAGCTACTGTAGCCCATTGACTCATCAACTGAAACCTCAAACTAGTACCAAGATTATCATGCTTAGGAGACTTGTACCTTGTGCATGATCTCTTTTTTCTTAGGAAATTTTCTACTACACCATCAACATCAACATTACCATCAAAAGCATCAAACACCTGAGATCTTTTAGCAGAATGCCATCTCATGTGACCATACAAAGCTTTCAATGAAACAAAACCTCTACCATATTTTCCGCAAATAGTATCCTTATCTGATTCTTTTCTTGGATGACTTCTTTTGTGATTACCAAGTGCTTTTGATGAACTGAACTCTTCACCACAAAGAAACGAATCTACCTATTGTCACTCGAATTTACTTCTTGTGAGGTTTTAGATCTGTGTGTATGATTATCTTCGGTGGTTTCTTTTTTTTTTGTTGAATCTTGATATTTGATGATGATTCTTCGTGGGATCTGGGTGTCGGGAAAAGCTGATTGATTTGTGATTTGGTTGTGACATGATGATGTTAAAGATGATGATAGATGTGATGTGATTTGTTTTTAGATTTCGATGATGATTTTTGAGGTTATAGATCTTGATTTTGGATCCGGTTATTGAGATGATGATTTTGGTTGGATGTGAGTGACCGTGAAGCACGCGGTGGGGTTTAGGATTTGTTTATTATCCATTTGTGTCGGTGGTGGTGGGGATAAGAAAAGTGGATGACACGTGGGTGTTGCTGAGAAGAGATAGAGAATAAAAAGAGGTGGGTGGACACATAAATACATGGAAAACAAGGAAAGGACCATAATACCCCTCCACTTATACCACTTAACGAGCAAAACTAACTCCCATCTAAGATAGGGACCATTTTTGATCCAAAGTGTAAACGATAGGGACGATCTGTGGACTTAGTTTGAGATAGGGACCATACTTGATGTTTGGTGTAAACGATAGGGACCAAACATGAAATTTTTTCAAAGTTTTTTATTAAGATTTGAACACACAGATATATTGAGTGTGACAAATAGTCTCGGATGAAATAGTATATGGAGTCATATTCAGACTTTTTCAGAAACCAAAAAAATCACCACTAACTGAAAGGGTATTAAGCAAGTGAAGTACATAACCAAAAGAAGATATAGGATGTCACAAACTCTCCACCGATCTCCTCTACATCAAAGAACTCAGAACCTTGAGACTTTGGGTGTGGTGGAGAAGGATTTTTCTTATTTTCGTCTCGCCAGCTGTCACATGAGCTCGTTACATTCACCGTAAACTACCTTTTTACTTACGGTATGATTCATTTCTACACTTTCACCCACCAATACACTTTTATTATATTATCAAATTATTCAAATAAACTCATAAAATAATAATCATAACACTCAACATAACAAAAAAACATACGAAACATAAAAATATGTTACGCAAAAAATAAAGACCACACCAAATGTCTATCTTTAATATACAAAATTACAAATTAAAGTTAACATTTACAACTAAAAGAAACTTTAAGGATCTAAAATGTATTTTTTTAAAAAATAAATAAACAAAACAATCGACACATATCCTATCTTTCCCGTTCTTTTTCTTCATTTTTTCATATCTCTGACTTTTGCAAAACAAAAGGAAAAGAGAGAAAGCTATTTTAAATAAGGAGAAGATATAAAAGATTTGAATTTTGTCACTTGTGACTCGGTTTATTGGCGAAAATAGAGCGGCGAAGGGAACCGGTGTGGTGACGGGTATTTGGCGAAAAATAACGAATGCCACATGCGAATGGCGAAGTGTGGCTATCCACCACACAATTTGTTCTTATAGTAAATAAAAGTTGGGAAAGAAATAATGAACCAAACAATTACATTGTATTGACTTGATAATGATTAAAGAGTTTACAAAAGAAATTATAGAAACATAGAAAATATAATATCTAAATGAACCGAAACTAAACTAATATAATATGTGCCTAGCATAACATATTGTTAATTCTAACATCCGCTTCAATTTGGGGAATAGATATTGATCATCCTCGGCTTGTTACAAATATAAAACCTAAAAAATATTAAAAAAAGTCATACTCAAATTAATAATGCAAATCTTTTACAAACGCAAAGATAAACGATATTGCTTGGGATCTTCAAAACAAAATGCAAAGCAACCTGAAGAAAGTAAGGTTCATAAAATCTTACTCTGGATTTAGTCAATAATATACAAAGAAACCATTAGGTATCAACTAATCAAAATTCAAAGCAGGTTGGACATAAATATTCGAGTCTCAGCTAGCCACAATATAAAAAAATGAAGCAACCAACCGCTCTCGACTCCCTAAAACTCAATCCATGTCCAACAATTCGTAAGAACATAACCAAAATAAATTGGTATCACCAAGGACAAAACTCAAAATTCACATTAACGACAAAACTAAATTTTAAACATAAAACTTAACCAAAAAAACGATTTCACCGAATCGAAAACTAAATCATTAATGTTTAAAATCCTGGATATATAATCCGAAATCAGAAGTAAACAAAAAAAAGCTAGATCTTATAACCAATAATCAGGATCCTCATAAGTCATAACTAATTAACATAATCAGATGAAATTCAGAATTAACATCCAATATCGTCCTTCAAATCAGAAGCAAAACCAAAGAAACACAACTAAATTGAAACAAAAACACTTGTCAAATCTAACAAGATCTTACCGGGGTTCTTGTCAGAATCATAACAAAAATGTGATCTAGAAAATATCTCTTGGATGTGAACTTGGAATATCTCCAGCTAAAACTAGTGGATCTAAACTTACTAGGTAATGTTTCTCACAACTAATTACAAAATCCTAATTGTAATAAAACAAGAAAAATATAAAGCCTGATTGGAAGAAAATCCTCTCAGATACCATGTAAACAGAGTTGGCGAGAGCGAGTAATGAACCAAACGATTGCATTATATTGACTTGATAATGATAAAAGAGTTTACAAGAGAACTTATAGAAACCATAGAGCACCTAATACATAAAGGGGCCTAAACTAAACCAATTT
This sequence comes from Glebionis coronaria, assembly GCA_025667525.1. Classification (NCBI taxonomy): domain Eukaryota; kingdom Viridiplantae; phylum Streptophyta; class Magnoliopsida; order Asterales; family Asteraceae; genus Glebionis; species Glebionis coronaria. The sequence continues at coordinate 288,122,277 of CM046880.1, read as the reverse complement.
AATGTCGTCCTAATAAAACATACTATTAATTCTAACATTTATGAAAAATCTAAAGGTGTCTAGAGTGTTCTTAGGAAGATAAGCAGAAAAATCATTTACCAAGAAAGTAAAATAAAATTATAAGAGTATTAAATGCAATAAAGAACATCCGTCAACATTGTTTCTTATAGTATTAAATGCAATAAAGTAAGAGTGTAATTTGTTTTTGATGTTCGCCAAGTCATTATTAACCATGTGTAAACACCATTATAAAAGAATGTCTCAAATGAGTAATTAATAATCTATATCTCTTGCAATTAAAGTGAAAACATTTAAGAGCATTTACTCCTCCGTAAAATTAAGTTCTTCGTTATTCAGTTTGTATAATTCTTACTTTTAACTTTGATTAATGAATAAGTTAGTGAGGAAGTCATTAAACAAAATGATTGTTACTCTACAAACAATCTTATTAAACTTTTCCGTTTATTTAAAATTTAAAATGTTAAAAAATTACTTGTTTTAAAAAACGCTCCTTTCCCAGGATCTGGAGGTTTAGTGACACGGAATAATGACATAGAAAACCCTTACAACCCAATCGATATAAATATCCCATCGGCCTTCTCCTTTTTTTCCTTGATGTGATCTAAATCGTTGTGAGTTTTATAGGATTAGGGCGATGGTTTATAGTATTTTCAAGGTTTTCTTTTTCGTTTTTGTTAATGATGTTCACGGTGTTTTAATGCTATCGTCGTTCATTGTTATTACCATTGTCTAATCTATTGCTTAACGTAGTATAATCCTTAGGAGCCGTTTGGTTTATTGCTCGGAATCACAATGGATATGGGTTTGATTAGTGGGTGGTATTTAAAAGGGTATTACATTTTGGTATCAAATTAAACAATAATCTTTGGTTAAATCATAATGCATAAAAATATTTAATATGCCCCTGTTATATTTTCATTCTTCAAAACTTTGCCAAATAAATCACGTCATCTTTTTAAAATTATATAACAACAAATTTTGTTTCTAATTTTGGTTATCACGGGAAGGGTGAACATGTAAAACCCGCTTAAAATACCTTAGATCATTAAATGCATGAAAATGCGGTCAAATTAAAACTTTACGATTAATTAATATATGACACGTGTCAAGAACATTTAATAAACTTATTACGTATATTAATTAACTACTACAAGTACTAGGTATATTAATAGTACTATTAATACACGATAATTATTTACATATAACACCTATAAACGTGACAAGAAATAAAACATGAGATTATAACTCGAACCTACACGATAATTAACTAAAGCACGACAATTGAAAAGTATAAAAAAGACCTTGTATAGCCGGCCTAATAAAAATAACAAGGAAGATGGGCTAAGCCCGGCCCATGAACATTTTTAAGGTGACCAAAATATCTCCAGGGAAATCCATTTTTCCACTTTTCATAAAAAAATAACAAAACCCTAATCCCCTTGCACCCCTTGGCCACCGGCTTCCATCCAGAAAAAGGGAAGAACAAAAGTGTTTGATCATTGATTTAATTCGGGTTGTGTTCGCGGTTCCTATCCCTAGTTAAACACGCAATTGGTAATTATTTAATCCCTAATCTTTTAATTTTCTTTTCCTTGTTCATGAATCATAAGAATTAACAAGGTGGGTCGACCCGCGCTTCGCTGCGGGGTGACCATTTTTGGTTTCGTGTGTCATGTGGTAAGTTAGCATTTTATGTTAAACATTATTGATTTACAGAAACATTTGTAGCTGGTATTTCAATGTTATACAATCCCTAGCGTATGCAGTATATATATTCTGAAGATGACAATGTTTTCTTAAATATTTTCCTTTATATGTAATCATAAAAGATCAAAAGATAAGGAGTATATACCTAATTATGAATCTATTTGAAGGCAATTGCATCAGACATATCGACTATTCTAGCATGTTAAAGCTTTAATTACAAATTCATAGATTGAAAAATTCATATAAAAAGTTAAAGCAAAACTGAACCCCAATCCTCACTACTCAAATGATAGTTTTGTCACAAAACTCTTGGTCTAGTCTGAGCATTAAATCTTTCAAATACACTATTCTATGGCATGCGTCTGCTTCAGCGTGCTCAACAATGGCTTTCTTCTCAACACGAAATGCAAAAAAAATGGATAAAAGGAGAAAACCAACCTAATTTATTTCACCATATCTGAAAATGCAAAAATTGTAAGAGCAAGGGTATGGTATACACCCACTGAAAAGCAACAGCTGTGTTGTTAAACTATATTTAGCTGAACGTTTAAAAATTCACACATTTGACATGTTAGAAATAAAACATAACCTGCATCGACCCATTATTAAGTAAATGGGTCAAACTACCCACCTCTACAAAAGAACATACTTACCTCCATACCGGTTCCAGGACTGGTCTTGCGGGTTGATGATGCATAATCCAACACTACTGTTTAAACTTCATACCCAACGACACCTAAGCATACATTGCTTTATTATATTTGGCTAAGTGTATAATAAACTCAGCAAGATTACCTGTAGCGAAAATAGTCCCCTCAGAATTTTATTCATTCCATCTCCTTAGCTTTTTGCCGAATAGGGATACGCCTCGCATAGCGTGTGATTCCCGCCTTTCCAATCAATACACCAACCTGCACAAAACATCAACCCATTTAAATCAACTAAAATTTGAAAAGTCTAATTTGAATGGTGGATGTAGATGGATGAAAAAGAAGCCAACTAATATGTCAATCTATTTTCAAAAACACATAAACCTATGAAATTCTTACGGTGCAATAAAAAGTAACGTTATATTGTTCTACGATTAGCAATACCAATGTGATACTCAAGATCTAGCATTTTAAACAATGTGTCTCATTATGAACATACTTATCAAGTTAGTGATTTCAAGATTGACGCCTAGTATAGAATTTAAATATGCTTCATTATCAACAAACTTAGCATAAATTATAAGCAAAACCCATATACCTATAAGGCTTGGGTCTACAAATATGGAAGGAAAACCAAACACCATTCTTCATTGCAACTGTAACCTGCGTAAAGTAACCAAGATAGACGTAGTCTTGCCTATAATGGTATACTCTTGAATATGTTTAAAGTTTAAGGGGGCGGCTTATTTGAAATTGGCCTTATGTTTCATAAGCCCACTTTTTGAGACTTGCTTTCAAACTTGTATGATTATATAAGTTTATTCCAACATACTCATCGTAATCATTGGACTTATTAGTGGCCTTTGCTACTTCATACAAATTAGTGCACATAAAAATATAAAGCACTAAACTATATCAAACCTTGTAATAGTGTATGATAGGATCCTAGTCTTTTGATTTCGTTTATGCCTATGACTCTTCCCAAAAAGGATGATACGAAATGGTGGCAGCAACATCATTTTCTGCACATTAAAAAAAACAAAATTTAAGCATAGGTATCTAGGAACCCAAATTTAAAACGGATTGAGTAGTTCAAGAAAATTAAACACATTCATCAAACACATGGTAGGCACTAATCGAAATACACTTTCGACATAATCAAGAACAACCCCACTTCCTAATCTGGTGATAACATTTGTTTTGAAATTATCGATTTCTCTTTAGAAGACATAAATAAATTACAAAACCATATTACAATTAACGCGCGAACATTTTCCATATTTGAGCTTATGAAATTCAGGTTATTGGCTTAAGCGGATAAGCTACAAACAAACACCGACGACATTTATTCCACAATATTACTAACTGTAAAACCAACCGATAGCTTGAGACCACATACCTTCTAAGGTCGGCGAAGACCTCTATTGATACGAAACTGACATCCTCTGGTATCAACGATCAGTGAAAAATTGTTGCCAATCCAATTAACCCTTAAAACCATCAAAAGAAGACAAAATAAAAATAAAAATTAGCACATCAATTCACCTAATTAGCATAAACACAAAACCCTAACCTTAATCAAAAGAATTGATAAATACTATATGAAAACATAAAAAAAACGAATATAGAAGAAAAAAATCAAACTTGATGGTGTTTAGAGAGAGATTGAAGACGACGGTGTTGTGTGTGCGTTTTTGTGTAGCTTCAACAATAACCTGGGTCAAGTTATAAGGATTGAAAATGGGGCGGTGGATCTGTGTTTTTTCCAGATCTATTTGGAAATACTAATAAGAATATTTTGTTTGTTTTTTAACCACACACGTACTACGTAAAGGACACGTGCCAAAAAAAATTTCCCGCCATAACCCCAAAAAGGTAATAAAAAAATCCTATAAACTTCCTAAAACAATTATAAGTAGTAATTATTGGAACATGTTAATTAAGAGGTTATAAACTTGGAATCGGGATTTAAGTTTGGTTTTGGGTTGTGTGTCACGCGAACAGAGAGCTCTATGGCTCACGGTGTGTTTAATCCCAACCACTCACACCTTTATAAGGGTCGGTGGTGGTTTTCCTTTGGCAGTCGCAACCCCCAAACACCCCAACAGGGGTGGTTTGGTTAAAACAGTGGGAACCGAGAGCTTATATGCTCTCGGCGGGAAGCATGTACGCAGCAGGGGGCTCAGTTTGGTTGTTTTCCAGATTAGCGACGGAATCAGCGACAGAAATTCTGTCGCAGATTTCCAGAGGCAGATTCGCAACAGCACAGTGACAGAAAATTATGTCGCTAATAAGGCTGTGGTGATGTTTGGTGGTTAGTTTAAATTGTTTAAGTGCGACCGAGACATGGGTGTCTTGGTAGGCTCGGGTTAAGGGCTCGGTACACAAGGACTATTTTGGCTTAACCATTTTATTAGTTTATTTAATTTAATTACATGTCATATTAATTAAATAAGCTATGATTTAGGATAAAATTTATTTAAATAAAAAAATCATGATATATTATATGTCCATTTTATTTAACTTAACTTTAGGATACAATAATTATTAATATAATTATTCATGTACATGTAATTAATTAAAAAAACTTTGCTTAATTAATTTGTATCATTTTAAGGTAAAGATTATCTATTATGTAATATTATTAATTAATAAATACTTATGATATCATGTAATATTATTATTAATTAATAATTATAAGTTAAGACTAAGTATTTAATCATTATTAAACTTTACTATATCATTAAACATGACATATAATATGCTTATTAAAACTATGGTTTATATCATTTTAGTTATTTAATAAGCTTATTATTAATTATGGAAATATATTAAATATGGTAACATGCTATTTATGGTAACATGCTATTTATGGAAACATACTAAATATAGAAACTTTCTATTTTGGAAACTTTCTATTTTTAGAAACTTACTATTTAAGGAAACTTGCTATTTTTGTAAAGTTACTATATATGGAAACCTGCTATTTTTGGAAAGTTACTATATATAGAAACCTGCTATTTTTAGAAAGTTACTCATTATGTTATAACCAGTACTATATCACATGAAACATGAAATACACTAATCTAAAACACATGAAACATTAAGAATCACATGATAAAACAAGTAAGTATAATAATTAATGAACACGCCAAGTAAACTAATAATCAGTAAATATATGTTAAACAGACAACTTATTCATGTCCTTTTTATTATGTAGCTATCGTGAAGTCGGAGTGATCTTCCGCATTCGTTTTCGTCTTCATTTACTCGATATAAGGTACGGATATTATGTCCTTCAGTAAGGACACTTTCTTCCTATATGAGGATTCCCGTTTGCAGCCATCTGTTTTCTCCAGTAGTTTACGTGTCTTAAACACAAACAATAATTATATGATTAATATTTTAGAATGCCTGAGCTATATACATGCATGTTAGTTCCACCTAGTTATGGAGGTACCATAACCATAACACTAGAGGCACCGATGTTATGACTCTTCCACGGTGAGAGTGACTGCTCGCAACATCCCTTTCTGTTAGTTGGACCATTTTATTATTATCATGTGGGGTGAATGGGTGCATCCTAGGACAAGTTTAGCAAGATTACATGGTAACTGCGGTGTGTGCCTTGCATCCGTTACAGGAGCTGATCCCTCCAACCTAGACTATAATAATTAGAGGCAACCCCTCTAATTGCATGATAAGGTCACCCCTCTAAGTATTCATGCACGCTTATACATCATGACCTATATAAGCTCCGGGCATATTTAAAATACAGTTTATCAGTATAAAATAAAAATAAGTCTTTTCAGAAATATAAACCAGTTTATAAACATACATCAGGTTTTCCTAGGACTTACATTATTCTGCTACACTATCATTTCATACTTTCATTTCATTCTTTACTTATGTTTATGTTTCATTGTCATTATATCCGTTCACTGAGCGTATTGCCCAGCCGTATATTTTTCCTTTCTATGACCCAAACGGTAGGTACCCGAGGACAGCCTAGAGCATTTGGATGACGTGCATACGATGGAAGTTGCCTTAATATTCATCTCCTTTTGCCTCATATACTTATTCTTACTTGGACACTTGTTTTGTCCTTCCTATTTCATTTACTTTATTTATGCTTTGGGCTTATGTTTTGGGAACCGATGTTTGATTCTGGTTTTCCCCTTTATAGTCATTTATGTTTTATAACATTACCTTGCATGTACAACCCGTATTTGAAAATTTAGAATATTAAATATGTAGTTTTATTTATTAAAAACTATTCATATAGTTATTCAAAAAATATTTATTAATGTCATAAAATAATATTCATGAATATTTATTCAGAAAATAAATATAATACATTTCAGAGTTGAAAGAAAGATTAAATCACGTACACAAACGTCTAATATTAAAGCACGAAACGAAGCAAAATCAAAATATATTAGATATGCATGTGTTGGGCCGGTTAAAAAAAGGGAGAAAAGAAGGTTCAATAGGCTTAGGCCCAGTTTTGTTTTTAGAAAAAAAGATGAAAGAAAGAATGGGTTGCGGCCCATTTGTTTGTGTAGCCAGATGATAGGTGTGAAAACACCCATCCTTTTACCACTTATTTCTTACTAAAACAAGACCAAAACGCGTGTTTAATATCATTTGTTTGGAATTATGCGTGGTTTTTGTGTTTGATGTGTTTTCAGTGTCAACCGGATGAACATTGAAGAAAACATGGGATTGCACTTGTTTATTCGAAGAAAAAGACTCAAGACGAAGTCTATTGTCCAAGAGATGCAAAAGATTTGAAGTCAATGGGCCTATTTGAAGATTTATCGAAGAAAAGGACCAAAGACGGAAGATTTACATATGTCGAAGAAACTCAAGTCTATTAAACGAAGAAATTAAAAGACGAGTTGAATTTAATCGTCGACAAATCCCGAATCAGAATAAAAAACGTCAACTTTTCTGAAAAGACGAGAAGACAAGAAGAAAGAGAGAAAGCCCACTCACCAACCAACCACTTAACCTATTTAAGGGAATCACCCTCATAATTTTTGGCATCTAGTTTTTCTTTTAGTTACACTCTTCCTAGTTCGTAGGAAACCATCTCCCTTAAGAAGTGGTTTTTCATCTTCTTTGATTTGTTCTTTAATCTTGTAAGTTTGATCCTTTCCTTTTGTTTACTGAATCTTGATTATCAATATAAGTTTTCCTTTAAACTTTTCATTCCTCTTGTTCATCATCTTCTTTTATTCAAAGTATTTAAGTTCTTATTTAGTTAGTTTGATCTTCAAAAGTTGTTGATTTTGTGTTTTTATGATTGGGATTTGATCCTTATAGTTAATAGATGATTTGTGGTTAATTTGGTTAAAACGTTTTTTGTTTATTTGGATCGATTGGGTAAAAAGTCGCGTCCCCTGTTTTTCTACTGTTTCTGTTCTTCATCCCAGCATCATTCCGAATAGTCTCATTGTTTCTCCTCTTATTCGGAATATTGGTATATTCTGGATAGGCTTGTTACCTTGTTCCTTTACGCGGAATATTTATTATTCCGCATAGCACTAGTATTCCGCATGACTTGATTTTTCCGCATAGAATAAGTTATTCCGAGTAACCATCGTATTCCGCATAGCCTCCTTTTCCGATTAGTACTTTTATTCCGCATGGTCTCTTTATTCAGAATAGTCTTACAATCCGCATGGTCAATATATTCCACATAGGCTTTGATATTCCGAGTAAAGTCATTTATTCCGCATGGTGTTAACATTCCGGATAGAACCCATTAATCCGAGTAGCCGACATTCCGAATAGCAGCTTTTATTCCGCATAGGTCATTTATTCCGTGTAGAAATTTTATTCCGAGTAGAAGGTTTATTCCGGATCATCATTTATTCCGCATAGAGCAAGTTTTCAGTAAGGACATTTTTCTGTTTAATCATTTTATTTAAAGTCAAGTTTAATTTCATTCACTGCTTTTGGTTTAAATCTTTATTTACTTGATTTATTTACCTTTTTAATAGAATAGAAAACCAAAACCCCTTTTTGTCACCAAGAACAATCATTCCACTTTGAGCTGTGATCAATTCGAGGAGATTCCGAGAAACGAACTTTCAACGAGTAAAATCGCTTGTATCAAATGGCGCCGCTGCCGGCTCTTCTCGTTAAGATCAACAGTTTTTTGTGAGAACTTGGATTTTGGGATCCGTTCCACGTGAACGTTACTTTTTCATAAAAACTTTCAAAAACACAAAAAAAATATATATAAAATTTTCAAAAATCCTAAAAATTAAAAAAAACCATAAAAACCAAAAATAGTTTTGCTTTGTTTTTGCCTTGTTAGTTCTTTTGTAGGTGCATGCGTACACGATCCACGTCTTATCAAGAGCCCGAGCCTCTCGAAGACTTAGACATGGCCGGTGTACAAAACAACAACAATAACCCACCTCAAAACAATAACAATAACAATCCACCTTTCAACAACAATAATAACAACAATAACAACAATGAGCCTCTACCGGATAATCGCCCGATGATTGAACTGCTGCAAGCCCATGTAGATGGCAACACTGATCCAATTGTTATACCCGCGATTGCAGCCAACAATTTTGAGCTCAAATCCGGCTTTATCCAGATGGTCTCTGCTAAACTATTCTTGGGGCGTACCATTGATGACCCACATGACCACATCAAGAGATTCTTGCAACTCACTAATACGGTCAAATTCAATGGTGTTCCACAAGAGGTAATCCGGTTACAACTTTTTCCCTTTTCTTTAGAGGGACAAGCCCGACATTGGCGTGCTAAGGAACCGCCACAGAATATTCTTTCGTGGACGGATTTGGAGACCAAGTTTATCAATTATTTTTTCCCACCCTCTCGTACTACCGCTTTGCGGAATGAAATCATAAATTTTGAACAAAAGTACGATGAGTCTTTTAGTGAATCTTGGGATCGTTTCAAAGATCTTTTGAGAAAATTCCCACAACATGGTTTTACCAAAGTGCATCAAATCAATACTTTTTATAATGGTTTAAACATGAATGACCAAGATTCGCAAAACAGTGCCTCGGGGGGGTAATCTTTTGGCTAAAACTTCCAATACTGCTTGGGATATCAGTGAGAATAAGTCTCGTGTGCAAACCAAGAGTGTTCGGACCAATGTCGCTAGTGCTAGTACTAGTGACAGCGATAAGCGACTTGACAAAATCACTGCGCTTCTTGAATCGCTTGCTACCCAAACCGCCAGCAACACCAACAGCATCAACGCTAGAAACGCTAAAGACGCTCAAGTCAATGCTGTTAGCCAACCATGCGAGATATGCGGGGGTCCTCACTCTTACACCACTTGTACCGCCACCCAAGACTACCCTTCTGAAAATGTGAATGCAGCTTATGGCACCTATCCTCAACCCGCTTATCAAGCTCGTCCTCAAGGTGACCGTAACTTGCTTAGCTACCGCTCGAACAACTATCTCTCACCACCCGGTTTTCCTCCAAACAACCCAAACCAACAACAAACCCTCAATCGCCCTCCTCAACAACAACAACAACCTCGTACACCATACATACCACCTCACAAACAGCAACAACCACCTCAAAGAAACAACCAAGTTTACCAGCAACCTGCTTATCAACCACCCGCATACAATGCTCCTCCCAACCAACCCACCGCTTTACACCAAGAAGTGGAAACCTACATGAGGAATAACGATGTGATCGTAGGAAATCTTCAACGAGAAGTGCTCAACTTGAAAGCAGACCTGGTGAAACAAGGGAACGATCTGAGAGCTGATATGAGAAACACGTTGGATAGTCAAACGAATGACTTAAAGAACATGATGGCTAGTTTCTTCCAAGGTAATCAACCCTCTTCTTCGGGTACTCTTCCGAGTAACACCGTTGCGAATCCAAGAGGGGAGATGAAAGCAATCACCACTCGCAGTGGCAAAGGTACCAAGGAACCCGAGTTTCCTATACCTCCACCGGTGATTGTGACTAAGGAGAACGAGTCACCTGCTCCTATTCTTCAACCTTCTACTTCCCTAATTTCTCCACCTCTTACTCCTACCCCTCCTCCACCCAAGGATGTGAGTGATTCCATTCTCCCAAAGCCTTCCTCTTCTTCCAATATACCTTATCCATCTAGGTTGAGGAAAGAGAAGCTCAAAAGCAAGGACGATATTCAGGTTTCAAACATTCTTAAAATGTTTAAACAACTGAATTTCAATATCTCCTTCGCTGAGGCTCTCGCTCACATGCCTAAGTACGCAAAAATGTTTAAAGATCTTCTGAGTGACAAGGAAAAGCTTCTTGATATTGCCAACACCCAACTTAATGAGAATTGCTCTACAGTGCTCTTAAGGAAATTGCCAACCAAGCTTGGTGATCCGGGTCGTTTCTTAATCCCTTGCAACTTCCCAGGAGTAGAGAATTGCATGGCCCTAGCCGATCTAGGTGCCAGTATTAATCTAATGCCTCTAAGCGTTTGGAAGCAATTATCTCTCTCTGAGCTAGTCCCCACCAAAATGACTTTGGAATTAGCTAACCGTACGGTTGCTTATCTAGTGGGGATAGCCGAAGACGTCTTTGTAGGAGTCGACAAATTTCTCTTTTCCTTCCGATTTCGTCGTCGTCGACTACGAGATGGACCCTCGTGTTCCTTTGATCGTGGGTCGTCCATTCCTGAGGACCGGTTGCACTCTCATCGATGTTGAAGCCGGTGAGCTTATCATGAGAGTGGGTGACGATAAAATCGTCTTCAACATGGGAAAGTTGTCTAAACAACCTTATTCATACGAGAGTGTTAATTGTATTGACGTTCTGGATGAGGCTTGTGAAGAACACTTTAATGATGATTGTAAAAATATTCCTACCTCTCTTCCCAATGTTGAAACCGTTTCCTCTATTGATTCATCACTGTCTCTATTTGGAGAAAGTGATTTGTTTTGGAACGATCTTGAAGCCACAATGGGAGATGTGAACTTAGCTAATGATGATTCTCCCACCGATGGGGATGAATACATGTATTTCTTTGAAAACCTTCTCAACGAAGACAATCTTTCTCCACCATCTCCCACGGTTATTGCTATCGATACTCCGACTTTGAAAACGCCTCCCATCGAAAATCCTCCGGATTTAGAACTTAAGGAGTTGCCGCCCCATCTCGAGTACGTGTTCCTTGAAGAAGAGAAAAAGTCGCCCGTCATTATCGCGAAGGACTTGAAAGAAGAAGAGAAAACTCGTCTCATCGCCGTACTTAAAGATTATAAGAAGGCAATTGCTTGGAAAATTTCCGATATCCGCGGAATTGATCCAAACTTTTGTACTCACAAGATTCTCAGGGAAGATGACTTTAAATCCACAATCCAGAGCCAAAGAAGGGTTAATCCTCGCAGTCATGACGTCATCAAACAAGAGGTTATCAAACTTCTTGATGCCGGCTTGATTTACCCTATCTCGGATTCGCCGTGGGTAAGTCCCATCCATTGTGTGCCCAAGAAGGGCGGAATAACCGTTGTTACCAATGAACACAACGAGTTGATTTCCACTCGTCTCGTTACTGGGTGGAGAGTTTGTATTGATTATCGCAAGCTCAATGATGCCATGAGAAAAGATCACTTTCCTCTTCCTTTCATGGATCAAATGCTCGAACGTCTAGCTGGTAATGACTATTACTGCTTCTTAGACGGTTTCTCCGGGTATTTCAAATTCCCATCGATCCCAAGGACCAAGAAAAGACCACATTCACTTGTCCCTATGGAACATTTGCTTACAAACGCATGCCTTTTGGTTTATGCAATGCTCCTGGGACGTTCCAAAGGTGTATGATGGCTATATTCCATGACATGGTGGAAAACACTATGGAAGTATTCATGGATGATTTCTCGGTTTATGGCAATTCTTTCTCTGCGTGCCTTGCCAATTTAGAACGTATGCTTAAGCGGTGTGAAGACACTCGCCTTGTTCTTAATTGGGAAAAATGCCATTTCATGGTAAAAGAGGGCATCGTGCTAGGACACAAGATCTCCAAAGCCGGTCTTGAAGTAGACCGTGCTAAAGTCGATGTTATCGCTAAGTTGCCTCCACCTTCAACCGTGAAGGGTGTGAGAAGTTTTCTGGGTCATGCGGGCTTTTACCGTCGATTCATCAAAGATTTTTCTCAAATCGCTCGCCCGATGACCCACCTCTTAGAAAAAGATACTCCTTTTATCTTTTCCAAAGAGTGTATCGAAGCCTTCAACTCGCTTAAGGATAAGCTAACTAAGGCACCCGTCTTGGTTACCCCTAATTCGGAGCTGCCTTTCGAATTGATGTGCGATGCTAGCGACTTTGCTATTGGTGCGGTTTTGGGCCAAAGAGTGAATAAACACTTCCAACCAATCCACTATGCTAGCAAGACAATGACGGGGGCTCAATTGCATTACACGACAACCGAAAAAGAGCTTTTAGCTGTTGTCTATGCCTTTGAAAAGTTCCGCCCCTATCTTGTCCTTTCTACCACAATCGTTTACACCGATCATTCCACGCTGAAGTACTTGTTAACTAAGCAACATTCCAAACCAAGACTTCTTCGCTGGGTTTTGCTACTCCAAGAATTTAAAATCGAAATTCGTGATAAAAAAGGAGCTGAAAACTTGGCCGTGGATCATCTCAGTAGACTTGAGGATCCTTACCAAGGGGATCATCCGAACAAAGAAATCAATGATTCTTTTCCCCTGGAGACCTTAATGTCTATCAACTCGAATTCTGATGAAACCCCGTGGTTTGCGGACATTGCAAACTATTTAGCGGGTGGAATTCTCAAGGAAGGGTTAACATCCCAACAAAAGAAAAAGTTCTTCACCCACATTAAGACTTACTTTTGGGATGACCCGTATCTTTTCAAACAATGTGCTGATTTGATTATTCGCCGATGTGTTGATGGACCGGCAGCTTTAGAAATCCTTGACGCTTGCCACAAAGGACCCACCGGTGGTCACTTTGGTCCCAACTACACCGCCAAAAAAGTGTTTGACTCGGGATTTTATTGGCCGACCATATATCGTGACGCTCACAATATGGTTAAACGTTGTGATGCTTGCCAAAAACAAGGCAAGATCACACATAAAGATGAGATGCCTCAAAATTTCATACAAGAATGTGAAATCTTTGATGTTTGGGGTATCGACTTTATGGGGCCATTCCCTTCCTCTAAAGGAAACAAATACATCCTTGTAGCCGTTGACTACGTTTCAAAGTGGGTTGAAGCCAAAGCTTTACCTACTAATGACGCAAGGGTGGTTTGTAACTTTTTGAAATCTCTATTCGCTAGATTCGGTGTGCCTCGTGCCATTATTAGTGATCGCGGGAGTCATTTTTGCAATGACCAATTTGCTAGAGTCATGGCTAAGTACGGTGTAAATCATCGTCTTTCCACCGCCTACCACCCACAAACTAATGGCCAGGCTGAAATATCTAACCGAGGATTAAAGGGAATTCTCGAAAGAACCGTGGGAGAGCATCGTGCCTCATGGGCTGATAAACTTGATGATGCTTTGTGGGCTTTTCGTACTACATACAAGACTCCGATTGGTTGTACACCATATCGTCTCGTGTACGGAAAGGCTTGCCACCTCCCCATTGATTTGGAGCACAAGGCTTACTGGGCCTTGAAGTGGGCTAATTTTGATATCAACAAAGCCGGTGACCTACGCAAGATCCAACTCAATGAGCTGAATGAACTCCGGAATGAGGCTTATGAAAATTCTTTGATCTATATGGAAAAGACTAAGCTCATTCACGACTCCAAGATTAAAAACCGAGAGTTCCAAGTTGGAGAGAAAGTTTTACTCTTTAACTCTCGGTTGAAAATCTTTTCGGGCAAGCTGAAATCTCGTTGGTCCGGCCCATTCACCATTGCCCAATTTTTTCCATATGTTACTCTCGAGCTCGCTCAACCTAATGGACCTAATTTTAAGGTGAATGGCCAACGAGTAAAGTTGTACTTTGGTGAGGACATCTCTCAGGAGATGATTCCATCCCTCACCATATTTCCCATGAACTAATTTTGGGTCGAGTCAGGCTCGTGACTCGGTTATCAAAAACAAGCGCTCCTCGGGAGGCAACCCGATTATCTATCCCTTTTCCGTTTTAACCTCCTAAGTGTAGGGGGACCTATATAGGTGTTTGTCTTTGTGTGGTGATGTGATTACAGGGATGAATGCACTTTTGGAACCTTTGAAGGACCGTGCTCTCGTGTTATCCGAAATCCGGTTCAATCTCTCAACTTTCGTGATTCAATTTTCTTCATACTCACATTTGAAATTGATCACTTTAGTCGTCTCTTCCTTAACTTGAGTTAACCAACGTGCACAATGTCATAAGTGTAGGGGCGATTTTTCCCACATGCTTAAACATTGAGGACAATGTTTATCTTAAGTGTAGGGGGGACTTCTATCGAAGTTTTAAGTGGACTTTTCCATGAAAATGCCTTCATTTAACCAGAAAATCATCTTTTTCAACATTTTTCAAATTTTTTATTAACTTTGGCCATTTAGTCATAATTTTTAAAATTTTTATCGTTGCTTTCATATGTATATATTCCGCAATAAAGTCAAAAATATTAATAAAATGGTGTAGCTAGTTTAGAAGTCTTTGACATATTAGGCCTGTTGCGATTATTTTGACTCAACCCGAATAGACTTATCCAAGTTTATTCTAGCTAGTATCCTTAACCATATAGACCTTAATTGGTTTATTAGGCTAAGCATCCACGAGTCTCATTACTTGAGATTTTAAATTGTGGAGGACGAGAAATGATAGAGTCAATTATAAGTCGGTATTCTTGCACAAGCTCACTTGGTGTAATTATTTGCCTATTCTCCCATCACTTGCTAATAATTTATCTGCAATAAGTAAGGTCGTACGATTTGAAAAGTTACTTAGCTTCTAGCCCAAGATCATTTAAAAGTTGCTCGGTAATGATGAGAGTTCATAGCCAAGGCATAACTTATGAAGCGTGGCGCGAAGATTGGCGAGTCCGAAAAGGCCCTAACAAGGCATGAGGATTAAATCTTATTGCTAAAGATCCAAGGTGATGTGAAAAGCATTATTCCCAAAGTCAATATGAAGGATCAAGACTCACGACGAAAAGCAATCAACTCCCATAAAGATGATGGAGAAGTGTAAAACCCGTATTTAAATCGAAAATATAAATACGCGGGTTATTTATTTAGACCATTACGTAGAAATTTATAAACGCAAGAAAATATTACAAGTAATATTTTACTACAAGAATTATTATTACTAGTTTTAAAAAAAAATAAAAAATATATATATATGTATATTATAATAATAGGGGCCGGTTTGTAACAAAAATAAAAGAGAGGGAGTTTTGGGCTTAGCCCATTTGAGGTATACAAAACACACGGCATTCCTTTTCTTTCTCCCATTCCATACGAAAAAAAAAAAAAAAAACATAGATTAGGGTTTCGGGTGTGTTGGCCGCCGGGAAGAGAGAAAAAAAAAAAAAAAAAGAAAGAAGGCTGCGGGTTCATCAATAAATCACAAGGTAAATCCTATTTCCTCATGCGGGTTGTTCTTTTTGCCCAGCCTCAAAGAAAGGGGTGGTGTTTTGGTTTTACAGCCGCAGCCAAAAAGAGAACCCGAGACTTAGAAGTCTCGGGGGTGTTTGTTTTCCCACAGCCGAAAGAAAAAAAAAAAGAAAGGGGGTCGGGTTTTGGGTTACCTCACGAAAACCGAGACTCTATGTCTCGGTGAACCTCTCCCCTACCCAGCCGTGACCCATACAGGGGCGGCTTGGGTCAGTTTTACATAAGGGTGCGTTTGGGCTGCGTACAAAATCAATAAGGGTGCGTTTGGTTGTAAAATAGAACAAGCGGGGGGAACTGTTGATAAAACAGTGGGAACTAAGCACTTAAAACAGGGGGGAAAAAATAGACAGAAAAACAAGAAAGTTAATTAACTTTAGCGACAGTTTAGCGACAGATTGTTCTGTCGCAAAACTGTTAGGGTTTAGACAGTTTTAAATAAACAGCTTTAGCGACAGTTTTGGTGACACGAAATTCTGTCACTAATTGTTCGGACAGATTTGGTGTATATGTTTAATTGTTAGTCGGTAAGCTCGGGACGTTTTTATAAATGATAAAATAAACATTTTATGTTATACCTTTTTAATTTAAATTAA
The DNA here is from genome assembly GCA_025667525.1 of Glebionis coronaria. Taxonomy (NCBI): domain Eukaryota; kingdom Viridiplantae; phylum Streptophyta; class Magnoliopsida; order Asterales; family Asteraceae; genus Glebionis; species Glebionis coronaria. The sequence continues at coordinate 288,105,726 of CM046880.1, read as the reverse complement.
GTTGTTTTATAATTATTTAATATATATATATATTTTATGTCTATTAAATTAAATTATTTTCGTTAATATTTTAAAAGGGTATATTTTAGAAAAACGAATTAAACTATTTAAGAACTTTCTAAATTAAGGAACTTCTATTTTAGAGAGATACTTATTATAGAATTATTTACCGTTAGATAAACGTTGTACGTAGCTATTAGTATAACGTTCATACATTAAAATAAATTATTTTAATGGTCAGATTTAGCCGTAATCATACATATAGAATATCTGAATAAATAAATAAGAAACCAACAAGACCAGTAAAATTCGATAACGGATATCAGTTAACTTATTCGCGTCTTTTAATTATGTAGCACGCGTGAAGCCCGAGTAGTATTCGTTCAGTCTTCCATTCAGTCAGTTACTGGACTAAAGGTACGGATTTCCCGTCCTTTCAGTAAGGACTTCCTTCTATGCATGTTTAGGATTCCCCGTCTGCAGCCAAATGTTTTCCCCAGTATACGTTTAAGTTTGTCAGTAATCATATTAATAATAGAATAAATTGCCTGAGCATTATATACAAGCATGATTAGTATGTACTAGTTACGGAGGTACCGTAACCACGACACTAGAGGCACCGGTGTCGTGACTCACATGCAGGAGAGTGATATCCTGCATCGTCCCATTCAGCTCAGCTTGGCCATTTTATCAGTATTATTATTAGTGGGGCGTATGGATGCATCCTAGGCTATAGTTTACAGTTTAGCAGGTGAATGTGGTGTGTGCTCTACATCCTTCACATTGGAGCTGATCCCTCCACCCAGCACAGTTATTTAGAGGTCACCCCTCTATAGCATGACGAGGACACCCCTCCATGTATTCATGCAGCAGTTGATTTAATACATGACCTATATAAGCTCTTGGCAAATTAAAATACAGAAAATGCATGTTTTCAGAATTAATAAGTTATATTTCAGTTTTAGTATATATGAAAAGGTTTATCAAAGTTTTTGCAGAATTGTAGCTCATGTCATATCAGTTATAGTGTCATTGTAGTCTTCCATTCCATTTACTTTCAGTACATCTTATTCATGCTATATCCGTCCACTGAGCGTTATGCTCAGCCGTAGTTTCCTTTCATGTTTCCAAACGGCAGGTACACAGGGACGATCTTAGGACTGCTAAGAGAGTACGTGCATTGGATGGGAGCTATCCAGACTCCTTTATTTTATGCATACATTACATTACTTCTCTTTGGTTGTTGGACATTGTTTCGTCCTTTTTCTTTCAGTACTTAGTCTTTATACTTTGGAGCTTATGTTGGACTACCGATGTTTGATTCCGGTATTTTCCGTTTGGTCATTTAATGTTTAATACGTTGCCTTGCATGCTTTGATGACACGCCATAAGTACACGTGACGGTCCATTTTCCAAGTGGGGTGTTACAATTATGGTATCAGAGCGCAAGGTTCGACCTGTAGGCTCTAAAACTTGACCTGTGACTAGTGGGTAGTCACCAAGAAATTCTTGTATTTTGGCGTCGTTATCTTCCATGCTACTCATGAATTTTATCAGTCGGATTTTTTTTTAAAATTTTGATTAAGTAAACGGTTGGTACAGGACTGGCCATACTTAATCGCATGTGATTTTCAAGAATATTTCGTTTTGGTGAACTGACCATAGGCGTTCACCCTTGCCGCTTAAATTTTGTAAGGATGAACTGACCATAGGCGTCCATCCTTACTCATGTCAGATTTATGTTTCAGAAATTTTCATTTTGTGAACTGACCTTAGGCGTTCACTAGTATTCATGTCATGTTTTGTTAACTATACCTTCATGAATTACACTAAGCATACTCAGATTTATTACTTCAGGTTCTTACGTTTTGTCGATTTATCCTCTTTTATTTCAGATGCCACCCAGGCGCGACACCGAGAATGATCCTAACGCAGCTGCCATTGCTGCTGCTGTTCAGGCTGCTATACAGGCCATGTTACCCCAAATTCGTGATGAGATCCGAGCTGAGTATCAAAATGGGCCTCAGCAGAATAACAACCCTCCTGCTCCACCACCTACCACTTTACCCGCTTGGCTGGATCTGTTCAATAAACAGAAGCCCCGACTGTTTGAGCAGACTGTAGCTCCAACTGATGCAGAAGACTGGATCTACCATATAGAGAATTTTTTTGGAGCTATGGGTTGTGGTGATGTTTTCAAAGTTAGGCTTGCGGTTTACAAGCTGGAGGGTCCTGCTCTACATTGGTGGAGGTCTCAGAAACTGTCCAACGGGGGAGATGCTTGGGAGCTTGCATTGACCTGGGCACGTTTCAAGACGATGTTCTATGACCAGTTTTTCCCGCATGCGGAGCAAGCTAAGATGAAGAGGGACTTTCACGTTATTCGTCAGAATAATGGCGAGAACAGCATAGAGTTCATGCACCGATACCTCAGGATGGCTGGATTCTTGGGGGAGGCTGCGGGTACCGTAGAGGAGCAAGTGAAGCAATTTCGCTGGGCTCTTCACACCAGGACTACAGATAGATTGATGAGTGCCACATTCACTAATGTGTCACAAGTAGCTAATGCAGCTCGGGACATCGAGATGCTTTTTGAGAGGGACGAGCTCGAGAATTTAGAGCGCCCGGAGAAGAGGTACATCTCACCCAATCAGACTTAAACAATTTAGCCATTATTGCTTGGCAACTTATATGTTATTAAAATCTTGCAGACACAGAGGAGGAGACCGATCCCAATCGGCTACTCCACATCAGAACTACAGGAACCACGGTCAGTCATATGACCGTAATCGGTCAGATAGGAGGAACGGCGCTGATAATTACCGCGGCAGTTCCAACTCCTCTGGCAGCTACAGGTGAGCTTTTAAGCTCCAAGAATACTAAACTATCATGTAAAACAGATCTTAAATTTATTTGTAAATTCCAACAGAGATGCTGGACAGGGGCGTGACCAAAACAACAGGGGTCAACAGGTTGCCCGGCCGGCAAATTCTGGTAATTTTAAATTTCAGTCAAACAGCCTCATTTCAGTTTAAAATATCAGCATCATGACACGTGTTTGTCATCGTGAATCAGGTTCTCAGCAAACCAGGGCTGCTTCTGCCGTGTACACTTATCCCACTTGCGTCACATGTGGAAAGAAGCACCCGGGACTGTGCCGTCGTGGTATGAGTGGTTGCTTCCAGTGTGGCCAACCGGGCCATCTGAAGAGGGATTGCAAGAGCGGGAATACTGCTGGTACCTCAGGCCAGACTCCTCAGATGTTACCTCCGCCACCACCACTACCACCAACCACTGGTCGTGTCTACACTACTACCCGTGAACAAGCAAATAAGACCGCAGGTACCATTACTGGCATTTTGTTTATACACGGACAGTCTGCATGCGTGCTTTTCGATACAGGCGCCACGCACTCGGTTATATCTACTTCATATGCTGTTAGAATAAACATGACCCCTACGCCACTAGACAGTGCACTTAGTATATCTACCCCCATGCGAGACTCTGTACTCATTACCCAAGTATATAAGGATCTCCCTCTTGAGTTTGATGATAAAATCCGTCCAGTCAGTGCTCTTCCTTTGGATATGTGTGATTTTGATATTATTCTGGGTATGGATTGGTTATCGACTCATCATGCCACCATAGATTGCCATGCTCACCAGGTAATCTTTGGTGATGTCCAGACACCAGAGTATATTCACCGAGGCTTCCTACCAGGAAAACATGTCCAGATCATTTCAGCTTTACAGGCTCGTACCTTACTATGTCATGGTTGTGAGGGTTTCCTAGCTACAGTCCATGACACGACTTCTGAAACACCTTCGATTCATGATCAGCCAGTTGTGTCAGACTTTCCAGATGTTTTTCCAGAGGAACTTCCAGGTTTACCTCCCATGCGAGAGGTAGAATTTGGTATCGATCTCGTTCCAGGTGCAGAACCAGTATCTAAAGCTCCTTACCGTATGGCTCCTGTAGAGCTTAAGGAACTGAAGGATCAACTTCAGGAACTTCTCGAAAGGGGTTTCATCCGTCCAAGCGTGTCACCTTGGGGTGCTCCCGTTTTGTTTGTCAAGAAGAAGGATGGTAGTATGCGTTTGTGTATTGACTACCGTGAGTTGAATAAGCTCACTATTCGTAACCGTTATCCACTTCCTCGTATTGACGATTTATTCGATCAGCTTCAGGGTGCCAAGCACTTCTCAAAAATCGATCTACGGTCAGGTTACCATCAGTTGCGTGTAAAAGAGCAGGATATATCCAAAACTGCTTTTCGCACGAGGTACGGTCATTACGAGTTTGTTGTCATGCCATTCGGTCTCACGAATGCGCCCGCAGTATTTATGGACTTAATGAACAGAGTCTTCCACGAATTCTTAGACAAGTTCGTAATTGTGTTCATCGATGATATCCTCATTTTCTCCAAATCCAAAGAGGAACATGAGGACCACCTCCGTACGGTTTTGCAGATTCTAAGACAAGAAAAACTATACGCAAAATTTTCAAAGTGCGAGTTTTGGCTGAATACAGTGGCGTTTCTAGGACATATTGTTTCTGCAGAAGGAATAACTATGGATCCTGCAAAGGTGGAGGCTATCACCAAATGGCCAAGACCGACATCTGTCACAGAGATACGTAGTTTTCTTGGGTTGGCGGGTTATTACCGCAGGTTTGTGGAAAACTTCTCACGTTTGGCGTTACCATTGACCCAACTTATGCGAAAGGGTGAGAAGTTTATATGGACCGAGGAGAGAGAAAAGAGTTTTGAGGAACTCAAGCATCGATTGATCTCAGCACCGATACTTACTCTCCCATCCGGTACAGGTGGTTATCAGATATACAGCGACGCATCGGGAAAAGGCTTAGGCTGTGTTCTTATGCAGCATGGGAAAGTCATCGCTTATGCTTCGCGTCAACTAAAGCCGTATGAGAAAAATTATCCTACTCATGATCTAGAGCTCGCAGCAGTCGTCTTCGCCCTTAAAATCTGGAGGCATTATTTATACGGTGAGTCGTGTGATATCTTCACCGATCACAAAAGTCTCAAGTATATATTTACACAGCGAGAGCTGAACATGAGACAGAGGCGATGGTTAGAACTGCTAAAAGATTATGACACTAATATTCAGTATCACCCAGGCAAAGCAAACGTAGTAGCAGATGCCCTTAGCAGAAAGTCAGGTATGGTAAATGGCATCAAAGTTCAGGAAGAAATTATTCGGGATTTAGAGCGGTATGATATTGAGCTCTTAGTGCGCGGACAAAGGGGATACTGGGCTAGTTTGAGAGTAGAACCAGATTTACTCTCTAGGATTAAAGCCGCACAAAAGGATGATGGTGAAATCTGGGCGATTGTCCAGAACATTGACCGTCAGACCGAATTTTGCATCGATGACGACGGTATTGTATGGCAGGGTACCAAACTCTGCGTTCCAGAAGATCCTGCTCTCAGAGAAGCCTTGATGACTGAGGCTCACAGCTCCCCGTTCTCTATTCATCCAGGTTCCACTAAGATGTACCATGATCTTAAGCAGCATTTTTGGTGGAGCGGCATGAAGCAAGATGTCGCAACTTTCGTTTCCAAATGTCTAACCTGTCAGCAGGTTAAGATAGAACATCAGCGTACCAGCGGTTTACTTCAGCCATTAGAAATTCCAATGTGGAAATGGGACAAGATTTCTATGGATTTTGTTACCGGTTTACCACAGACTCAGCGGCGACATGATGCCATCTGGGTCATCGTCGACCGCTTGACCAAATCAGCACATTTCATTCCTATCCGTAAAGATTTTGCAGTTAGTAAATTGGCAGATCTATTCACCAAGGAGATTGTACGATTACACGGTACACCTTCAGAGATTATATCAGATAGGGACCCACGATTCACTTCTCACTTCTGGGGAGGCCTGCACAAAGCTTGGGGAACCAGGCTCAAGCTCAGCACAGCTTTCCATCCACAGACAGACGGTCAGTCAGAGCGTACCATCCAGACCTTGGAGGACATGCTACGCGCCTGTGCATTAGAATGGACAGGACACTGGGATGACTATATTTGCTTGGTCGAGTTCGCCTACAACAACAGTTGGCATGCTAGTATCAAGCGTGCTCCATTCGAGATGTTATACGGCAGAAAATGCCGTGCTCCGATTTGTTGGGATCAGGTTGGAGAACGCTTGATTGAGGGACCAGAATTGATAGAAATGACCAATGAAAAGGTCGCCATCGCTAGGGCAAAACTGCAAGAAGCGCTTACTCGCCAGAAGAGTTACGCCGACAGACATCGCAGAGATCTATCATTTCAGACTGGAGATCGTGTATTCCTCAAAGTATCACCCGCACGCGGTGTCAGACGTTTCGGCCTCAAAGGCAAACTTAGCCCTCGCTACATCGGACCATTTGAAATCCTTGAACGCGTCGGGGAAGTATCGTATCGGTTGGCGCTGCCGCCTCAGCTTTCACACGTCCACAACGTGTTTCATGTCTCATTACTCAGGGGATACAACTACCACGAGCTTCACAAAGTGAATTATCCACTCGATCAGATTCGGGAGGATTTATCCTATATTGAGGAACCCGAAGCGGTTTTAGATCGCCAAGATCGAGTCATGAGAAGGAAGACCATTCCTTTCGTCAAGATCCTGTGGAGGAACCATACCGAACGGGAGGCCACTTGGGAAACGGAGGAGTCTATACGGACTTCTTATCCTCACTTTCAGTTTTGATTCGGGTATGTCCTTTCAGCTTTTATGTCGTTCAGTTTATCAGCATTTCAGCTTTTACTTCAGTCAGCTTTAATACCTTGTAATTCGGGGACGAATTCTTCTTTTAGAGGGGAGGAATTGTAAAACCCAGTACGGCCGTATTTTAATTCGGGGACGAATTATTTCTTTTAGAGGGGAAGAATTGTAAAACCCGTATTTAAATCGAAAATATAAATACGCGGGTTATTTATTTAGACCATTACGTAGAAATTTATAAACGCAAGAAAATATTACAAGTAATATTTTACTACAAGAATTATTATTACTAGTTTAAAAAAAAAATATATATATATATATGTATATTATAATAATAGGGGCCGGTTTGTAACAAAAATAAAAGAGAGGGAGTTTTGGGCTTAGCCCATTTGAGGTATACAAAACACACGGCATTCCTTTTCTTTCTCCCATTCCAAACGAAAAAAAAAAAAAACAAAACATAGATTAGGGTTTCGGGTGTGTTGGCCGCCGGGAAGAGAGAAAAAAAAAAAAACAAAGAAAGAAGGTTGCGGGTTCATCAATAAATCACAAGGTAAATCCTATTTCCTCACGCGGGTTGTTCTTTTTGCCCAGCCTCAAAGAAAGGGGTGGTGTTTTGGTTTTACAGCCTCAGCCAAAAAGAGAACCCGAGACTTAGAAGTCTCGGGGGTGTTTGTTTTCCCACAGCCGAAAGAAAAAAAAAAAAAGGGGGTCGGGTTTTGGGTTACCTCACGAAAACCGAGACTCTATGTCTCGGTGAACCTCTCCCCTACCCAGCCGTGACCCATACAGGGGCGGCTTGGGTCAGTTTTACATAAGGGTGCGTTTGGGCTGCGTACAAAATCAATAAGGGTGCGTTTGGTTGTAAAATAGAACAAGCGGGGGGAACTGTTGATAAAACAGTGGGAACTAAGCACTTAAAACAGGGGGAAAAAAATAGACAGAAAAACAAGAAAGTTAATTAACTTTAGCGACAGTTTAGCGACAGATTGTTCTGTCGCAAAACTGTTAGGGTTTAGACAGTTTTTAAATAAACAGCTTTAGCGACAGTTTTGGTGACACGAAATTCTGTCACTAATTGTTCGGACAGATTTGGTGTATATGTTTAATTGTTAGTCGGTAAGCTCGGGACGTTTTTATAAATGATAAAATAAACATTTTATGTTATACCTTTTTAATTTAAATTAAGTTGTTTTATAATTATTTAATATATATATATATTTTATGTGTATTAAATTAAATTATTTTCGTTAATATTTTAAAAGGGTATATTTTAGAAACACGAATTAAACTATTTAAGAACTTTCTAAATTAAGGAACTTCTATTTTAGAGAGATACTTATTATAGAATTATTTACCGTTAGATAAACGTTGTACGTAGCTATTAGTATAACGTTCATACATTAAAATAAATTATTTTAATGGTCAGATTTAGCCGTAATCATACATATAGAATATCTGAATAAATAAATAAGAAACCAACAAGACCAGTAAAATTCGATAACGGATATCAGTTAACTTATTCGCGTCTTTTAATTATGTAGCACGCGTGAAGCCCGAGTAGTATTCGTTCAGTCTTCCATTCAGTCAGTTACTGGACTAAAGGTACGGATTTCCCGTCCTTTCAGTAAGGACTTCCTTCTATGCATGTTTAGGATTCCCCGTCTGCAGCCAAATGTTTTCCCCAGTATACGTTTAAGTTTGTCAGTAATCATATTAATAATAGAATAAATTGCCTGAGCATTATATACAAGCATGATTAGTATGTACTAGTTACGGAGGTACCGTAACCACGACACTAGAGGCACCGGTGTCGTGACTCACATGCAGGAGAGTGATATCCTGCATCGTCCCATTCAGCTCAGCTTGGCCATTTTATCAGTATTATTATTAGTGGGGCGTATGGATGCATCCTAGGCTATAGTTTACAGTTTAGCAGGTGAATGTGGTGTGTGCTCTACATCCTTCACATTGGAGCTGATCCCTCCACCCAGCACAGTTATTTAGAGGTCACCCCTCTATAGCATGACGAGGACACCCCTCCATGTATTCATGCAGCAGTTGATTTAATACATGACCTATATAAGCTCTTGGCAAATTAAAATACAGAAAATGCATGTTTTCAGAATTAATAAGTTATATTTCAGTTTCAGTATATATGAAAAGGTTTATCAAAGTTTTTGCAGAATTGTAGCTCATGTCATATCAGTTATAGTGTCATTGTAGTCTTCCATTCCATTTACTTTCAGTACATCTTATTCATGCTATATCCGTCCACTGAGCGTTATGCTCAGCCGTAGTTTCCTTTCATGTTTCCAAACGGCAGGTACACATGGACGATCTTAGGACTGCTAAGAGAGTACGTGCATTGGATGGGAGCTATCCAGACTCCTTTATTTTATGCATACATTACATTACTTCTCTTTGGTTGTTGGACATTGTTTCGTCCTTTTTCTTTCAGTACTTAGTCTTTATACTTTGGAGCTTATGTTGGACTACCGATGTTTGATTCCGGTATTTTCCGTTTGGTCATTTAATGTTTAATACGTTGCCTTGCATGCTTTGATGACACGCCATAAGTACACGTGACGGTCCATTTTCCAAGTGGGGTGTTACAAGAAGTCTATCCGAAAAGACCCTAACAAGGTATGAGGATAAATAGATCCAAGTCCGAAAAGGAGGCGGATCATTGTATCTCAAAATCCCAAATAGAAATTGAAGAAATAATCATGAAGTCGTGGTCAACAAAGATGGAGTACCCCTCAAAAGTCTCCAAGTGAAGAAACTCTATTAACGATGAGAAGACCATTATCTCAAGCACGTCTCTCAAGATATGAAGTATGAAGTACATGCCAAATACCGGCCCGAGAAAGGTCTCAAATCGTGAACCGAGTTATGCCAAGATATGAACTTTTTGATATCCCGAGAAGCAGTTTTAAGAGATTTTGTCCTTTAGCTAACTATTGATCAAATCGTCCTACTTTGCTTTCAGCCTAAATAAACTATCGAAATAAGTCCAAAAAAATGCATCTTCATGATCATTCTAAGACAAAAATAAAATATAAGAGATAAACCTAGGAATAAGGGAGTTTAAGCATTTAATTAAGCCATGTGTGTAAGTGTTTGGTATGCTAACTTATAATAACAATGATCTTGTTTTTAAGCTTAGTTTGGGGAACGTGAAACTTGAGAATGATAAATCTTCGCAACACCGAAGCCCTAATGTAAGTCCTTGATCTCTTTGCAAGTTATTTCCATATAGCTATTTTCAAATGAAAATGGTTTTCTATCCTTTTGTTTACTTTAAAGTTTTAAATTCTCTTAGTACTTTAACTTCTTGTTTAGTAGTATGTTAATAAGGCCAAGGTTGATTGATCATGAGAAAAATGTAACTTTGCTTTATCACTAAGCACTGCATGAGGGCATGGCAATGGTTAAGTGTAGGGGATTTGATAGGTGTGAAAACACCCATCCTTTTACCACTTATTTCTTACTAAAACAAGACCAAAACGCGTGTTTAATATCATTTGTTTGGAATTATGCGTGGTTTTTGTGTTTGATGTGTTTTCAGTGTCAACCGGATGAACATTGAAGAAAACATGGGATTGCACGGGTTTATTCGAAGAAAAAGACTCAAGACGAAGTCTATTGTCCAAGAGATGCAAAAGATTTGAAGTCAATGGGCCTATTTGAAGATTTATCAAAGAAGGACCAAAGACGGAAGATTTACATATGTCGAAGAAACTCAAGTCTATTAAACGAAGAAATTAAAAGACGAGTTGAATTTAATCGTCGACAAATCCCGAATTAGAATCGAAAACGTCAACTTTTCTGAAAAGACGAGAAGACAAGAAGAAAGAGAGAAAGCCCACTCACCAACCAACCACTTAACCTATTTAAGGGAATCACCCTCACAATTTTTGGCATCTAGTTTTTCTTTCAGTTACACTCTTCCTAGTTCGTAGGAAACCATCTCCCTTAAGGAGTGGTTTTTCATCTTCTTTGATTTGTTCTTTAATCTTGTAAGTTTGATCCTTTCCTTTTGTTTATTGAATCTTGGTTATCAATATAAGTTTTCCTTTAAACTTTTCATTCCTCTTGTTCATCATCTTCTTTTATTCAAAGTATTTAAGTTCTTATTTAGTTAGTTTGATCTTCAAAAGTTGTTGATTTTGTGTTTTTATGATTGGGATTTGATCCTTATAGTTAATAGATGATTTGTGGTTAATTTGGTTAAAACGTTTTTTGTTTATTTGGATCGATTGGGTAAAAAGTCGCGTCCCCTGTTTTTCTACTGTTTCTGTTCTTCATCCCAGCATCATTCCAAATAGTCTCATTGTTTCTCCTCTTATTCGGAATATTGGTATATTCCGGATAGGCTTGTTACCTTGTTCCTTTACGCGGAATATTTATTATTCCGCATAGCACTAGTATTCCGCATGACTTGATTTTTCCGCATAGAATAAGTTATTCCGAGTAACCATCGTATTCCGCATAGCCTCCTTTTCCGATTAGTACTTTTATTCCGCATGGTCTCTTTATTCAGAATAGTCTTACATTCCGCATGGTCAATATATTCCGCATAGGCTTTGATATTCCGAGTAAAGTCATTTATTCCGCATGGTGTTAACATTCCGGATAGAACCCATTAATCCGAGTAGCCGACATTCCGAATAGCAGCTTTTATTCCGCATAGGTCATTTATTCCGCGTAGAACTTTTATTCCGAGTAGGAGGTTTATTCCGGATCATCATTTATTCCGCATAGAGCAAGTTTTCAGTAAGGACATTTTTCTGTTTAATCATTTTATTTAAAGTCAAGTTTAATTCCATTCACTGCTTTTGGTTTAAATCTTTATTTACTTGATTTATTTACCTTTTTAATAGAATAGAAAACCAAAACCCCTTTTTGTCACAAAGAACAATCATTCCACTTTGAGCTGTGATCAATTCGAGGAGATTCCGAGAAACGAACTTTCAACGAGTAAAATCGCTTGTATCACCAGACCGTAACAAAAAAAAAAGAAACGGGACTCTAACCCCTCCCCTCTTCACAACGAACAAAGAAAAAAAAAAGAAAGAATGAAAATTACGTTTGGGTGTAGGTGTGTGTGCCGCCGGCTGCAACCAAAGAAAAGAAGAAAGACGAGTGGTTTTTGGGTGTTAGCTTGTAGGTGAGTGTTGTTTGTCATTCCTAGACCATCGCAATCAAGTAAACGTCTTGATCCTTCTTCTTTTAGCTATAATTCACGAACTCATTTTTTTATATATAATAAGAACAAAGAATTTAGATATAAAACATGTGGTAATCTGATCTAGGCTGGATTTTGGGTTGGTGTTCACGGAAACCGAGAGTCTATAGACACTCGGTGTGGTTTCCTTTTGTCCAGCCACAACCCACAAGGGGTGCGGGTCTGGGTGCGTCGGCAGAAAACAACAGACAACCCAAGCAAGGGACAATTAGATAATTAAGGGTGTTGGTTTGGTGGGTTCAAGCAAAATCGAGACCAATTGGTCTCGGTGTGGGTTTCACTGTCCAGCCGTGATCTATTCAGGGCGGCTTGGTGCCTATGTTCGATCCACAGCAGCCAAACAAACCCAGCAGAGGGAGCGTTTGGGTCTGCAGTAGCAGTTAGGGGTGTTTGGGTTTACTCGCAATAAGGGGTTGTGTGGGATTGCGAGCAGTGGAACGAATAACAGGCAGAGGGAACTAATGAAAAACGGTGGGAATTCATAAAGAAGCAGTGGAAACAAGCATGGTCAGTGGGAACAAAAGGGGGGCCACGACGGTTGTGGTGTACTCGAAATTGGTTAACCCGAGACGTGTGTGTCTCGGAGAGAAGTTTGACTTAGGATTTCGGGATCACGGGAAAAATAAATACGAGGATATTTTAATTATAATAAAATCATTATTATAAATAAGTTTTATAAATAAATTTAATTATATTATTTTGTGTTATTAATTTAATTAGTAACATTTAATTTAATCATTTTTAATTACTTCTAAAAAGGGTGATTTATTTAATGATTTATTTTCAAGGAAGCTACCTTTGGAAACCTTTTTAATTTGGAGAACCTTCCATTTATAGCAGGTTACTATTTATAGTAATATCGTAAACATCAGGGTACAATATAAGATACACTAACCAGAAATACATGATATACACTAATCAGAGTATATTTAGGACAATCAAATGTTATAAGATTATATACAAACAGTAAAACAAGAATAAAATCAATCAAACTGAGAGCAGTTAAGATCATTAAAAATAAACCGATATCAGTCAACTCATTTCACGTCATTTATTTATGTAGTAACCGTGAAGTCGAAGTAGATCTTTCAGCTTTTATTCTTATTTCATTACTGGACACGAGGTACAGATTTCCCGTCCTTCAGTAAGGACTTCCTTTTTATGCATTATTAGGAATCCCCGTCTGCAGCCAAATGTTTTCCCCAGTATAAGTTATAAATTATCAGAAATTATTTTAATAACTAAGATATTGCCTGAGCCTTATATACAAGCATGACCAGTTAGTTGTACTAGTTACGGAGGTACCGTAACCATGACACTTGAGGCACCGGTGTCATGACTCACCAGTAGGAGAGTGATATCCTACAGCCTCTCATTCAGATCAGCTTGGCCATTTTATCAGTATTATTAATGGGGCGTATGGATATATCCTAGGCTTATCAGTTTACAGTTTATCAAGTGAATGTGGTGTGTGCTCTACATCCTTCACATTGGAACTGATCCCTCCACCAAGCACATTATTTAGAGGTCACCCCTCTAAAACATGATGAGGTCACCCCTCCATTTAGTCATGCAGCAGTTGTTACAGCACATAATCTATATAAGCTCTTGGCAATTAAAATACAGTAAATGCATGTTTTCAGATTTAACAGATAACAGTTCAGCTTTATTATTTATAAATCAAACTTTTCAGATTATACACAGATTTCCGCTGCAACTTTACTTATCAGTCTTACAGCTTCAGTATTTCATCATTTGCTTCACTTCAATATTTCTTATCATGCTTTGTATCCGTTCACTAAGTGTTATGCTTAGCCGTTGTTCCTTTCATGTTCTAACGTTAGGTACACCAAGACGCTCTTAGGATTCTGAGAGCATGTGCATTGAATGGAAGCTATCCAAACTTCTTACTTTATGCACTTCTTACATTATTCTGCTTATTTGGACACTGTTTAGTCCTTTTCTTTCAATATTTACTTTTCAATGTTTGAGCTTATGTTTGGATTAACGATGTTGATTTCGGTATTTCCTTTATGGTCAGTTAATGTTTTAGGACATTTACCTTATGCTTTGATGACACGCCATAAATACACATAATAGTCCACTTGTCCAAGTGGGGTGTTACAATTATGGTATCAGAGCCAAGTTTAACCTGTAGGATCTAAAAATGTGACCTGTGACTAGTGGGTAGTCACCAGGAACTTCCCAGATTTTGACGTTTTTATCTTTAATGTTTCTCATGCATTTATCAGTCAGTTTTCTTTAGTTATCAGTCGGTTTTCTTAAAGTTTTTTACTAAGTAAAAGGTCGGTACAGGACTGGCGATATTTAGTCGCATGTGCTTTTCTGTGAATATTCGTTTTGGTGAACCGACCCATAGGCGTTCACCCTTGCTCGTTTAGATTTTGTATTGGTAAACCGACCGATAGGCGTTCATCCTTACTCATGACGGATTCGTGTTTCCAGTCGAATGTTATTTGGTGAACTGACCCATATGCGTTCACCATTTTTCAGGTCAAATTTCATGCTTTTCAGTCAAATGTTGTTTTGTGAACCGATCCATACTTGTTCACATTTGTCATATCATGACATTTCATAAAATCTTGACAAATATGAATTGGGCTACAACCAACCATATTTAGCCCCAGATTGTACATTTCTATACATGACAGTTCTCAGAAAATTTTGACAGAAACGCTCATACTTAGTCACATGTTTCTTCTTTGAATTCTGTGGATTGAACCATAACTATCCACATCAGTTGATGTTAAACTTCAGTTGATTATACTTGCATGTTCCTTGTAACAATCAGGTTTTCATACCCTCACGTGGATGTCGTTTTCATGCTTATTAAGTTCATGTCTCCTATGAGGATTACGTTTCAGCAAGGTGATGATGTTTTCATACTAAGATATAGAAAGGTTACAGTAAAATCATGTTCTCATAATAAACCATGTTTGGTTTCCATAAGTCATGTCTTCATGCTGACCATTGTTGAAATTTCGTTTAATTATATTCTTGAACCTCTATACAACCAGCAGTAAGTCGACGCAGGAATTGTCAACCTATCATGTTACTTATGTTTAGTTTAGTTTACTATCGTTTAAATCAATTTATTTCTTTGATCATGTCAGGCAAGCGACACCAGTATCGATCATCCCATAAAATTTACACCAGTGCCATGTACAGTATTCCATATACACCCCATGTACAGTGTCTCAGTTATACTCCATGTATAGTATTTCATGTGTACTCCATGTACAGTGTCTCAGATATGCTCCATGTGCAGTATTCATTTTGTACTTCATGTACAGTAGTCCAGGTGGACTCCAGGTACCCTACTCCATGGATATTGCTAATCGATCCTCAATCATCTCAAGCATTTCCGCTTGTCGATATTCTACCAGGTGCTGATGCTGATCTTGAGTTGAAGATTTTACTAGATGCTGATGCTGCTAACACTTTGAAGACCTCACAAATGCTGATGCTGCTGATACTTTGGAGACTTCTCAAGATGGTTATGCTGCTTATACTATGAAGACTCTCTAGAACAAGGACGAAAACTCTAAATTTGAAATTTCTAACAAGAATAAATTTCAACCATCAGACGCTGCCGTTCCATTCCATGCTTTTACTTCCTCAGTTAGATGTCACACTTCACACAACTATATTTTTCAGTAAGAAGAGTGGGAGTCGGTACCTAGCCGGCCACTCAGCAGAAATAATTACATGAATCACAGTCATGATAATGCCTGTCATAAAGTTGACAAACAAAGCAGTAGTGACAACCACCGTTCCAATAATTAATCAGTCAGTAACCATCGAAACTCCGGAATGGACGTGACCAGAAATACAGAGGTCAGCAGTCTAACCGGTCCGCCAACCCTAGCAGTTACCAAAAAATTTCAGCCTTGTTCAGATTCATCTACTAAAACACATGTCAAGACATTAGTCAAGACACAGGCCTCTAGTATCGTTTCAGAAGACACATGTCAGGATACCAGTCGTAATATATGTCATACGAATACCTTCTCAAAGTATGAGTCAGACTCATAACACCAGTATGCCTCCTAAACCAGGTCCTCCGAAATTCAGGGTACCCTCCAAGGGGGTATACCCGTTCTGTTATGCCACGCATAAATCAAACCATTAGAATTCAGTTACCACCATGGGAGTATTATTCAGGTTAGACACGCAGTGTTCATTCTATGAGGTTACAGATGAACACAATCAGTGAAAGTTGCCACGTTTACTTCACGTATTCCTATGTCAGCTTTATCTTAAATCATGTATTACCTACCTCCCATCCAGAAAAGACTCCATAGTATCACCATACTTATAAAGGCCTTTTTCTTCCAGTTGAAGGCGAGATATTCGTCTTACTAACTCCTGGTTTGTTCATTATATTTATGCCAGAAAAATCAGTATAAATTGTTTCAGCTTTACAAGCACGTGAATTATTATCTTTTAGCTGCGAGGACTTCTGATCACCATTCATGATGCGACTTCTGAAATTCCTTAAATTCATGATCAGCATAATATCCTAAAGTTCCCAGATGTCACTCCAGAAGATTTTCCAAAAATTCCTTCTTAACCACGAGACAGAGTTAACATAGAATTTGTCTCAAGAACAGAACCTGTGTTCAAAACTCCTTAATTGCAGAGCTTCAACTAAGTTAAAAGAATTGCAGCAATTGCTGCCAAAGTTACCGGAACGAGGCTTAATCGCCCTAGCACATCACCAGAAGGTGCACCACTTTCTGTCCATCCGAAGAAGGCCAGTAACATGAGATCATGTATAGACCACTAGGAAATTTATCAGATCACCATTATTAATTGATATTCATTCCATGTATAGAAGGTTCGTCTGACCTGCTACGATGCCTTGAACATTTTCTAGAAAAATTTCCGATCATACTACTATCAGTGGCGAGAGGAAGAACGTGATGTTCTCCAGACTGCTGTTGCACATACTATAGTCTCTCAAAATTTTTGATCCATACTCTTGAGCTCCCTAATGCTCCAGCTATATTATGAAATTTATGAATAAAATTTTTCCCCATGAATTCTCAGACAAAATTGTCAGTATATTCACGGATCGTATTCTGATCTACTAAACCCTAAAGAAGAACGCGAGATCATCTTCTCACGGCCGTGCAGATTTTCAGATAGGAGAAATTTTTTATGAGCAACTTTCTAGGTGTATATCCCGGATGAACAAAGTGGCGTTTCTGAGCCACCCTATTTCTATAGAAGGAAATTTCAGACAATCATGCGAAGGTGAAGGCCATCACCTTATGGTCCCGACCAACGCCTGTCAATGAAGTACACATTTCCTAGAACAAAATTTACTGCTACCGCAGAAATTGCTGACAGTTATCACTAAAAATTTCCATGACTATTCAACCAGATTTCCACCAGAATGTCCCATATTCCCAGAAATGTTTTTGATAGAAGCAATATCACACATTAATGCAACGACGTTCTCATCTAGATGCCTGACATACCGCAGGTTCAAGATAGAACGCCGTCATGTTAGTGAATTACTACAATCCTTAGAAATTTTTGAACAAAAATGAGACGAAATTTCATGAAATTATTATCAGCTACCCTAGACTCAGAAAAGTATGATACTATCTAAGTCATCATCAAACATGTAATCAGCCTGCGTTTTTCTTTCATCCGAGAGGATTACGCAGTAGCGGGCCTACAAAAAATTTAACAGTAAATCGCACGATTTCAAGATACTCCATCAGCCGTATATCAGATAGAAATTTCACGTTCTCGAATCACGCTCACGTTCATGTTCACAATCACGTGTATGTTTACGTTCACTTTACGTTCACGTTTATATTCACTTTCACGTTTGCATCTTATTTTCAGTATGATGCTGTTTCAGTTCATGTTTTGTGATATTTCACGATTCGCATTCAAGACATTGTTCACGTTCAGGTTCGTGTTCCATCTCCGTGGATACGTTCCAAGTCTTGTATCGGATTTGGGTACAAAAAAGATGAGAAATCACACTCAAGTTAGTAAAGCTATTCCATAACCCGGCAGACGTTTCACACCTCAAGCCGTATCGCTGGTATTTTTTCCTCAGTAAGCATACGTTCATAATATGTTATAGTATTACGTCCACAGTATGTTTCACGTATCACATTCATGATATATTTCAAGCCCAACGTTTCTTTTATGATCACGAACCACATTCACAATTGCTCACGTAGAACATCCATAACTGTTCACGTAGTTCATTCCGTTATATTCTCAGCAGCTTACGCAGAGAGATAACCATTATCTTTTCAGGATAATCGTACGTACCATTTCCTGTACCCTACATGCTATAACTTATTCAAACAATCAAATGTAGAAATTACATCCTAAATATGGAACCAGAAACTATTCAGCATCGACAGGACAGGGTCATCAGGATCAAGATATTCAGTACGTCAAAATCTTTGAAGGAACCGTTTCGAGCGGGAAGCCACTTGAAACGGAGGAGTCCATCCGGACCTCTCATTTTCCCTTCAATAAATTCAGTTAAATTATTCAGCCATGTCACGTTACAGATTCACTTCAGTCATGCCATATTTTTACCATTCAGCAGCGTTATGCTCTAAATCGAGGATGAATGATCCTTCAGTTTATATGTCTTTTCAGCCTTCATACTCTTTTAGCATATGCGTCCTTTCAGCTTTTAAACTCTATCAGATTATTACCTTTAAATTCAAGGACGGATTATCCTTTTTAGAGGGGAAGAATTGTAAAACCCGGTATAGTTATATCTTTAATTCGGGGACGAATTATTCTTTTTAGAGGGGAAGAATTGTAAAATCCGTATTTGAAAATTTAGAATATTAAAGGCACTTTTATTTATTAAAAACTATTCATATAATTATTCAGAAAAAACTTATTAATGTCAGAAAATAATATTCATGAATATTTATTCAGAAAATTAATATAATACATTTCAGAGTTGAAAGAAAGATTAAATCACGTACACGAACGTCTAATATTAAAGCACGAAACGAAGCAAAATCAAAATATATTAGAAATGCATGTGTTGGGCCGGTTAAAAAAGAATAGAAAAGAAGGTTCAATGGGCTTAGGCCCGGTTTTGTTTTAAAAAATGAGGAAAGAAAGAATGGGTGCGGCCCATTTGTTTGTGTAGCCAGACCGTAACAAAAAAAAACGGGACTCTAACCCCTCCCCTCTTCACAGCGAACAAAGAAAAAAAAAAGAATGAAACTAGGGTTTGGTTGTAGGTGTGTGTGTCACCGGCTGTAACCAAAAAAAGAAGAAAGACGAGTTGTTTTTTGGTGTTGGCTTGTTGGTTAGTGTTGTTTATCATTCCTAGACCATCGCAATCAAGTAAACGTCTTGATCCTTCTTCTTTTAGCTGTAATTCACGAACTCATTTTTTTATATATCATAAGAACAAAGGATTTAGATATAAAACATGTGGTAATCTGATCTAGGCCGGATTTTGGGTTGGTGTTCATAGAAACCGAGAGTCTATAGACTCTCGGTGTGGTTTCATTTTGTCTAGGCACAGCCCACAAGGGGTGCGGGTCTGGGTGCGTCGGCAGCAAACAACAGACAATCCAAGCAAGGGACAATTAGATAATTAAGGGTGTCGGTTTGGTGGGTTCAGGCAAAATCGAGACCAATTGGTCTCGGTGTAGGTTTCACTGGCCAGCCGTGATCTATTCAGGGCGGCGTGGTGCCTGTGTTCGATGCACAACAACCAAACAAACCCAACAGAGGGAGTGTTTGGTTCTATAGTAGCAGTCAGGGGTGTTTGGGTTTACTCGTAATAAGGGGGTGTTTGGGACTGTGAGCAGTGGAAACCACTGCACTAGCAATGGGAACCACTGCACCAGCAGTGGGAACCACTGCACCAGCAGTGGGAACGAATAACAGGCAGGGGGGAACTAATGACAAACGATAGGATTTTATAAAGAAGCAGTGGGAAACAAGCATGGTCAGTGGGAACAAAAGGGGGGCCACGACAATTGTGGTGTACTCGAAATTGGTTAACCCGAGACGTGTGTGTCTCGGAGAGAAGTTTGACTCGGGATTTCGGGATCACGGGCAAAATAAATACGATGATATTTTAATTATGATAAAATCATTATTATAAATAAGTTTTATAAATAAATTTAATTATATTATTTTGTGTTATTAATTTAATTAGTAACATTTAATTTAATCCTTTTTAATTACTTTAAAAACGGGTGATTTATTTAATGATTTATTTTCAAGGAAGCTACCTTTGGAAACCCTTTTAAATTGGGGAACCTTCCACTTATAGCAGGTTACTATTTACAGTAATATCATAAACATCAGGGTACAATATAATATACAGTAACCAGAAATACAGGATATACACTAATCAGTAAATATTTAGGACAGTCAAATGTTATCAGATTATATACAAACAATAAAACAAGAATAAAATCAATCAAACTGAGAGCAGTTAAGATCAGTAAAAATAAACCGATATCAGTCAACACATTTCACGTCATTTATTTATGTAGTAACCGTGAAGTCGGAGTAGATCTTTCAGCTTTTATTCTTATTTCATTAGTGGAAATGAGGTACGTATTTCCCGTCCTTCAGTAAGGACTTCCTTTCTATGCATGATTAGGATTCCCCGCCTGCAGCCAAATGTTTTCCCCAGTATAAGTTATAAATTATCAGAAATTATTTTAATAACTAAGATATTGCCTAAGCCTTATATACAAGCATGACCAGTTAGTTGTACTAGTTATGGAGGTACCGTAAGCATGACACTTGAGGCACCGGTGTCATGACTCACCTGTAGGAGAGTGATATCCTACAGCGTCCCATTCAGCTTAGCTTGGCCATTTTATCAACATTATTAGTGGGGCATATGGATGCATCCTAGGCTTATCAGTATACAGTTTATCAGGTGAATGTTGTGTGTGCTCTACATCATTCACATTGGAGTTGATCCCTCCACCCAGCACCTTATTTAAAGGTCGCCCCTCTACAGCATGATGAGGTCACCCTCCATTTATTCATGCAGCAGTTGTTACAGCATATGACCTATATAAGCACTTGGCAATTAAAATACCGTAAATGCATGTTTTCAAATTTAACATATAACAGTTCAGCTTTATTATTTATAAATCAGACTTTTCAGTTTATACACAGATTTCCGCTGCAACTTTACTTATTAGTCTTACAGCTTTAGTATTTCATCATTTGCTTCATTTTAGTATTTCTTATCATGATTTGTATCCGTTCACTGAGCGTTATGCTCAGCCGTAGTTCCTTTCTTGTTCTAACGGCAGGTACACCAGGACGCTCTTAGGATTCTGAGAGCATGTGCATTGGATGGAAGCTATCCAGACTTCTTACTTTATGCACTTCTTACATTATTCTGCTTATTTGGACATTTTTTAGTCCTTTTCCTTCAATATTTACTTTTCATGTTTTGAGTTTATGTTTGGATTACCGATGTTGATTTTGGTATTTCCTTTATGGTCAGTTAATATTTTAGGACATTTACCTTATGCTTTGATGACACGCCATAAATAAACGTAACGGTCCACTTGTCCAAGTGGGGTGTTACATTGCATGCTTTGATGACACGCCATAATTATCATGTAAAGGTCTACGTATCAAAGTTGGTTTTGCAATTATGGTATCAGAGCCTAAGGTTTCGACCTGTAGGCTCTTAAAATCGACCTGTGACTATTGAATAGTCACCAACGTCTTCCTAGACTGACAGTTGATTTCATTATTCATTTCATGTATCATTGCTTTTGTTTAAGTCTTTACTGAGTAATGGTTGGGACAGGACTGGCCATGTTTAGTCGCATGTGCTTTTCATTCGAATTTTGTTTTGTGAACCGACCCATAGGCGTTCACCCTTGCTCATGTCAATATTGTTTTGTGAACCGACCCATAGGCGTTAACCCTTGCTCATGTTAATTTTGTTGGGAATAAATATAAGTATATTTGTTACCCCTGCTAGTTGGTCATTTGTTCCCCTACTAGAGTAAGTTCCCCTGCTAAATAACAAAGGCAGGGGGATTGGTTCCCCTGCTGAAGTCAAAGACCCTGCCGCTAGAGATAAACTTAGAATATATTATTACGCGTTACTGTTACTACTCCGAGATACTTTCCAAGTTTGTTAGTAGTAATCTTGTACGTGAGGACTCACTAGGTTATCATGCAAAGTGTGTTTTTCTCTATTGTCTTTCATTTCATACTTTAAGGTTTTTGTAACCCTAATACCATTATTGGGTATTCGTATATCATTGATATATTAAAGTTTAACGTTTGCTTTAATCATTTGTTCTTGTGCTAAACACTATATTCCGCATCTTGTTTAGTTACATTGTATTGCAAAGTTTCTCTAGTGTTAGATTGAATTTATTCTTTCTATCACAACCCTTAAACAAGCTATAAAGGCTTAAGATCTGAGTTTGGGATCAAAAAATTTCAGTTGGCTATGCCTTCATGAACTATTCCATGCATCTCTGATGTTGATCCTATTTTTTAACAGATTAATCATTTTACTTTGTTCCTATTTTAAACTGACAGATGGCTGTATAATATCCATATTCCACTGAAGTTTTGATTAATACGGATTAGACCCCAGCCATCCATATTTAGTCCCATGATTGTTAAATTCTATCTATGACATCTTTCCCTTGAAATTTGACAAGTATGGATTGAACCATAATCATCCATACTTAGTAACATGTTTTTCTTTGAATTTTGTGGACTGAACCATAGCAGTCCACACCAGCCAATGTTAAATCTCTGTGATTATGTATTTATGTTCTTTATGATGACGATGTTTTCATACTCTCATGTTGATTTCGTCTTCATGTTGATTATGTTTTATGTCTCCTTATGTTGCTTATGTTTTCATCATGTCCATCATGTTTTCATGCCAGACATTGATGGATTTCATTTAATTCTGCTTTCATGATAGTCATGGTTGGTTTTCATTAATCATGTTGAACATCGTTGAATTTCGTTTAATCATACTTTTGGGTTTCTCTATGCAACCAGAATTATGTCTACGCCGGAATGGCAATGCTATCATGTTCCTCGCTTCAGTTCGGTTTTCTAACCACTTAATCAATCATTTCCTTTAAAAGCATGTCAGATGATTGACACCCATACCGATCATCTCATGTGCATTCCATGTGTACTCCATGTACCATATTCCACGTGTACTCCATGTACCGTATCCCATGTGTATTACACGTAACGTAATCCACGTGTATTTCACATACACTACTCCATGAGTATTTGCTAGTCTATTCTCAATCCTCTCAGGCGTATTCCACTTATAGATATTCTACAAGATGCTGATGCTGCTCATAAGTTGGAGATTTTACAAAATGTTGATGCTGCTCATAAGTTGGAGATTTTACAAAATGATGATACTGCTCAAAATTGGAGATCTTACAAGATGAAGAGAAAGGCGTTAGATCGGACGAGAAATATGTTTCACCACCAGACGATTCCCATCACAATCCATGTCCTTACCTTTTTAGTTAAATGTCACATGTCATTCAGTTGTCTGTTCAGACATATGAGTGGGAACCGGTACCAGTCGGCCACTCCGCTGAATAGTTACATGAATCACCGTCATGATAATAACCGTCATGGAATTCCGACAGACGAGGAGGTAGTGACAACTACCGTGACAATATATACTTTCAAACAACGGAAAATCCGGTAAGGGATGTGATCCGAAATAGAACGGGTCAGCGGTCCAACCGATCCGCCCATCCTGGCATAATAACCTAAGACTTTCAACTCTAGCCATTTTCACAAATCTGGAGACACATGTCAAGACATCCGTCAAGACACATGTCTCACGTGTATTTTCTAAAGACACTACTCAAGACACATGTCATACGTATATTATCTCAAAACATGAGTCAAGACACACGACTCACGCATAACTTCTGAACTAGGCCTCAGTATTTTAGGGTACCCTCCAAGGAGTATACCATCCTGCTATGCCTTGTACTAATCAGGACATTAAAAATTTCAGTACCATCTCTGGCGCATTGTTCATGTTTGGACACGCAATGTTCTTTCTGTGTGAGACGGACGAAACACATTTAGTGAGATCTACCACTTTTACCTAGTGTGTTGATATTACACCTTAATTTCTCAATCCAAGTTTTCATTTATTTGTTAAGACACATGGCTACAAGGCTTTCCTCTCAGTTCGATGACAAGATCTATTATGCTAACGCACTTTCCATTTGGTATGTGCAAGTTCGATATGAATCCAGGCATGAAATGGATTGACTAGCAGCACACCATGCTACGATTGATTTCTAGTTCACATCGAGTCATGTTCAGCGATATTCAGGTCCTTGAATATAGTCATCATGATTTGATACTGGGAAAATCTGAACAATATACTTCTACTTTATGAGCACATGCTTCATTATCTCATGGATACGAAGACTTTCTAGCTACCCTTCATGACGAGATTTTCTGAAGTTATTAAATCCATAACCGGCCGATTGTGCCAGAATTTCTAGAGGCAGTTCCAGAAGAACTATCAGGCAAATCACCTATTCGTGAAGAGAAGTTGATATTGACCTCAAGGAGTTAGAGGAACAACTGCACGAGTTGCTGGAACGAGGTTTTTATTCGCCGAGTGTATCACCCTGAGTTGCGCCAGTTCTGTTTAACAAATAAGAAGGACGGTTGCATGGAATTATGCGTCAAGTACCATAAATTGAACAGCATCACCATTCATAATAGTTATTCCTTTCCAAGTATTAATGATCTATCCGATCGACTACCAGACTCTAAACACTTTCCAAGATCGATTTACGATTCAACCTATCATTAGTGACGAGTTTAGGAGCAATACATTTCCGTGACTGCTTTTTGCACACGTTATGGTCAGTATGAATTCGTGTTTACGTCTTTTGGTCTCACAAATTCCCAGCAGTAACTATGGACTTGAGAAATCGAGTTCCATGAAACTTTGGACAAGTTCGTAATTTTGATCAATTCTAAACTTCTGACCTTCTCTAAGTCTAGAGAAGAGCATGAAGACCCCCTTCGCATTATGTTACAATTCTACGACAGAAGAAAATTTCATACTGAATTCTTTCAAGTATGAATTTTGGTCGATCACAGTGACACACGAGATCACATTGTTCTTACGGTTAGTCACTATGACTAAGCTTATGCGCAAAGGAGAGAATCCTGCTCAAATTTATGTGTTCCAAAGGATCCTACGTTAAGGGAGGTCTAATTTACCGAGACTCATAGTCTTCCAAAAATTTCTATGTATCCAGTTCCTACGAATGTATCATGATCTCAAACAACATTTTAGTGGAGCGACATGAAACATGATGTAGTTACGTTCAGATCTAAATGCCTGACTTACCAACATGTTAAGATAGAACGCCAACATGCTAGTAGTTATTTCAACCGGTGGAAATTTCCGAATGGAAGTGGACAAGACCTCCATGGATTTTTGATACCGGATAGGAGGCTCAGAAGAATCATAATGCTATCTGGATCGTCGTTCGACCAGTTAACCTATTGATGTACGTATTTTTATACCCTTTTAGGAAAAAGGCGTATAAAGCGGGCAAATATTAAGTATTACGATTTAGGAAAACCGTAAAACCGATAAATACGAGTTCGTTCTCGGCGGAGGTGTAGTCGTTTAATGCCAAGTATATAAAAACAATATTTGGATTAGTGTCGTTTTTGGGTTTAAAGAGAGTGTTAATGTAATAATGTCTAAAAATGTTACTTGCATTTTTCGGTCTCGCTTAGTTTTGATTACGACAATATGTAAAAACAAGCATTTACGAAAACAACGAAAAACGAATTCTTGAGTTCAAGTATTTTTCATTTTACCCATTTTCACTTAAGGTATGGATAAACAAGTACTAACCTTAATCAAGTGATCAAGTGATTTAATCTTTTCTTAAAACTCAGTTTTTATTAAGTGTGACAAGTTTTTATTAAACTTTCTTTTTTAGAAAATTTTTTATTAAATTAAATATTTGAAAATTTGAAAATGGCATATTCTCATTTGGTTAGGAATATTCTATCAGGATATTTTTTAAACCAGATATGACCTCCACCACTAAAGGACAAAAAGGGAGCGGAGTCTAGTCCAGCGGTACCTTAGCTCCTAGGCGGTTCCTTATCGATAAGGTAACGCGGGCTAAGATAAGGTACCGCGGGCAGATATAGCCGTTGGCCCTTTGTCCTATAAATAGTGGACCATTCTCAGCTTTTCAATTCACCTCTTTTGCACATCTATTTCCAGATTCAAACACTCTTCTTTAATCACTCAAATCTTTGATCATTTGTTTGATTACTAGTTGTTTAAGAAGTGAATCTTGTTCATCCATCCCTTCCTCTCCAAGTGCAAAGAGAAGAACACTATCCTTGTGAAGTGTTGAGTCCACCACCAAAGATCCATTGAAGATCTAATTTTATACATTTGTAGTTGTGTCATAGTTGTGAAGATCCAAGTAGTTGTGTCTATTTGGAAGTTGTGTATGTACTAAGTATAGTTGTGTAGATTGGTCCTAGCTACGATTAGGGCTCGACTTTTAGCTTAGAGTCGGAAATTGGTTAAGCGACGTGTACGGTTTTCTCCACCATAAGGAGCTTGTTGTGTAGTGAACTCTCGAGTAAGGAGTACTCGAGGAGTGGAGTAGGAACGAGGAGTGAGCTTCGTTGCCGAACCACTATAAATCCTTGGTGTTCGGTTTGATCTTTCTTTACCCTTAACTCTTTACATTCTTTATTCTTTGTGCATATATTTTTGTTAGTATTAGTTTAGTTACACTATCATTGTTCAGATTGTGCATAAGAAGATTTCACATATTTCCTCAAGTCTAAGTTTTTGAAAAAGGATTTTTGAAAACCACATTTTAACAAGTAAATATAAGAATATTCACCCCCCCCTTCTAGTTTCTACATTTGGTATCAAAGCGGGTTGCTCAAGAATTTTTAAAGTATATTGTATTTTAAACTTGAATCGATCTATGGATTCCAACAAATACCTAGAAGGGCAATCTATGCAAAGACCACCACTTTTTGAAACCGATAGTTTTATTTATTGGAAAAATAGATTTGAAACTTATGTGAAATCAAAATATTTAGATCTTTGGCATGTTATTACCAATGGTGATTTTTTACCCTATAATTTAATGAAGTTTCTAAAACAAAAGAATTGGTCACTTTTGACAAAGCTAATGACGACACTAAAAAGAAACTTTCAAAAAATAATGAGGCTAAAATGGTGATTTATAATGCTTTGCCTAAGAAAGAGTATGAAAAAAATTTTATATGTGAAACCGCTAAAGATATTTGGAACACTCTTTTAGTAACCCACCAAGGTAATATCCAAGTCAAAGAAAGCAAAATCGATCTTCTTGTCCAACAATATGAACAATTTGTCATCTTAGAATATGAAACTATTGATAGTGCATTTGCTAGGTTTAACACCATTATTACTAGTCTAAAAGCACTTGATGAAGGTTTTTCTAGCAAGAACAATGTTAGGAAGTTTCTAAGGGCTTTACATCCAAAGTGGAGAGCAAAAGTCACGACGATTGAAGAGTCGAAAGATCTCTCAACTTTATCACTCGATGAACTCATAGGCAACTTGAAGGTTCATGAGATGATAATTTTGAAGGACTCGGAATTAGTGAAAACCAAGAGTGAAAGAAAATCTCTTGCACTTAAAGCGAAGAAGGCACAAAGTCACCATGATAGTTCCTCGGATAGCGATGACGAGTATGCATTGGCGGTGAGAGATTTCAAGAAGTTCTTCAAGAGACGAGGTCAACACGTTAGGCAACCCAACAATGATAAGAAACCATTCTCAAAGAATCGGTTTGTCAAGAATGAAAAAGGTGATAGGAATTGCTTTGGATGAGGTGATCCAAATCACTTCATTGGTGATTGTCCAAAGCCCTCTCGTGATAAGAATCACACGGCGTTCGTTAGTGGCTCTTGGAGAGATAGCGGTGAAGATGACGATGACAACACCAAAGAGGAGAAATATCTTATGGCTCACACTTCTAAAGAGGTACATTCCGAAACCGAATATTATAGCAATGATAGCTCCACTTTTGATGATATTGAATTTGAAGGCAAATATGATAGTTTACACAAACTTAGTCTTAAATTCATAGAAAATAATAAAACCTTAAAATCAACCAAAACTAAGCTTGAAAATGAGATCAATGAACTTAGGGAGAATTTGGCAATACTTGAGAAAGATAAAGAAGTGGATTTAGGTTGCTTAAGTTGTGAGAAACATAGATTAGAGAATGAAGATCTCAAGATCACCTCCATTAAATTGGAAAAGTTCATGAAAGGTACTAGTGCTCTTGATGATATGTTAAACAAACAAGTTCATTCTAAGGAAAGACTTGGTCTAGGTTTTAACTCAAATGAAGCCTCAACAAGTGAACCTAAACAAGTCAGATTTTCACAAAATCACCCACTGTACGCGGTCCCAGATTGTATGGGGCGGTTCCTTATCACTATGGAACCGCCGCCATAGATAAGGTACCGCGGCCAGAAGATGAATTTTATGAAAATCATGAATTTTCTGAAAAGTCAAAATCAGGTGAAAAACCAAAACATCTTATTGTTAATAAGGTAAAATTACCCATACTTGACGACAATGCTATTGATAAGTTCTACAAGCCATTAAGTAAACCTCTCATGGGAAATAGAAGTTTATCTAGACCATCTTCTACTCCACCTAAAGTACAGAATGAGTCTAAGCCTAGAAGTAGAACGACAACGCCTAGAAGAGATAATCAAAACAATTCACGATCTAGAAGTAAAACCCCAACACCTAGAAGAAATGATCATAACTCTAAACCTAGATCAAATACACCCAGGAGAAATAACGAACAACAAAATGGTTATATGAATTACTACCCTCCTACATTTTGTTCTCTATGGGGAACCCCTCCTTCATTCATGCATCCCAACCAAATGCAAGGGATGTTTGGAACTAACAATTTTGGACCCATGAGATATTGGGGACCAAATGTTTGATCTTGTGTGTTGTTACCTAGATATGCTTGGGAATTAATTTGGAGCTTGACGAGTGGATTAAGGATAGTGGATGTTCTAAAAACATGACGGGTAATCGAAGTTTGTTCTCGCACTACAAAGCATATGATGGAGGTAACGTCACATTTGCAAGTAGTCTACGTGGTAATATCATTGGTAAAGGTACGGTTTCTCTTGACTCTATGACCATTGAAAATGTTGAGCACGTAGATAACTTAGGGTTTAACCTTTTAAGTATAGGTCAAATTTGTGACAATAAGTGTAAGGTCATCTTTTCGGAACATGACAGTGAAATCATAAAAGATGGAAAAGTCATTGGAAAAGGTGTTAGAAAGCATGGGCTTTATGTCATGAAGGTTAATAAGAAGTCAAAAGACAACATATGTCTTGCGACTATAGATGATAGTTCTACTCTTTGGCAAGCAAGTTCACTCAAGTCACAAAGCCAAGAATTTGGTTTCGACCTCTCGGTGCTTAGAGCTCCTACATATGGATCTTTTTGGACCTTCCGCCATATGGAGTTATGGAGGTAACCTTTATACCCTAGTTATAGTTGATGACTATTCTAGATTCACTTGGACTAGATTTTTGGCATCTAAGAATGAAGCTTTCGATCATTTCGAAATCTTTAGTCGAAGAATTCAAAATCAACTAGGATGTCCAATTGTCTCTATTAGGACGGATCATGATGGGGAATTTGATAATGAAGAGCAATTTGGTGCCTTTTGTGAAGCTCATGGTATTACCCCATAACTTCTCGGCTCCTCGCACTCTACAATCAAATGGGGTAGTTGAAAGGAAGAATAGGACTCTCCAAGAGATGAGTAGGACGATGCTAAACGAGCAATATTTGCCTCAAAAGTTTTGGTGCAATGTCGTGGACACATCGACTTATATTCTCAACCGAATTCTTATTTGACCTTTCCTAGGAAAGACCCCCTATGAGATTCTTAAAGGTAAGAAACCCTCATTGGAATACTTTAGGGTGTTTGGAAGCAAGTGCTTTATCCTCAACACCAAAGACTACCTTACCAAGTTTGACCCAAAGTCTTACGAATGTATCCTTTTAGGTTATTCCCAAACTAGCAAAGCCTACATTGTCCTAAATAGAACCTCGGGGGTTATTGAAGAATCACTCAACGTAACCTTTGATGAAACCCCTCCCTCACCCAAGACACCACCGTTGGTTGATGATGACTTGGATGAATTAGAAGTAGTAAAAGCCAAAGAGGTTAGAAAAATAGTAGTTGAAGACCTTAGTGTTGAAAAGGAAGTAAACATTAAGGAGTCTAGGGATCATACTCTCAATAATGTCATTGGTGACTTAAATCAAAGGACCCTAAGATCTCAAGTCCAAAACCAAAGCAACTTCTTTTGTTTCGTCTCCTTGATTGAACCAAAGAATGTTAAAGAAGCTTTGACGGACGAGAGTTGGGTCATTGCGATGCAAGAAGAATTGAATCAATTCGTTGCCAATGATGTTTGGGAACTTGTTCCTCCACCTAGAAGTTCTACCATTATAGGAACCAAATGGGTATATAGGAATAAGTTAGATGAGAATGGTGTTGTGTTTCGTAACAAAGCTAGACTTGTAGCACAAGGCTATAATCAACAAGAAGGGATTAATTATGACGAGACATATGCACCGGTAGCTGGATTAGAATCCATTAGAATCCTTTTAGCCTACGCTTGTGCCTTAGACTTTAAGCTTCAAAAAATGGATGTAAAGAGTGCATTTCTTAACAGTTTTATCAATGAGGAGGTATATGTGGCTCAACCTCCCGGCTTCATTGATTTTGAGAAACCGGATCATGTTTACAAGCTTAAGAAGGCACTTTATGGTCTCAAACAAGCACCTAAAGCTTGGTATGATAGACTTAAAGCGTTTCTTGTTAAACATGAATATACCATGGGGATGGTAGACAATACGCTCTTTACAAAGAAGAAAGGTCCTCACCTCATAATCGTACAAATATATGTTGATGACATTATATTTGGCTCGACTTATCAAAAATTGTGTGATGACTTTTCCAAAATCATGCATGATGAGTTTGAAATGAGTATGATGGGAGAACTTAACTTCCTTTTAGGACTCCAAGTTAAACAAATGGACGATGGTATTTTCTTTAGTCAATCTAAGTATGCTAAAGAAATGCTAAAGAAATTTGGATTAGAAGAATCTAGACCAATGAAGACCCCTATGGCCTCGGATACTAAACTCACCGTAGATGATGATTGTGAGTCGGTAGACAACACCAAATATAGAGGTATGATTGGTAGTTTGTTGTACCTAACGACAAGTCGACCGGATATCATGTTTAGGGTTTGCCTTTGTGCTCGCTTCCAAGAGGCTCCCAAAACCTCTCACCTCGAAGCGGTTAAGCGTATCTTCCGATACATTAAAGGCACTATACATTTAGGATTATGGTATCCTAAAGGGACCAGCGTAGAAACCATTATCTACGCGGACTCGGATCATGCGGGAGACTATGTGGACCGGAAAAGCACTAGTGGAGTTTGTACCTTCATGGGTTGTTGTTTAACTTCTTGGTTCTCTAAGAAACAAACCGCTCTTGCAATATCCACCACGGAAGCCGAGTATGTGAGTGCCGGAAAAGCATGACAACAAGCTCTATGGATGAAGCAAGTGTTTGTTAATTACGGGATTTCTCTTGATGATGTTCCCATCATGTGCGATAATAAAGGTGCTATAGACCTTAGCAAGAATCCCGTGCAACACTCGCGAACCAAACACATAGAAATTCGACATCATTTCCTTAGGGATAATGTTTAAAAGGGGAACATTTCAATTGAGAAGGTACCCTCCGGAGACAACTTAGCCGACATCTTCACTAAGCCACTTAAGAGGGAACCATTTAATTACTTGCGTCTAGGTCTAGGATTAATGGAACATCTTCCTTAATTTCTTTTCTTTTTGTGTGATTTCTTTTACCACTTTGAGTCATTGAGTCTTCCAAACTCTTTTTGAAAAAACCCTCTCTTCTCCTTTTCAAAATTCTCAAAGTCTCTTTTGAAAAAGGTTGAGAAATACGTTTGACATTATTAATTCAATCTAAAAACGATTTTTCATAGATTCTCGCTATTAATCTAGAGCTTACATAATTCATATGTATGATTCTCTCAAACATAGAAAGAACAAGATAGAATCATGGAGGATCATTGTGTCATGACTTAAGGTCTTGTCTTACACACCTCCTACATCGATTTTTTTTTTAAAAAATCCATGTATTTTGGTCAAATCTCTATTTGGTAAGTTTACATATGTTTTCTTTGTCTATCTTTGCTTTTAAGCATATCCCTATGATAAGTTAGACTAGAAAAATAAGATTTGCTGAAAAATCTTCCTCCAAACACCAAACACAGCCTCTGCAGGCGGTTCCATATGTGAACTGCGGTGCCTTATTGATAAGGTACCGCCAGCCTAGATAAGGAACCGCCTACAGTGCCTTCCTTTTTCGGGTTTTTGTCTAAAACTCCAGATTTGCTCCAACATTTTTGAGAATCTTTGTTTCAAACCCTTTGACCACCCCAAAAATACCCTAAGCCTTCCCTATTTAAACCATAAGCATTTTGCATTACTTCACATCCCAAAATGTCTTATTCTCCCAATGAAAGCCTTGAATCTCCTACATTTTCTCCAATTGCTTTCAATCCCAACTCACCCAAAAACCATTACAATCCAAACCCACCCAAGAACACTCTTAATCACATCTCTCCTACCAACAATGTTGATTGTGGAACATCTATTCTTCCACCACCACCCTTTAGTGTTCTTCCTCCTTCTCATGATAATGTCATGCATCATGGAACATATTGTCATTGTTGTCAATATCAACATCTTGCTATGGCACACATCTATGAGGAGTTGAGCTACATCAAGAGTCTCTTAATCAAGCCTCCTCTTCACTTTGATTATGAGATCTCCAACAAGCCACCACCACCACCCTCCGCCATTACCTTGTCTTTCATATAAGTATTGGTTGCTTATCTACAAGACACCAAATTCAAGCAAATCATAGAATTCTAGAATAACTAGGATTAGATTTATGCTTTTGGCTTGTTTCTTTTCTTTTTCCATACATCTTTGTATGATGTTTTTTTAGTAACCAATCTTGGATCTTTGTATTTTTGTTTTCTTCTCTTTTATTTTATGACCTATTGCTATATCTTGTTGGTTGTTTCTTTTGTTCAACTAACCCTTCTATGTAGCTTGTCACCATATCTCGATTCCTCGGTGCCCCAAGCTAGGGGGAGTAAGCACCAAGGGGGAGTCTTTGCAAAGTCCGTTTCTTCAACACCGACTCGTGCAACCTTTTTGCTTCGACAAAGGGGGAGAAATGAATAAACTCGTCTTCGAAAATCTTGTTTTTTGTGTGATTGAGTTTATGTATTGTCGGAATCAAAAAGGGGGAGATTGTTAATGCAATAATGTCTAAAAACGTTACTTGCATTTTTTGGTCTCGCTTAGTTTTGATTACGACAGTATGTAAAAACAAGCATTTACGAAAACAACAAAAAACGAATTCTTGAGTTCAAGTATTTTTCATTTTACCTATTTTCACTTAAGGTATGGATAAACAAGTACTAACCTTAATCAAGTGATCAAGTGATTTAATATTTGCTTAAAACTTACTTTTTATTAAGTGTGACAAGTTTTTATTAAACTTTCTTTTTAAGAAAATGTTTTATTAAATTAATTATTTGAAAATTTGAAAATGGCATATTCTCATTTGGTTAGGAATATTCTATCAGGATATTTTTTAAACCAGATATGACCTCCACCACTAAAGGACAAAAAAGGGAGCAGAGTCTAGTCCAGCGGTACCTTAGCTCCTAGGCAGTTCCTTATCGATAAGGTACCGCGGGCTAAGATAAGGTACCGCGAGCAGATATAGCCGTTGGCCCTTTGTCCTATAAATAGTGGACCATTCTCAGCTTTTCAATTCACCTCTTTTCCACATCTATTTCCAGATTCAAACACTATTCTGTATTCACTCAAATCTTTGATCATTTGTTTGATTACTACTTGTTTAAGAAGTGAATCTTGTTCATCCATCCCTTCCTCTCCAAGTGCAAAGAGAAGAACACTATCCTTGTGAAGTGTTGAGTCCACCACCAAAGATCCATTGAAAATCTAATTTTATACATTTGTAGTTGTGTCATAGTTGTGAAGATCCAAGTAGTTGTGTCTATTTGGAAGTTGTGTATGTACTAATTATAGTTGTGTAGATTGTTCCTAGCTACGATTAGGGCTCGACTTTTAGCTTAGAGTCGGAAATTGGTTAAGCGACATGTACGGTTTTCTCCACCATAAGGAGCTTGTTGTGTAGTGAACTCTCGAGTAAGGAGTACTCGAGGAGTGGAGTAGGAACGAGGAGTGAGCTTCGTTGCCGAACCACTATAAATCTTTGGTGTTCGGTTTGATCTTTCTTTACCCTTAACTCTTTACATTCTTTATTCTTTGTGCATATATTTTTGTTAGTATTAGTTTAGTTACACTATCATTGTTCATATTCTGCATAAGAAGATTTCACATATTTCCTCAAGCCTAAGTTTTTGAAAAAGGATTTTTGAAAACCACATTTTAACAAGTAAATATAAGAAACTATTCAACCCCCCCCCCCCTTCTAGTTTCTACAGAGAGAAAATTAAAAGACGAGCTACACTACGATTAAACTACGACGAGTGACGTAAAACGATAACGTAATTACGTAAAACGCGACGAAATTAAAAATTAAAGCTAAAAATTAATTAAAATTAAATCTAAGTATAAAATAATATAAATAAGAATAAAAATTCAATAAATAAATTTTAAAACCTTTTATCAATTAAATATTTATTTTTAAATGTTAATTAAAGCCCTAAAATTAAATATAATTAACAAAAAGACTAAAATATTATTTTATTAAACAAATATCTTACTTACATTAATTAAACACTAAAAAGTATTTTTCCTAAATTTTTAAAACTATTTTTCTAATTTTTAAATGCTAAAAACACTTTTTAAACTAAAATAATCATAAAAAATAATAAAATAATGAGTAAATTAAATTTACATTTTCAAAAATCCTATTTTACTTAACTAATCAGTATAAAAATGAAAAAGTTTGAAAAAATTAATTTTTTACCTAATAATACAAAACAGTTTGAATAAAAACTAATTAAAACTTAAAATAAT
Source organism: Glebionis coronaria (assembly GCA_025667525.1). Taxonomy (NCBI): domain Eukaryota; kingdom Viridiplantae; phylum Streptophyta; class Magnoliopsida; order Asterales; family Asteraceae; genus Glebionis; species Glebionis coronaria. Next base: position 288,070,439 of record CM046880.1, on the reverse strand, counting down.
TCTAAAAATGATTAAATAATGGTGAAAATGAATTTACTGTTCTAAAAATCTTAAAATATTTTACTGAAACTATGAAAATTGGAAAATCTGAAAAATAATGATTTTTGACACTAAAAGACAAAAATAGTATTAATAAAAACTAATTAAAACTAGAATTAATTCTAAAAATTATTAAAATAATCAGAAAATTAAAACTAACTTTTTGGAAAATCTTAAGATAAATACTTAAACTTAAGAAAAATGAAAAAACTGAAAAACACTTATTTTATGCCACTAAGGACAAAAATCAGTGGAGTGTGAAAGTGACAGCTGGGGACTTTTGTCCTCTTCCTCAGCAATGGGTAGATATGCACTATCAGTGGGAAATTGGTCCCACTGCTCTTAACCAGTAAAACAAAAATGGACGTTTTATTGTTGTTTTGATGATTGTTTTTTGTAACAAAAGGCACCCCCACAACCAGTTGGGTTGTGGGAGTCACAGCAAGCAAAAGAAGCAACAATACAACCAATAAAAGGAACAAAACTAGCATATATAAGTTACTGATATAGAAGGCATAGGTCTGATGGATCTTTGCTGATATGTCTAGCACAAAAGTGAGATTTAGGCTACAATACCTATCAATCTAGCTTACCACAACCAAATCCAAGAGCACACAATCCTAACTCAACCTAAACTCTAACTGGTTAACAGATTTCACTTCATAACAGTCCAAATCAAATCTGCTATACCCCTACTGATTATCTAAGCACCCTTTTTTACTAAAAACTTACCAAGTAAATTTCTATTATGCTACTAATTAAATACCACAAGTATCAATTACCACCTAAGTTATCCAATTAAAAGTTGTGCAAGATAAAACGCCAAACCTAGTGTCACCCTAGGCTTAGATAATTATCAAACCAAACACACCTTTAAATCTGCTTAAACCAATTTTAACAAGAAACTTCTAACAACCTAACTTGAAGTCAAAGGCACCTAATCTATCATGCACATATCATCAGAAAAACGCAAATTAAACACCAAGAACAACAATCACACCAACAGTTCACAAAATCCAACAAACTTAAAAATATTTTAGGGAGTTCAAACCTTACCATTCGTTGACCATTTCATGCCAAAGGTAATAGGTGATGCCACGAGCTGGAATCTTTTAAGCTTGAGGAGCTTATGTAGAGAGCCCTTGCTGTTGGTCTACAGCAGACCAAAAGGGTACCATGTCTTCAAAAACAAATTAAAAATATAATGATGGTGGACTAGTTTTGGAAACCTGTACAAACCAAATAAAATAGAGAGATAAGCTCACAAGGAGCTTAAGTTCAGCTGGTTGTCAATCAACATGAGCTTAAGCTTCTTGATGAGGTGTTAGATAAAAAAGAAAATGAAATGAAGATTTTTATGAAAATCTTTGAAAACAAAACTTGGAACCAAACTTTTAAAACACTAAATGAGGTACAAACAGAAAAAGAGAAACAAGTTTCAAATCTTTGCTATGAAACCATTTTGTCAGAACACTTTTACACCAAACACATTCGAAACTCGGGTCCAAAATATTCAAAAAGAAAGATCACTTTTCTTGAAGAATTTTTATGTAACTAAAAATCTTAATTAGACCTTAAACTAAACATGAAAGTTATAAAACTTCTACACTACTGGAACTCAGTTTTTTGCACAACTTTAACGTTTCATTTTCATTAATAAATTAAAAATATACAAAAAGACTGGAACAAAAATAAAATGGGTACAAGCCACCCATTTTATACTAATACAAGGAAGGTTCTAGTACTAAGCTAACATATGTAAACCCTAGCAGCCTAAAAATCCGAGAATGCCCTTGGGTTGAAATTTTCAAACTTTGGTCAAGAGCCCATGTGACTGATGTTGATGTATACAGCTGTTGAATGCATCTTAACCATCCAAAAATTAGTTTAGGACCAAGTTTAAGCTATGAGCCGTGGATTGGTATGCAAGATTGGTTTATTTTCATTTTTGAAGTGATAGGGGACATTCGTGTGGGGTCTAGGGTTGAGTTGGAATGATAGTTTGTTGGTGGGTTTTGGTGAGAATGAGGTCAATCACTAATCTGGAAGAGATTAAACAAAATCCCTTTGTTTTGTAGATTTTATGTTTAGGGTTTATAGGGGATTAGGGAAAATAAATAGTGGTGTTTAATCTTGGTTTGTATTTAAACATATCTTTCCTACCTTAATTAGTTTATTAAACATATTTTCAAATTTGTTAGTTATAAAAATAGGTAGTGGAATCATACGTGGAGGGGTGAAGGGTGGTGATTGGTTGTTGGGTGTGTAGTGGGGGACGTGGCAGGAGGGCATTGGATGTTGTAGGTTTGCTTGTCTGGCCAAAATGGCCCCTCTTCTCCCAATTGCTTGTCACATTAAGTTTTCAGCTCCAAACTTTACTTCTCTTTGTTATACAACTTTTTGTTTTTCTATTTTGGCCACAAAATCTTTTGAGAAGTTATCACAAGAACTTAACTTGCATTTTCTTGAATCTTCAAGGGCCAATCATGTATAATCTCATCATATTAGGGACCCAAATGCAATATTTGAGTTTCGCAAGAGTATAAATGATAAGTCTTCTAAAATTGAGGGACCAATATTGAAAAATCTTCAAACTTCAAGGACTTCAATGGAAATTCATGATTCGGGTCCAGTTCTTTGTGCGGCTTCGTTTCCCGTGTTCGTTTTTGCTTGATTCTTGTGATCTTTTGTTGATTTCACGATATCCGTACCTAAAATACACAATGAAGAAACACAAGCATATTTTGGGGTATTTAAATGATATTTTAAGCGTTTTAAGCCCGATTTGGACGATGAGACTATGTATAATTGCAGTCTCATCACCTAGCCTACGCGCTTTCTTTCGTTCGAAAAGATTATGCAGTTAGCAGATCCGCCGGAAGTTCAGCAAGAGATCGTACGATTTCACGGTATTCCGTCAACAATCATACCAGCTGGAAATTTTTGTTCATGTTTACATTGACGCTCATAATTCCGTCTCACGTTCGCGTTAACGACTTTGTACGCGTTCACGTCGTTGTTCCATTTCACGATTTGCTTTTCGCGCTCACGATCATGACATTGTTCACATTCATGACCATATTCTATCTTCCGAGTTACGTTATACATTTTTGATTCTGGAAAATTTTGCAGAAAGCATTGGAGACCAGACCCAAGTTTACACAACTTTCCATCCTCAGACAGACGTTTCACATCACTTTCCACGATTCATCTCGTATCGGTTGGCGTTACCTCCTCCATTATCACACGTCGACAATATGTTTCACATATCATGTTCACCTATGTTTTCATATCACGTTCAAGATATGTTGCACATATCGCGTTCACCATGTGTTTCAGATGTTTCATTCACCATATCTCCACGTATCACGTTCATAATTGTTCATGTATCACGTTCGTAATTGTTCACGTACTACGTTCCTATATGCCTCGCGCATTCATTACTCTGAGGTTACTAATATTATCAATTCAGGACACTTCGTATCGTATCGTTTCATGTATCCTACGTTATACCTTATCCACTCGTTCAGATTCACGAGGATCGATATTATGTTGTTGAACCAGAAACTTTTCGTTCCAGATTCTCTTCAACCACGTCACGTTCCAGATTCTCTTCAGCCACGTCGCGTCCACGTCCATTTTAGCCTATCGTATCTCTAATTCGAGGACAAATTATTCTTTTAGAGGGGAAGAGTTGTAAAAACCGCTTAAAATACCTTGCGGGCAAATTAACACTTTACAATTAATTAATATACGACGCGTGTCACGAACATTTAATAAAGTTATTACGTATATTCATTAACGACTATAAGTACTACGTATATTAATAGTATTATTAATACACGATAATTATTTACGTATAGCACCTATAAAGGTGACAACAAATAAAACATGAGATTATAACTCGAATCTACACGATAATTAACTAAAGCACGACAATCGAAAAGTATAAAAAGGCCTTGAATGGACGGTCTAATAGAAATAACAAGGATGATGGGCTAAGCACGACCCATGAACATTTTTAAGGTAACCAAAACATCTCCAGGGAAATCCTTTTTTCCACTTTTCATAAAAATATAACAAAACCCTAATCCCCTTGCACCCTTAGCCGCAGGATTCCATCCAGAAAAAGGGAAGAACAAAAGTGTTTGATCATTGATTTAATTCGGGTTGTGTTCGTGGTTCCTATCCCTAATTAAACACGCAATTGGTCATTATTTAATCCCTAATCTTTTAATTTTCTTTTCCTTGTTCATGAATCATAAAAATTAGTTATTGGAACATGTTAATTAAGAGGTTATAAAGTTGGAACCAGGATTTAAGTTTGGTTTTAGGTTGTGTATCACGTGAACCGAGAGCTCTATGGCTCGGTGGTGTTTAATCCCAACCAGTCGCACCCTTATAAGGGTCGGTGGTGGTTTTCCTTTGGTAGCCGCAACCCCCAAACACCCTAGCAGGGTGGTTTGGTTAAAACAGTTGGAACCGAGAGCTGGTATGCTCTCGGCGGGTAGTCTGTACGCAGCAGGGGGCTCGGTTTGGTTGTTTTCCATATTAGAGACGGAATTAGCGACATAAATTCTGTCACAGATTTCCAGAGGCAGATTCGTGACAGCACAACGACAAAAGATTATGTCGCTAATCAGGCTGTGGTGATATTTGGTGGTTGGTTTAAATTGTTTAAGTGCGACCGAGACATGAGTGTCTCGGCAGGCTCAGGTTAAGGGCTCGGTACACAAGGACTATTTTGGCTTAACCATTTTATTAGTTTATTTAATATAATTACATGTCATATTAATTAAATAAACCATGACTTAGGATAAAATTTATTTAAATAAATAACCAATATATATTATATGTCCATTTTATTTAAATGAACTTTAGGATAAAATAGTTATTATTATAATTATTCATGTACATGTAATTAATTAAGAAAACTTAGCTTAATTAATTTATATCATTTTAAGGTAAAGTTTAATGATTAAATCTTGTAATATTATCAATTAATAAATACTTATGATATCATGTAATATTATTATTAATTAATAATTATAAGTTAAGACTAAGTATTTAATCATTATTAAACTTTACTATGTAATTAAACATGACATATAATATCTTATTAAAACTATGGGTTATATCATTTTATTTATTTAATAAGCTTATTATAATTATGGAAATATATTAAATATGGTAACATGCTATTTATGGAAACATACTAAATATGGAAACTTTATATTTAGAAACTTTATATTTTTGGAAACTTACTATTTAAGGAAACTTTCTATTTTGTAAAGTTACTATATATGGAAACCTGCTATTTTTGGAATGTTACTATATATATAAACCTGCTATTTTTAGAAAGTTACTCATTATGTTATAACAACTACTATAACTGTATAACACATAAAACATGAAATATACTAATCTAAAACACATGAAACATTAAGAATCACATGATAAAACAAGAACAAGTATAATAAGTAATGAACATGCCAAGTAAACTAATAATCAGTAAATATAAGTTAAACATACAACTTATTCATGTCCCTTTTATTATGTAGATATCGTGAAGTCGGAGTGATCTTCCGTATTCGTTTTCGTCTTCATTTACTGGACATAAGGTACGGATATTCCGTCCTTCAGTAAGGATACTTTCTTCCCATATTAGGATTCCCCGTTTACAGCCATCTGTTTTCTCCAGTAGTTTACGTGTCTTAAACACAAACAATAATTATATGATTAATATTTTAGATTGCCTGAGCTATATACATGCATGCCAATTCCACGTAGTTATGGAGGTACCCTAACCATAACACTTGAGGCATCGGTGTTATGACTCTTATGCGGTGAGAGTGATTGCTTGCAGCGTCCCTTTCAGTTATTTGGCCTATTTTATTATTATCATGTGGGGCGAATGGGTGCATCCTAGCACAAATTTAGCAAGATTACATGGTAACTGCGGTGTGTGCCTTGCATTTGTTATAGGAGCTGATCCCTCCAACCCAGACTATAATAATTAGAGGCAACCCCTCTAATTGGATGATGAGGTCATCCCTCTAAGTATTCATGCACGTTGATACATCATGACCTATATGTGCTCCAATCATATTTAAAATACAGCTTTTCTGTATAAAATAAACATAAATCTTTTTATAAATATAAACTAGTTTATAAACATACATCAGGCCAGGGCTTACATTATTCCGCTGCACTATCGTTTCATACTTTCATTTCATTCTTTACTTATGTTTATGCTATTCATTTCATTGTCATTATATCCGTTCACTGAGCGTATTGCTCAGCCGTATATTTTTTCTTTCCATGACCCAAACGGTAGGTACCCAATGACAGCCAGGAGCATTTGGATGACGTACATAGGATGGAAGCTGCCTTAGACTTCTTCTCCTTTTGCCTCATATACGTATGCTTGCTTGGACAATTGTTTTGTCCTTCCTATTTCATTTACTTTATTTATGATTTGGGGTTATGTTTGGGAACCGATGTTTGATTCCGATTTTCCCTTTTATGGTCATTTATGGTTTAGGACATTACCTTGCATGCTTTGATAACACGCTATAATTATCTTGTAACGGTCCACTTATCAAAGTGGGGTGTTACATAACACATGTGTACAATGGACCTAAACTAATACAGAGATATTATAAAATTAAAATTTCTTTGAGTTGATTAAATATAAGGTTGAAATTAAGAAGAACGAAAAATAAAAAATGGTGGCTTCAACTATTTTAGGTGTGAGGTGAAAGAGAAGTTGGAAATAGTAAAGGAAGAATAATATAAGGCAAATGAAACCAGCTACTAGGGCCTTCTTTCGATCTATGGGTTTCTTTGTGATATTTCATACCAAAAACTAGGACCCACTATTAACCAAACAAGCAAACAATGATATCATTCCATTGATTGATTCTACCAACATGAAACAAACTCCTTAGATCATTAGGTTTTCATTTCTTGTAAGGTTCTAATCTTTTTATTCTAATTTGATCGTTTTTCATCGTATCGAATATATAAGGTTTACTTTCTTCATTATTTTTGTTGCTTGGGTTTTTTTGCTACTATGATCTGCATTCTCGTAACGTAGAACTTGTATGTGTTAGGCATGGAACGAGGCTTTCTGACTTAATATGGTAGTAGGGAAGGAGAGGAGTGAAGAAAGCAACAAATCTCAGCTAATTGAAGCAAGGATGTTGTGGACGGGAATATAGATGGTATGAAGGAAACGCTTCTGGATGTAAGGGATAACATTGATTCATCTAGTCTTATTTTTTAATGATGATATTCCTATGCCTACTGTTAAGTTGGATACCGCTGAGTAGTTTCCTCTAACTTCGACTTTAGTTGGACAACTTGCTACTTCGATCCATTAGTGTATTCCTAATGTGTTGAAAATGGGGCCAATCCTGCATATTAATCTTTTAGTAATGAACCGGTTTCAAATAATCTTTTTACGCTGATAAGCTTAGCCGTACGCCTTTAACTATGGCCAATCTTAGGAAAATTGATGCAAATGTACCGAATGACGGCTACTTTGACATTTGGTTATCATTGGCTTCGATTCATGAGGTAAATGATAGAATGAAAAATTCACTTCATGGTTACTTTATTGGTAAAAGGCTTACTTTTCTCGTCTTGAAATGGTTTGTTAGCAAGAATTCGAAAAAATGGCTTATCAAAAGAAGAATTGGCTTAAGGTTGGTGAAATGCTTTTTATTCTTTAAGTTTTCATTTATTGAGGATGTTCATTCGGTGCTAAGAGACGGTCCTTTTATGATCCGTAGAGTCCATATATTTCTAAATAAATAGTCTTCCTCCATGGTTCTTCTTAAAGAATAATTATCTCGTGTTTGCGTTAATATGAGTTTCATGATGTCTTGGTGGTTGCCTACACATCTGATGGATTAAGATTCATCTCACCCAATGAGGTTAGAATTATATACGAATCCCATGTGTTTAGAATCATGGGGTATGAGCGATTACGCAAGATTTTGATTAAAATTGACGCTAATAATGGTTTTAATGGTAATCTGGTTATGGTAATTCCAAAACTTTATGAACTTGGATATACGAATGAAACCATTTGTGTTGAATATGAGTGGAAACTGCCTCGTTGTTGCAAGTGCTTAATATTTGGTCACTCTGTTGAAGATTGTCCAAAAGCTCCTAAATGGGTGGCGAATAAGGTAGATAAAGGTATGTGTAGATCATCTTGGGTTGGTAATGCTTAAAAAATGCTTATTTTTTATGAATTTTATACACATTCTTGAAAACAAGACCCATAAACAAACATATTTATTCAAAATGAAAGTCATCTCTGTGACCCACATCCAACACCAAACACATCCCAAGATAGTGATTGTCATTGTGCATGACCTTCTTATTGATTGCAGTGGCTTGGTGAGAAATTATATATAAGACCTTGTAAATAACGAAAAGCTTATCTACTATCTATAATAAGAAGTTCATTGACATTATGCGAATTGCCTAAAGTTTCTTACATTAATAAAACTAAAAAATTTGAATCTTACGCTTAAAAATACCATATAGATATTATAGTATGGGTTTTTGGTTGTTTAGCTTACTAAACTATCACTTTTTGTTCACCTATGTTACCCAACTACTTTTTTGAGACTTTGGGTTACCAAACTATACGTTTTGGGTTTTAAGGTTACTGAACACTATATGTTTGTGTATTAATGTTACCCCGACCATTAGTAACCGGTTGGGTATGTTAATGTGACAACCCTGGTTTTGAGGTTCGTCACTTAGTTTTATTTTGTGTTAGTTACGCGTCTTTACGTGTTTATGTGCTAGTTAGTGTGTATAGATTGTGGTTTGGATATCGTTTCCGGTACGGGGTACCTTGTGAGTGAAACGATGTGAGATGATTTCATGTTCATGAGCTCACATGGTAGTGACTATGAAATGAGATGGTGATATTTAGTGGTTTTACGTATACGTATATGTATTATAGAAAATCGTATTTTTACGATTTACGGTTTAGCATTTAAAGGTCTCGGATGAGGTAATTGGTCATATGAATATTTTTCGGGATGGTTTTAAGTCATTTAGGACTTAGTTATAAAGTTTATTTCAAAATTTGAGATTTTTTATAAAAGTGTATATTTTACGTCTTTTACGGTAAAACGCGTAAAAACTGACTAGTTTTACGGTTTTGAGGTTTTGGAGGCTTTAGGAGCTGAAATAAATTAAGGAAAATTAAGGTATTATTAATAACTTAATAATATATATAAAAAGAAAAAAGATGAATTTTAAGGGTTGTTGGGTCGGTTTGGATGCAAGGAAGAAAGAAAAAAAAGGAAAAAAACAAGAAAAAGGAAAGGGGTTTTTGGGTTGGGCTGGGAATGGGTTATCACACCCTATATAATGTGTTTATTAAAAACAAAATTCATTATTTTTCTCCTGGGACAAAGAAAATTCGTGAGTTTCCACAAAATTAGGGTTCTTCATAATTTTTTTTTTGGGGGTTTTCATAAATCAAAGGTAAAATCTTTAATCCCTTTTCAATTTAATTATTTTAATGATGTCTTAATCATCTTATGATGGATTTAGGTTAGGGTTTAATTTAAAAACAGTAAATTAATGTTATATTAATTGTGTTATAATGATTACACAAATTAGGGCTTGTAATTAGAGGGATTAGGGTTAATTAATGAGGTTGATTTTGTTAAACCCGTTTTTAAAAACTGGGCAGAATTTTGAGTCAATTGTTTTGATCATATTGGGAGTTCTACAAACTCTTATTTTGCGATCCACATATCCCTGAAAAGGTAATTGAAGTGGCTTTCTAATGCAAGAAACGAGAACTAAATTGGAGGTAGGGAAGTGGGTCAAAAACAGGTTACAACAGTCGGAGGTCAAAACAATTTTGAATTCAGCCTGTTTTCTTTAAGTTTTAAGTTGTTTGGGGTACTTAGGGTTGCATTGGGATCTTCTAACGAACATGAGAGATGGTTTATATATTATAGTAAGTATCTGCACTTGGGCTAAGGTTGTGGTTTAGGGTAAGACCCCCTAATTGTAACAAACTTTTTGTATGTTTAAAATCAGTAAATCTGGAATGACAAAAGTATATATATATATATATCGGGGCCTTAACAGTAGCTTTAAGGTTAGGGTAAGTGGGAGGTGTTAGCTAATATATGTAAGGGTATGAATATTCCTTTTACAGAAACCATGGGTATGTTTAAGTGGATGTTTGACTTAATGTTTGGAGACCTAAAATTGGGACTGTTTTGTGTAAAATATGAACGGGATAGTTATTAAACTTAACCAAGTTAAGGACTTGTTAGGGAAGGGTAATGGGGTGATTAGAGATTATCAGTGAGGTATTTATATGGGAATAGGCTAGATGTCCATCATAGGTTGATGAGCCATCTTAGTGATTGGTTCATGAATTGATTGCGTGTTTTGGTTTGTTAGCTTGTTGCTAGTGCGAGGACTTGTGAAGAAGCAATCAGGTGAGTTTCGTAGTCCCATGTTTACTATTGATTTTGACTTCCAGATGGGATGGAAGAGACACTGTGTTGAGTTATTTATAAATTGTTGTTGTGAATGTTCTTATGGTTATGATGGACTTGTGTGTACACTTATGTGATTAACTGCTATGTGATTCTTGATTGTGTATGATTTGGATCGGGGTACACGTGCCGTCTCAGTTATTGTGGTTTGACAAGGTAGGGGCCTTGGGATAGGTACATAGCGTGATCGTCTATGGGACCAATGGATAATGACAAGGTAGTGGCCTTGGGATAGGTACATAGTATGATCATCTATGGTACCATGGTGTTTGGTAAGGCTGAGGGCCTTGGATTTTGGTTTGGTATGATTGATCTTGAATGTTAGTTGTTAATACATATTTGTAACACATTGTCCATATGTTATTGTGTTGATGGTTGTTATTCACAGCTTATAACTGATTTGGCGTTAGAGTCTAAACCTATGACTCTCACCAACATTATGTTGACGTGTTTTAGTGTCTCTTTCAGGTGAGAATGTGGTTAAGCTTGAGAACATAGGTGGCTAGGATTTGGAGAGCGTAGGATATGCATTTAGAAGGAGATCCCCGTTCCTTCTTAGCTTTGGTTGTTCATTTAATTAGTGATACTGTTGGCACCTATATGTTTGTTTTGGTTTTGTTAATTGTTTGTCTTGGGTAAGAGGTAGGACTGTTACCTACTTACCTAGACTCCTGCATTGTTGAGATATTGTCATGACATTTGTGTCACCATTTTATGACATTTCTTATATCATTTAGTTATCTCTATAGACACGCTATTGTTGTGATGATATCCATACGTCGTGCCCATATTCCGCCATGGTGGGGTGTGACAGAATGGTATCAGAGACAATGGTTATAGAGAATTAGGTTGCCTAGTCGCGTAGCCTAGTCTATAGCTTAATGGTCCCTGCATATAGGCGTCATAGGAGTATGTGTGCATTTTATAAAAATTGATGTGTTAGGATGTTATTTATTGCGATGTTTTGACTAGTATGAATTGAAACATAGTAAGTTCATACTTAGCCACATGCTATTTTCTTTTCGGGTTGTGACTAGTGCGGGTTGAACCATAATCATCCACGCTAATCATTGTCGTATTTTTCTTAAATTGTACATTATAGTACCTAATTTGGTACATGGTAGTTTCTATCTTTTGTTAGGTTATTTTATGTACCCGAGAGATATTATTTTCTTTTGATGTTTAAGTCATGTTCCCTAAGAATTATGTGGTGGTTCGAGTTATTAGGAGTAGGTGGATATGAAGGGTTTTAAGATGTTTCCACTCTTACGGGCGACATGACTTATAACTGATTATGTTTTCGTTTTGGATTTAGTCTATGCTGTTTTAGCTAGACTATGGATTGTTGTATTCCAAGAGTATTACTATGTTATTTTATTAGATGGATTTTGGACTTTATTGTTTACGTGGTTATGAGCTTAGGCGAGTAGATGGATTATGTGTTATATGTTGTATTGATTCTTATAAGTGTCATCATAGGAGGGAGTGCATTGGGGGAAGGGTAATTGTATAAGTATGGTGGCCAACATAGTTATACAAGTACCACAACTTCAATGGGTTCGTAAGTATGATTGCATGAAAGAGGGTTAGTACATGCTTGTATATGATGAGATGTAAAATTTGGGTATACGTATGTATATGGGTTTATGTAACGGCTGCCTACGATATGGCTATTTTTTTTAGTGTGTTATATGTTTTGAGTCATGGTTGTGTTGTGTGATTTTGGGGTCACACTATATGGTTTAGTTTTGGAGGTGGACTTTATGCCTTGTTGTGGCACGGTGAGATGGTGATTACTCGTATGGAAAAACGAGCGTATAAAGTGATTGATTGACTTGACGTGTATGATAATGAGTATGTTTTGGGAGATTTAATAGGTATATATATGCGGATGTATATATATTACTATGTGTTAAGTTATGGTATATGGTCGTTCACCGGTTATTATAACTTGAACGTAGCTTGTGTTTGTTCGTGTTTTATGGTGCTGGAGTTTAATGGAGTTCCAACGACGTTTTGAGTCTTTTGAAGTGTGTCTTGTAGCGTATTCTTTGAGTTTCGCATTTCACGTGTACGTTTTAAAATGGTGTTTTGGTTTCAAGTCTATTGAAATAACTTGGGGTTTCTTTTGAGATAATGAAATCTTTTATGTTGGGTCTTGCAATTATTTTGGTCGGTATGTATTGAGTTAGATGGTTGGTTGTATTCGGATAAATAAGGGTAAGGTGTTGGAGTCGTGTTTGAAACAAGATGTAACATAAGATTTTTTTTTAAATCAACACTTATATATTTCAAATTTTAAAAGACTTTCTTTGAAATAAAGCGAAGTAAAAATTTCTTTCTACCTACATAGTTTATATAATTGAGTTTGACCGATTTATGTCATTTATAATCATTTATACAAGGTTAAATTGAGTTTATGAAGATTTCACATACAATTATATCTGTCATTTAAAAGGGTTACATTAATCACTAAGTCTATTCTTTAGTTTTTTTTAAAACAACTAGTATAAAACTGATTTGGTCATAACTTGTTCGTTTTTAAAGCTTTTTGAGTGATTCAAAAGCCAAAAATTATGTACTCGGAACGTCTTTTCAAATATTCAGAATGTATAGTCATGGGAGGTCAGTATCTTGGCCGGAATTGTTGTACAAGTGTCGGGTTCAAGGTTGAGTTTTGAATAGTAGTTTATTTTTATTTGGGGTGCATAGGATACCTAGTCTTTGGGTTGAGTTTTGAGATCGCCTAGAAAGTTGTTTGTAGATGGTTTGAGTCACATAGATGTGGGAGGTAATAATAAAAAAAAGATATATATTCTTTTGGAAAAGTCGATCTTTTGCACGGTTTAAATAATATGTCGCGGGGCGTAATATGTTTTGGTTACCATTGGGTGTTTCTTGGATTATTTTCGTTGTCATGGGTCATTTTGAATTGATACATGTCCTGGGTTTGAGTTTTCTTTTGAGTCTCATGGTTTTTGACTCGTTTTAACTGGTGCACGTGAAATGTCGTTAGTTATCCGTTGGTTTGATTCGTTGATCGTATCTGATGGATTCAGGATGTAGTTTTGGTTTCGTATTGTTCGGGAGCGTTGAGGTAGTCATATGAAAGACTTGGTCGTGCCTACACGCTTAAGTAGGTGACCATGAGAGAACGGTCGGAATACCCTTTGTGGGGAGGAAAGAAGTTCGTAGACGAACTAATATGGTCATGAGGTCTCTTAGGAGTACCAAGGAGATGAATAGAGATTTGTGGGATACTTGCACAAGTAACATGCCATAGAGAGTGTTGGAAGGGGATATGGTTCGTAAGGCATGTATGTTTTCTGAAAATTTCATGAGATTTAGTAGGTTGCCTATTACTGTGAGGTAGAACCATAAATAGAGCAAGTAAGGGAAGTGAGAGGAGTTGGAGTTAGTGCCTTTCTAAGGCAATTGTTGATGGAATGATTTAAAAAAAACAAGAGTTGTTAGAAATTTGCAAGGAATGCAAGATAAAAGTTGAGTTGCTTAGTAGTAGATTGGATGTGGAAAGAGGTTGAGTGGTCTGATGAGAGGAAGTATTGGTCTGTTCAAAATGCGTGTGGAATTTTGCAAGTAGAACGAGGTAGAAATTTGTTCGTATTGCTTCTAGGAGAGGGTGCAAGGAGGACGTAGTTGAAATTGTTAAGGATGTTGTATGAACGCTTTGGGTTTACGGTTATGATTTTGGCATCGCCAAAACACTAGCGGTTTTGATGGTGTCAATGAAGCGAGTGTGCATGAACGTATATAAATGAGTTGTCATCGGGAGTATCGACGACATCCTGATCTACTCAAAGTCTAAGGAGGAGAGTGAGGCGAAGTATGTGTTGGTTTTGGAGTGGAATTATACGTGAGATTTTCAAGGGTGAGTTTTAGTATTAAGTCTCCATGATGAGTAGTTAGAGATGATGGCATATCATGGAACCAACAAGGGGCGAAGTGAAGAAGGATAAGGAAGCATTTTGGAGGCTGAAGAGGTGGATTAGATAGTGAGCCGATCTTGGCATTATCGGAAGGACTGGATGAATTCGCGAAGCATGACGATACGTGGAGCAAGGATTTGGATGTATACGAGAACGACAAAGAAAGGAGGTTGCTTATACGTTGCAGGAACTGAAGATTTGGAAGAACTAGATATGACTTAATTAGTGGAGCTGGATTGTTATATCTGCCTAGAATGCTAGAGGCATTTGGTGTACGAGACGTAGAGAATGATCTATACGGATCATGAACGTCTCCAACACATACTCAATCATCTTGATTGAACAATTGACAAAGGTGATGGGTGGAGTTAAGTGGTGAAAGAAAATTGCAAGGACAAGTACCATCTGGGAAAGGCAAGCATAGTTGATAAGACATGGAATAAGAAGAATGAAGTGAAGCTGAGACGAACTTGAACTATATGGATGGCGTATTAGGGTGGTTTGGATGAAGGATGTAGGTTGCACGAGTTGAGTTGTCTAAAGCAAAGAACGCGTCAACATGTATGTTGCGTGGCTTGGACAATCATATGGAGAAAGGGGCGTAGACTATACTTCCTACATAGATAGGAGTAGCTTAGAAAGGGCAATGTAAGGACGAAATTGGGGAAAGTGACGAGAGTTGGGTGATAGTCGATAGACAGACTAATTCATCTCATATTTCAAGAGGAATGAGAAGTCACGTAGTTGAGAAGTTGGAAGGATTACGTACGAATGTGATGGAATAGAGGGTGCTGCATAAAAGTTAGCCTAATATGTATGGAATGCCTTATGAAGGATTATGGAAAGGGAAATGGCACTGACCTCTACTGATTGTTTGGGAGGCTTAGTATCGATAATCAAATGGATGAGGAGTTATAGGTGTGATGTGCCATAGGGACGAAGGGCTTGGTCTAACTGAGTTAACCGTCCTTTTGATGATGTGTATAGATCATAATTTGATTTGGATTGGAAGAACTAATGGATATGTGAAAGACCGTCATAGGTCACTCTGTAAGGAAATTGGAATTTTTAAGTAGTTTGGGGTACAGACTAAAGGGAGTTGATGAACATGATTGGATATGAGTATATCCAGCTAAATGGGAAAAGGATAGGCAAGTGAGATATTTATACAATCATAGGGGTTACACTGAGGGCATGAGTGATTGATTTAAAGGGAGTTAGGAAACTCTTTAGCGATGGCTGAGTTTTCATATAACGATAGTTATCATACTAGAAGTCGATAAATGCCATTTGAGGCACTATATGAAAGGATAGGGTGAGATGTCCCCATTGTGCACTAGAATTGGTAAAAGAGGCTACTAATATGGTAGTGATGTTTGTGGAAAGGATGAGAGCAACAAGGGATGCTATATAGAAAAGGAGGAAACCACTAGAGTTAGTGACAGAGTTATGTATGAAGTTTCACCCATAGTAACGGGTGGTATGTTTTGGTAAAATGGAAGAGTTGATGTAGAGTTTTGTAGGTCCATTTATGATCTTTGGAAAGATCGGACCATTAGCTTATGAGCATAGAATTACCTAGGGGAAATAAGTTGTATACATGATACATTTCATGTACTGAGATTGGTAAAGGTTATTTGAGAATGCATTTTGCATGTACGATTATTCGGGACTTGTGTTAATAAGAGTCTTTGTTTTATCAAAGAGTCATTTGTGAGATTTATTGACTGTGAGGTCAAGAGTTTGGCAACGAGTTTAATTATTTTTGGTTTGTATGTGTGGTATTTTGAAACTTGAACTAAAGTTCACGTGGAAATGGGAGGAGTTCGTTTAGAACAAGTATCCTCATGTGATTTGTTGTTTGTGTGTTTGATCCTAAGGAGTAAATCTCGGGACGAGATTTCTATTAGGAGGGAGTGATGTGACAACCCTGGTTTTGAGGTTCGTCACTTAGTTTTATTTTGTGCTAGTTACGCGTCTTTACGTGTTTATGTGCTAGTTGGTGTGTATAGATTGTGGTTTGGATATCGTTTTTGGTACGGGGTACCTTGTGAGTGAAACGATGTGAGATGATTTCATGTTCATGAGCTCACATGGTAGTGACTATGAAATGAGATGGTGATATTTAGTGGTTTTACGTATACGTATATGTATTATAGAAAATCGTATTTTTACGATTTACGGTTTAGCATTTAAAGGTCTCGGATGAGGTAATTGGTCATATGAATATTTTTCGGGATGGTTTTAAGTCATTTAGGACTTAGTTATAAAGTTTATTTCAAAATTTGATATTTTTTATAAAAGTGTATATTTTACGTCTTTTACGGTAAAACGCGTAAAAACTGTCTAGTTTTACGGTTTTGAGGTTTTGGAGGCTTTAGGAGCTGAAATAAATTAAGGAAAATTAAGGTATTATTAATAACTTAATAATATATATAAAAATAAAAAAACGAATTTTAAGGGGTGTTGGGTCGGTTTGGACGCAAGGAAGAAAGTAAAAAAAGGAAAAAAACAAGAAAAAGGAAAGGGGTTATTGGGTTAGGCTAGGAATGGGTTATTACACCCTATATAATGTGTTTATTAAAAACAAAATTCATTATTTTTCTCCTGGGACAAAGAAAATTCGTGAGTTTCCACAAAATTAGGGTTCTTCATAAATTTTTTTTGGGGGTTTTCATAAATCAAAGGTAAAGTCTTTAATCCCTTTTCAATTTAATTATTTTAATGATGTCTTAATCATCTTATGATGGATTTAAGTTAGGGTTTAATTTAAAAACAGTAAATTAATATTATATTAATGGTGTTATAATGATTACACAAATTAGGGCTTGTAATTAGAGGGATTAGGGTTAATTAATGAGGTTGATTTTGTTAAACCCGTTTTTAAAAACTGGGCAGAATTTTGAGTCAATTGTTTTGATCATATTGGGAGTTCTATAAACTCTTATTTTGCGATCCACATATCCCTGAAAAGTTAATTGAAGTGGCTTTCCAATGCAAGAAACGAGAACTAAACTGGATGTCGAGAAGTGGGTCAAAAACAGGTTACAACAGTCGGAGGTCAAAACAGTTTTGAATTCAGCCTGTTTTCTTTTTAAGTTTTAAGTTGTTTGGGGTACTCAGGGTTGCATTGGGAACTTCTAATGAACATGAGAGATGGTTTATATATTATAGTAAGTATCTGCACTTGGGCTAAGGTTGTGGTTTAGGGTAAGACACCCTAATTGTAACAAACTTTTTGTATGTTTAAAATCAGTAAATCTGAAATGACAAAAGTATATATATATATATATATCGGGGCCTTAACAGTATCTTTATGGTTAGGGTAAGTGGTAGGTGTTAGCTAATATATGTAAGGGTATGAATATTCCTTTTACAGAAATCATGGGTATGTTTAAGTGGACGTTTGACGTAAAGTTTGCAGACCTAAAATTGGGACTGTTTTGTGTAAAATATGAACGGGATAGTTATTAAACTTAACCAAGTTAAGGACTTGTTAGGGAAGGGTAATGGGGTGATTAGAGATTATCAAGGAGGTATTTATATGGGAATAGGCTAGATGTCCATCATAGGTTGATGAGACATCTTAGTGATTGGTTCATGAATTGATTGCGTGTTTTTGGTTTGTTAGCTTGTTGCTAGTGCGAGGACTTGTGAAGAAGCAATCAGGTGAGTTTCGTAGTCCCATGTTTACTATTGATTTTGACTTCCAGATGGGATGGAAGAGACACTGTGTTGAGTTATTTATAAATTGTTGTTGTGAATGTTCTTATGGTTATGATGGACTTGTGTGTACACTTATGTGATTAACTGCTATGTGATTCTTGATTGTGTATGATTTGGATCGAGGGACACGTGCCGTCTCAGTTATTGTGGTTTGACAAGGTAGGGGCCTTGGGATAGGTACATAGCGTGATCGTCTAAGGGACCAATGGATAATGACAAGGTAGTGGCCTTGGGATAGGTACATAGTGTGATCATTTATGGTACCATGGTGTTTGGTAAGGCAGAGGGCCTTGGATTTTGGATTGGTATGATTGATCTTGAATGTTAGTTGTTAATACATATTTGTAACACATTGTCCATATGTTATTGTGTTGATGGTTGTTATTCACAACTTATAACTGATTTGGCGTTAAAGTCTAAACCTATGACTCTCACCAACGTTATGTTGACGTGTTTTAGTGTCTCTTTTAGGTGAGAATGTGGTTAAGCTTGAGAACATAGGTGGCTAGGATTTGGAGAGCGTAGGATATGCATTTAGAAGGAGATCCCCGTTCCTTCTTAGCTTTGGTTGTTCATTTAATTAGTGATACTGTTGGCACCTATATGTTTGTTTTGGTTTTGTTATTTGTTTGTCTTGGGTAAGAGGTAGGACTGTTACCTACTTACCTAGACTCCTGCATTGTTGAGATATTGTCATGACATTTGTGTCACCATTTTATTACATTTCTTATATCATTTAGTTATCTCTATAGACACGCTATTGTTGTGATGATATCCATACATCATGCCCCATATTCCGCCATGGTGGGGTGTGACAGTTAACTCTTTGGCCACGTCAGATTTTAGTAGGCCCCGATTTACAAATCAACTTTCCACTATCTTTTCTATATAAAATCTCACCCACACCACACCCTTTAACACACTATCTTTTTCCCCAATTCAATACCCTAACCCTAATTTCAACATCATCACAATCAATAAAAATGGCAAATAACAATCTTTGTTGGTGTGGACTATTAGCAAGTTGCAGAACTTCATGGACAATGAATAACCCAGCTCGAAGGTTTCTTAGATTTCCTAACTACATGGATCCTACCATAAGATGTAATTACTTTAGATGGGTGGATTGTGAGTTGCCAAATCAGTGGTATCAAAGGAGGATGTTTGGTCTTCATGAGAATCTCAGTGCTGTTCAAGATCAGTTGAGAAATGCACAAGATGAATTGGTGCAAGTGAATCGTGAAAAGGGTCGGCTTGCATTCTTGAACAAGATGTTGATGGTTTTGGACTTAGCTATGATTCTTGTTAGGTTCTTGCATTCTTGAACAAGATGTTTGATGCTTTTGGTCTTGGCTATGGTTCTTGTTAGGTTTATGTAGTATGTAGTAGGTTTATGTTGTCTTATGGTTCATGTTTATGTTGTCTTAGGTTTATGTTCTATGTAATGGTAACCTTTATGTAATCATATTTTCTTATGAATGAAATATGAAGTTTTGGTATACAAAAGCTACAATGAAACATGATAAAAAGTAAGTTCTAATTTCCATTCATACAAAAGGTACAATAAAACAAAGAGACCATCATCCACTGTTTAGTTAAACTTCCCACAAGTGATACAAAATAGGGGCATATAGTTATGTTCAAATATCATTCATACAACATAAAAGGTAATCATAGGCTAATTGCATCATCTTCTTTTAACCCTGGACCAGGTGACATAGGCTTGTTGAACTTTACCAACTTCAATCTCTCAGACTCTCTTCTTATGATTTGAGTTGGTGCAGGAGGTTCATAATCTTCTTCTTGAGATGGAATTAGTTGTGAAGGGTTATTCATTGGGATTAAATCAGCAGCACCTTGGATATTATATGGTGTTGATCTTTTGGCCAAACTGGAACTGGTATTCCTTGCATATTCTGATGTCATGGTATAAGAAAAAAGAAACAATCAATAAATGCCTAATCAAAGAAAATAATCTGTAAATAAAAACACAATGAAATTTACTCACTCCAACCATAGAATCTTCAACTGTAAACCATTTTGATAGAGCCCCTGCTGTCTTTCCTCCTCTAGTCCTAACACAACAATCTCTCATCCTAACACCCCCTGTTGTGGTACTCCCACCCCTACCTGTTGGGGTAATCCCACCCCTACCTGTTGGGGTATTCCCACCCCTACCTGAATTACTCCCACCCCTACCTGAATTACTCCCATCCCTAACTGTTGGGCTAACACCACCCCTACCTGAATTACTCCTACCCCTAACTGTTGGACTAACACCACCCCTACCTCTTGCAGTATTCCCACCCCTACCTCTTGGAGTATTCCCACCCCTACCTCTTGGAGTATTACCACCCCTACCTCTTGGAGTACTTCCACCCCTACCACTTGCAGTACTCTCACTCCTACGTTGTGGAGTATTCTCACCCGTATTAGGATTATCTATATTAGGATTATTTGGACAACCCCTCACATTATGTCCCTTTTTTACATAATTGACAATGCATGACTACACCTTTTCTACCCAACCTAGTTCTATTCCCATTATCATTCTCAAATGCATCCCTCTTCCTCTTATGAGGTGGTCTACCAGGCATCTTTTTAACAATTGGAGGCAATGGTTTTGTGTAGTTTGTAGTAGGCCACTGGTCCATTCCATTCCTTCCCTCAATATAGGTTGAATAAGCATTGATAAACATATTCTTACCATACCAGTCAGATATATAATCATCCGGCTGATTGTTAAGAAAGTAAATAGCTGCACATCCATGTTGACATGGTATACCAGACAGTTTCCAAGATCTACAGCTGCAAGTCCTAAGCCTCTCATCTACCTTGAATGCATCATACCCATTTCTGACTTCAAATCTACTTTCACCACTTGCTACCACTCTCCAATTCCTATGTCATTCAAAAGGTAAAGTGTCAATAACTATATGAAGCTAACTTTTACAAGGCTTATAATTGTAAGAAACTACCTGTACAAATCCTTGATCTTTTCAAACTTCTTTCTTATGTTTAGACAAATGTTATCAGTCCACTTCACATGCTTTTCCCTCATCTTTTGCATTCTTTCCATCATCATCAACCTTATATCTTCAAGCATGTTAATGATAGGCTTCCTTCTTGATTCCACAATAAGCGCATTGAAGCATTCACTTATTCCATTCTCAACAGCATCACATGCTTTATCAATACTAAAGTAAGCCCTACTCCAGCTATGAGGGTTCCTTTACATCAAATGCTTGTGTGTATCATTGCTAATTTGTTTCATCTCAAACATAATCTTCTCAAACATAATTGGGTAAGTTGCCTTAGCTGCTCTCCAGAACAAGTTTCTATACACAATACCATTAAACTTCTTTCTGAAGTTGGCATAGATATGCCTAGCACACTGCCTGTGTTCTGCTAAGGGCATAATTTCCTCAGCAGCTTCTATAAGTCCCTGAAACAACAAGTATAAAATAAATTTACATTTTTTATAAATAGTTAATCTAAAATGCAAGTATACAAGAAAATTTATACCTTATGTTGGTCTGAAATGATGGTAAGACCTGTACCAGCCTCTATACCCAAGTCTTCAAGCAAACATTGCATAAACCAGCCCCAATTTTCCTTATTCTCAACACTAACAACTGCCCATGCTATAGGATAGATTTGATTATTACTATCCCTTCCTATAGCTGACAATAATTCCCCTTTGCATATTGTTTTTAGAAAACAACCATCTAAACCTATTACCCTCCTACAACCTTGTAACTATCCTTGTTTCACACCATTAAAGCACACATAGAAGGTCTTGAAATAGTTCTTTCCATCAGGCATGTTATCAACCCCTATCTTACAAGTACTCCCTGGATTGGAATTCAAAATCTTAGATGCATATGACCAAAGCACCCTATAGTGATCCTCTAAACAAGTGTTTTGATCTGAAATGATTTTTCCTTAGACATCTACGATGCCCATAATCTAAAAGGACAACTCCTATCTATTGCATATCTACTACATTTAGCATGCAATTTCCTAGGGTTGTTTACATCATAATACAGCTTATATCCATTTGCTAAAGCATAAAATGCCAAAGCTCTTTTTAACTAATCAGGACTTTCATATCTTTCACCTGAGACTGGTGATGAGACTGTATTTATACATAGTCTCATCGTCCAAATCGGGCTTAAAACGCTTAAAATATCATCAAAATACCCAAATATATGATTGTGTTTGTTAACTGTGTATTTTAGGTACGGATATCGTGAAATCAACAAAAGATCACAAGAATGAAGCAAAAACGAACACGGGAAACGAAGCCGCACAAGGAACCGGACCTGAATCATGATTTTCCTATCAAGTCCTTGAAGTTTGAAGATTTAGCAAGATTGGTCCCTCAACTTTGGAAGACTTGTCAATTTAAACCCTTGTAAAACTCATTATTACACATTGGGTCCCTTATGTCAAGAGTATACAAGAAAAGCCGTTGAAGATTTCATTTATTGCACATTTGGTCCTTATATAAAGTTTACAAACTAATTGTGCCAAAAAAGACAAGTATGGCAAAGTATTTAACAAAGGTGATGGAGTTTAAGCTGTGAAGATTGCATTTACACTTACAATGAAACATGGGGGGTCACTTCTATCCAGACAACAAACTTACACCGGCCAACCAAGAGCTGACACCTCATCCTCCACTCACCATCCCACCAATTAGATTACTCCCCCTCTCCACGTCATAACCCACCCAACATTTAAATAAAATTGAATAAATCAGTTTTATTATTCCCTCCATAACACTTATTTAAAACTAATCCACCCCCTAAACACATCAAACCCACACCTGCTTAACAACCCAAACCCATAAACCGTAATTTGGTTTTACTTAATTAACCAAATTCAAAACCCCAACTTATCCATATCAGTGATTAACACCACAAAAACCAAAACCCACTACCCAGAAACCTTTCCCGTGACCTTGTGGAACCCCCTTGTACCTCCCCTGCAATGTCATTGTCTTCCCAAACCCAAAAAGGGGACAAAATGGACGTTTGAGATCATTTCCTTGGCCCCAAAGGATTTTTAAGCGTTCAAGATCACTCAACCCAGCTGGCATATCACTTTCCATCACATGAAGATGCTTTTGACTGAAATTCAAAATTCGTCCAAGGGCAATTAAGGGAATTTCATGGATTAGGGTTTTAGTTTGTAGCATATCTAGAAACATCTGTTTATCAGTATAGGAGCTTGCAACATGTGCAAGCCTTTTGTTCCAGATTTTGTACAAGTTTTTATTTTAATGAATATTTAAAGTATTAATAAAATATTGTGCATTTCTGAGTTCCTTTAATTTGTTTTAGCGTAATGATTTATGTCCTTAACAAAAATTAGTTTTTACATAAAGGGTTCTTGTTTTAAAAGTTTGGTAAGAAAATCATTTTTTTTAGTCACGAATTTGAAACCTAAGATTAAGGAAAGTGAAAGAGGAACTTGATTTTTTTGGTTTTCAGATTGGTGTATCAAACTTATGTTTTCAATTTTGTGTATCAAGAAAGAAGTGGTCTTCAAGAGATTTTGTTCCAAAAGATTTCTTGTTTAGTTATTTTATTAATCTTTACTGTTTGTATACGCTACCACCACAAGCTTGACAAGCTTGTGGAAGCAGCTTATACAAGCTTGAAGCTTGTTCTTGGGTTGCTGTGTATGTGCAGGTACAAAGTTCCAAAACAAGCTCATCATTGTTTCATTCATTTCATTTCATAGAATACATGTTACCCTAGTTCCCTTAGTGAACCCCAACAGGGCTCTCTACTTGTTTACAAACTCTCACAAGCTCAGAAACTTGCTTGGAAAAGGCCTCAGCCCAAGGTTTGGCTTGAACCTTCCATAATCATGTTTGAATGAATCTTGTATGATCTTGTATAAATTTGTGAGAAATCTATTTTTGTGTTTATTTTTCTGTTTGCTTATGCTTATTTGATAGTTGTATGCATGTTTAGATCACTTACACTCAATTTAATCAAGTTTTAAAGGCATTTGGTTTGATAAATTTCATTTTCTGAAAATTAGGGTGTGTTTGGGTCTGTGTATTAAGCTAAGGTTAGTGATAAATTGTGGCTTGAAAGCAGCTTTGACATACATGTTGTAGTGGTAGAAGGTTGTTTCAGTAGAAGTGTTTGAGTTTGGTAGAGTAGAATAGAAGATTGCATGATTTATTTTTGGTAAAATTTGGTTAAAACTGTCAAAAGCAGTAAGTTCATTTTTGAGTTTGTTCTAGTGTAAATTTGCCTTGAAAAGCTAGTGAATTGCTAGATAAATGGGTCAAGTTAGGTTGTGTGACTAGGTAGTAGTTGCTTGGTAGTTTATTAAGTGAGATTGTACCAATTGAAGTTCGTTTTTGTGTCAGGTGAACCAGAACACTGTTCACAATCCTTTACATAGCCTTATCAGTAACATTTGTGGCCATTTTGTGTGAAAATTTTGTGAGTAACTTGTGAGTTGTATATTTTTTTATGACTCCCCACAACCCAACTGGTTGTGGGGGTGCCAGTCATTGCCCACAATACCAAGCAAAACACAAGATACAGCTTAAAACATCACCAGACCTGAAATTTGTGAAGTCAGTGGGAACAAAGTTCCCACTGCTAGTTATTAAGTTGGTACTGCTTTGCTATAAGACAAAAAGGTCTAAAGTGTCACTTTCATATTTTAGAAATTTTGTCTTTAGTGGTCAATTTTAGGAATTATAACTTGATTTTAGTTTCATTATTTTTCTTATTTTAATTATAATTTTTCCATTTAATTATTTTTTATTTTACTGTTCATTTCCTAATTTTTAGATTAAATTGCATTCTAAATTAGTTTTTAATATTCTGTTTTTGTCTTTTAGTGACAAAAATTAATATTTTTCTGTTTCAAAAATTTTCTTAGACTTAGAAAAATATTTTAAGACTTTTAGTTTAAAAATATTTTTACTGTTCACTTTTTAAAGTAATTTTAGATTTAATTTAAGTTTAATTAGGGTTTTATTAAATTTGTTTTGTCTTTTGGTGAAAATTTTTACTTTTTTCAAACTTTTTTATTTTTCTACTGTTCATTAGTATAATTTGATTTTTAAGATTGTCAAATTATTTTTAGCATTATTTTATTGTTTTTATGATTATTTTAGTTTAAAAATAGTTTTTAGTGTTTTAAAAATAGAAAAATAGTTTTGAAAATTTAAGAAAAATACTTTTTAGTCTTTAAATAATATAAGTGATTTATTAGTTCAATAAAATAATATTTTGGGCTTTTTCTTAATTATATTTAATTTTAGGGCTTTAATTAGCATTTAAAATTGAATATTTAAGTAATAAAAGGTTGTAAAATTTATTTATTGGATTTTTATTCTTATTTATATTTTTTTAGACTTAGTTTAAACTTTTAATTAATTTTTAGGTTTAATTTTTAATTTTGTCACGTTTTACGTATTTACGTTCGCGTTTTACGTTAATTCGTCGTAGTGTAATCGTAATCGTAGCTCGTCTTTACTTTTTCTCTTCTAAACAAAAAACGTCACTAATCCAAACTTTGATTTTATATAATTGGCACACTTAATCCACACACCTCCTTCAAGAACGAACCCGCATTTATCGGTTTTACGGTTTTCAACTAAATCGGACTACTTAATACTTGCCGCACTTATACGTTGTTTTCCTAAACACGTATTTCTACACCTATCATTTTGGCGCCGCTGCCGGGGAGGTGTTTTTAGTGTGCCAGTATTACTATCGTGTTTGTGTGAGTAGTGCGTTTTTGCTTTTCAATTTTTGGAAAGTGTAAATATCGTACATACTCATTTTTGTTATTTTTCCTTATTATATTATAGTATCCAAATAAAACGTGTTTAATTTTCCTAAATTAAACACACAACAATCTTTACTATATTGTTGATATCCCATTATCGTTTTCGTTTTTTTGTGAATATATTACTATATTGTACGTACGTAGAACAATAAATATACAAGTACTCCAAAAGCGTGAAAACGCAACCTTGATTCGGGATTTCATCAGTCGATCATTGTATTCGAATCCAAAGCAAAAGTTTAAAGGCAAAATAGATAAATACTTTCGTGAGGCTTAATTTCAATTAACACAAACTATAAGGTGGGTATAAGGCGGTTGTATTTCATGACCTAAGGGAAAAAGGCTCTTAAGTGTTTAGCGCCGCCTCGTTTCCCCCGCTTGCTTGTGTGTGTTTTGAGAAAGAAGGCTAATCGAGGGTTTGTCGACCAAGTATTATCTACGTATCATATATATTTTCTTGTGTTTTCAAGATTAAACCCTTTTGAACGTTTTGGTGTTCCACCAACGTTCTAAAGTCATCGAAGGCGTTCACTCCACGTGATCGTTTTCATTCCTTGAGGCTCCTTTAATCGAGAAATCGATTCGAGGGGATATTTGTAGATTTGAGTCTACGTAACAAAAAAAAATCCAAAAAATTAAAAAACAATCAAAAACCAAAAAAATTGAAAAATCGAAAAAAAAAACCGCAAAAAGAATCTTCTTTGCTACCCACCATTCTACGCTTAGTGCATGCGCACTCGATCGAAGGATTATTCTAATTTTAGCGACGCTTCGAATCGACGCAATCGTAATCGAAGGAATCGACGACGTAGACGAGATTTAGAAACCGACGTTCCTAATATCGTTGTTGAAGAAACCTTAGACGAGATGGTCGACAATCGTTCGATGATGGAATTGCTCCAAGCGCCCACCGAGGGTTATGAAGACGCGATCGTAATTCTCGCTATCGAAGCAGAGAATTTTGAGATTAAGAGCGGAATGCTTTCGTTGACTCAAGCTACGAAGTTTCGAGGTCGTGAAGCCGATAATCCTCACGACCATATATGGAATTTTGATCGTCTTTTAGCCACGAGCAAGTTTAAGAATGTCGACACCGATGTCGTCAAGCTTATGCTTTTTCCGTACTCGCTCGATGGTGCCGCCAAGGATTGGTACGAGAAAGAGCCACCTAATTCGATAACTACGTGGAAGGATCTCGTCTCCAAGTTCGTTAATTATTTTTTCCTACCGTCTAAGACAACGTTTTTCAAAAATGAAATTACGAAATTTGAGCAAAAACCGAATGAATCTTTTAGAGACGCGTGGGATCGTTTTAAGGAATTGCATAGGCAATGTCCTCACCATGGTTTTTACGAGTTGCACCAAATTGATACGTTTTACAACGGTCTTAATTTTCAAGAACAAGATTCGTTGAATTCCGCCGCCGGTGGCAACTTTTTGTGTAAGACTCCGAAAGATGCATTGATAATTATCGAAAACCGATCCAAGGTTTACCAACTCCGCAACGCACCGAGTGTTGCCAATGTCGCCAATGCTAGTAGTTCTAATCGCGACATTGAGAGAGTTGATGCGAAATTCAACAAGTTGACGAATGTGTTTACGTCTTTTCTCGTTGAGATGCAAAAGAAAGACGCTCCCGCTACGGTGAAAGCGGTTGAGACTTCGTGTATGTTTTGTGGTGGACCTCATAATTATTACGAGTGTGCGGCTACGGATGGCCATACATCGAATGTGAGTGCGTTAAATGGAAACAACAATTTTCAAAATCAAAATAACGCGGGTCCATCACAACAAGGCAATTATAACCAAGGCAACAATTTTTCGAATCAAAACCGTAACAATTTTCAAGGAAATAATTAACAAGGAAATTTTTCGAATCAAACTCAAGGTTATAATCAAGGTCGGAATTTGAATTGGCGAAACCGAGATAACAACAACAATCAAAACTCGAGTTTTCAAAACAACAACAATCAAGGTAACAATTTTTCAAGTGGGAATCAAGGAAATTTTCAAAGAAGTAATCAAAACCAAGGGAACTTTAATTCTAATCAAAATAGTTCGTCCAACGATTTTCAAAATTACATGAAAATGAATGAGGCTAATATGAGACGATTAGAGGGAAAAAATGGTACTTTGAAAAACGACTTTACAAATACTTTGAAATTGCAAAATACGAAGATTGAGCAAGGACAAATTGACATTAAAAAGATGTTTTCGGCTATTATGAACAAAGCCTCGGGTGCTTCATCGAGTACGTTACCTAGTAACACCGTACCCAACCCGAAGGAACAATGTAAATCCGCCTCGTCTATTTGGAAAGGTCGTGTGATTACCCCTAACCTTGATGGATTTAGAGTTGTTTCTTCCTCTCGACCCTCGACTTCTAAGACGCCTTCATGTTCTAAAGTCGAGGGGTTAAACGTGGTGACCAAGGAAAAGAATGCACACCCTCGTGTACCTCAAATTCCATCCACGGTTCAAAAAGAGAGCTTTATCGACCTTACCAAAGTAACCCTTGACGAAACTTGTGCATCGATCCTTCTTAAAAAACCCAAAAGGCGTATGCCGAGAAAGGAAGAGGATCCGGGCCAATTTCTATTACCTTGTGATTTTTCCGAGATTGAGGGATGTTTAGCCCTTGCCGATTTAGGTGATAGCATCAATCTTATGCCTCATTCTCTATGGAATCTGATGAGATTGCCTAGACTTACCCCCACGAACATGACTATCGAGCTTGAAAATTGTACTCCACTTATACCAATTGGAATAGCCGAGGATGTCTATGTTAAAACTGGAAAGTTTGTTTTTCCCGCGGATTTTGTTATATCCGATTACGAGTGTGACCCTAAATGTCCCATTATTTTAGGCCGACCATTTTTATTAACGGCTCGAACCGTGATCGACGTCCACGAGGGGAGACTTACTATGAGATATGGGGAGGATAAAATGGACTTTTTCACGAGTAAATCCCAGGTGTCTTGTGATAATAAAAAAACCGAGGTTTCAAAACCTAATGTTTCTAAACCTAATGATTTCAAAATGTTAACTTTAGCGGAAAATATGAGGCTTGACGCATGTTTTGAAAGAATTGAGAAGAACGGTTTTAAAGATGATGATTTTAATGATAAAGAATACGTGTACCTAATTCAAAAGGGGATGCGTAAATTTATGGATGAAAAATCACTTTGGGATATATTTTGTGAAACAAGTGAAACACCAATTACGAAGGGTGACGTTAGTGCCATCACGACAACGACCAATATGGGCTCGTCTTCACCACCTTCGAAGTACCATGACTTTGAGGCCCATACTTCTAAACCCATTGAAGTGCCTCCCACTCCTAGCCCCAAATAAATTAAGGCTAAGGAAGTGGCCCAACCCAATGCAATCTCACCCATCATAGAAATGTCACCTAAGCATAGCCCAAGGGCTTGTAAGACCATGGTTGTGACTCTCGAGAAATCCACTCGAGAACTTGCTCACATCGACACTTTCTTTGATGGCGATGGTGATTTTGCCGTGATCGAGCACATACTTGCTAATCCGCCATCCATCTTCGAGGATTTACCCTTTGATAAATCTTCAAATGAAGAGGACGATCTCATGTCGGAAATTTCTTATGATGATGAGAATGACGACACTTTCACAATGTACGCGAATTCCGTATACGAACCTATTTTTCATCATAATCCCATTTTTGATGATGAATTCGATTACGTTGATGACCATATCATCGATCCTCCTTCGTTTCACGATTGTGATGATGAAGAATTCTTTAAGGAGGTCGATGAATTTCTCACTATAGACACAAGTCCCATTCTCTAGGAGTTACCTTATAAACACTCCTCATTTGAGAATGACGTTTACCACATTCGTGAGGATCTAACTTATCAACGATCCCCACAAAAGAATGATGGTTTCGTGCTTGACCGCGATCTCTTTGAGAGAGTTTCTAAAATCATCAAAGAGGGGAATGACAAACCATGGTTTGACAAGCCTATCTATGACGAAGATATCGATGAGATAGACGTTCATGAAGATGACGATGGGCGGTGTTCTTTATTGATCGACGTTTTGAGAACTTATATAATCCACCACCCCCTAACCGCGACTTAAATGTTTAGCGCAACTAATTTTGAATTTGACACGCCAAATATTTTCGACATTATCAAATCGGGTTTTCATAGAGAGTTTTTAAACGATGAAAAAGGAAAAGATTTTAAAAATGTTTTAAAAGATTTTCTACAAGTTTAACTCCGTCATCACTACGTTTTATGAGTGCTACCACCTCGTCTACTCCTTTTGACGACGGTTGGTGCGGATCTAGTGTGGGGGAAGCCCCTTATGTTCCCTCCCATTTTTCCACCGTGGACGAGATTTATGATCCCGAAATTACTTGTAAAGGGAAATATCGGTCTTCCACCGATGCAATAAATGGAAAATCTTTTCGTTTGCTTGGTGTGAGTCTACCTCGAGTAGCTCATTATGTTGACTTACCCATTGTCCCACCTTTCTACTTCTTATCTATTTTCTTCTACCTCTTTGAGGTTTTAGCACGTGTTGAAGTAGCGTTGTTTCGTCTTTCATCCGAAAACGAAGACGCTATCTTTGACCCCGGTATATGTATATCGGGTTTTTAAAGTACTCCACGTACTTTTGGGCATTGTTTATCATGTAATCCCCACCAAAAATGACCATACCAAGATTATCCCTAAATGATCACATTTATGTGGATTCGAGTCGAGCTTTTGACTCGGTTATCAAAAACAAAGTGCCTCGTGGGGGATTCTCATGCTTATCCTTGTAAATATTATTGCTTTTCTAATAGTGTAACTAGGGGACTTGTGCTCTTCCAACATTTGTTCCGTGGTTGTTTGTGATTGTGATTTATTAGGTTTATCGTCATCATTAAAGCCTCTCGTGTTCGTTTTACGGATCACTCGAGCTTCGATCGTTGCCTTTGGAGATTCTGATATCCGATGATATCCTTTTATGTTCTAACTATTATCTAATTAGCATAATTCATAAACGGCTTTTAGGTTATTCGTTTTACTCTTTCCATGCTCGAGATTAAGCATTCGACTTCGTCTCTAGTATGGGGGTGTTTTCACCCCTAGACTCGAAACATTGAGGACAATGTTTAGTTTTAGTATGGGGGTGAGTAGATACTTCACCTTGCTTACGTCAACACGCTATCCAATATTCATCTTTTTGTTATCGTTTTATGCAAAATAAGGCTAAAAATGGCCAAATTTTAAAAATTTTCTTGTTTTTCATAAGTGTTTAAGACACGAATGTAGGTTTTCCGATGGTGAGAATAAGAGTAATTTTTGACTCGACCGTGCGTGTTGAGCACTTAGCTTCGATTCCTTAACTTTTTAGGCTAAGTCTCTTAAATGAGGACGAGAAATGATAGAGTTATTTATAAGTCTCGTAATCGTCACGATCTCATGTGTAGTAATTATTAGCTTATTCTCCCCACGCTTTTGATAATAAATTGTTAATAAATATTGATTTAGCGGTTTAGTCACTATTGTTAGTTTCTAATTTGTTTTAGTAGCTTCCATGTAATTAAATTGGGGAAACATTGAGGATTCGCCAGCATCACGGTTTTGAAGTATTGGCACCCGAATAATCGAAAGCTTCACCTAATAATAAGATTTCAAGTGCTCACCCAAATTAAGCAAAAATTTGAAGCTCACAAGGCCGAAAAATCTATGCCCAAATTGAAAGTGAATCAAGCCTTAATCTTTGAAGCTTTAAAGATCTAAAATTCGCTTTAGCGTGAGGATATACGTCTTTGGCTAATAAAACCACCGATGAGGCGGATAATAAAAGGCAAGGCAAGACCGAAGTCATAATAAAAGCTCCATGGCGGAGTTGAATAAAAGATGGAGTTAAACCTATGATAATAAGGCCCTGTATAAAAGTCTTGGTAATAAGTCTCATGTTCAAAACCGTTATAAAACCGTGTTTATCGATCCTTCTTGTTGACTTAATTTTTTGACATCGTTGTCTATTAGGGTGAATTATTAATTCGATGATTTTGGTTACACAGTTAAAACTCTATTTTTAGACTTAATCTGTTTTCACGCATAAGTCAATGATGTATCCTCGTGATCATTAAGACAAAATAAAATATAAGAGATACCAAGTAGGAATAAGAGAGTCTAGGTTCGTAATTAACACTCATGAGATGTGATCGTGTTGCTAACTTATAATAACAATGATCTCGTTACACGCTTAGCATGGAATTGGGTGAAAATCGAGGACGACGAAATTATTTCTAACAAAGCATTCACGTGTTCTTGTTCTATGATCCCAAAAGTCACTTTATTGTGATGAAAACAATACATTATGTCTAAAACACGTGTAGTAGTTTATTTAAGTTTATGTCTTCAATAAATGTCATCATAAAATGAATTTTGGAAATGCTATGATACTTAATTCTAGCATTGCGTGGGGACACGACAACGGTTTAGTATGGGGGAGTGATGAGATTGTATTTATACATAGTCTCATTGTCCAAATCGGGCTTAAAGCGCTTAAAATATCATCAAAATACCCAGATATATGCTTGTGTTTGTTCATTGTGTATTTTAGGTACAGATATCGTGAAATCAACAAAAGATCACAAGAATGAAGCAAAAACGAACACGGGAAACGAAGCCGCACAAGGAACCGGACCCGAGTCATGATTTTCCTATCAAGTCCTTGAAGTTTGAAGATTTGGCAAGATTGGTCCCTCAACTTTGGAAGACTTGTCAATTTAAACCCTTGTAAAACTCATTATTACACATTGGGTCCCTTAATTGACAAGAGTATACAAGAAAATCCCTTGAAGATTTCATTTATTGCACATTTGGTCCTTATATAAAGTTTACAAACTAATTGTGCCAAAAAAGACAAGTATGGCAGAGTATTTAACAAAGGTGATAGAGTTTAAGTTGTGAAGAAACTTGCTTGGAAAAGGCCTCGGCCCAAGGTTTGGCTTGAACCTTCCATAATCATGTTTGAATGAATCTTGTGTGATCTTATATAAATTTGTGAGAAATCAGTTTTTGTGTTTATTGTTCTGTTTGCTTATGCTTATTTGATAGTTTTATGCATGTTTAGATCACTTACACTCAGTTTAATCAAGTTTTAAAGGCATTTGGTTTGATAAATTTCATTTTCTGAAAATTAGGGTGTGTTTGGGTCTGTGTATTAAGCTAAGATTAGTGATAAATTGTGGCTTGAAAGAAGCTTTAACATACATGTTGTAGTGGTACAAGGTTGTTTCAGAAGAAGTGTTTGAGTTTGGTAGAGTAGAATAGAAGATTGCATGATTTATTTTTGGTAAAATTTGGTTAAAACTGTCAAAAGCAGTAAGTTCATTTTTGAGTTTGTTATAGTGTAAATTTGCCTTGAAAAGCTAGTGAATTGCTAGATAAATGGGTCAAGTTAGGTTGTGTGACTAGGTAGTAGTTGCTTGGTAGTTTATTAAGTGAGATTGTAGCATTTGAAATTCGTTTTTGTGTCAAGTGAACCAGAACACTGTTCACAGTCCTTTACTTAGCCTTATCAGTAACATTTGTGGCCATTTTGTGTGAAAATTTAGTGAGTAACTTGTGAGTTTTATATTTTTTCTGACTTCCCACAACCCAACTGGTTGTGGGGGTGCCAATCATTGCCCACAATACCAAGCAAAACACAAGATACAGCTTAAAACATCACCAGACCTGAAATTTGTGAAGTCAGTGGGAACAAAGTTCCCACTGCTAGTTATTAAGTTGGTACTGCTTTACTATAAGACAAAAAGGTCTAAAGTGTCACTTTCAGATTTTAAAATTTTTGTCTTTAGTGGTCAATTTTAGGAATTATAACTTGATTTTAGTTTCATTATTTTTCTTATTTTAATTCTGATTTTTCCATTTAATTAATTTTTATTTTACTGTTCATTTCCTAATTTTTAGATTTAATTGCATTTTAAATTAGTTTTTAATATTCTGTTTTTGTCTTTTAGTGACAAAAATTAATATTTTTCTGTTTCAAAAATTTTCTGAGACTTAGAAAAATATTTTAAGACTTTTAGTTTAAAAATATTTTTACTGTTCACTTTTTAAAGTAATTTTTAGATTTAATTTAAGTTTAATTAGGGTTTTATTAAATCTGTTTTGTCTTTTAGTGAAAATTTTTACTTTTTTCAAACTTCTTCATTTTTCTACTGTTCATTAGTATAATTTAGGATTTTTAAAATTGTCAAATTATTTTTTAGCATTATTTTATTATTTTTTATGATTATTTTAGTTTAAAAATAGTTTTTAGTGTTTTAAAAATAGAAAAATAGTTTTGAAAATTTAGGAAAAATACTTTTTAGTCTTTAAATAATATAAGTGATTTATTAGTTCAATAAAATAATATTTTGGGCTTTTTCTTAATTATATTTAATTTTAGGGCTTTAATTAGCATTTAAAATTGAATATTTAAGTAATAAAAGGTTATAAAATTTATTTATTGGATTTTTATTCTTATTTATATTATTTTAGACTTAGTTTAAACTATTTTTAGGTTTAATTTTTAATTTTGTCACGTTTTACGTATTTACGTTCGCGTTTTACGTTAATTCGTCGTAGTGTAATGGTAATCGTAGCTCGTCTTTACTTTTTCTCTTCTAAACCAAAAACGTCACTAATCCAAACTTTGATTTTATATAATTGGCACACTTAATCCACACACCTCCTTCGAGAACGGACCCGCATTTATGGGTTTTATGATTTTTAATTAAATCGTACTACTTAATACTTGCCGCACTTATACGTTGTTTTCCTAAACACGTATTTCTACACTTATCAACTGGTTTCATAAACTTCCATTTTATAGAAGGATCATGGATTGGGAAATGATTACCAACCATGTCTTGATCTTCTATAGTTTGATGTACATCTTGATCAACATATTCTTCCCTGCGTAACTGATTGTAGATCCTAGTCAAGAATGTGTCATCAAACATTTTGGAAGGTTTCTTCCTAGGTTTAGGGGCTGCCTTTTGAATCCTTATTTCTAAAACCTCTTCCTCACCATTAGATAAATGATCAATAGAGGCTGTATCACTATCATCTTCACTACCAGAAGAATCATACTCATCCTCTTCTAGTTCACTATCACTACCATTTAACTCAAGCACAGAACTTGAAAGATAAATATGAATAACAAACTCATTATTTTTGGCACAATCAACACATTCTTTTAATTGATCATCTGAACTTAAACACCTTAAACCACTCTCCAAATCTTTTCCAGGAACTAGATAGAACATACACTTAACCTCCCCACTAAACTGAGTACCTATGAAACTACCTAATGCAACATAGTCCATAGCAGATAGATCAACATTTTCTACTTTACTTAGGATTTCAAATTCATAAATTAGAAGATTTTTTACAAAAAAACCCACCACGATGGAAATTTATCTCAAATTTGGAAGATTGAGATGATGATGCTATCTATAACAAATAAAACGAATGTTAAATCAAAAGCCCTAATTTTAACCCAATATCAACAGCCCTAATTTTTACAATTGAAAGAAAAATTAGATGGAAAATGATGATTACCTCTTTATGACGATGGCAATTAGACAGAAACAATCAATTGATTGTTAGGGTTTTCAATCGGATCAAATCATAAAGTGTGTGTTAGTGTGTGTTTTTTAATTAGGGTTTATAATGGGATCGAGTGAAAGATATAATATATATTGGGATCGAGTGTTTATAAAAAATAAAAGGATAAGTCAACTACCAGCGTGGCACTTGCAACCGGTTAAATACACTATCAAACGGTAACTCGTAGTTAAGTACAAACATTACCCGGTTTCCATAGTTTGGTAACCCAAAGTCTCAAAAAAATAGTTGGGTAACTTAGGTGAACAAAAAGTGATAGTTCAGTAAGCTAAACAACCAAAAACCCTTATAGTATTACTAAAGCAAAAATAAAGTTTTACTCCACAATATAAATTGAGAGCCTCTCACAATTAGAGACCCTGTTCAATTGTCCCACTTGCACATAGTAATTTTCGCCTTTTTCATTACGTTACTATCATCGGATTATTAAGATTGAATGATAATCACTAAATTCTTGGAAATAATCTTGAAAGTTGTGTTGGGAATAAATATAAGAGTATTAGTTCCCCCTGCTAGCTGGTCAGAGTTTCCCCTGCTAGAGTAAGTTCCCCCTGCTAAATAACAAAAGTAGGGGGATTGGTTCCCCTGCTGGAAGTCAAAGACCCTGCTACTAAGATAAACTTGGAAGAGATTATGACGTGTTTCAGTTACTACTGCAAGATAGTTTCCTAGTTTGTTAGTAGTGATCTTGTACGCGGGTCCTTATGCTATAAAAGGACTCACTAGGTTGTTATGAAAAACACATCTTTCTCTGTTCATTTTCATTTCATACTTTAAGGTTTTGTAACCCTAATACCACTATTGGGTATTCGTATATCTATGATATATTAAAGTTCAACGTTTGATTTAAAACATTTGTTCACATCTTGTTTACTTACTTTGTGTTGCAAAGTTTCTCTAGTGTTAGATTGAATTTATTCTTTCTATCACAACCCTTAAACAAGCTAAGGTTTAAGATCTGAGTTTAGGATCAACAAGTGGTATCAGAGCTTGTTGAGAAACTTTGATTAAACCAAGAACAAAACATCTCTCACAACCAACATCAACCATGTCTTCAGATTCTCATTCATCCTCAACCAACAACAACTCTCTCAAACTACCCATTATGGATCCTGAAAACTTGAACTATGGGAGTTTAGAATTCAACAATACCTCAAGATGGAACACTATGTTCTATGGGAGATCATAGAGTTTGGTGATCAATTTTCAAAGACTATACCAGTTGAAGAAAAGGATAAGTGAGAAGAAAAAGGTGAAAGCTCCAAACATGACAGCAAGAAGAAGTCTGCTGCTCTTGCTGACAAGGAGATACTAGCAAGAAGGCATGATGTCAGGGCTCACAGTTCTTTGTTGTTGGCTCTACCTGATAGACATCAACTAAGGCTCAGAAAGTATAAGACGACTAAGGAACTCTAGGAAGCAATAGGCAAAACATTTGGAGGGAATGAGGCTACAAAGAAGAAGAAAAAGAATCAAATGCTTGATCAATTTGCTTCTTTCAAAGCAATTGGTGATGAAGCAATTGGTGCTATCTACAATAGGCCTCAAGATCTGGTTGCTCAGTTGGAGTTTTTTGAAAAAGAAGTGACAAGAGAACAGGTGAATACCAGATTTCTCAACAGCCTTCAGAAAGAATGGTTTGACTACAAAGCTATTTGGCAGAATATGGATGACATAGATGACAAGAACATTGATGACATATACAAAACTTGAAAGTTTTTGAGCCAGTGGTCAATGAGATGAAGTCATTAGGAACCATCCCCACTAATTCAAGTAGATCTGCTGATTCCCCTGCTAACATGGCCTTCATATCTCACAGTAGTGGAATCTCCAAAGGCAGTGGAATCGATGTTTCCCCTGCTACCCATTCCCCTGCTGCTAGATCTGGATCATCTTGTGATGAAGAAAGGCCTGCAACATTCAGCCTTGACACTACTTGTGCTTTCTTAGCATCCCAAGGATCACAAGGATCTACTGTATTACATGAAGATCTGAGTCAAATCAGTAAGCAAGGACTGGAGGAGAGGGACATCAAGTGGAACATGGCACTACTCAGCATGAGGGCCAACAGATTTTACAAGAAATATGGGAAGAAGATTTCCATAAATCCTTCTGATGTAGCTGGATTTGACAAATCAAAGGTGGAGTGCTACAATTGTGGCAAGAGAGGCCACTTTGCTAGGGAGTGCAGAGGGCCAAAGAATGGAAGCAGTTATAGGAAGGAAAGCAGGGATGATGATTCTAGTGTTAAGGCTATGGTAGCCATGCAAGGGATAGATGGAGCAGGTGGATTGGACTAGAGTGCTATGACAGATGGTGTTGAAAGAAATCAAGCATTAGTTGCTGAAGAGAAAGAGGAAGATTTTGCTCTTATGGCTATGTCAAGCTTTAGTTCAGACAATGAATTATATGATGATTCATATTGTACTAAAGCTTGTAGGAAAAAATACTGAGTCACTGAATGATCAAATAAGAAAGTTAAAAGTTGATTATGTTAATTGTGATAATGACCTTGATAACTACAAACGTGCTTTAGAATAGTTAGAGTCCACCATAAGAGAGTATAAACAAAGAGAAAATGATTACAGAGATCATATTGTCGTATTAGAGAGAGATGCTAAAGAAAATAATGATTCCATTAAGGAATTAACTACTGAATTAGAAGTTTTTAGATCTAATAAGAAGATAGATGAACAAACTGTTGAAATTTTTGGAAAAGCTTCTAAAGATTTAACAAAAGCTGTTGAAATTGGGCAGTCTCCTAGGGACAAAACAGGTTTTGGTGTAAAAAATGAGCATGCTACTATACCACCACCACCTGCCAATATACATGCACCATTTCCTAGAAAAGATTTGTCTTGGACGGGTCTTTCTTGTTTCACAAAACAGGAAGATATTGAATTTAACTTAAATGCATACATACCAAATAATCTAGAAACAAAAGAACCACTAGTGAAAACCAGTGTTGTTAGGGACTTTGAAAAGGAATAAATTGCTTTAAAACAGTGGAAAATAGATAACCATGTTCTCTTTTCAAGAGAAGGACTATTTGGAAATGATTCAAGTTCTAAGAGTAGTTCACCCAAATCTAAATCAGGATTAGAGCCCTCTAAGTCTACTGTTAAATATGCTAGTATGTATAGGCCTATTAGAGGTAATCAGAGAAATTGGAATGACCAAAATTCTCATCAATTAGGAGAGGACTTTGTGATAAACACCAAACCTTGTTTCACATATGGCAGTTTTGATCACACTTATCAAGACTGTCAGACACCAATAGAAGTGGTGGCTGCAAATCCTTTAAAGGATATGCAACCAAAAGCCATTCTTTTGAATACAGGGGCAAAATCTTTTCCCCCTGCTAAGTATGTTGCCCCTGCTCTGAGAAACAAGGTATCTGGTAAGTATGTAGTTCCTGCTCTAAGAAAGATGAATGATGCATATCTCAAGTCTAGTTCTTACATGACCAAACCAGCACCTCATACTGCATATAAATATGTCTATAGACCCTACCAACACACCTATAGAGGCCAAAACAAAAGATGGATTCCCTCTGTTAAGCATAGGGATTCCCCTGCTAAGTCTAGGGTATCCCCTGCTAGCAAAGTTTTGCTCTCTAGAAACATGGGAATATGGGGAAAAGCTGTGAAAGCCTCAGCTCGTTAGGTTTGGGTACCCAAAAGGGGTACTCAATCTAATGGTGTATCTTTAGTCTTTGACAAGTTATCTTACATTGATACACGAGGTAGATCAAAGTCTGTAATGGATTGGGTCCCCAAGAGAAACTAAATTGTTTTTCTTTTTGCCGGTGACAAAGCAGACCAAGAATGATAAAGCATATTGGGATAGTGGATGCTCAAGGAGCATGACTGGACATAAATCCTATCTGTCTAACTTTGTTCCCCTACATGACAATGATGGTGTTTCTTTTGGAGATGGGCATGGAACAATCACAGGAAAAGGAACTATTGTCACCAATGGGATGACATTTAATAATGTCTACTTGGTGAAAGAGCTAAAGTACAACCTCTTTAGTGTGTCCCAGATGACTGATAACAAGAATTTTGTCCTGTTTACTGATACTGAATGTCTTGTGTTGGGTAAGGAGTTTGTTTTACCACCAAACACTCCAATTATGATCAGAACTCCAAGACAGAAGAATATGTACACAATTGATCTAAAAGACATCTATTTTCAAGACAATGAAAGCTGTTTCATTGCCAAAGCATCAGTTGATGAATGCAAGAAATGGCATAGAAGACTTGGTCATCTTAACTTCAAGAACATGAACAAGCTGGTCAAGTATAATATTATTCATGGTCTTCCTTCCAAGTCCTTTGCCAATGATCATACTTGTGTTGCTTGCCTAAAAAGGAAGCAACACAGAACCTCTTGCAAGTAAAAAACAAGCCTGTCTACTACCAAGCCATTGGAATTACTACACATGGATCTGTTTGGTTCTACTTTTGTGGCAAGCATAATGAAGAAATGGTACTGCCTGGTGATTACTAATGATTTTTCAAGGTTCACATGGACATTCTTTCTGTTTGAAAAGAGTGACACAGCAGATGTACTCATAGGGTTTATCAATCAGATTGAACTTTCTAAAAGTATGAAGGTAGTGACCATGAGATCAAACAATGGTGGTGAGTTCAGAAACAAGAAACTGGACACTTTTTGCACAAACAAAGGAATAAAGAGGGAATACAGTATAGCAAGAACACCTCGACAAAATGGAGTTGTAGAAAGAAGAAACATGACACTTATTGAAGTTGCAAGGACCATGTTATCTGATTCCAAGCTTCCAGTTATCTTTTGGGCTGAAGCTGTAGCCACTGCTTGTTATGTTCAAACCAGGGCCTTGGTGGTTAAGGCATACAACAAGACCCCTTATTAGTTGTTCAATGGCAGACCCCCTTTGATTGACTTCTTTAGACCATTTGGTTGTCATGTGATCATTCTAAACACAATTGACAATATAGGCAAGCTTAATGAAAAAGGGGATGATGGGTACTTTATTGGTTATTCATTAAACAGCAAGGGATATAGGGTCTTCAACAAGAAGACAAGCAAAGTGACAGAAAATCTCCATGTAGATCTTCTTGAAGACAAGCCTGAAGATGTACAAACAGGTCCTGATTGGTTCTTTTACATTGAAGTACTTTCAAAATCCATGAATTATGTGCCTGTTGCTTTGCAGAATACTAACATTTCAGGTACAAAAGAACCAACTACTGTGGAGAAGCCACCAATGAGGTACATGAATGTACCCTCATTGTTTCCCATTGATGATGCTGCTATAAAAACAGGTGAAGAAGATGACACATCTCTAAGGAAAGAGCAGTTAATCCCTTCCCCTGCTAAGTCAATTCCTGAAAGCAATGGAATGGCTGAAAGTAGTGGAATCCAGGATTCCCCTACTAGACCAAATGATTCCCCTGCTAATAAGGAACCAACTTTCAATGATGTTAATGATGAAGAAAGAGAATCCCCACTCATTTCCTCATCTTCACCTATCACTGTTGGTCCACTCATATCCAGCAGTGGAAGCAGAATCATTAGGAATGGAGGTCCAAGTTATCCAGAGCTGCATTCAGCTCATCAGCATCCATCCGTCAGTCATGTAGTATAATTTGGAAGCTCTTTTGAGGAGTTCTTTCCCAATCAAGATAGTCTTATAAATCCTGATTTGGAAGAAGATGAAATAGAAGTAATCATGAGCATGCAACCTACCTACAAAATCAATAAAGATCATCCCCCAATCACAAATCATAGGTGATTTTGAAACTCCCAGACAAACAAGGTATTCAGCAAAGGAACACAGCTTCATTGCAAACATTACTATGAAGTTTAACCATGACAATATGCAATGTTGTCTGTTTACTGCCTTTTTGTCACAAGAAGAACCAAAGAATATTTTTCAGGCTCTAAATGATCCAAGTTGGGTTGAAGCTATGCAAGAAGAACTCTTGCAGTTTGACATCCAAGAAGTATGGATTCTAGTTGATTGTCCAAAATGGGCAAGGCCCATTGGGACAAAGTGGGTGCTCAGGAACAAAAAGGATGAGAGGGGTATTGTAGTAAGAAACAAAGCAAGGTTGGTAGCACAGGGATATACTCAGGAAGAAGGTATTGATTATGAGGAGGTCTTTACTCCAATAGCCAGAATTGAAGCCATCAGATTGTTTCTGGCTTATGCTTCCTTCATGGACTTCACAGTATATCAAATGGATGTTAAGAGTGCCTTTTTATATGGCACCATTGATGAAGAAGTATATGTTATGCAACCTCCAGGATTGGAAGACCCAGAACACCCAGACAAAGTGTACAAGGTGAAAATGGCTATGTATGGACTTCATCAAGCTCCCAGGGCCTGGTATGGAACTTTTTCTAAATACCTGTTGGATAATGGCTTCAACAGGGGGAAAATTGACCAGGCCCTGTTTATCAAGAAACAAAAGGGTGACTTTCTTTTGGTGCAAGTATATGTGGATGACATCATCTTTGGATCCACAAACTCTATGCTTAGCAAAGAGTTTGCCAAGTTGATGCAAGACAAATTTCAAATGAGTGCAATGGGTGAGCTCAACTTCTTTTTGGGGTTACAAGTTCAGCAGAGGAAGGATGAGATATTTATCTCACAAGACAAGTATGTTGCTGAAATTGTAAAGAAGTTTGGAATGTGTGAAGGAA
Organism: Glebionis coronaria; assembly: GCA_025667525.1. Taxonomy (NCBI): domain Eukaryota; kingdom Viridiplantae; phylum Streptophyta; class Magnoliopsida; order Asterales; family Asteraceae; genus Glebionis; species Glebionis coronaria. The sequence continues at coordinate 288,027,986 of CM046880.1, read as the reverse complement.
AGAAAGTCTCCACTCCAATGGATAAGGATAATCCTTGGGGCAAAGTTGGCCAGGGAAGCCTATTGATGTTAGGAACTATAGGTCCATGATTGGATCTCTCGTGTACCTTACAGCTTCAAGACCTGACATCATGTTTGCAGTCTGCTTATGTGTAAGATACCAAGTGGCACCCACAGAGTGTCATCTATTGGCTGTTAAGAGAATTTGTAGGTATCTGAAGTGTCATCCAACTTTAGTACTTTGTTATCTCAAGGAGTCACCATTTGAGCTGGTATCCTATTCAGATAGTGAACTGCTGGTGACAACAATGATAGGAAGTCTACAACAGGTGGATGTCAGTTTTTGGGAAGCAGGTTTATATCTTGGCAGTGTAAAAAACAGACTATTCTGGCCACATCCACAACTGAAGTTGAGTATGTAGCAGCTGCTACATGTTATGGACAAGTTCTTTGGGTTCAGAACCAGCTGCTTGATTATGGGTACACTTTTCTTAAAACCAAGATATTTATTGACAATAACAGCACCATTTGGATTATTAAAAATCCTGTTTTTTATAGCAAGACCAAACATATTGAAATCAGACATCATTTTATTAGAGATTGTTTTGAAAAAGGATTGATTGTCCCAGAGGCAATTGATACAAAACTTAATGTTCCTGATCTTTTGACAAAAGCTTTTGATGTGGGGAGGTTTCAGTACTTGGTTGCAAGTATTAGAATGGTCACTCCCTAAAAATTGATGTCTAATTTGTCTTGTATATTCAGGATTGCTTTATTGCTGTTGTTGTACATATGTTAGTCACTTTTTCCATTATTTTTCATTCCACTGCTTTTGAACAAAGATTCTCCAGCTGGGGTTCATCCCCCTGCTAAGGCATTTTTCCCTGCTAAGAGGTTTTCTCTTAAGTTGGGTTTGTTCTTTTTATAGTGGTTATATGTGGTTTTTAGACTAACAATGCAGAGATCCAAATGACGCATACTATACTATGGGAGGATCAGGTATATGCTCTATGTTTCAGGGGAGGTTAGGTCACACCTTTAGGATTTAGGGTATCCTTAGGATACTCATATATGATTCTAGATCATATCCACTGGTGAGTAGGGGTTTAGGACGATGAAGACTTGCCGTAAAGCCTGTTAGAGTTCTGAAACCTTGAGGCAATGTAATGTGTACTTAAAATTCTTTATTTACCAGCTTGCTGACTAAATTAAGATTTTTAATACATATTGCCAAGACCAACTAACCATAGTAAGGGAATGGTAGGGATGGAGACTGGGGTATGCTTATTTTCTTGGGTTGACCAGGTGCAGGGTTGCTTATGTATTAACTCTTTCTGTTTAGAACTTTGTTGAATAGAGGACCCTTGAGTTTCTATGTATCTAACTTGTGTTTACAAGGGTGTGCATTAGAGGAGTGCTATTTAGCATTGATCTATTCAGGATTAGTCCAATACCCTTAGGAAAGTTTCCCCGACTTTCATTTTTTGATACCCTGCTAATTAAACATTCCCCTGTTTGACCGTTGACCGACAATACCGTTGCCCTGCTTATAGCCGTTGGGCCTGCTTGCTAACTTTTTGGTTAGGGAATATTTAATTCTTTTCAAAAGATATTTAAGGCGCTTTCTTCGCTGATCGGTAACCTTTTCTTTATTATTTCAAATAAAGTACTTTCTTATCAAGATTTATTTCTAATATTTTTGCAATTTGAAAATTTGGTCCAATCATAGCTCTTCAATTCTCCTATATAAACTCAATTCCCTTAACCAGCAGGCCTAACTCACTCTTTCGATCAAATCCCACTAATCTTTCACAACTATAAACCTTCAAACTTTTTCAACACTTATCATGTCTCTCAAAATTGCTGCTAATCACAATCAAATTGCCCTTTTACATAATGAAACAGCAGAATTTACTGATGCATTGGCTTTTCTAAAATCTTCATTTTCTAGAGTAGCTCTTCTCATAAATCCCAGGATTTACACCTCACATATCTAAGAATTTTGGTCTAATTCAATGACCAAAACAGTAGATGGAGAGGTAACAATTCAGAGCATGGTAGATGTCCATCCCAAGGTGATTACACTTGCCTCTATTAGAGACAAACTTGTCTTGGATGATGAGGATGGGATTGCTAACCTACTTGATGCCGAAATTTTTGAGGGTCTTGAAAAGTTGGGGTACACTCTTTCTGAAAATCAAAAGTGTAAGTTTGCTAAAGGTTAGTTTGCCCTACATTAGAAATATTTGATTCATACAATTTTACAATGTTTGTCACCTAAAACCATTGCTTTTAATGAATTTGGAATTGAGATTGCTTCTGCCCTGATATGTTTAGCAACAGGGCGAAAGTATTGTTTTTCTCAAATGATTTTCAAAGGAATGGTAAAAAACGTTACAAGCAGTTCTAAATTTTGTATGTATCCAAGGTTTACACAGCTTTTGTTGAATATGAGTCAACATGGTCCTATCAAACACAAACGCCATTTTACAGCCACCAAACATACTACCAAACTGTTTACCACACTTGCTGCACCAACTCCGCAATTTTCTGGAAGGGCTGTTCCACTCACTCCTATAATGATGAAACAAATCAAACAAGAAGCAGCTAAAACAAAAGTAGCCACACACAAACCATTTGATTCCCCTACCAAAACTGATGATACCCCTGCCAGCTCTCTACCCCCTGCTGATCCAAAACATGAAAGGAGAACCAAAACCAGGTTTGCCAGGTCTCCCTTGCCTGGTGAATCTTCAAAAGTAGTAGAGAGGAGAGTCTCCAAAAGGTTGGAGCACACTAGGGGTTTGGCTACCACTACTGTCTCATCCCCAAGGGATGAGCAGGATAGTGACACCATAAGTAAGTCCTCTCCCTCACTCAGTGATACTCAAAGAGGGGAGCAATCTCCTCCTAGAGTTGAGAGCAGACTGAAACCACTATCCATCTGGAATTGACGACTATGTGCATTAGCTTGCAAGAGCAAAATGCAAAACTTGTACAAACTGTCAAAAAGCAAGGTCTAGTTATCAACAATTTGGAGACCAGACTTGCTACACTTGAGGGGAGGAGAAATCCTAAGCTTATTGTCTCTACAGATGAGGATGCATCTAAAGGGGAGGAAGTTCCTCACACAGATGAATCTAATCAGTGGTATGCATTTTCTAGTGGACAATATCTAGGACAAGAAAAGATGGCAAGTGATGAGAAAGGAAGTGATAAGGGGAGTGCTACAAAAGATATTGCCAAAGCCTTGCTGAGTATGGGCAATCAAGGAGAAGCCTCTGCTTCTACAAAAGTTTCCCCTGCTAAGGTTGATCCCCCTGCTGTAAGTCCTTCCCCTACTAAACCTAATACTCAAACATTTGTTAGGAAGAACCGAAGGCAACCAGCTCAGAAGAGAATAAAAATTGGAGAACCTGCACCAAAAGCAAAACCAGCAGTGGATCCAAAAGACAAGGGAAGGGGGAAAATTATTGAACAGCCCAAGAGAAAGTACAAGCACAAAACGCCTGAATAACTAAGGGCTCAAGAAGAATATGATGAACAGGTAGCTCTCAGACTTCAAGAAGAAGATCTACACATGCAAGATCAGAGAATGCAACAAATGAGGTCCAAAGAAATGCTTAAAGAGATTGAAATCATGCATAGAGAGCTAGATGAAAGGGTACCTCATGTTCAAGAATTTTTAGATCAACGGGAAAAGGAGTTGGTGAATGCTCCTTTGGAAGACAGGTATGAACTAACTCTTTTGGTGTTCAAATATCAAAAGGAATATCTGGAAAGAAGGGTGAGTCAGATTTAGAAGGAAAAATATTTGAAGTTTGGAAAGGGGAGGCTGGCACACTACAAGGTTATGCTCAAAAGACACAAGAGGTGGACTGATGCTCACTTCAAAAACATGACTTTTGAGGATATAGAGAAGGCAGTCAGACCAGTTCTAAGAGAGCCAAATGTGGATGACTTCATAGGTATAAACACTCCTGAAGAGGTTGAGTATCTCCGGAGGCAAAATGAGATGATGCAGAGAGCTAGGGAGTCCATAAAAAGAAAGGTTGAAGGAACAACAGTGGAAACAACACAAGCATGTGCATCATCCCAAGCAAGTGCAACTTTTCCAGCAATTGAGAGATCTGTTCTCAATGCATAGAGAGCAGCCAAAAGGTTAAAAAGGATGGAAAAGGTTGGTATAGTTACTAAGGAGACTCAACATCCCTCCAATGAAGAAATAGATAAGTAGCTGATTGTGCAAGAGAATAATGAAATCCCACCCAGTGAGTTTGGGAAGAAGTATGCCATAGTAGAGTATGTTGTTTATGAACACAGGGGGATGTCTTAGTGGAAGCTTACAAGAGCTGACAATACAACACATACATTTTTAAGATTAGATCTGATATTTCAAACTTTAGATAGTGAAGACTTAGATGATCTATGGAAGCTCTTGAAGAAGACATTTGCTGCAAACCCTCCTACTGTGGATGGTGTAAAGAAGGACTGGTTGACTTGGGACTGCATGCACAGGATGTATGAGCATGAGATGTTTGATCTTATCTTTGATGCAGTAAATGGGAGAAATCTGATGTATTGGAAGTTGTTTACCAATTATGGGGTTTATGAGGTAGCCATGGAAGGTGTAAGTGTTTATTTGCTTAATCATCGTTATTATCCTTTCACTCAAAAGACCTTGAAGAAGCTGGCACAGGCTGATTTGATTGTAGATGCTAAAGCACCTGTTGCTTATGATTTGGTAAGGTTAATGTATAGTCAACTTTGGCCAGGAACTTTGTAAGCATCCTCATCAACTAGTATTTATTCAGAAACTTGTCTTTAGGCTAAAGCATAAGTTTAGGGGAGGATTGTTGGGAATAAATATAAGAGTATTAGTTCCCCTGCTAGTTGGTCAGAGTTTCCCCTGCTAGAGTAAGTTCCCCCTGCTAAATAACAAAGGCATGGGGGATTGGTTCCCCTGCTGGAAGTCAAAGACCCTGCTACTAAGATAAGCTTGGAAGAGATTATGACGCGTTTCAGTTACTACTCAAAGATAGTTTCCTAGTTTGTTAGTAGTGATCTTGTACGTGGGTCCTTATGCTATAAAAGGACTCACTAGGTTGTTATGAAAAAACACATCTTTCTCTGTTCATTTTAATTTCATACTTTAAGGTTTTGTAACCCTAATACCACTATTGGGTATTCGTATATTTATGATATATTAAAGTTCAACGTTTGATTTAAAACATTTGTTCTTGTGCTAAACATTACATTCCGCATCTTGTTTAGTTACTTTGTGTTGTAAAGTTTCTCTAGTGTTAGATTGAATTTATTCTTTCTATCACAACCCTTAAACAAGCTAAGGTTTAAAATCTGAGTTTGGGATCAACAAGTTGAATACATAATTAATACTTAATTAGAGATGGTTGTGTTAATTTATTATATCGAAACGTAAGGGCGTTCAGTATCATAACGCGTAAAGTGGTGTTGGGCTTACATGGTCGGGCGTTGCCCGACTTTATGGTACCATCGGCTTTAATAGTGTAACAGCGTTGGGCTCCACGTTGCCGCACCAACGCGCGTTGGTTTGTTTTTTTTTCGATAACTCGATTGTGGGTGTGTTTGCGATTGTGTTTTCGTGTGTGTTTTGGTGTATGTGTGTTTATATATGTGACGAGAGAGGGGAAGAAGAAGAAGTTAGTTTTTTTTTTTCATTTTTGTTGTTTTTATTATAATTTGAATTTTATTGAATAAGTTTAAGATAAAAAATTAATAACTGAAAAAGAAATAATAAAATGGGTCTAAAAAAGTGGTGTTACCAGTGTTATGATATCATGAGTTTTTCTGTGTTGGTGTTATTGTGTTAAACTGACGTGGCGCTTACATAACTGCGTATTTTTTGTGTTATCGTGTTATAGTACCTGGCTCTTTAAGAGTAAACATTACTAAACCACGCAAGTAACTCTTATGATTATGTTAATCTACCTTTCTTTTATTTGATGAATTGTTTTAAATAAATTTGTAGAAGAATGATAGAAAACAATGTATGCTCACCGAAAATTTTGATCGTAAGACACATGTAACCTAATAGCATGTATATATGTAGAGAAACATCTATCTCAACCTGTTCAGAATGAATCATAATATGCTTCATGGTCAGACGTTTTTATTTGCGAGATAATTTCTTGCACCTTGTTGACTTGGCACAAACCGGAGTTTCTTACGTGGTTGGGTCTTCTACGATCTGTCATTCATTTAAAGATTGCCAAATCATTCAGTGTACATGATGCATCATCTGTCAATTAGTAATTTACGTATAAAGGGTGGAGCTAGTAGGGGACTAGTGGATGCTAAAACACATCAAATCAACCAATTTTACTCATAATTTATATGTATTACAATTTGTTTTTCTACTAATTTCTACGTTAAACCCTTTTAACATTATGATTTTTTACCATAAGGATGATAAACCTCCTTAATAAAAAATCGTCTGGCTACATCTATATATGCTATTCTACATTCCTTTTCATATTTTAGACGTTGTTAAGGTATCTCTACTTGAATACCCCATGACGGCATTATTAAATGCAAGATCTATAACAAAACAGTAGTTAAGTAGCTCTTCCGTACTATAATTTATAAATGACTCAATTAATTAAAACATAAAAGCTTTTATAAGGGTTATATATGCTAATAATCTAAGATCGATCATGTGTAGTATAATAATATGAGAAACCTAACAATATATACAGATAGATTATGCGTTATAAGTGGGTCAATAAATAAATATCAAAATCATCAAAAAAAACTGAAAAAAATAAAAATTGTGTGCAAGTAGCAAGTGTGTGAGAATCTAGTTAAGCTTGATAAAGGACATAAGCTACACTTAAAAATAAGTTTTTCCAGGAGCCCTCAAAGGCTCAAATTATACCATCAATTTCTACTTTACCTTTACAACATATATACGATGGAATCTTCCCACTAGTATGAGTTAGACATCCTCATTTGTGGTTTGTTGTTTTCATTTATTTTTTCATAATAGCTTGCTTTTTCAGTACCGCTTGATTATAAGAGTGGAGGGTGTTACGGCAAGCTGGCGTTCGCCGAGCCGACGTAGCACCCTCTTCGGTGTTCGTCGCCCCTTGTCGCCACACCGACCCTTCATTCGTGGCTCACATTTCGCAAACTCGGCGTACCGGCGAAGAGCTTCAACATGCAAAAACTATCTGTTTCATTCCAACGGCTATATTTCAAAACATTTTATTTTTTTGTTTTTTTACACTACTAATATATATATTCCATTTTCTTCTCACTTTTAACACACAGACGATTTTAGACCAACTGCACCAGGACAGAGTCCTGACGTAGGTCATTCTGTTCATAACTAATTAAAAAAACTAACTTAAACAAATAGAGAAACTAACTGAGCTCTAAAAAAGAAAAACTATAATGTGTGGATTTAAGATGATTGTAACCAAACGAGAACTCAAGACATTCCCTAAGGCTTGGTGCAATGGTCTCTCTCGACCGTGACTCGATTGATGTAAAATCCGCATATAAATACCATGAACAGTACATCACGTATACATACGAAGTAATTAAAACTTTCCAATATAATATAACACGTGTACGAACATTAATTAAAGATAACTACGTATATTATTATGCACGGAAAATAATTATTACGTATAATTATTATATCACGGACATTTAAAAACACAAACTAACACGAATGTACGCGAATAATCCTTAACATGAAAATTGTATGCATTTGTTGTTTTGGGCTTGTGTACCCGCGGCCAAAAGACAAGACAAAGGGGCCCGACCAACTTAACAATCCATTTAGTAAACAACAAAAACTCCAGGAAATACATCATAATTCATTTTTTTAGAAAACAAACAAAAACCCTAGCACACACCAAAGGTGTCGCCGGTTGTGGAGTCAAGAACAAGGGGGAAAAAGTGAGTTTTGATCTTGGGTTATTACGGGTTCGTGTTCGTAGTCAAAACCTTAACAAAATCAAGCATTGGTAATTTATTTAAACCCTTTTCTTTTATTTAATCCATGGTTTAATTTATTTAATCAATGGTTTACATAAAAACATGAACATGTCATGTAAAATTAATAAGGGTTTCGAGTTTGGTTTGGTTTTTGGCTCGGCAGCGCCTAAATCGAGAGTCCCCCGACTTTTGGTGGTTGTTGTGTACCACCAACCGAGACCCAAGTTGGCTCGGTACTGGTTTTGTTCGGACATCAAGAAACCAAGGCACCCCAACGGGTACCTTGGTCCGGATAGTGGGAACGCAGGGCAGGTCACGGGGAAACCACTGGCTTAAGCTGGTGGGAATTTTGTGTCGGCAGGGGGAAGCCACGGCGCAGCAGCAACCAGGGCTGCCGCCGTTGGCTACGCAGCCACTGGCCGCCACCACATCCGTGGCTGTTGGTGGTGGTTGGTGCTCGGTTCGTTTTGTCCTCGGGTTTAGGGCTCGGGTATATATTTAATTAACACATGTTTTTAAATAATTAACTAATTAAATTATTTTACATGTATTATTAATTGGTTAATTAAAATCATGGACTTGGGCTATATTATTTAATAAATAAAACATGACATAACTTAAGTATTTTATTTGGGATTAATTAAATTAAAACTAAGACTTAGGTTTTATTATTAAAATTAATAGTACATGTTATAACCCAAGTATTTTACATGACTTAATTTAGTTAAAATCATATAAGGTAAAGTTTATTATTTAACCATGATACTTTATTAATTAATAAACCATGTACTATTATTATTAATTAATAATCATTTTAACCTAAGATTTAATTTTAAAACTTTACTAATAATCATCATGACCTATAATACATGACCAATAATCACCAGCTTATATTATTAGCTTATTAACTCAGCTTATTTCTATATATGGAAACTTTTTAATTCAGGAAACTTACTATTTGTAGAAACTTTATATTTTTAGAAATTGATTATTTTTAGAAACTTTCTATTTTTGGAAACTTTATATTTTTGGAAATTTTTTTTTTTGGAAACCTGCTATTTTTAGAAAGTTGCTTATTATTACGCTACAAGTATAATAATACAAGAATATATGAAAATACATAATCAAAAGACATGTAAAACATGAATAATACAATATACCCTTTAAAATAGTAAAATAAGACAAGAACATATAAAATGAGTTAAGAACATACAAGAACAAGTAATACACTCAGTAATCAGACAACTCATGCATGTCCCTTATTTATGTAGCACTAGTGAGGTCGGAGTAGGACTTTTCATCCTTTCATCTTTCCTCGTTCACTGGACATAAGGTACGTATATTCCGTCCTTCAGTATGGACATTCTCTTTCTTAATAAGGATTCCCCGTTTACAACCAACTATTTTCCCAAGTATTTGTTTTATATGTTTTGTTTTTCTTATGTTTAGTTTTAAATGCCCTAGCCATATACATGCATGTCATGCCATCCAGTTATGGAGGTACCATAACCATAACACTAGAGGCACCAGTGTTATGACTTCCCCACGGCGGAGTGATTGCTCGTGGCATCCCTTTACAATTTTGGCCATTATTTATATTATGATGTGGGGCGTATGGGTGCATCCTAGTTACATGTTTTATAGGATTTTCATGGTGAATGTGGTGTGTGCCTTGCATCCTTCACAAGGAGTTGATCCCTCCTATCCAGACTAATTTAATTAGAGGTATCCCCTCTAATTGCATGATGAGCTCACCCCTTTATGTATTCATGCACGGTGAACCTCATGACCTATATGGGCTATTGGCTAATTAACTACAGTTTTCATATAAAATCATAAGTCTTTTCAAACTATAAAACTAGTTTTATAAACATCTTCCAGGTTATCTAGGACTTATACATTTTCGCTGCTATTAGTCTTATTATGCTTATGTCATTTGGTACTATGTTTGTATATCCGTTCACTGGGTGTTTTGCTCAGCCGTTTTCCTTTCATGTTCCCAAATGGCAGGTACTCAGGGACGTTCGTAGGACTTCGAGAGTATGTGCATACGGATGGAAGCTATCTAGCCTTCATTACTTTATGCATTTTCATACATTACATTCTTCATTTCTTTTGGACATTGTTTAGTCCATTCATTTCAGTACTTATATTTATGTGTGTGAGATTATGTTGGACTACCAATGTCTGATTACGGTATTTCCTTTTATGGTCATTTAATGTTTTTGGACATTTACCTTGCATGCTTTGAAGACACGCCATAATTATCTTGTGATATTTCATTTATCAAAATGGGTTGTTACAATAGACGTCGCAGTCGGTCGACACCGTTGCGGCGATCAACTCGACTCGGTCGCATGAGAACACTAGATCCCACACTCGCCCCATTCAGAATTAGAAAACGTTTTTATCTTTTGGGTTTTTCAACCGTTAAATATTTAAAAAACTTTTTCTAAAAAAATTTATAATTTAAACCTTATGCCTTTATAGATATTCAACCTATTTTATCTATTTTCTCACACATTCAAATTTTTAAACCAAAATATTAACAACCCCAACATGTCAAGCAAGAAAACCCCCAGAAATAAAACCTCAAAATCCCGAGTTCCTCAAGAAATTGTTCCCCATGCGACGCCAGATTCAACTTTTCGATTATCCGGTGTGTCACCAAACATGCGGTTTAGATGTGAGACCCCTAAAATCTGACATGGAACAACTAGGGAACGAGGGGGTAACACGTCATAGTACAAGAAACAATGAATTACAGTTCATACAAAGCTGACGAAATAAAAAAACATGCACATTACATCAAAAAGGTCAGAGTTTTTAAACATAGGTCCCAGAGTTTTAGAAGCCGAAAATTATATTATTTCCTCTCAATTTATAACATAAAGTTGCCCAAAAGATAGAATAAACTCCTGACAGTTTTTACTAAAAACAGTCTTTTTAAAGCATCACAGAAATCTCCAAGTTGCGATAATATCCTGCGGGCTCCCATCCAAGCAAAGCTAAGTAATAATACCTGAGATTAAACATGTAAAATCGTCAATATAAAGTTGAGTGATATTCATAGGTTTAGCAATAAACGTGTGGAACACAATACAATTTGTAAAACACGTAAAGGGGGGTTAACTATGTATATTGTACATAGTCACGATGCATATTATTGTTGTTTAGTCTCATGAACCGAAGCTTAACTTAAATGTAAGTTCCTCTAGGGAGTATTCAGCCTAAATACTCAAGTATAAACGAATATTAGTGCGTCAAAGTAATCGGGACGGGGATTGTCAATCCTGATGGATCATGTGACAACCATGGTTTTGAGGTTCGTCACTTGATCTTATTTTAAGGTTAATTTATGTGTGGCTATGTGATTTACGTATTTACATGTTATTTTGCGTGAACGAGGTTGGAGTGGATATCGTTTATGGGTATAAAGTACTCATAATTAAATCAAGAAACGGTTATTTCATGTTCATGAGCTCACAAATTAGTGACAATGAAATGAAATGGTGTTATTTTGGTGTTTTACCGTATACGTATAAGTATTATAGTAAATTGTCTTTTTACTATTTAGGGTTTAGCATTTTGAGGTCTCGGGTGAGTTATTTAGTCACATGAATAATTTACGGGATGGTTTTAAGTCATTTATGACCTAGTTATAAAGTTAATTTCTTATTTTAAGAATTTTCATAAAACTGTATATTTTACGTATTTTATGGTAATTGCGTAAAATTGACTAGTTAAAAGGTTTAGGTGTAATTAATTAATTAATGGATTAATAAATAAATAAAAAAATTAATATAAATAAGAAATATTATAATAAAAAACGAAATTTAAAAAAAAAATATATACTTTTGGAAAATATTTTTGTATGGTCGGTTTAAAGAAGAAAAAAAAGAGAATGGGTAAAAGCCCATTTGAATTTGTATTAAATTAGGAAAAGACTTGTTTAAAGGGTATAAATACATTGCTACTAAAGAAAAACACAGATTTTTCTTCAAGAAAAAAAAAGGCGACGTGGGTTTTACAAAAAAAATTAGGGTTCTTCCAAAAATCTTAGTTTTGATAAATTAAAGGTAAATCTTTAGAACCCTTTTTAATTTAAGTGTTTTAATTCTTTCTCAATCATCTTATTATGGATTTAGGTTAGGGTTTAAATTAAAATCTGTATATTAATGATATTATAATGATTAGGTGAATTAGGACTTGTAATTAGTGGAGTTATGGGTAATTAATTAGGTTAATTTAATTGAATTCCTTTTTAAAAACTGGGCAGAATTTTAGGTCAATTGTTTTGATCATATATAGAGTTCTACAACCTCTTATTTTGCGATCCAAGTATCCCTGGAAAGGTAAATTGGAGGTCGGGAAGTGGGTCAAAAACAGGTTACAACAGTCGGAGGTCAAAACAGTTTTGAAATCAGTCGGGTTTAATTTAATGTTTTAAGGTGATTGGGGTACTTAGGAGTACACTTGAGCCCTCTAATGAGCATGGGAGTTGGTTTATATATTAAATAAGAGGCCTGGAGGAGGGCTAAGCAAATGGGTTAGGGTAAGACCCCCTAATCATAACAAACTTTTTCTATGTTCAAAATCGGTAAAATGCAGATAGGCAGAAGTATATATATATATATATATATATATATATATATATATATATATATATATATATATATATATATATATATATACATATATATATATATATATATATATATATATATATATATATATATATATATATATATATATATATATATATATATATATATATATATATATATATATATATATATATATATATATATCGGGGCCTTAACAGCAGCTTTAAGGTTGGGGAAAAGGGGAGGAGTTAGCTAACATATGTAAGGGCATAGGGTGTCCTTTACAGAGATCATGGGTATGGTTAGGTGGGCGTTTGGCTTATAGTTTGGAGACCCAAAAACCGGGACTGTTTTGGGTAAAATATTAACGAGACGGGTTATGAAGTAAACTAAGTTAAGGGCTTTATAGAGGGGTGTAATGAGATGCTTAGAGAATATAAATGAGGTATATATATGGGAGAAGGTTAGATGTACATCATGGGTTGATGAGCCATCTTAGTGTTTGGTTCATGTTTTGATTGTGTGCTTTTGTTTGTTAGCTTTTTGCTAATGCGCGAATTTTTGGAGAAGCTCAATCAGGTGAGTTTCATAGTCCCATATCTTTTAATGATTTTCACTTCCAGATGGTATGGAAGAGACACTGTATGGTTTTGTAACTAATGCTGTGAATGTTTTTATGGTTTGTGATGGACTTGTGTGTGCACTTATGTGATTAACTGCTATGTGATTCTTGATTGTTTTTATGATTTGGACCGGGGGACACGTACCGTCTCAGTTATTGTGGTTTGACTTGGTACCAAGGGGATGTTGACAAGGCGGGGCCTTGGGGAGGTACATAGATGTGCGAGCATCTATGGGACCAATAGATAATGACAAGGCGGGGCCTTGGGATTGGTACATAGGTGTATGGGCGCCTATGGTACCATGGTGTTTGGTAAGGCTGGGAGCCTTGGATTTGGTTTGGAATGATTGATCTTGAATATTAGTTGTTAATGCATGTTTGTATCACATTGTCCATATGTTCTTAAATTTGGTTATTATTCACAGCTTATGGTTTGATTTTGGCGTTGGAGTCTAAACCTATGACTCTCACCAATATTATGTTGACGTGTTTTAGTGTCTCTTTCAGGTGATAAAGTGGTTAAGCGTGAGAACATATGTGGCTAGGATTGGAGTCGCGTAGGAATACATTTAGAAGGAGATCCCCGTTTCTTCTTAGTTTATTTCTATGTGTTTTGATTAAGTGATACTATGAACCTATATATTGATTTGTTTGTATTATTTGTTTGTCTTGGGTAAGAGGTAGGACTGTTACCTACTTACTTAGACTCCTGCATTGATGAGATATTGTCATGACATTTGTGTCACCTTTTATGACATTTCTAATTCATATAGTTCTCTCTATGGACACGCTATTGTTGTGATGATATACATACATCGCGCCCCATATTCTGCCATGTTGGGGTGTGACATAATGGTATCAGAGCCAATGGTTATAGAGAATTAGGTTGCCTAGTCGCGTAGCCTAGTCTATAGCTTAAGGGTCCCTACATATAGGCGTCATAGGAGTATGTTTGCATTTTATAATAATTGATGTGTTTGGATGTTATTTTTGTGATGTTTGTTAAGTTATGAACTACTATAGTTCATACTTAGCCACATGTTATTTTCTTTTCGGGGTGTGACTAGTGCTGGTTGAACCATAATCATCCACGCTAGTCATTGTCGTATTTTGCTTAAATTATACATTATAGTACATAATTTGGTACATGGTAGTTTCTATCTTTTGTTGGGTTATTTTATGTACCTGAGGTATAGTATTTTTCTTTTGATGTTTAAGTCATCTTCCCTAAGAATCATGTGGTGGTTCGAGTTATTAGGAGTAGGTGGATATGAAGGATTTTAAGCTATTTCCACTCTTATGGGCGACATGACTTATAACTGATTATGTTTTCGTTTTGGATTTAGTCTATGTTGTTTTAACTAGACTATGGATTTATGTATTTCAAGAGTTTGACTATGTTATTTTAATGGATGGAGTTCTGGACTTTTTTGGTTATGTGGTTATGAGCTTATGTGAGTAGATGGATATATGTGTTATGTGTTGTATTAATTCTTATAAGTGTCATCATAGGAAGGAGTGCATTGGGGAAGGGTAATTGTATAAGTATGGTGGCCAACATAGTTATACAAGTACCACAACTTCAATGGATTCCTAAGTATGATTGCATGAAAGAGGGTTAGTACATGCTTGTATAGTAGATGTTAGACGGATTTAAGTATATGTATCCCGATATGCCTATATATGTATGATCCCCTACAATTATCGATTGTATCCTTTGGAGGGTGGCTAGCTCGCTTTTTTTTAATATTAAACCTTCGTTGTAGCGTATTCTTTGAGTTTCGTATTTCACGTGTACGTTTTAAAATGGTGTTCTTGGATTTAAGTCTATTGAAATAACTTGGGATTTCTTTTGAGATAATGAAATCTTTTGTGTTGGGTCTTACATTTCTTTTGGTCGGTATATATTGAAAAAAATGGACTTGGAAATCTACTATAGAGTTAGATAGTTGGTTGTATTCGGTAAAATAAGGGTAAGGTGTTGGAGTCGTGTTTGAAACAAGATGTAACATAAGATTTTTTTTAATCAACACTTATTTATTTCAAATTCTAAAATACTTTCTTTAAAGTAGAGCGAAATAAAATTTCTTTCTACTTAAATAGTTTATATAAGTGAGCTTAATCAATATACGTCATTTATAACTATTTATGCAAGACTAAACAAAGTTCATGAAATTTCACATACATTTATTTCTTTTCATTTAAAAAGGATTACGTTAATTACTAAGAGGATTATTTAGGTTTTTTTTATATAAAACAACTAGTATAAAACTGTTTTGGTCATAACTTGTTCGTTTTTAAAGCTTTTTTGGTGATTCAAAAGTCTAAAATTATGTACTCGGAATGTACTTTTCAAATATTTGGTATGTATAGTCATGGGGTGTCAGTAGCTTGATCGAATTTTGGTACAAGTGACGGGTTCAAGGTTGAGTTTCGAATAGTAGTTTTTTTATGATTTGGGATGCACGGGATACCTAGTCTTTGAGTTGAGTTTTGAGATCGTCTAGAAGGTTGTTTATAGATTGTTTGAGTCACATAGATGTGGTGAGGAAAGAAAAAAAAATATTCTTTTGGAAAAGTCGATCTTGTGCACGGTTTAAATAATATGTCGCGGGGCATAAGATGTTTTGGTTGCCATTAAGTGTTTCTTGGATCATTTTTCGTTGTCATGAGTCATTTGAATTGGTACATGTTTGAGTTTTCCTTTTGAGTTTTCGTGGTTTTGGTCTGTTTTAACTCGTACACGTGAAATGTCGTTAGTTATCCGTGGGTTTGACTCGTTGATCGTATCTAGTGGATTCAGGATGTAGTTTTCGGTTCGTATTGATTGGGAGCGTTGAGGTAGACATATGAAAGACATGGTCGCGCCTATAAGATTAAGTAGGTGGCCCTGAGAGAATGGTCGGAATGCCCTTAGTGGGGATGAAAGAGTTAAAAGTTCGTAGACGAACTAATGTGGTCATGAGGTCTCTTAGGAGTGCCAAGGGAGATGAATAGAGATTTGTATAATGTATGGATATTGGCACAAGTAACGTGCCATAGAGAGTGTTGGAAGGGGATATAATACCTCAAAGGTATTTATGATTGTTCGTAAGGCATGTAAGTTCTCTGAAAATTTCCTGAGATTTAGTAGGTTTGCCTATTACTGTGAGGTAGAACCATAAATAGAGCAAGTAGGAGAAGTGAGAGGAGTTGTAGTTAGTGCCTTTCCAAGGAAATTGTAGATGGAATGATTTTAAGAGCAAGAATTGTTAGAAATTGCGACAGATGCAAGGTAAAATTTGAGTTGCTTAGTAGTAGATTGGCTGTGAAAAGCGGTTGAGTGGTCTGATAAGAGGAAGTATTGGTCTTTTAGAATACGTGTAGATTTTCGCGAGTAGAACGAGGTAGAAATTTATTCGTATTGCTTCTAAGAGAGGGTGCAAGGAGGACGTAGTTGAAACTGCTAAGGATGTTGTATGAACGCTTTGGGTTTACGGTTATGATTTTGGCTTCGCCGAGGCGCTAGCAGTTTTCATGGAGTCAATGAACCGGGGGTGCATGACAATATATAAACGAGTTGTCATCGGGAGCATCGACGACATCTTGATCTACTCAAACCTAAGAAGGAGAATGAGGCGAATTATGAGTTGGTTTTGGAGTTGTTAGGAAAGGGAATTATACGTGAGATTTTCAAGTGTGAGTTTTAGGATTAAGTTGGCCAGGACGAGTAGTCAGAGATGATGGCATATCGTGGAACCAGCAAGGGGCGAAGTGAATAAGGGTGAGGAAGTGTTTTGGAGGCTGAAGAGGTGGATTGGATAATGAGCAGATCTTGGAATTATCGAAAGGACTGGATGAATTCACGAAGCATGACGATACGTGGAGCAAGGATTTGGATGTATACGAGAACGACAAAGAAAGGCGGTTGTTTATACGTTGTGGGAACTAAAGATTTGGAAGAACTAGATAGACTTAGTTAGTGGAGCTGGATTATATTATATCTGCCTAGAATGCTAGAGGCATTTGGGGTAAGAGACGTAGAGAATGATCTATACAGATCATGAACGTCTCCAACACATATTTAATCATCTTGATTGAACATTTGGAAAAGGTGATGGGTGGAGTTAAGTGATGAAAGAAAATTGCAAGGCAAAGTACCATCTGGGAAAGGCAAGCATGGTTGATGAGACATGGAATAAGAAGAATGAAGTGAAGCTGAGACGAACTTGAACTATATGGATGACGTATTAGGGTGGTTTGGATGAAGGATGTAGGTTGCACGAGTTGAGTTGTCTAAAGCAGAGAACGCGTCAACATGTATGTTGCGTGGCTTGGACAATCATATGGAAAAAAGGGATGTAGACTATACTTCCTACATAGATAGAAGTAGCTTAGAAAGGGCGATGTAAGGAAGAAGTTGGTGAAAGGGATACATAATGGGGTGGAGGAATAAGTACGAAGAGAGTTGGGTGATAGTCGATAGACTGACTAATTCATCTCATATTTCAAGAGGAATAAGAAGTCACGTAGTTGAGAAGTTGGAAGGATTACGTACGGATGTGATGGAATAGAGGGTTTTGCGTAAAAGTTAGCCTAATATGTATTGAATGCCTTAAGAAGGATTATGGCAAGGGAAGAAACGATGGGAAGCAAGCGTAGTATACCGTTGATAGACTAATGTTTGGTATGATCCGACTATAGGGGTAATTGAGAAAGACGCCTAGAGCATTGGCGTGAGATTTGGAGATAGTTGGAGAACGCGTTATATTAGGAAGAATTCTCCTACAAAGAGAGAGTCACCGGCGAGAGGGGCATATTCCCCATTGATGAGGATGTAAGGAATAAAGGAGGAAACACCTGAATTATAGGTCGAAGACGGGATATAAGATGGTATGGAAATTAAGATTGTGGAGAGACAAGCGAAAAGTAGTATGGAGGAAGAATGATTCGAGGGAGCAAGAGGTTGTGAAGATAGTGGGGTGATATTGAAGAGAAACCGTTAGATCAAGAGGTTAGTAGTCACGAACAATGGAACGTCCACCTAGAGAAAAAGTGTAACACATGTTAGTATGAAGGATGGTTAGTTACTTGGTGCCGAGCATGGGAAAGCAAGGATGAGGTGGTGGTTATGACATGTTTCTTATGAATATTATGGGAAGCTTTTGGTTATGCAATCCTGCATATACCATTGGAGGTGTTTAAGGTTGGGAGAACTTTCGAATGATGGAAAATCCGTAGAGGATAGAAGCCGTTAGGTATGGTGATAGGAATTGTAGTAGAAACTACTGGAGTTAATTCATAGGAGATGAGGTGGATCACCGTTACAGTGGGATGAAGTTAGAAGCGGCCAACGCATTGGACCAGAGGTGGATCAGAAAACTATGGAGGTGGTGGCAGTGACTAAGTAGAGGTTGAAAATAGCAAAGAACCGACAAGAGAGCTACGCGGACAAGAGGCGTAAGCCGTTGAGATTTGAGATAAAGTTATGCTAAAGGTTTCACCATGGAAAGGGGTGATGCGGTTTGGAAAGAAAAGGGAAGTTAGCACCTAGATTTGTGGGTCCATTTGAAATCCTTGAAAGGATTGGGCTAGTGGCATATAGGTTGAGATTACCGGAGGAATTGAGTAGTGTGCATGACGTATTTCATGTAACAAACTTGAGGAAATGCTTAGCAAGAACTGACTTGCAAGTACCGTTAGATGATATTAGTATGGATACGAGTCTTCGTTTTATCAAAGAGCTGACAGAGATTTTGGGTCGTGAAGTTAGGACGTTGGATAAAAAGGGTAATACACCGTAGTTATGGGTAGATGGAATTTGGAACGTGGACTAGAGTTCACGTGGGAACGGGAACGATTTATGAGGAGCAAGTATCCTCAGCTAATTGATAATGACGATCCTAAGGAGTAAATCTCGGGACGAAATTTCTATTATGAGGAAGTGATGTGACAACCGTGGTTTTGAGGTTCGTCACTTGGTCTTATTTTAAGGTTAATTTATGTGTGACTATGTGATTTGCGTGTTTACATGTTATTTTGCGTGAACGAGGTTGGAGTGGATATCGTTTATGGGTATAAAGTACTCATAAGTAAATCGAGGAACGGTTATTTCATGTTCATGAGCTCACAAATTAGTGATAATGAAATGAAATGGTGTTATTTTGGTGTTTTACATATACGTATAAGTATTATAGTAAATTGTCTTTTTACTATTTAGGGTTTAGCATTTTGAGGTCTCGGATGAGGTATTTAGTCACATGAATAATTTACGGGATGGTTTTAAATCATTTATGACCTAGTTATAAAGTTTATTTCATATTTTAAGAATTTTCATAAAACTGTATATTTTACGTATTTTACGGTAATCGCGTAAAATTGACTAGTTAAAAGGTTTAGTTGTAATTAATTAATTAATGGATTAATAAATAAATAAAAAAATTAATATAAATAAGAAATAATATAATAAAAACGAAATTTAAAAAAAAAATATTTTTGGAAAATATTTTTGTATAGTCGGTTTAAAGAAGAAGAAAAAAGAAAATGGGTAAAAGCCCATTAGAATATGTATTAAATTAGGAAAAGACTTGTTTAAAAGGTATAAATACATTGCTACTAAAGAAAAACACAGATTTTTCTCCAAGAAAAAAAAGGCGACGTGGGTTTTACAAAATAATTTAGGGTTCTTCCAAAAATCTTGGTTTTGATAAATTAAAGGTAAATCTTTATAACCCTTTTTAATTAAAGTGTTTTAATTCTTTCTCAATCATCTTATTATGTATTTAGGTTAGGGTTTAAATTAAAATCTGTATATTAATGATATTGTAATGATTAGGTGAATTAAGGCTTGTAATTAGTGGAGTTATGGGTAATTAATTAGGTTAATTTAATTGAATTCGTTTTCAAAAACTGGACAAAATTTTAGGTCAATTGTTTTGATCATATATAGAGTTTTACAAACTCTTATTTTGCGATCCAAGTATCCCTGGAAAGTTATTTGAGTTGGCTTTCAAATTCAAGAAATGAGAACGGAATTGGAGGCAGGGAAGTGGGACAAAAACAGGTTACAACAGTCGGAGGTCAAAACAGTTTTGAAATCAGTCGGGTTTAATTTAATGTTTTAAGGTGATTGGGGTACTTAGGAGTACACTTGAGCCCTCTAATGAGCATGGGAGTTGGTTTATATATTAAATAAGAGGCCCGGAGGAGGGCTAAGTAAATAGGTTAGGGTAAGACCCCCTAATCATAACACACTTTTTCTATGTTCAAAATCGGTAAAATGCAGATAGGCAGAAGTGTATATATATATATATATATATATATATATATATATATATATATATATATATATATATATATATATATATATATATATATATATATATATATATATATATATATATATCGGAGCCTTAACAGCAGCTTTAAGGTTAGGGAAAAAGGGAGGAGTTAGCTAACATATGTAAGGGAATAGGGTGTCCTTTACAGAGGTCATGAGTATGGTTAGGTGGGCGTTTGGCTTATAGTTTGCAGACCTAAAAACCGGGACTGTTTTGGGTAAAATGTTAACGAGACGGGTTATGAAGTAAACTAAGTTAAGGGCTTTATAGAGGGGTTTAATGAGATGCTTAGAGCATAGAAATGAGGTATATATATGGGAGAAGGCTAGATGTCCATCATGGGTTGATGAGCCATCTTAGTGTTTGGTTCATGTTTTGATTGTGTGCTTTTGTTTGTTAGCTTTTTGCTAGTGCGCAGATTTTTGGAGAAGCTCAATCAGGTGAGTTTCACAGTCCCATATCTTTTAATGATTTTCACTTCCAGATGGGATGGAAGAGACACTGTATGGTTTTGTAACTAATGCTGTGAAAGTTTTGATGGTTTGTGATGGACTTGTGTGTGCACTTATGTGATTAACTGCTATGTGATTCTTGATTGTGTTTATGATTTGGATCGGGGGACACGTACCGTCTCAGTTATTGTGGTTTGACTTGGTACCAAGGGGATGTTGACAAGGCGGGGCCTTGGGGAGGTACATAGATGTGTGAGCATCTATGGGACCAATGGATAATGACAAGGTGGGGCCTTGGGATTGGTACATAGGTGTATGGGCGCCTATGGTACCATGGTGTTTGGTAAGACTGGGAGCCTTGGATTTGGTTTGGAATGATTGATCTTGAATATTAGTTGTTAATGCATGTTTGTATCACATTGTCTATATGTTCTTATATTTGGTTATTATTCACAGGTTATGGTTTGATTTGGCGTTGGAGTCTAAACCTATGACTCTCACCAACATTATATTGACGTGTTTTAGTGTCTCTTTCAGGTGATAAAGTGGTCAAGCGTGAGAACATATGTGGCTAGGATTAGAGTCGCGTAGGAATGCATTTAGAAGGAGATCCCCGTTCCTTCTTAGTTTAAGTCTATGTGTTTTGATTAAGTGATAATATGAACCTATATGTTGATTTGTTTGTGTTATTTGTTTGTCTTAGGTAAGAGGTAGGATTGTTACCTACTTACCTAGACTCTTGCATTGATGAGATATTGTCATGACATTTGTGTCACCTTTTATGACATTTCTAATTCATATAGTTCTCTCTATGGACACGCTATTGTTGTGATGATATACATACGTCGCGCCCCATATTCCGTCATGTTGGGGTGTGACAGATCCACCCACAACATTCGCGCTTAGCGCAAAGCATACGGGACAATTAACGGTTCATGATAGGAGAGGAAACTCAAGGCTAACGTCTAAAAGCAATAATACCATTGAAATCATCTGTAAAGCATACACGTTCTGGATAACATACAAGTTATGGATAGCAATACAATTTTTAATTGGTTGTGTTCCACCATGTAAAATCTCACCCCGTGTTTAGAAACCATGTACAAGTAAAAAGGGGCTATGAACTCACCTTAGCCACGAGGTAAGTCAATCACGGTACTCAGCAGCTGAGTAGAAACAATGGTAGTGAGACGATCACCAACGATATGGATGTCCAGGGAAACACAAAAACCGCAACCTATCAAACTAAGGCGCGCGTTAAGACTCGAACTCGAATATCGATATGTACCAACTATAATATGACTCAACTGTTTTCAAAGTATTCATGTTTCAAAACCATTAACACGAACCAAATGAATCCATTTATCCAACGTTACTCGTTAAAACACTTGTACACTCGAAAATGACCCGTTATACGACGCCAAGTTAACGCAAGTCAAACTATCCTTTAACCTTAATTGGACCAGTAGCTAAGTCATTTATATAATGAATAAGCACTTGAGTAAGTCACCATGTCCGATGGTGAATACTCAAACTCACTCAACACAAACAATTGAACTATGTGTCCAAAATAAAAATCAGCAAGTACATCCCGAATGTACACACCGATCTACCCTATCTAGACTTGTCCGTTTTAGATGAAAATTGGTGTCAAGGTCACTTATAACCTGTATAAAACCTCACCAAAATTTGAGCCAATGTTCACACTTTTAAATCCATCAGCTTGACATTTTACTCGACTCCAAATTTGGGACAGATTTGTGCACTTGTTTTGTAAAACCGTTTGGAACACTTTAAAAGTACTAACTCGACAATCCGTCTTTTGAAACCACTACTAGACTCATCAAACTCAGTTTGTAAACTTTAAAAATCAGTAGTATCAACTATCTAACCAAGCCTAAAGTCCCCGAGAGTCGACCCAAAATCAGCCACAATTTCGGATTGTGCGACTTGCGTCTCCCGGTACACGAAAACTAAAACTAGCATAACTTTTGACTCGTAATGAATTAGAAGCTCTATCTTATACCGAAAAGAGTGTCTCGGAAAACTCTACAACAATATCAAATAATATCAGTCTTTCAAAGACCTTAAACCCACAAAACAATCTGTTTAAAGCTGTTGTCCTAAATTATACTTTTAGAAAACTTGACAAATCAATTTTCCCACCAAATATAATCATTCCCAAACTTATGGAATCACTATACCATCCTTCCTATCAACCGAACACTCCTAAAAACACTTGCATGCAAAAATCTAACAAACATCAAAGATCAAAATAACCTTTTTAATCATGAAAACATGAAGATCCTTGCATAAACCACACATGCAAGATGATCAAAACATCATCCAACCATAAAATCATAAGTTCTTGAAATTTTGATACATGTGTGAAATTCTTGTATCAATAGAATCATCTTTCAATTTAGAACATGGGTCTTTGATTGTTTTAACAAGATTCTTAATCAAAAATAATTTTTGAGGGAGTTTTATGGTGAGGGTAGTGGCGGAAATTAGAGAGAAGAAAGGAGGGAGAGAGTGTTTTCTTAGTGTGTGTTTTTGTGAGGTGAAAATGAGAGAAGTGTAAGGAAAAATGGCTTATATAGTAAGGTTAGGGTAAAATTTGCAATTATTGGATAGTTTTGGACCTAAAAGCAAGTTAATAGTTTAAAAGGTATAAAATGGTTATTGGTAAATATTGAAAATATTTACAGGGCTCGGGTTTCGTAAAAATACTTTTCAAAAGTTACAATGCATCATAAAAATGATTATATGATTTCCCGACACGACTTAATACGTAATTAAAACGAAATCGTCGAAAGTATTAATTATCGAAACAATCGATAAAACAAACGTAAACTTTTGGGCATCCGTCGGTATCGCGATCACTAGGAACTCTCGTTGTACATTGATTTTGAATAAACTCGTTGTAAAACGCACACGGGTGATTTTAAATTAAAACTTTGATTTAAATTAAATATGGAAAAATAAAATAAAAATTTTATAATTCCATACAACGTATTTATCGATGGTCAGAAAAATACTTAAAAAGTATAATTTAAAAATCTCAGGATTTACATATAGCAATACAAGAAAACGTAATACGTTGGAAAATTCAAGAAGCACAAATAAAAAGAATAAAATAATGTTGGGAAAGTACGGGTTCTCACAGTCTTCCCCCCTAAAGGAACTCTGGTCTCCAGAGTTCTCCTGAAAACAGTAGAAGATGCGAACAAGAGGAGGTACAAACTGTAGAACAATATTCATTGCTTCCCAGGTAATTTCCGTATCACGACGAATCTTAACGGTTAGAATTCACTATGCTTCAGTTTCTTAACTCCTTTTCGTATAACTTTTTAGTCTTGGATTAGAATAACATTCTTTCAATACGGAGATGCATCAAGAGATAGAATTGTTGGAAATACGTGCGATAAACTAACAAGAATGAACATAAGAATCGCTTAAAGAGACAAAGTGCGATAAAATGAACCAAGATTGTAAATCAACAAGGGGTCGCAAGTCGTGCAACTATAAAAGTGACAATCTTAAAATATAAGAATCTAGTCACAAGCGAAATAGAAGGGGGAAAAATGAATAACATATAATCATTTAAAATACAAGATGTCAAAATCAGTTGTCTAGGATTTTGGTATTACTTTAAAACTTAGTTTTAAATATTTTCTTTATTAAAAGAAAATTTTACAAGGTGTAGTGATTTAAAAATTAAACTCTATATAAAATGAATGGGTAAACAATTGTCAAATCTTTTTCTTGATCAGGACTTCAAGGTAAAAGTAACTCAGTTCAAATAGTTATTTTGATCAGCTTAAGAGCTTTTCAGGTGACTACATGAAATTTTCGTTAAAAACTCAGGTTTATCGTTACCATTAGGAAAAATCAGATTTTCCAGGTTATTTAGAATCATTGTTAGAAATTATAAATTAATTTAATAATTTCATATATTGACAGTAGAGTACGATATAATCAAATATTTTAAGAGATATAGCTTGATCCTTTTTAAATTCTAGTTATAAATTTACCAAAGAGGATGTATAGATCTGGTACTTAACTTGAAACAGTTATTTTAGTAATTTAAACATTTGATAAAATGTATAAAACGTTCTTAAAAATTAATAATAATTTTTAGAAATTCAAGAAAGTGTTTAAGATATCAAACGATAAACACGTAACAGTTTCTGGTTTTCAGAAAGTGACAAAATAACAAACGATCATGAAACGAATATCGATCAACAATTAGTATACAAGCAATAGCACGAGGGAATAAAACGGAAGTCGTATCAACTCTTAACAGACGTGATAGAATAGACGCGTCGATGAAAAAAATAATAAGAAACAAAGGATTCAGCAAGATTAATTCACGAGTGCGGTTGGCGTCACCAATAACGGCTTATTAAGTTCTCAGTGGTCGACATACGATCGAAAGGGAAAAGCCACACAACGAATTTTCGAATCAAAGAAAAATCTTAAGAAGTCAATTGAGAGCAAAATTCAGTAAAATGAAAACATTAGCAATGAAAGGCAGAATCAATACATGGTTCACACGAATGAATTCCAAGACGAAAAAGTCTAACACATATCATGACAATTACACAAAATCATCGTTCACGTCCAGTCATAAATCATTAATCGCGTCTAGAGACGTTTCGTAGTTCTACCAAGATAGATGGAGATGGTCGATCATAGAAGCATAACAATGTTGAAACTTTCAAGTCTGGTATCAATGGTAAGAATTTAGGCAAATGGTAACGAAAATTGTATCATGAGGATGATGAGGTAACAAGTAAAGCAAAGATCGCTGAGTAAGGAAATCTGTGCTTGAGGCATGTACTTTGTTCAAGAAAAGATAAGGGTTCATATGTGTATGTTGTGAACTGTTGATACTCGCATAAGAAGTAAAAGTTTTCTAAACTTTATTTATATAACTTTTTAAGGAACATATTAAAAAGTTAATTGTTGGTCAAATATTTAGGGCGACTACTATTTGGCTTTGTATGGCTCCTTCTAAATTAAGCATAGGTGATCAGGCCATGCATAATTTAGGACTAGCAATGCGATGCTCAGCTTCTTCAAACCAGTATTACATATCATATGATTTAAAATATGTATATAATAGCATTTGTAAAAACAGGGATCAAAATAACATATGAAACTTTTTGCCTATAAGTTACTGGCTAACTGTTTAAATCAACAATTTGTATAGTTACAAGGGTTCTTTATAAGACCGTTTTAGAACAATTTATTGTAAAATTAATATAAATTAATTTTATAAGATAACCTTCAAGTATTTTGTAAAGTCCAGTGGAACTTTTGTAAAATGTTTCGCAAACAAGACCAGTTTGAGTTTATATGGTAACATGACAATAGTTTATAAAGAAGCGAGTGGGTTACAAGAGGGAAAATAAGGAGTAGTTCAAGACAGTCAACGAAATGGTTACAAGGTGATAAGGTTTCAAGAGGTTTAGCCGAAATCGTCAAGAGAAACGTGTCAAGACGATAACAAACGATACGAAAACAAGATCTTCAATCTCGGTCCAATTCAGTGGTACGATAGAAGCAAAGAAAGACAAAGTAGAATGACAAATAAGTCATATATAAAAGAAAGGATAAAGGAATCCGTATGTGTGCATATCGTTATTAATTTGACAATAATATACTTTTAAGAAAGTAAGGTATCAGTTAACAAATAGTACAATCACTCCGAAAAGTTTCTATATTAGGAAGTTACCGAATTTCAATAGTTCAAGATCTATGTACATGTATGACCGAACTCAAAGTTACTATTTTATACTTGTTCAAACGCAATCCTTGTTTTTAGTTTGCAAAATATCATTAGTTAAAGTTTTACGAGCTCAACGAACTAAAAAAAAACGCTTGAAATCATATTTTTAAAGTCTATCAGTTTTGACTTTTGGGTTTGACTAGACCAAATAACTCACTAAACGATATTCTAAGACTCAAAGTCTAATGCATTTCGATGTAAAATAATGTTTTGAACAACTTTCTAGTTTTACCCGAGACTTGAAACGGAATAAAAATGGACAAAAATGCCCTTGCATTAAATCTGTCAACAAAATGATATTTTAGCATTATTCAGAAAATAACTTCTTAGATTTTACAATCTCAAATGTTTGTTACTTGCTCGATTTTAAAGTTTACTGGTCAAATTTTATGTCCTACACGGACGTCTCAAAAAGTAGAATTATATATTTTTATGTCTAAATTTATAAAAATATTGTCTCGACACTGTTAAACTTCCTGTAAAGTTTCTATACAAAGTATATTTTTCGACACAGCTTGAAATTAAATCCAATTTGATAATAACCCAGAATTAATGTACACACAAGACTTGTGGATTCCATAAAGACGAAAGAAGATAAACTGTATAGTTAATCATGTAAAGAAAACACAGTATAGAAATGGTTCAAAAATACCAACGAAAATCTAAGAAATCATAAACGTCGCATTCGATTTCAAGATTCCATACAGGAAGGTCTCTTGGCAGCGAGATTTTTCCAAAATCACAAGACACACCGAGAAATAAATGAAGCATTAACGGTTCACCCTCCTGGAGCGAGGAGGTTTAATGAAAAGGGAGGGATACAAGTTTATAGGAATAGAATTGCATTCCAAACATTCGCTACACGATAAACGATGAATCTCAAGATGACAATGATGGTTTCAAGGTACAAACGGACGTTGTAATTCGAAGTTGAAACGTAGAGTGATCAATGAAATAAGATGTAATCCATGTACAAGTGTCGTGTAAAACGGTGGCGTAAAGGTAAATCAAGATTACGAAAGCTCATGATATTATTAAGGTACTGATTCAACGAATGCTTCGAGATGTGTGACTCACACGATGTCTTTTAGTCTTTTCCGGAGACAAATCGAGTTACACAATGGTCTACAGACTATTTCCAAGACATTCAATCACAAATGGTCGACAAGCAAATTGGATATCTAAATAGATATTTTAAAGAAATTAAACAATGAGAGCAACACGTACGGTAGTAGAATGAAAATCAGAAGTTTCATCGAAAACAACACTTACTCAATCCCGAACAATGGTATCTCGAGAGTATGCACAACATGTATCAGCGAGTCGAGAAAAACAGACGGTTCAAAACGAACGAGCATATGAAGTCAGTCGTATCACGCATAAATGAAATAGCAATAGTACTCAGAATGAGTATGAAAAGTCAGCAGCATACGCGCTCTGAATACAAGTATGTAACGTCATAACGATATAAAATCATCGTAACAGATCAGTTCACAAGAACAAGAATTCCAGAAATACAGTAAAAGCAGATGTAATCACAGTAATATCGAATGATAATCTATGAAGCACATAGGCTTTGAAAAGATATAGTAATTATCGTCATCAGGGTAACGTAATATTTCAACATGAAATCAAGAGATGAAATACTATAACGATAATTAAACGTAAGTAATAAGGATTAGAGAGTTACTCGCGCAGTAATCGAACAACATTGCAGATTCTGTGGTTGACACTTAAAACATGAAATATTTGAACTTTCGGTTATAGACTAAGTTTTTGAAAAATGACTCAGTTCCCTATAACCATCGCTCTGATACCAATCTGTGAGACCCCCAAAATCTGACATGGAACAACTAGGCAACGAGGGGGTAACACGTCATAGTACAAGAAACAATGAATTACAGTTCATACAAAGATGACGAAATAAAAAAACATGCACATTACATCAAAAAGGTCAGAGTTTTTAAACATAGGTCCCAGAGTTTTAGAAGCGGAAAATTATATTATTTCGTCTCAATTTATAACATAAAGTTGCCCAAAAGATAGAATAAACTCCTGACAGTTTTTACTAAAAACAGTCTTTTTAAAGCATCACAGAAATCTCCAAGCTGCGATAATATCCTGCGGGCTCCCATCCAAGCAAAGCTAAGTAATAATACCTGAGTTTAAACATGTAAAATCGTCAACATAAAGTTGAGTGATATTCATAGGTTTAGCAGTAAACGTGTGGAACACAATACAATTTGTAAAACACGTAATGGGGGGTTAACTATGTACATTGTACATAGTCACGATGCATATTATTGCTGTTTTGTCTCATGAACCGAAGCTTAACTCAAATGTAAGTTCCTCTAGGGAGTATTCAGCCTAAATACTCAAGTATAAACGAATATTACTGCGTCAAAGTAATCGGGACGGGGATTGTCAATCCCGATGGATCCACCCACAACATTCGCGCTTAGCGTAAAGCATACGGGACAATTAACGGTTCATGATAGGAGAGGAAACTCAAGGCTAACGTCTAAAAGCAATAATACCATTGAAATCATCTGTAAAGCATACACGTTCTGGATAGCATACAAGTTATGGATATCAATAAGTTTTTAATTGGTTGTGTTCCACCATGTAAAATCTCACCATGTGTTTAGAAACCATGTACAAGTAAAAAGGGGCTATGAACTCACCTTAGCCACGAGGTAAGTCAATCACGGTACTCAGCAACTGAGTAGAAACAATGGTAGTGAGACGATCACCGACGATATGGATGCCGAGGGAAACACGAAAACCGCAACCTATCAAAATAAGGCGCGCGTTAAGACTCGAACTCGAATATCGATATGTACCAAATGTAATATGACTCAACTGTTTTCAAAGTATTCATGTTTCAAAACCATTGACACGAACCTAATGAATCCATTTATCGAACGTTACTCGTTAAAACACTTGTACACTCGAAAATGACCCGTTATACGACGCCAAGTTAACGCAAGTCAAACTATCCTTTAACCTTACTTGGACCAGTAGCTAATTCATTTATATAATGACTAAGCACTTGAGTAAGTCACCATGTCTGATGGTGAATACTCAAACTCACGCAACACAAACAATTGAACTATGTGTCCAAAATAAAAATCAGCAAGTACATCCCGAATGTACACACCGATCTACCCTATCTAGACT
The DNA here is from genome assembly GCA_025667525.1 of Glebionis coronaria. Lineage (NCBI taxonomy): Eukaryota > Viridiplantae > Streptophyta > Magnoliopsida > Asterales > Asteraceae > Glebionis > Glebionis coronaria. Next base: position 287,998,024 of record CM046880.1, on the reverse strand, counting down.
TGTCCGTTTTAGATTAAAATTGGTGTCAAGGTCACTTATAACCTGTATAAGACCTCACCAAAAATTGAGCCAATGTTCACACTTTAAAATCCATCAGCTTGACATTTTACTCAACTCCAAATTTGGGACAGATTTGTGCACTTGTTTTGTAAAACCGTTTGGACCACTTTAAAAGTACTAACTCGACAATCCGTCATTTGAAACCACTACTAGACTCATCAAACGCAGTTTGTAAACTTTGAAAATCAGTAGTATCAACTATCTAACCAAGCCTAAAGTCCCCGAGAGTCGACCCAAAATCAGCCACAATTTCGGATTGTGCCGACTTGCGTCTCCCGGTACACGAAAACTAAAACTAGCATAACTTTTGACTCATAATGACTTAGAAGCTCTATCTTATACCAACACGAGCGTCTCGGAAAACTCTACAACAATATCAAATAATCTCAGTCTTTCACAGATCTTAAACCCACGAAACAATCTGTTTAAAGCTGTTGTCCTAAATTATACTTTTAGAAAACATGACAAATCAATTTTCCCACCAAATATAATCATTCCCAAACCTATAGAATCACTATAAAATCATTCCTATCAACCAAAAACTCCTAAAAACACTTGCATGCAAAAATATAACAAAAATTAAAGATCAAAATAACCTTTTTAATCATGAAAACATGAAGATCCTTGCATAACCACACATGCAAGATGATCAAAACATCATCCAACCATAAAATCATAAGTTCTTGAAATTTTGATGCATGTGTGTAATTATTGTATCAATAGAATCATCTTTCAATTTAGAACATGGGTCTTTGATTGTTTTAACAAGATTCTTAATCAAAAATAATTTTTGAGGGTGTTTTATGGTGAGGGTGGTGGCGGAAATTAGAGAGAAGAAAGGAGGGAGAGAGTGTTTTTGTTAGCGTGTGTTTTTGTAAGGTGAAAATGAGAGAAGTGTAAGGAAAAATGGCGTATATAGTAAGGTTAGGGTAAAATTTGCAATTATTGGATAGTTTTGGACCTGAAAGCAATTTAATAGTTCAAAAGGTATAAAATGGTTACTGGTAAATATTGAAAATATTTACGGGGCTCGAGTTTCGTAAAAATACTTTTCAAAAGTTACAATGCATTATAAAAATGATTATATGATTTCCCGACACGACTTAATACATAATTAAAACGAAATCGTCGAAAGTATTAATTATCGAAACAATCGATAAAATAAACGTAAACTTTTGGGCATCCGTCGGTATCGTGATCACTAGGAATTCTCATTGTACATTAATTTTGAATAAACTCGTTGTAAAACGCACACGGGTGATTTTAAATCAAAACTTTGATTTAAATTAAATATGGAAAAATAAAATAAAAAATTTATAATTCCATACAAAGTATTTATCGATGATCAGAAAAATACTTAAAAAGTATAATTTAAAAATCTCAGGATTTACATAGCAATACAAGAAAACGTAATACATTGGAAACTTCAAGAAGCACAAATAAAAAGAATAAAATAATGCTGGGAAAGTACGGGTTCTCACATTAGACCCGCTGGATTTGAATATCATTCACCACAACCACAAAACCTAATCATGTTGATATGAGCAAAAACTCATATCAATTTATCAACAAATCACCCTAAAACACAAGAAAAATACCTAAACTTTTTGCTATAAAGCGGAATTATGTGGTATGTTTTATGTTTGTGTGCAAATAGGTAAGAAGGATGCATTTTCAAGCAAACAAAGGAAAAATCAAGCTTAATTGGATGAAAAAGACAAAGAAGGATCAAAAGTGACAAGACTTTGAAGACAAAGGACCTATCTTGACAATCTGCCAAAGTTGAAGGACCAAAAGTGTAAATTTGTAAAAGTCAAGATTAAAGTCAAATCTGGTCAACTCTCAAGTAAATCAAGTCAAAGGGCTTAAATGTTTAAAAATGCAAGTTGAAGGACTAAAATTGTCAAAGAAATGAAGATTATAGCTCAAAAGTTCAAACTGCCAAAGTTAAGGGGTTAATTCTGCCATTTATTGGAAGTTATATGTGCTTGATCCGTGTGAACTAGCCTTCAACCAATGGGGAGCAAGGAAACAAAGAGCTTGGATTGCCAAACAAGCGCCACCTGGGCACTCACAGCCGCCAGCAATTAAATACAAGATCTCTACAGTACTTCCAATACTTCCATTTTTCAACCAATGAAATAACGCCATGCAATAACCACTTATATCCAACTTGGATAATGATCCGTGTGACAATCTCTTACCCAATAAGAATCTGTCACGTGTCATCTTCTTCAACGAAATTTGCCAGGAACGGTTTGAGTTAGGATGCGTTTCAGAAGATGATATAAACATCAAAAGTGATCGTTTTTTAGAGAGGAATACAATGGACACAATCAATTAACATGAAATCATCTCAATCAAAAATCCCCAAAAGTGTTCTTCACCTGCAAAATTCAATCAAGTAGAATTGTCCACGTGGAAGCATTTGATTGGTTCTGACACGTCACAATCCCCAACTACTTTACATTTCCATTCTATAAATACCCTAGAATAGTTCTCATTTATTGTAATGTAGAAAAATGTGAAAACACACACACTTTTTAGTTTTCTCTCATCCCAGTTAGTTTTAGCTTAACAACTCAAGAGTCTGACAAGCTCTTGAGTCTGTTAGTAGTTATAACCAATTTACTAGCATTGTAACTACTTTTCCAGTTTAATAAATAAAAATTCACTTTCATCTTCCTTCATTACTGTTTCTTTCCTGCATCATTGTTACTCTGTTGCTGTTCTAGTTAGTTATGATCACCATTTGATCATGATTAGCTAATTGAGAAGACTTGTAGCTGTTGTTCCTGTTCAATTCATTCCAGTCCAAGTATCTAGTTAATTTTGAAGGTTTGAAGTTCATAAATGGAGATTATGGTGATTGTAGTTGTTGATTTGTAGATGTTTGGTTGTTTCTAGTGCTAAGGTGGTGGTTAGCACTAGCTAGAAAGCTCAGCGCTTCTCTACTCCCCAATGGAGGCCTAAGCTAGAAGGTTTCAATTTCTGAGTTTTAGTTCCACTGAATTGTTGTTTGCATGCTTAATACCTAGATAATTCTTGAGTGAATGCATGATAAAAGGTGTTTAGCTAGTCTTTGATCGGATTTTAGTGTCTGAGTAGCTTTATTGTAGCTTAATACTTGCTTATTAGTCTTTTACTTGTCCTGTTTTCAGCTTAAACAGTCATATTAGCTTTACTAGTCATTTTGAGTTTTAGCTTGTTGAACTGTTTGCGTGTGGTTACTTTGCACTTCATTCTAGATATTAAACTTGTTCTGATATCACATTTCACTCAGTTTAACCAATTGCCTTTAATTCCTTCATAAAAGTTTGTTAAAATTCAGATAAGTAGTGTTTGGGTTTAGCTTGCAATTTGTTTTCAAGTGTTAGTATTTGGCCAATTCTGGTTCATTTCAAGTCATCTAGTGTTAGCATAATGTTTTCAGTCATTTTCAAGTCAAGGTTTTAGTCGAAAAGGAAATTGGTACACAAAAAGGTTTGGGTCAGTTCTTGTTAAGAAAATTTTCAAAAAGTAGTGATTTTCAATTGCTTGGCAAATCTTTGTTTCTTGATGAAATTCTTTGAAACCAGTTCTCATCTTTCAGTCAACATATGAACTTGTAGCTTATAGAAGGAAGTTATACAGTATCTAGTTTTGAGTGAGAAATAAGCAAATTAATAAGCACTAGAGCATTTTCAATTCCCTGTGATAAAAACATGGACTGATTTCTCATATCTCCATTTCCACTTCAGAAACTTGCTGATTTTCTTTCATATTTCCATTTAGAAAGTGTTCATGAGTAGGTTTTGAGAATTTGAGCTTTTTGAAAAATCTGGTCAACGAAAGTCAACATAAGCTCATTTTAGCTTATTTTCAATTTTAGAGCTTATTACTAGATCATTTTCTTTGAGACTAGATTTCCCATTCTTCTTTTGAGCTGTTTAACAAGTTTCTTCATTAAAATCAGGTTGTGCATGAGTAGCTTATCAGTTAGCTTATTTTGAGCTTATTTGAATTTGCTTATAAGAGTTCTAGATAGTTTCAGCTTAATTCCTTTGGCAGGTCTAGCTTAATTTTGATTTTAAGACTTTTGAAATTGGTTTGAGCTTATTTGGTCAAGAAACGAGCTCAAACGAGCTTATTTCACTCCTTAACCCGTTTTTGGTTTAAAGTTTCTGAAAATTGCACTTTGGTCCTTTTGGTATTAATCAGTTTCTAATTCAAGCTAAACTTTCAACTAATTAGGGTTTGCAAAGATTAAGTCCTTGTATTTTCAAAGTTGTTAAAAAGTGGTTAGTTAGTTTTCAAATTAGTTGGAATTTGGTTACTTGTTTGATAAATTTTCACTTTGAGTCCATTTAGTTTACTGATTTTGCATATATAGTCCTTAGACTTTTTGACTTTGTATTTTTAGCCTTTAATTTTCATTGAATTTACATTTTCAGTCCTTATAGTTTGTAGAATTTACATTTTATCATTTTACTTGAATAAAAACTTGGTTTGTGCACTTTGTTTTACGTATAAGTAGACTGTATTTTTCATTTTAGAAAGGCTTTGTTTGATAGCTATAGAATAGTCAAATACTTTACCAACCAAAAACAATTAAAAACTCGATCTTGTTAGGACTTTCAATTTGTTAAGAACTGAGAAAAACGAACTTCAACTATACACATTTCAAATGGCGCCACTGCCGGTTCTTTGACTTTACGAGAGACTATCGATTGACGGTTTTCATTGGCTTTCGGGATCCGTTCACCTAGTGAACGTTATTTTTACGTATCATAAATCAAAAACAAATAAAAAATCAAAAATATAAAAATATATAAAACTAAAAAATTAACAAAACAATTCTTTTCCTAAAGAATTGACCAAACAAATTTAAAAATCCAAAAAGCAATCTTTTTCCTAAGAGATTGCACCCAAAAATATATATTATTGGATTCTCTCGGTTTTTATGTACATATAGTATTTTCTCTTAAAAACTCATAAATACAAAAATATTTTCCATATATTATTATAAGTAAATACGTATACGTATAAGAACAATTAATTCACATATTCTCCATAAGTATTGTCAAGGCAATACACCGTGTTGAGGGGCGTTCCGGTCCTTGACACGTGTATCGATCAAACAAAATAAAGCAAGAATAGATAAATACTTCCAATAAGCAACAATTCGAAGAATACGAACAATTAAGTGAATAGAAAGGCGATGTGCTATAAAATGCCATCTAAGGTTCAATAGGTACTTAAGTGCTTCGCGCCACCTAACCCCCCGTTCACTTGTGAGTATTCTAAGAAGGAAGGCTTCATGGGGGGTCTTGCACCCAAGTAGTACATACATATATTATTATTTTCTTGTGGATATTTCATATTGAAACTCGAAGAGGATAATCCTTTTCTCTTCAAAGTCACACGAGAGCTTTTCTCTCATTCCTCGTATTGAGTTGCATGCTCACTCGCGGGCGTGCACAAATACCGATTGGTGTACAACCCCTTCCTCCGAAAAGGAAGAAAAAGAGAAAGAGTAGGAATACCACCGTCCATCAAGCCGATCACGAGAATCGTGCTTTGATTCATCCACAACAAGAAGCCATGGCTAGAGTTGATACTCATTCTTTGATGGAACGTTTGCAATCCAATGTTCACGGATATGCCGATGCTATCAAGATACCCGATATTCCCGCAAATTCATTTGAGCTAAAAACGGCAATGATTAACTTGGTTTCAAACACACCTTTCTATGGAAACAAGAATGATAATCCTCATGATCACCTTAAGAGATTCCTTGCTCTTTGCAATACCATTAAGTACAATGGAGTTCCCCATGATGCCATTAAGTTAATATTGGTGCAATTTTCACTAGAGGGACCCGCTAAGCATTGGTTAGACACACAACCACCCGATAGTATAACCACATGGGATGGTTTCACTACTAAGTTCTTGAACAAGTTCTTTCCTCCATCTAAGACCACGACTTTGAGGAACTTAATTATAGGCTTTCAACAAAAACCTAGTCAAACCATTAGTGATGCTTGGGAGGAGTTTAGAGAGTTATTAAGGAGATGCCCTAACCATGGATTGGATGAAGTTCACCAAATCAATACTTTCTACAATGGCCTTAAACCTCATCACCAAGACTCACTCAATGCTTCCGTAGGAGGGAATATTCTTCTTAAATCGATTCAAGAGGCTTGGGATATTATTGAGACCAAAGAAATGGTACAAACAAACACTCAATTTGAAGAAAGGGTTCATGCTATCCAAAACGATTCTCAAACACCTTGTGATAACCAATTCCTCAAGTATCACGAAGAGATCATTCAAAAGATAGATAGGGATCATGAGATGAGTTTTAAGGCACATCAAGAAATGATCCAAGCTATTAAGAGCCTTTCATTGAACAATTCTACAAGTGATGTGCATGCCATTACTCTTTCTTGTGTGACTTGTGGAGGTCCTCATTCATATGAACAATGTGATAAGGTGCAAGGTTATCAAGGGGAATGTTATGCTTACCAAGAGGAACATCGTGAACACTTCAAGCCAAATATCAATCCTAATAACCTTTCTTACAAGTCCCAAAATTACCTTACTCCACCGGGATTCTCACCCCAACCACCCACCCAACTTCAACAAAATCCTCCTCAAGTGTTACAAAGGAATCAAGGTTAAAGACCACCTTACCAAGGGAATAACTATAGACCACCAAATACCTTTTACAATCAAGGAAATAACTTTCAAGGTAACAATCAAGGGTTTTACAATCAACCTCCACCTTTCCAATCCCAAGGTTTTCAAGGAAATGTGCCACAAGATTATAACACAATTGAGCTTCTTCACAAAATGAATCAAGAGAATGAAAGGCGGTTCCAAGCTAATGAGAAAAGAATGAAAGAAATGCATGAAGATAATGAAAAGAGAATGAGAGAGATGCATGAAGAATCAAATAAGAAGTTTATGATGCTATATAATCAAAGACCACAAGGAGCTTTACCATCTAACACACAAGCAAATCCAAGAGCAAATGTCAATGCTATTACAATAAGAAGTGGAAAGTCAACAAAGGATCCTTCACCTCCTAAGCCTCCTATTGTTCCACCCACTTTTGTTCCTACATGTGACAAGCCTTCTACATCTACTTCACCACCTGAAAATGCTCCCATTCAATCAAACACACCTTCTCAACCTATTCCTACTTCTCCTCTACCTTCCACACCTCCCAATGAAGAAGCTATCAAAGACAAATCTTTCATTACAACACCTACACCTAAACCAACTCTTCCATATCCTTCAAGGTTGAAAAAGGACAAGTTAAAGAACAAGGATGACATCCAAGTCTCAAATTTCTTAAGGATGTTCAAGCAACTCAACATCAGCATATCCTTTGCGGAAGCTCTTGCTTATATGCCAAAGTTTGCTAAGATGTTCAAGGGTTTACTCTCAAACAAGGAAAAATTGGTTGATTTGCCCAACACATCCCTTAATGAAAATTGTTCTGGTCGTGCTACTTAAAACCTTACCAACAAAACTTGGAGATCCGGGGCATTTCTTGATACCTTGTAATTTTCCCGGTGTGGAAAATTGCATGGCTTTGGCGGATCTAGGGGCAAGCATAAACCTCATGCCTTTATCGGTTTGGAAAAAACTCTCTCTTCTCGAGCTCACTCCCACTAGGATGGCCCTTGAGTTAGCCAACCGAACCATAGCTTACCCCGTAGGTATCGCGGAGGATGTGTTTGTAGGTGTGGATAAGTTTACATTTCCGGCCGACTTTGTAGTGGTCGATTATGACATGGATCCTAGAGTTCCTTTGATTGTTGGTAGACCGTTTTTGAGAACGGGTCGTACTTTGATAGATGTGGCGGAGGGAGAACTAATTATGAGAGTATAGGATGAGAAAGTGGTGTTTAAGTTAGGGAAAGTTTGTGATAGGAAAGAGGTTAAGGAGTCTAGACCGTGTGAGACTCTTAACATAGTTGATGTGCTAGATGAGGTGTGTGATGAACACTTTCATGATGCTTGCAAGAGTACTAGTGATGACATGCCCCATGTTGAAACTGTGGCCTCAATTGCTCCTTCTTTAACACCTTTTGGAGAGAGTGATTTCCTCTTGGAGGAATTTGAGTCAAACTTTCCTGGTGATGATGATTCTCCCATTAATTGAGAAGAAGATATTCTTACTATCCAAAAGTTGCTCAATGAGGACCCTATTCTTTCTCCTACTCCACAAGAAGTTACCAATGAGAATCCTTCCATAGTAAAACCTTCCATAGAGAGTCCACCTCCAATTAAACTTAAGGACCTTCCATCCCACTTAGAGTATGCTTTCTTAGAGGGCAAAGACCAATTACCCGTGATCATTGCTAAAGAGTTGAAAGAGGATGAGAAGGAGCAACTCATTGAAGTCCTTAAGAAACACAACAAAGCTTTAGCATGGAAAATATCCGACATAAGGGGAATTGATCCACATTTTTGTACACACAAAATCCTTATGGAGGATGATTACAAACCCGCCATTCAAAGTCAACGAAGGGTTAACCCAAAAATCCATGAGGTCATTAAGAAGGAAGTGATTAAACTCCTTGATGCGGGCATGATTTACACCATTTCTGACTCTCCATGGGTTAGCCCGGTACATTGTGTTCCAAAGAAGGGTGGAATCACCGTAGTGCCTAACGAGAACAATGAGCTTATTCCTACGAGACTTGTTACCGGTTGGAGAGTTCGTATTGATTATAGGAAGCTCAATGAGGCTACTAGGAAAGACCATTTCCCATTACCTTTTATGGATCAAATGCTTGAACGATTAGCGGGAAATGAGTACTATTGTTTTCTTGATGGCTTTACGGGTTATTTCCAAATACCTATTGACCCTAAGGATCAAGAAAAGACCACATTCACTTGTCCCTACGATACATTTGCTTACAAGAGGATGCCTTTTGGCTTATGTAATGCACCGGGGACGTTTCAAAGGTGCATGATGGCGATTTTCCATGATATGATAGAGCAAACTATGGAGGTTTTTATGGATGACTTTTCCGTCTTTGGAAATTCATTTACCTCATGTCTCACCAATCTAGAGAGAATGCTTAAGCGTTGTGAGGAAACACGTTTAGTGCTTAATTGGGAGAAATGTCACTTTATGGTGAATGATGGAATTGTTTTAGGACAAAAAATATCCAACAAGGGATTAGAAGTGGATCGAGCTAAAATTTATGTGATTGCTAAGCTTCCCCCACCCACTTCGGTTAAAGGTGTAAGGAGTTTCTTAGGTCATGCGGGGTTTTATAGGTGCTTTATACAAGATTTTTCTAAGATAGCTAGACCGATGACTCACCTCTTAGAAAAAGAGGCTCCTTTCATTTTTAACTAAGATTGTTTGGAATCTTTTGAGACTCTTAAGGAGAAATTGACAAAGTCTCCCGTTTTGGTTTCTCCAAATTGGGAATTACCTTTTGAGCTTATGTGTGACGCTAGTGATTATGCGGTGGGGGGCGTCTTAGGTCAAAGAGTGAATAAGCATTTTCAACCTATACACTATGCGAGTAAAACCATGACCGATGCACAACTTCATTATACTACCACGGAAAAAGAGTTGCTTGCTATAGTTTATGCTTTTGAAAAATTTAGACCATATCTTGTGCTATCCAAAACCATAGTGTATACGGATCATTCCGCTCTCAAGTATCTCATGACAAAACAAGATGCTAAGCCTAGGCTTTTGAGATGGGTTTTGTTGCTTCAAGAGTTTAAGATAGAAATTCGTGATAAGAAAGGGGCCGAGAATTTAGCGGCGGATCACTTGAGTAGACTTGAGCATCCTTTTCAAGGAGATTTTCCAAATCAAGAAATCAATGAATCCTTTCCATTAGAGGAGCTCATGTCTATCTCTTCCAAAGAGGATGCCACTCCTTGGTTTGCGGATATAGCAAACTATCTTGTGGGGAATGTGCTTATTGAGGGTCTTACTTACCAACAAAAGAAGAAATTTCTTAAGGAAGTTAAGTACTACTTTTGGGATGATCCTTATCTTTTTAGGCAATGTGTGGACCAAATCATTAGACGGTGTGTAGATGGGCCCGAGGCATTTAAGATCTTAGAAGCATGTCATAAAGGACCTACGGGTGGACATTTTGGGCCCAACTATACCGCCAAGAAAGTCTTTGATTCGGGTTACTATTGGCCTTCCATTTACAAAGATGCCCATGAAATGGTGAAGTTTTGTGATGTGTGTCAAAGACAAGGAAAAATTACGCAACGTGATGAGATGCCACAAAATTTTATTCAAGAGTGTGAGATTTTTGATGTATGGGGCATAGACTTCATGGGACCTTTTCCATCTTCTAAGGGAAACAAGTATATACTTGTGGCGGTGGATTATGTGTCTAAATGGGTGGAGGCTAAAGCCTTACCTACCAATGATGCTAGAGTTGTTGTGAAGTTCTTAAAACAATTGTTTGCTAGATTTGGTGTACCTCGGGCCATCATAAGTGATCGTGGTACGCACTTTTGTAATGATCAATTCACGAGAGTTATGAAGAAATATGGAGTTAATCATAGACTTTCTACCGCGTATCACCCTCAAATCAATGGTCAAACCGAGGTCATAAATCGTGGTTTAAAGAGAATTTTAGAGAGAACGGTGGGAGAGCATAGAGCTTCTTGGTCGGATAAGCTTGATGATGCTTTGTGGGCTTTTAGGACGGCTTTTAAGACACCAATTGGTTGTACTCCTTACAGGATTGTCTATGGTAAAGCGTGCCACCTCCCATTCGAGTTAGAACATAAGGCATCTTGGGCTCTCAAGTGGGCTAACTTTGATTTAAACCAAGCCGGTTCACATAGGAAAGATCAACTTAATGAGATGGATGAATTGAGAGCCAATGCATATGAAAATTCTTTGCTTTACAAGGAAAAGACTAAAAATTGCATGATGCTAAGATCAAGAACCGTGAGTTTAAAGTTGGAGAGCCGGTTCTCCTTTTTAACTCAAGGTTGAAACTTTTTGCGGGCAAGCTTAAGTCGAGATGGTCCGGTCCATTCACTATTGCCCAAGTGTTTCCATATGGAACTATTGAGTTGTCACAACCCGATGGTCCCAACTTTAAAGTGAATGGTCACCGTGTGAAACATTATTTTGGGGAGGACATTTCTGTTGAAATGGTCCAAGAGATCCCCATTTTCCCCATGAATTAATTCATTGAGGGACGAGTCGAGCTAGAGACTCATTAACTCAAGCATCGTATAACTAGGTTTAGAGTGTTGTAGGTTAGCAATAAGGGTATAGAATTGGAGATAAGTGTAGGGGAGACCTTCTTTTGTCTTCATGTTGTTTGTAGGGTTGCTCACTCATTTCATGCTTTGGAGCTTATGGAGGAGGCCCTTGTATCCGGTTCACTTCGTTACTATTGTGATCTTTCATTGACACCTTGTGCTTAAACATGAATTCACCAATAGTTGTCCTTTCCTTAACTTGGGTTAAGCAAAGTCTATTCATTGGATAAGTGTAGGGGAAGTTTTTATACTTCCATGCTCTTAAACATTGAGGACAATGTTTAGCTTAAGTGTAGGGGGTCTTCTATCGAAGTGACCTTACCTAGAACTTGTCATTGTCCTTCATGATAACTTGGAAAATAATCGGTGTATTTTGCATACACCTCATAGCATGTTAATTTAGTATATTTATATATTTATTTTTCGTTATATATGTACTTTGAGTGTGTTTTGTGATTATGTAGGTTACGAATGAAGTGGAATAAAAATGGACGCTTAATTAATTTTTTGGAGAAAAGACATTGTGAGCGCCGATTAATGAAGAAAAAATATTGAAGAAAAAGATTTGAGCGCGTCGCAATATTTTCGGTCGTCTTTTATTTGTCCTGGCTTCGTTTGAGCAATTATTGATGTTGGATTATTTTTTTATTGGCCCAAAGTTATTAGAGGTCGAAAAGAATAAAAGAAAAAAAAAATTATTTTGGCCCATTGGGCCCAAAAGCCCAATAGTTACCCAAACCGACTACATAGATAATATATATATATTGGGGACTCGTTTTTGAAAGAGTGTGGCAAGAATATAAAAAAAAAATAGTCAAAACAAAGGGGAGGAATCTTTGGATAGAAGTTGCCGCAGAAAGATATTAAAAAAGGAAAAGGAAGAATCGATTGGTAGTCAATTGGCAATTGGAAGAATAAAAAAAAAGACGAATGAAAATATACTGAAAGCGACGTTTGGTTTGAAGACAGTGGCGTAAGTCGATTCTATAAAAAAAAAAATTTTAATTGAAGATAAAGGTGATGTTCCATATACAGCGGGTCGTGTGCACCGCGATGTCCGGCTAATTTTGTTGTAATTCCTTCCGGTAACTTTATTTATGGTTTGATCATTACTTTTGGGTTATCATATTTTCATTACATTGATTTATGATTTATTTATAAGTTATTTTTATTGACTTAATATTATGTTTAATTATTTGTGCGAGACAATTTATTATTAGTTAACGATTCATACTCATTTTATTTAGTTAAAAAAAAGATGGTCGTATAATAAATATAAATTGTACCTAGATAAATTGTTAAAACATAATTATTGGTTGGATTAATATAAGATTTATTATTGCGAGTCGTTGATAAACATAATAAATGCCGACATTAATTCATTCATATTAAGTCAAAGTAATCTTTGTAATCGGTTCTAAAAAGTTCCAATAATCCATAAGTGTGATCAACCATAAATATTAGGAGCTGGAAGGGATTACATTTTTCTTTTAATTGTTTACATCTTTATTTTATTTTTCTAGCTTTATTATTAGCTTAATAATTATTTTAATTTTTTAATCCGCATTTTTATTATCAAAAGTATTTTAGTTGTCAGATTTCAAAACCAAAACCTTTATTGATCAGGGATCACCCCAAAACTTAAACTAAAACCACATAGTCCTCGTGGATCGATACCCATTTACCCTATCTAGTATAAGGTAATTAGGTTATTTTTTATCGGCACTTCGACGTCGATTAAATTTTGGCGCCGCTGCCGGGGACTCAGTGAGCTTTTCGTTTAAGTTTTTGTTAATATTTTTCTTTACTAGAATACAAAAATACAAAAATATTTTATTTTTCTTGTTTTGTTTTGTTTTGTTTTGTTTGTTTGTTTTGTTTCTTGTGAGTGTGCAGGTTAGTGTATGCGCACACGTAGATCGGGACGTACATCACCGTTAGCTTACGATCCCGAGGTTGAGAAAAGTGCGAGGTTGAGAAGGAAGACGTTTCGAAAGTTTTCTACTAATCTTGATTTTTCAGGTTTAGCAGAGCTTTTCGCTGAAATGCCAGGTGACGAAGATGGTGGCGGAAGTGCTAGCGGCAGTAGTAGCGGAGAAGAATCTCCACCACGGGGTGTTGATTCTTATTATAGGCCGGGGATCTTCGAGGATCCTTCGCCTATCGTTTATCCGGATCCGATTAAAGGGGTTACAAGTAACTTCAAGATCCAGCCGAACCTCATAGCAATCTTGCCAGTGTTTAGAGGTCGTGAGGAGCCATATGCACATCTACGAGAATTCTTCTCAATTGCTGACACACATCAGGTTAATAACATTACTAAGGATGAGGTAAGACTTCGCCTTTTTCCTTTTTCTCTTAAAGATCAAGCTAAGGACTGGTTCTCATCTCTTGAGCCAGGTAGTATTAACTCATGGTCTGAAATGCAATCTGCTTTTCTTGAGGAATTTTATTCTATAAGTAAAACTGCTGCCATTAGGAATAAGATTAAATCCTTTCGTCAAATCCCAGGCGAGCAGTTTCATGAAGCATTTAATAGACTTAAGGAGTTATTAAGAACATGCCCTCATCACGATGTTCCAAAATAGGAGCTTGTCAAAGTCTTCTATTATGGGTTGGATTATAACAACCAACAATTTGTGATGGCCACTAGTGGGGGTATGTTTTTCTCGCGACCTATGGAGGAAGAATGGGAGTTTTTTGAAAAACTAAGCAAAGGTTCTAAGACCCAAGCTTCAGTGGATCGAAACAACCACCCATCTTCCGCCAATTATGTGTCTAACCAACGTGGCACACATTCCGAAATTAGCGAGTTAAGTAAGAAAGTTGATCTTTTGTTGAAAAATATAGGAAAAGGTGTGCCGAATGTGTCTAATGTGTCGCATAGTGGGTGTTCAAAGTGTGGTGATCCGAGTCACTCTGTCGATAATTGTCAAAGTTGGGTGACGCCACCAAATGAGGAGGTAAATGGAGTTTATGGTGGTCGTCCACGAAATGACCCATTCTCCGAAAGTTACAATCCTGGATGGCGCAATCACCTCAATTTCCGTTGGAAAGATGAAGACAGTCGCCTTAATAATGCCCAACAACAACACTATGGTTATAAACCAAGGTACGAGGGTGGCGATTCATCTAACTTCCAACAAAATTCTTACAATCATAGGCCACAACAACAATATCCAAATCAGGGCCAAGGCCAAGATGACAACCGTCTCTTGAACCTTGACCGAAAGTTTGATAGGCTTATGGAATCATTGTCTACCAACAATCAAGAGATTAATAGAAAATTCGAGGTCACTAATCAAAGACACGAGACCACTGCTAAATCTATTGCAGCTCTTGAGAGACAAGTTGGTCAATTGGCGGATCAATTAAGCAAAAGAGACGAGGGAAGGCTACCGAGCTACCCCACCATGAATCCCGCACACAAGAAAAATGGAAATGAGCATGTGAATATGGTGACATCTCTTCGAAACGGTAAAATCTACAACAATGACAAGGGAATTCCAAATTCTCCTGATGTCGAGGATTTCGTTACCGATGACGAAATTATTGTTGAAGGTAAAAATTCTGATAATGTTAAGTCCGGTTCTGAGTTTGTAAATGATTTGTTAAATGATTTTCCTAAACTAACAACACCGAATCCTAAAGCTACTGAAACTCCCGAAGTTAAGGAGGGTGGTGTGTCCAGCACACCGTACCCTACGGCTTTGGAGAAATCGACATCTGCACCGTTAGCTAAAAAGGGTCCTCATGCTGAGGATATGTGGGAGACTTTCAAGCAAGTTAAAATCAATCTCCCCCTTATTGATGCTATCAAGCAAATTCTTGCTTATGCCAAGTTTTTAAAGGACTTATGTACCCAGAAGAGGAAGCTGAAGGCGTCGTTGCCTAAAAATATTGACCTAACTGAGCATGTTAGTGCAGTCTTATCTAGCTCTCTTCCTCCTAAATTCAAAGATCCTGGAGCACCGTTGATTTCAGTTGTGGTCGGAAATATTGCCATTAAGAAGGCGCTCCTTGATCTTGGTGCCAGTATCAACATCCTTCCTGCTAGTTTGGTTGATAAGTATGACTTAGGAACTCTTCGTAAGACAGACACCATTATTTCCTTAGCCGATCAATCTACCAAAATTCCTAGAGGTATCTTAGAGGATGTTATTGTGAAAGTTGATGATTTCTATTACCCAGTTGACTTCTTTGTTATGGACACTGAGTCACAATACAAGGATGTTCAACCAACTATTATCCTTGGCTGCCCATTCTTAGCCATGATAGATGCTAGGATTAATTGTCGAACTGGCGCCATGGATATTGCATTCGGTAATAAGAAGATAAGATTGAATGTGTTTAATTCTATGAATTCTCCTACGATGAATGAATGTTACCAAGTAGATGTGATTGATGAGGAAGTTCAAAAGCATGCATCCCGTATGCTTAAGGATGATCCTTTGGAATTATATTTAACTGGTGATAACGAGGAGATTCTTGATGTTGCTGAAGTTCTAGAGATTCAAGAGTGTTTGGTCAGTTCTTTGGACCATCAAAAACCACCTTGGTCTTATAAAGTGGAGCCCTTGCCTTCTACTTTTGACACGGCTACGAAGCCGTCTTTGGAGGTGCCTCCAACTCTTGAGTTAAAACCTTTGCCATCCAATCTCAAATATGCTTTTCTAGGTCCTAATAATACGTTACCCGTTATTGTTGCTTCTGATCTTTCTGAATCACAAGAGGGGGAACTTCTAAAGGTGCTTTCCAAGTACAAAGCAGCAGTGGGATGGACGATTGCAGACTTGAAAGGGATCAGCCCTTCATTATGTATGCATCGAATTGTTACAGACCCAGATATTAAGCCAGCAAGAGATGCGCAAAGGCGACTGAATCCTAATATGAAAAAGGTAGTCAAGACGGAAGTTCTTAAATGGTTAGATGCCGGTATCATCTATCCCATCTCGGATAGTAAATGGGTAAGTCCTACTCAAACGGTGCCTAAAAAGGCCGGAATCACCGTTGTTGAAACCGAGAATGGGGAAAAGCTCACAACCCGACCAGTCACTGGGTGGAGAGTTTGTATAGATTACCGTAAGCTGAATAATGCCACATCTAAAGATCACTTCCCACTACCTTTCATTGATCAAATAGTTGAGAAGCTTTCTGGTAAGAAGTTCTATTGCTTCTTGGATGGGTACTCTGGTTATAATCAAATACCCATCCATCCTGATGACCAGGCCAAAACTACGTTTACATGTCCTTATGGAACGTTTGCATTTCGAAGAATACCTTTTGGCCTGTGTAATGCACCCGCTACCTTTCAGCGGTGTATGATGAGTATCTTTTCTGACATGGTTGGAGAATCTGTAGAGATATTTATGGATGATTTCTCCATCTTTGGTCAATCTTTTGAAAGCTGCCTTGATCAGCTTGAAAGTGTGTTAAAAAGATGCACCGAAACTAATTTGGTGCTTAGTTTGGAGAAGAGCCATTTCATGGTTCGAGAGGGAATTGTATTAGGGCATGTTGTGTCTGAAAAAGGATTTGAGGTTAACCGTGCCAAAGTTCAAGTAATTTCAACCCTTCCTCCTCCCACTACCGTCAAAGGTGTGCGTTCTTTTCTTGGTCATGCTGCGTTCTATAGGCGATTTATTAAAGATTTTAGTGCTATATCAAAGCCTCTTTGCAATCTACTCTTAAAAGATGCACGCTTTGACTTTAATGAATCATGTCTTAAAGCATTCAACATGCTTAAGCAAAAGCTTGTAGAAGCCCCTATTCTGCAATCACCTGATTGGTCGAAGCCTTTCGAGATCATGTGTGATGTGAGTGATTATGCCGCTGGGGCGGTTTTGGGACAGCGGGTCGATAAGAAACCCGTTGTGATCTTTTATGATAGTAAGACTTTTTCAGAAGCTCAAATGAATTACACCACTACTGAAAAAGAGTTGTTAGCTGTGGTTTTTGCTCTTGATAAGTTTAGGTCATATATTTGGGGGCATTCTAAGGTGATAGTATTTTCAGATCATAGTGCCTTAAGACATTTGTTAACTAAGAAAGAGACAAAACCGAGGTTGCTCAGATGGATTTTGCTTTTACAGGAATTTAATCTAGAAATTCGGGATAAAAAGGGGTCAGAAAATGTAGTTGCCGACCATTTGTCTAGAATTATCCCTCCGCCGTTCAACCCTTCTGATGTGATTAAGGAAAGCTTTCCGGATGAAAGTTTATTTGAGGTTTCTAAGGTTCCTTGGTACGCAAATATAGTTAATTACCTAGCTGTTAAAAAGCTTCTGGATTTTTGGTCCAAGCAACAAAGAAAATACTTCTTCTCCCAGTTGAAGAATTATTTTTGGGAGGATCCGGAACTCTATAAGGTGTGTGCTGACCAAGTTGTTAGGAGATGTGTTCCCGACCATGAGCATATGGACATATTGGCTCATTGCCATTCTTATGCATGTGGTGGTCACTTTGGTGCTACGAAAACTGGGCATAAAGTCCTGCAAAGCGGTTTCTTTTGGCCGACTATCTTCAAGGATGCCCAGTCTTTTGTAAAAGCATGTATTCGTTGCCAACAAGTTGGAGGGATTTCAAGGCGTGATCAAATGCCTATGAATCCTATACTTGTTGTTGAGATCTTTGATGTGTGGGGTATTGATTTTATGGGACCATTCCCCACTTCCCATGGCAATGTTTACATTTTAGTGGCAGTTGATTATGTGTCTAAGTGGGTAGAGGCTGAAGCAACTAGAACCAATGACCATAGTGTAGTTCTTAAGTTTGTTAAGAAGAATATCTTTGCTAGACATGGAATTCCTAAGGCTATCATTAGTGATGGGGGTTCCCACTTTAAGAACTTTAGATTTGGAAAATTATTGAAACACTATGAAGTTAATCATAGGATAGCTACCCCTTATCACCCACAGACTAGTGGACAGGTTGAAGTATCTAATAGGGAGATTAAGCGAATTTTGGAAAAGACCGTTCGTAGTGATAGGAAAGATTGGTCCTTGAGGTTAGATGATGCTTTGTGGGCATATAGGACGGCTTTTAAGACTCCTATTGGTATGTCACCGTATAAGTTGGTATATGGCAAGGCGTGTCATTTACCGGTTGAGATAGAGCATAGGGCTGAATGAGCGATTAAGACTGTTAATCTGGATTTAGAGAAAGCGGGTAGTTCTAGGAAACTTCAATTATCTGAATTGGATGAGATTAGACGTGATGCTTATGATAGTTCTAGGATTTATAAGGAGAAAACCAAAGCTTTTCATGATCTACACATCACCAAGAAGTCCTTTTTGGTTGGTCAAAAATTTTGGTTATTCAATGCTAGACTTAAGCTTTTTCCGGGAAAGTTGAGAAGTAAATGGACGGGTCCATACATAGTGACTCAAGTCTCTCCATACGGAGCCATTGAAATAAAAAATATGGTGGGTGGAGAGCCTTTTAAAGTTAATGGACACCGTTTAAAACCGTATGTTGAGTTGGAGAGTGATCAGATGGAAACGGTGGATGTGGTTTACTTGGAACCACTCCAACCGTCTCAATAGCTCATTTGAGTTATGCCTGGCTGAAGACGGTAAACTTAGCGCTTCGCGGGAGGCAACCCTTGGTTTGTGGAACTTTGTGGGTGTGTTCACTACAAACCCTCACGAGACAAAACTCGTCCAGTCGGGCTGCCGAGTGGTTTAAAGGCTTGTTGCATACGCTAAATGCAACCGTGATTCCTACGAAAGTGAGTTAGGTTTTTGTTTTTTGTGTGAGTTTGTCAAATTGATTTTTAACCAAAATTTCAATTTAAAGTTTTTGCATTAGGGACAATGCAATGCTTTAAGTTGGGGGGGGTGGCACGTGTGTTACATGCTTTTGTGTGAAATTTTGGTCAAAATGGGTTAAAATGTGATTTTTGGGAAAAATTGAAAATTTTTAAAATTTTACATCACATTATAAGAGTCTTGTGCTAATTAGATGTGGAAGTTTCTTCTACATATATGTTTGTTGAGTGTTTGCAGATTCTAAAGATTAGCTTGTGGATGATTTATTGGAGCAAGCTAGAAGATTTGGCCATAATTATCAGGTGCACCCGATTCCATTGTATAATTTGGTTATTAAATTGATTTGATTGTTTGCATGTAGTTAGGCATATAATTTAGATGATCAAACCACGCCGGTTGAATTCCCTCTATTTACCTTTGCTTAGATCGAGTAAAAGTTTAAATAAATAATATGAAATATAGTAATGTAATAGTTGGGTTAGGACATTTAGAATTGATCTTATTCGGCTCGCCACCCGCGCACGGTGGCCTTAGAAAAGAGTTGGAGAACTGTCATAATTATTGGTGGTAGTCATATGCTGGGCTTGCCTATCTGATTCGTCACCCGCGCAAGGTGATACTTTAGTTGTTAGCATGGGTCAGACGCCAATTTTTATGATGGATAGCATTGCACTTAGCTGAGACAATTTTATGTAAAATAACCCAATCCTTGTATTGTTGTAATAAAATTAGGAAGATCAGTTTAATCTAGTGCATTGTATAATTAGACTATGTGGTAGATAACTTCATCATGTGATGTACCAGTAGGCACGAAGTATAACTGTTCCCATTTAATTAAACAGACTTAATTAACCAGTTCTCATGTGCCGATGTGTCTTAGTATGCACCTATAGGATAGATATTCATTTTTCTGAATAATTGGTCTTTATATCAACCTTAAAAGGAGTGTATAAAGCGTTCGGGATGACTTGTATAAGAAACGGTCTTGAATGGCTAAAAAGAAAGAGCTTATGTGTGATGTAAAAAAAAATGATGAGAAAAAAAAAAAAGTGGAAGTATGTAAGCTAAAGTATGATGGCTTATGATGTGCTCTTATGGTATAAAAACTCCAATGTTATAAAAGGTGTACGATATTCTCACCTCTTGTTTTAGATTAATGTTTATATTGATTATAGGTGTGTAATAGGTACGTTGGACACATGGTTAATTATATGAAATATAAAGTAAATGGAGTCAATGGGAATGGTTATGCTAAGTGTTTAAAAGGACAAAAATATTGGTAATCATTTTGGATTATTTGTCATATAGGATGGTTATTAGTGTATTAGGTTGAATGTGATCTTTTTGATTAAATTTCAATAGTATGATTAAAAATTATGAAATTAACATGTTCGTATATTTTTATTTTATTTTTACACGAGACGGTAAAAGTTAAGTTGAGGGGAGTTAATCGGTGTATTTTGCATACACCTCATAGCATGTTAATTTAGTATATTTATATATTTATTTTTCGTTATATATGTACTTTGAGTGTGTTTTGTGATTATGTAGGTTACGAGTGAAGTGGAATAAAAATGGACGCTTAATTAATTTTTTGGAGAAAAGACATTGTGAGCGCCGATTAATGAAGAAAAAATATTGAAGAAAAAGATTTGAACGCGTCGCAATATTTTCGGTCGTCTTTTATTTGTCCTGGCTTCGTTTGAGCAATTATTGATGTTGGATTATTTTTTTATTGGGCCAAAGTTATTAGAGGTCAAAAAAAAAAATATTATTTTGGCCCATTGGGCCCAAAAGCCCAATAGTTACCCAAACCGACTACATAGATAATATATATATTGGGGACTCGTTTTTGAAAGAGTGTGGCAAGAATATAAAAAAAAATAGTCAAAACAAAGGGGAGGAATCTTTGGATAGAAGTTGCCGCAGAAAGATATTAAAAAAGGAAAAGGAAGAATCGATTGGTAGTCAATTGGCAATTGGAAGAATAAAAAAAAAGACGATTGAAGATATACTGAAAGCGACGTTTGGTTTGAAGACAGTGGCGTAAGTCGATTCTATAAAAAAAAAGATTTTTTTTTATTGAAGATAAAGGTGATGTTCCATATACAGCGGGTCGTGTGCACCGCGATGTCCGGCTAATTTTGTTGTAATTCCTTCCAGTAACTTTATTTATGGTTTGATCATTACTTTTGGGTTATCATATTTTCATTACATTGATTTATGATTTATTTATAAGTTATTTTTATTGACTTAATATTATGTTTAATTATTTGTGCGAGACAATTTATTATTAGTTAACGATTCATACTCATTTTATTTAGTTAAAAAAAAGATGGTCGTATAATCAATATAAATTGTACCTAGATAAATTGTTAAAACATAATTATTGGTTGGATTAATATAAGATTTATTATTGCGAGTCGTTGATAAACATAATAAATGCCGACATTAATTCATTCATATTAAGTCAAAGTAATCTTTGTAATCGGTTCTAAAAAGTTCCAATAATCCATAAGTGTGATCAACCATAAATATTAGGAGCTGGAAGGGATTACATTTTTCTTTTAATTGTTTACATCTTTATTTTATTTTTCTAGCTTTATTATTAGCTTAATAATTATTTTAATTTTTTAATCCACATTTTTATTATCAAAAGTATTTTAGTTGTCAGATTTCAAAACCAAAACCTTTATTGATCAGGGATCACCCCAAAACTTAAACTAAAACCACATAGTCCTCGTGGATCGATACCCATTTACCCTATCTAGTATAAGGTAATTAGGTTATTTTTGACCGGCACTTCGACGTCGATCAGAAAATTAATTTTT
The DNA here is from genome assembly GCA_025667525.1 of Glebionis coronaria. Classification (NCBI taxonomy): domain Eukaryota; kingdom Viridiplantae; phylum Streptophyta; class Magnoliopsida; order Asterales; family Asteraceae; genus Glebionis; species Glebionis coronaria. Next base: position 287,976,099 of record CM046880.1, on the reverse strand, counting down.
CAAACATTTTTCAAATTTTTGATCTACTTTGGCCACCAAAAATATGCATTCATAATTTTTGCATCAATCATTTTTTCATTTGCATATCACATTTGCATTGTATATATCTTTTCTTTTATCTTTCATCAAAAATATATAAAAAAGAAAAAATATAATAAAAACATGGTTTAACGAGTTTAGATTTCTTTGACATATTAGGCCCGCCATGGATATTTTGACTCAACCCGAGTTTGCTTATCTTACACTCTCTAGCTAGTATCCTTAACCATGTAGTCCTTCATTGGTCTATTAGGCTAAGCATCCACCAATCGCATTATTTGAGATTTTAAACTTGTGGAGAATGGGAAATGATAGAGTTGAAGCAAGTATAAAAAAGGGCTAGATAAACTTCATGATAATTACTTATGGCTAAACCCTTCTCTTCTTTACCTCTAATTTCTTCGCATGTATATATGTTAATAAATAATCAAGAACGGTTTTAATTGGTTTGTAATCTCTTATGCATTTTTGTCTAATCATTCATGGTTGATATACGTACGTCTTAAGATTCTAAGTTAGAACGTTTTATGTGTACTAGACTTATGCCATGCTTAATATTTAGCGGGTGTTTTTCCTTTTATTCTTTTAAACTTTCTTAGTGAGTAATAAAGAAAAATAAGAGCGGCTTATGAAAAAAAATGAGTGGCTAGAAAAAAAAAACAAAAAACAAAAAAAAACAAAAAAAAAACAAAATATACAAGACTCCCAAGAGGGGAAGTGTGGTGTTAATTATAGTGACTATTGAGTTCCAATATTACCTTGACGGGTTGCGAGGATTCAATAGATTGCTCCAATCCAATATTACCTTGACGGGTTGCGGGGTTGAAGATCCAAAGTTTCAAAAAGATGGCGGATGTAAATTATTGCGTGAGTTTTATTTTTCTTTCCTTAGCGAGTGTGTAGCTACTTATGAAAGCATGACATGAGGATTTTACACATAAGGCGAATGACTTATTACTCTTGAAACGGACTTATATTAATTGTGAGCAGTTTTTCAAGTAATGGATGAGAGGATTTCTTAGGATTAAAATCGTGCTTCCTTATTTTTGGATTTTGCATTTCTTATACTTCACACTTGAAATAAATGACAAATTTTCCCACAAGCAATTTGCTCAAATAATAACCGGTTCCACATTTAATTGTCATGAATAAGTCGATGCACTTTTTACTTGTGAATACAATGATCCCATTTTTAATCTTGGTATGGGGAAAGTGAAACTTGAGGGTGATAAATGTCCATGGTACCCAAGTCCTAATCCAAGTCATTGATTTCTTTATGAGTTATTTCCATCAAAACCATTTCAAGAAAATCCAAAAAGATATAAATAGAATTGTATCTTGTGCATTGCATTATCAAAATCAAAATCATGCATCATATAGTGTAGAGTAGTGTAGATGCATTCCATAATGGACAAGGTGGATTAATTATGAGGAGAATGTAAATTTGTGCTTTAAAACATAGCATTGCATGAGGACATGACAATGTTCAAGTGTAGGGGATTTGATATGAGCAAAAACTCATATCAATTTATCAACAAATCACCCTAAAACACAAGAAAAATACCTAAACTTTGTGCTATAAAGCGGAATTATGTGGTATGTTTTGTGTTTGTGTGCAAATAGGTAAGAAGGATGCATTTTCAAGCAAACAAAGGAAAAATCAAGCTTAATTGGATGAAAAAGACAAAGAAGGATCAAAAGTGACAAGACTTTGAAGACAAAGGACCTATCTTGACAATCTGCCAAAGTTGAAGGACCAAAAGTGTAAATTTGTCAAAGTCAAGATTAAAGTCAAATCTGGTCAACTCTCAAGTAAATCAAGTCAAAGGGCTTAAATGTTTAAAAATGCAAGTTGAAGAACTGAAATTGTCAAAGAAATGAAGATTATAGCTCAAAAGTTCAAACTGCCAAAGTTAAGGGGTTAATTCTGCCATTTGTTGGAAGTTATATGTGCTTGATCCGTGTGAACTAGCCTTCAACCAATGGGGAGCAAGGAAACAAAGAGCTTGGATTGCCAAACAAGCGCCACCTGGCCACTCACAGCCGCCACCAATTAAATACAAGATCTCTACAGTACTTCCACTACTTCCATTTTTCAACCAATGAAATAACGCCATGCAATAATCACTTATATCCAACTTGGATAACGATCCGTGTGACAATCTCTTACCCAATAAGAATCTGCCACGTGTCATCTTCTTCAACGAAATTTGCCAGGAACGGGTTTGAGCTAGGATGCGTTTCAAAAGATGATATAAACATCAAAAGTGATCGTTTTTTAGAGAGGAATACAATGGACACAATCAATTAACATGAAATCATCTCAATCAAAAATCCCCAAAAGTGTTCTTCACCTGCAAAATTCAATCAAGTAGAATTGTCCACGTGGAAGCATTTGATTGGTTCTGACACGTCACAATCCCCAACTACTTTACATTTCCATTCTATAAATACCCTAGAATAGTTCTCATTTATTGTAATGTAGAAAAATGTGAAAACACACACACTTTTTAGTTTTCTCTCATCCCAGTTAGTTTTAGCTTAACAACTCAAGAGTCTGACAAGCTCTTGAGTCTGTTAGTAGTTATAACCAATTTACTAGCATTGTAACTACTTTTCCAGTTCAATAAATAAAAATTCACTTTCATCTTCCTTCATTACTGTTTCTTTCCTGCATCATTGTTACTCTGTTGCTGTTCTAGTTAGTTATGATCACCATTTGATCATGATTAGCTAATTGAGAAGACTTGTAGTTGTTGTTCCTGTTCAATTCATTCCAGTCCAAGTATCTAGTTAATTTTGAAGGTTTGAAGTTCATAAATGGAGATTATGGTGATTGTAGTTGTTGATTTGTAGATGTTTGGTTGTTTCTAGTGCTAAGGTGGTGGTTAGCACTAGCTAGAAAGCTCAGCGCTTCTCTACTCCCCAATGGAGGCCTAAGCTAGAAGGTTTCAATTTCTGAGTTTTAGTTCCACTGAATTGTTGTTTGCATGCTTAATACCTAGATAATTCTTGAGTGAATGCATGATAAAAGGTGTTTAGCTAGTCTTTGATCGGATTTTAGTGTCTGAGTAGCTTTATTGTAGCTTAATACTTGCTTATTAGTCTTTTACTTGTCCTGTTTTCTGCTTAAACAGTCATATTAGCTTTACTAGTCATTTTGAGTTTTAGCTTGTTGAACTGTTTGCGTGTGGTTACTTTGCACTTCATTCTAGATATTAAACTTGTTCTGATATCACATTTCACTCAGTTTAACCAATTGCCTTTAATTCCTTCATAAAAGTTTGTTAAAATTCAGATAAGTAGTGTTTGGGTTTAGCTTGCAATTTGTTTTCAAGTGTTAGTATTTGGCCAATTCTGGTTCATTTCAAGTCATCTAGTGTTAGCATAATGTTTTCAGTCATTTTCAAGTCAAGGTTTTAGTCGAAAAGGAAATTGGTACACAAAAAGGTTTGGGTCAGTTCTTGTTAAGAAAATTTTCAAAAAGTAGTGATTTTCAATTGCTTGGCAAATCTTTGTTTCTTGATGAAATTCTTTGAAACCAGTTCTCATCTTTCAGTCAACATATGAACTTGTAGCTTATAGAAGGAAGTTATACAGTATCTAGTTTTGAGTGAGAAATAAGCAAATTAATAAGCACTAGAGCATTTTCAATTCCCTGTGATAAAAACATGGACTGATTTCTCATATCTCCATTTCCACTTCAGAAACATGCTGATTTTCTTTCATATTTCCATTTAGAAATTGTTCATGAGTAGGTTTTGAGAATTTGAGCTTTTTGAAAAATCTGGTCAACGAAAGTCAACATAAGCTCATTTTAGCTTATTTTCAATTTTAGAGCTTATTACTGGATCATTTTCTTTGAGACTAGATTTCCCATTCTTCTTTTGAGCTGTTTAACAAGTTTCTTCATTAAAATCAAGTTGTGCATGAGTAGCTTATCGGTTAGCTTATTTTGAGCTTATTTGAATTTGCTTATAAGAGTTCTAGATAGTTTCAGCTTAATTCCTTTGACAGGTCTAGCTTAATTTTGATTTTAAGACTTTTGAAATTGGTTTGAGCTTATTTGGTCAAGAAACGAGCTCAAACGAGCTTATTTCACTCCTTAACCCGTTTTTGGTTTAAAGTTTCTGAAAATTGCACTTTGGTCCTTTTGGTATTAATCAGTTTCTAATTCAAGCTAAACTTTCAACTATTTAGGGTTTGCAAAGATTAATTCCTTGTATTTTCAAAGTTGTTAAAAAGTGGTTAGTTAGTTTTCAAATTAGTTGGAATTTGGTTACTTGTTTGATAAATTTTCACTTTGAGTCCATTTAGTTTACTAAATTTGCATATATAGTCCTTAGACTTTTTGACATTGTATTTTTAGCATTTAATTTTCATTGAATTTACATTTTCAGTCCTTATAGTTTGTAGAATTTACATTTTAGCATTTTACTTGAATAAAAACTTGGTTTGTGCACTTTGTTTTACGTATAAGTAGACTGTATTTTTCATTTTAGCAAGGCTTTGTTTGAATTAGCTATAGATATCCAAATACTTTACCAACCAAAAACAATTAAAAACTCGATCTTGTTAGGACTTTCAATTTATTAAGAACCGAGAAAAACGAACTTCAACTATACACATTTCACATGTACTATCAAAACCATATGTTTTCTCCTCCGTATAATAACAACCAACAAGCTTTCTTTGAATCTCCAACGGTGTTATATCGCCCTACTATCGATTTGTCTACTTCTTCGCATGATATCCGTCGTATTCTTCGGTTAATCTTTTTAATATTGATGTAGATTTTTATCAAATGATGTGTGATCAAGAGTACTTTGTGGGTCAAGGTTCTGTCACGATCTGAGTCAAGATCATTCTATGGGCTAAGGTTCGGGGTCACGGACCCTATCAGGGTGCGGTTACCTTGACGATGACGCATCTCCGGACGAAGAGATGTCACCCGTCAAACCTAAGAAGCCCTCTAAACATGCTTCAAAGGTCAAGAAGGTTGATCTCAAGGAGCCGCCAAAAGAACAGACAATAGTGGAAGATGTTGCCTTTTGCAAACGTTGGTGTCATGTGTCCGAGAATAGCAAGCAAGGAAACAGCCAAAAACACAGGATTTTTGGGGGGGAAGTCCTTAAGTACTTTTAAGCCGAGATGGGTTCAACTAGAGGGTACGACACGATTTTGAGCGAATGAAAACATGCTATGTCCTATATTTGGTGCTTTTTGTGCTATCATGAAAAACATTGAGCTTAATCACGCGCGAAAGTGGTGCCAATGATCTCACCACATACCAAAAAGGTTGTGCGAAATAGAAAGTAATTTACAAACACCCTTTTACGTTAGAGGCGACATGGAACGTGTTGAAATATCACCTAACTTGGCAACAGGTTGAGATGCCAAGGTTTAAAAAAAAGGTAACAAAAAATTCAAGACTTTTGGAACCACGTCCGGTTTTGGTCAAGGTGGTAACAGGAATTTGAACGATGAACCAAAAGAGGACAAGGAAGAGACTCAAAATTACCGACCAATTGGAAAAAAAGAAGGGAAACAAGACTCCTACTTTGCCTTGAAGCAACGGAAGTTTGATTGTAGGAGGAAACTCAATGGGAAGCAGCGACCTTGAAAAGAGAAAAGCTTGAATTACAACGTCGAGCAATTGAACTTGCTAAAAAAATGAGACAAAGACATAATGCTCTACAATACTGAAATTAACAGCAATTTCCCTCGGCACAACAACATGCCTTGTAGGAGACGAAAAACAAAATCAAGGCAACCTATAATTTAAATTACTAGTATTAGTTTTAAACTATTATTGTAATATTTTTATTTAATTTGAATTATTAAGTAATGTTTTTTTATTTAATGTAATGTTTTTAATTTTTTTTGAAATTTTTTTGAACTTAGTCACTTTGTTGTGGAAACCAGCCGCCTGTAGGTCACCGGAGAGAGAAGCTGATGTGGTAGGAAAACTGTAGGTCGTTGGTGGTCTCGGGTGTGGGCAGCCTAAGATAAAGAAATTAACTTAATTAAATAAATTTTTGAACCCGTTTTTACACCCATAACTCCCAATCTAATCTAAATTTTTTACACATATCACTCACACAAAAAAACACAAGCTTTGAACATCTTTAAAGATATTACAACCATTTCTACTCTTTTAAGCGAAAAACATCGACATTATTGCTTCTCCAAACATGCCAAATATAAGTTGAAATGATAACTTCAAAACATTGGAGATCGAATGGAGAAAACATTTTTTTCTCGATGTTCAAACGATTAACAAAAATTGCAAGAACATTTGTCATCGATATCTCCAGAAAGAGAGAAACCTCATCACTTAAAAACGAAATTCTAGAGTCTACGAGATCAAGAACATCGACCCATCAAATGGTCTAAAGATTCAACATCTTCATCACACAATGGGCATAGCACCGAATGCATGGCAATACTCCTTTTTTCTAGATTAGATCTAGTTGCAAGACTAAATTTTCGGCGCGCTATACTAAAATTTTCACCTTCTCCGAAACTAAAGAATTCCACTTTATTTTTCCCTGAGATAAAGTGAGGGTTTTCTCATATAATTTGACCCGAAGGGATTTAACCGAGAATTTTTCGGACCTCTTGAGAGCCAAACTCAAACCATCACGTCTTACTTTACTCTCATCCTTGAATTAAGCAAGCCAAACTTTTTATTTCCTTTTTTTATCTACCGTTACAAATAGGTCAACGCTAGTTCCATACCGATGAAATATGATCATTCAATTTGAAGAAACCATCATAGATGTTTCCATCTTTAATTGAATCTAAAGCATATAATCTAAGAAAAAATTCAGCTAGCTTAAAAATACCAAGTCACTATTTATCTCAAAATATAGTTGAGCCTACCTCGGTAATAGAATAATTTAAGAAGGAAGAAATTAGAATATTGAGACTATTCACACCATGCAACACCTTTCTAATTTCATACCATGAACATTTTGTGTCAATAGAAGCATAATTTATAAAATCACCTCCTTTAGATCCATAAATCGAGTGGAGAACGTAGTACCATAAAGAATCATTGTATATGTGCCATCTCCATAACTATTTATAAAGAAGACTAAGATTAGAAGCTGAGATCCTATCTCGAGACCTCCCAGCTTCACATGGGCACCAACTTTACTCCATGCGACCTATGAAAATTTCTTCTCTTCCACACCACCATCGCCGAAAAACTTGCTATTCATAATATAGGTTGGCGCCCTTGAAAAGAGAAAAATAATAATTCGTCGGACTTAACATGAAAACTTTGATGAGAGTCAAACACCCAACAAATGAAAGAGATTTCACCATCCATTTCTCCATTTTATCTTTAAATTTACTAATTGCAGGATCGCAACTAGTTAATTTTATCATGAACCAACCGATAATCCTAAGTATATGAAAGGAAGACTTTCTTTTTACAGTTAATATACCTCACTACTCTTATGACCTCATCATTTTTCACCCCCACGCCCAAAAGACGACTTTTGTTGAGATCAAATTTAAGACCCGAGGATGCTTAAAAGCATCGTAAGATTCTAATCAAGTTGCTTACATTTAAATTCGATCGTTCAATTACAAGAAAAGCATCATTTAAGTATTAAAGATGGGAAATTATCACACTATTCTTTCATACTTCAACATATTTGAATACTCCTTTTTTCTTACTTCCATCATATCAATGTGAAATTAATCAATTGGAATGATAAATATTAAATGCAATAGGGGATTCCTTTGTCTCAAAGCTTTGCTAACCTTAAACACCTTTGACGGGCTGCCATAAATGAGAATTGAAGAAACCATAAATCCAATCTCTCCATTTAACACCAAAGCCCATCTGACCTATAATATCATCGATGAAATTCTAGTTTAACTTTCTCAAAATTCACTTTGAAAATCATGAGTTTTCTATTCGCTTTCTTAGTCCAAAGAAACCACTTCATTTATGTTCAAAGATTTTCCGTAATATGTTGATCTTTTAAAACTACAATTTGGACATTGCTGATTATAGTACTCACTCTATTAGCAATCAACTTTAACATAACTTTGTAGTAGCAACCCACAAGACTCATGGGACAGAAATCTTATAGGAGAAACGAGTTACAGATTTTTTAAATTAAAGAGATTAAGGATGAGTTACATCCTCTTGAATTGGTTTTCCGATCTCAAATTTTAACTGCTTTTGTAAAAATATAAAATCGTAAGTAATCACAATCCAAAAATATTTAATGAGCCTGAACGTGTATCTATTAGGGACCAGGACCTTATCTTCTCTATACCCCCAAACAACCTTCTTAATTTCATCATATTCAAAAGGTATTTAAAGACAGAACCTCCAAGATTTACTTGAACTCCTAACTAAGAAATCGAAGTCTACGAGGGATATTCGCCATAAATCTATTAAAATAAACTTAAAAAATAAAATGTTCTTTATCACACGAATCTGTCTCCCAAAATCCATTAATCATAATGCTATGAACCAATTGGCGTCGATTTATGCCCTTGATAATCGATCGAAATGATTGAAATTAGATTACGATTGATCAATTGAAAATTTCATTTGTCTGGTTTATATATTTTTATTATACTAGCACCGTATCAGCGCAATATTACGACATGTACCCATTTATTTGTTTTTCAGTCAAATTAATGTTAAATGTAAAGAATTTAAAAAAAATTGGACTCACCAAAAATGAAAATGACAAAAAATGTGTAAAAATATATCAAAATGAATGTTGAATTAAATAGCACAAAATTCTAGAAAAGGTGATGAAATTAGATGATAAAAAATAAATGTATTAAAAGATTTTTCAATTTGAAAAATAAAAGTGGTTTTTTAATAGGTTGTTTAAAAGATTGGAGTTGAGTTATTTGCAACATTCTTTTTACTTGTAAGCAAGGAGAATAATTCTAACTATTCATTACCTATGATTAAATTCCATTAGAAAAACACCGAAGGACCATTTTTTGCCAAAATGTCAAAAAATCGACCAAGGGATTACAATTGTAAATTTTCCGAACTGATTTTTATCAACGCTAATATTTCACAAGTGTAAAAACTAAAAATAATGAAATATCACCTGTGATAAAATGAAATATCACCAGGGATAGCACTATTGTATCACACTGATATTTCATTATTTTTTTCACTAGTGAAATATCACCATTGATAAAAAACAGTTCTCGGAAAATTTACGACTTTAGTCCATCTGTCCGATTTTTGAAACTTTTGGACTTTTTGGCAAAAATGGCCCTCCGTGTTTTTTTAAATCTTAAGTTAATCTCCACTTTTAAATCAAAACGAAATAGATGGTGAGGATTTGTCCCCTGTTTGTGAGAAAAAACAAGATTGCATTTAAACTTTTGCCTAAAAGAGTGTTACAAAAGTTGTTAAAAAAAGATAGGTGGTCAAGATCACACTTTAAATTTGGATTAAAATAATCTAATTATTAAGATATACTATGTTAATTTTAGTTTTTGGTTTGCAGTTAGATTTAGAATTAAAATTGGAATCAAAAGGCTAAAGAATATAGTTTATAGGGCATAAGGTTTATGAATTAAAATCGGAGTAAAATGGAGAAACCATACCTATGGTACTCCATTTTTGCATATTTAGTTACCGGTGTTTCGAAAGTGCATGATGCCTTACTAGTATTTGTGTTTTTTTTTATCATTTTCATACTTTGACTTAACCAATGTTAAATATTGATCGTTACTAAAGGGACAGTTTTGTCTTTTTCTTTGTCTTCTTGTCCAAAACACCACAAGCACCAAGAACATATCATGGATTTTCGATTTGAATACCCACTACCATATGGCATACAACGTAGGTTAACCACTCGTAATATATTACGACCCCATAAAGCAATAACTACTCCACATAAATGTACACAATTTGGTAGGTTTGGTATTTATCCTCTCACAATATGTCCTGGGATCACTGGATACGTCTAAGTCAATGACTCGTCTTAGAAATGATTGTATTATGGTTGAAAAGTTTTACTCCGTAATAAAACAATTAATGTATACATTAAAAAACGACACCATTTGATAAAATAAAATGATGGGTTTGTTGGTGCATTCTTAATTCTCCTTATTGTACTAGTCGACTGCCCGCGCATTGTGAGAACCCGTACTTTCCCAGCAATATTCTTTTTTTTTATTCGTGCTTCTTGAATTTTCCAACGTATTACGTTTTCTTGTATTGCTATATGTAAATCCTGAGATTTTTAAATTATACTTTTTAAGTATTTTTTTGATCATCGATAAATACTTTGTATGGGATTATAAAATTTTTATTTTATTTTTCCATATTTAATTTAAATCATAGTTTTTGATTTAAAATCACCCGCGTGCGTTTTACAACGAGTTTATTCAAAATCAATGTACAACGAGAATTCCTAGTGATCGTGATACCAACGGATGCCCAAAATATTACGTTTATTTATCGATTGTTTAGATAATTAATACTTTCGACGATTTCGTTTTAAATACGTATTAAGTCGTGTCGGGAAATTGTATAATCATTTTTACGATGCTTTGTAACTTTTGAAAAATATTTTTACGAAACTCGAGCCCCGTAAATATTTTCAATATTTACCAATAACCATTTTCTACACTTTAAAACTATTAATTGTTTTTAAGTCCACAAGTTTCAAACTTTACAACAATGGTCCCTCCACTTAAACCACCATATAAAATGCATTTTACTTCCACCAACTTACACATACAAATTACTTTTATAAATAAAAACACCACACCCTCCTCCTCCTTCCATTTTGCCGCCACTCCACCACCACAAAACACCCTCATTTCACCATCATCCACCATGATTTAATCAAAACAATTTAAGACTACATCTTAGATTTATATGGCGATTCTATTGATACCAAAATCACCCACATGCATCAAGTTTTTATAAACTTATGATTTCATGGTTGTATGATGTTTTAATCATCATGCATGTGTCATTTTTGGTAAGATTATGTTGTTTTGATCATAAAAAGTCTTGTTTTTAATCTTTGATTTTTGTTAGATTTTTTATACAAGTGCTTTTAGGAGTGTTTGATTGATATGAGTGATGGTATAGTGATCCTAGAGGTATGAGAATGAGTGGTTTTGGTTGAAAAATGGATTTGACTTGTTTTCTAAAAGGCTAATTTGGGACAGCAGCTTTAAACAGATTGTTTCGTGGGTTTAACATCTATGAAAGGCTAAGAATATTTGATACTGTTTTATAGTTTTCCGAGACGGTCGTTTTGGTATAAGATAGAGCTTCTAAGTCAATACGAGTCAAAAGTTATGCTAGTTTTAATTTTCGTGTACCGGGAGACGCAAGTCGGCACAATCCGAAATTGTGGCTGATTTTGGGTCGACTCTCGGGGACTTTAGGCTTGGTTAGATAGTTGATACTACTGATTTTCAAAGTTTACAAACTGAGTTTGATGAGTCTAGTAGTGATTTCAAAAGACGGATGGTCGAGTTAGTACTTTTAAAGTGGTCCAAACGGTTTTACAAAACAAATTTTACAAAACAAGTGTACAAATCTGTCCCAAATTTGGAGTCGAGTAAAGTGTCGAGCTGATGGATTTTAAAGTGTGAACTTTGGCTCGAATTTTGGTGAGGTCTTATACAGGTTATAAGTGACCTTGACACCAATTTCCGTCTAAAACGGACAAGTCTAGATAGGATAGATCGGTGTGTACATTCGGGGTGTACTTGCTGATTTTATTTTGGACACGTGGTTCAATGTTTGTGTTACGTGAGTTTGAGTATTCATCATCGGACATGATGACTTACTCAAGTGCTTAGTCATTGTATAAATGACTTAGCTACTGGTCCAAGTCAGGGTAAAGGATAGTTTGACTTGCGTTGACTTGTCGTCGTATGACGAGTCATTTTCAAGTGTTCAAGTGTTTTAACGTGTAGTGTTGGAATAAATGGGTTAGTATGAATTCATTTGGTTTGTGTCAATGGTTTTGAAATATAAATACTTTGAAAACGTTTGAGTCATATTATATTTGGTACATATCGATACTTAAGTTCGATTCTTAACGCGCGCCTTATTTTGATAGGTTGCGGTTTTCGTGTTTCCCCGGGCATCCATATCGTCGGTGATCGTCTACCACTATCGTTTCTACTCAGTTGCTGAGTACCGTGATTGAATTACCTCGTGGATAAGGTGAGTTCATAGCCCCTTTTTACTTGTACATGGTTTCTAAACACGGGGTGAGATTTTACATGGTGGAACACAACCAAATAAAAACTGTATTGCTACCCATAACTTGTATGCTATCCAGAACGTGTATGCTTTACAGATGATTTCAATGGTATTATTGCTTTTAGACGTTAGCCTTGAGATTCCTCTCCGATCATGAACCGTTAATTGTCCCGTATGCTTTGCGCTAAGCGCGAATGTTGTGGGTGGATCCATCGGGATTGACAATCCCCGTCCTGATTACCTTGACGCACTAATATTCGTTTATACTTGAGTATTTAGGCTGTTTACTCCCTAGAGTAACTTACGTTTGAGTTAAGCTTCGTTTCATGAGACTAAATAGCAATAATATGCATCGTGACTATGGACGTACATAGTTATCCCCCCCATTACGTGTTTTACAAATTCTATTGTGTTCCACACGTTTACTGCTAAACCTATGAATATCACTCAACTTTGTGTTGATGATTTTACATGTTTAATCTCAGGTATTATTACTTATCTTTGCTTGGATGGGAGCCCGCAGGAGATTATCGCAGCTTGGAGATTTCTGTGATGCTTTAAAAAGACTGTTTTTAGTAAAAACTGTCAAGAGTTTATTCTATCTTTTGGGCAACTTTATGTCATAAATTGAGACGAAATAATATAATTTTCCGCTTCTAAAACTCTGGGACCTATGTTTAAATACTCTGACCTTTTTGATGTAATGTACATGTTTTTATTTCGTCAGCTTTGTATGAACTGTAATTCATTGTTTCTTGTACTATGACGTGTTACCCCTTCGTTGCCTAGTTGTTCCATGTCAGATTTTGGGGGTCTCACAGACTGGTATCAGAGCGATGATTATAGGGAACTGAGTCATTTTTCAAAAACTTAGTCTATAACCGAAAGTGTCAACCACAGAATCTGCCAATGTTGTTTGATATCTTTGCGGGTAACTCTCTAATCCTTATTATTTATTTTTAATTATCATTATAATATTTCTTCTCGTGATTACATGTTGAAATATTACATTACCCTAATGACGATAATTACTATGTCTTTTCAAAGCCTTGTGCTTCATGGATTATCATTCGATATTACTGTGATTACGTCTGCCTATACTGCATATCTTGAATTCTTGTTCTTGTGAACTGATCTTGTTACAATGATTTTCTATCGTTATGACGTTACATACTTGTATTCAGAGCGCGTATGCTGCCGACTTTTCATTGCTCATTTTTCAGAGTACTATTGCTATTCATTTATGCGTGATACGACTGACTTCATATAATCGTTCGTTTTGAATCATCTGTCTTTCTCGACTCGCTGCTGCATGTTGTGCATACTCTCGTGATACCATTGTTCTGAATTGAATAAGTGTCGTTTTCAATAAAACTCCTGATTTTCATTCTTACTACCGTGCATGTTTCTTTCATTGTTATTTCCTTTAAAATATCTATTTAGATACGTAGATTTTCTTTTCGACCATTCGTAATTGAATGTCTAGTCTATAGACCATTGTGTAGCTCAATGTGTCTCCCAGAAAGACTAAAGGACATCGTGTGAGTCACACATCTCGAAGCATTCGTTGAATCAGTATTGAATAGTATCGTGAGTCTTCGTAATCTTGGTTGACCTTTACGTCACCGTTTTACACGACACTTTTACATGGATTACATCTTATTTCATTGACCATTCTACGTTTCGATTTCGACTTACAACATCTGTTGTACCTTGAACACATGATCGTCATTTATTATGTGACGATTGTTTGGAATACGATCTTACTTGTAACCTCTCTTTTCATTGAACCTCCTCGCTCCAGGAGTGCCACTTGTTATTGTCCCATTTCTTTCTCGATATGTCTTGTAATTTTGGAAATCATGCCACCAAGAGACCTTCCTGCATTGCATCTTGCAACCGAAGACACGGATGAGATGCGTCGTTTTTTATCTCTCAGATTACCGTTGGTATTCTTGAACCATTCCCATACTGTGTTTTCTTTACATGACTAATTATACAGTTTATCTTCTTTCGTCTTTATGGAATCCCCAAGTCTTGTGTGTACATTAATTCTGGGTTATTATGAAATTGGATTTAATTTCAAGTTGTGTCAAAAAAAATAAAAAGAATATATACTTTGTATAGAAACTTTACAGGAAGTTTAACAGTGTCGAGAAAATATTTTTATAACTTTAGACATAAAAATATATATTTGTACTTGTTGAGACGTTCGTTTGACCAGTAAACTTTAAAATCGAGCAAGTTACGCTCATTTGAGATTGTAAAAAAATCTAAGAAGTTATTTTCTGATTAATGCTAAAATATTATTTTGTTGACAGATTTAATGCAAGGGCATTTTCGTCCATTTTTATTCCGTTTCAAGTCTTGGGTAAAACTAGAAAGTTGTTCAAAACATTGTTTTACATCGAAATGCATTAGACTTTAAGTCTTAGAATATCTTTTAGTGAGTTAATTGGTCTAGTCAAACCCAAAAGTCAAAACTGACAGACTTTAAAAATATGATTTCAAGCGTTTTTGAGTTCGTTTGAGCTCGTAAAACTTTAACTAATGATATTTTGCAAACTAAAAACAATGATTGCGTTTGAACAAGTATAAAATAGTAACTTTGAGTTTGGTCATACTTATACATAGATCTTGAACTTTTGAAATTCGGTAACTTCCTAATATAGAAACTTTTCGGAGTGATTGTACTATTTGTTAACTGATACCCTACTTTCTTAAAGTATATTATTGTCAAATTAATCACGATGTGCACACATACGGATTCCTTTATCCTTTCTTTTATTTATGACTTAATTGCCATTCTATTTTCTTTCATTGCTTCTATCGTACCACTGATTCGGGCCGAGGTTTGAAGATCTTGCTTTCATATCGTTTGTTATCATCTTGACACGTGTCTCTTGACGATTTCGGCTAAACCTCTTGAAACCTTATCACCTTGTAACCATTTCGTTGACTGTCTTGAACTACTCCTTATTTCCCTCTTGTAACCCACTCGCTACTTTATAAACTATTGTCATGTTACCATATAACTCAAACATATATTGTTTGCAAATCATTTTACAAAAGGTTTCATTTGGGCTTTCTTAAATAATTGAATGTTATCTTATAAAATTAATTTATATTAATTTTACAATGTATTTTCACAAATTGTTCTCATACGGTATTATAAAGAACCCTCGTAACTGTACAAAATTGTTGATTTAAACAGTTAGCCAGTAACTTATAGGCGAAAAGTTTCATATGTTATTTTGATTCCTGTTTTTACAAATGCTATTATATACATATTTTAAATCATATGATATGTAATACTGGTTTGACGGAGCTGAGCATCGCATTGCTAGTCCTAAATTATGCATGGCCTAATCACCTATGCTTAATTTAGAAGGAGCCATGCAAGGCCAAATAGTAGTCGCCATAAATATTTGACCAACAATCAACTTTTTAACTATGTTCCTTAAAAAGTTTGATAAAATAAAGTTTTGAAAACTTTTGCACCTTATGCGAGTAGCAACAATTCACGACATACACATATGAACCCTTATCTTTTCTTGAACAAAGTGCATGCCTCAAGCATATATTTTGTGACAACCCTGGTTTTAAGGTTCGTCACTTAGTTTTATTTTGTGCTAGTTGCGTGTCTTTACGTGTTTATGTGCTTATTGGTGTGTACAGATTGTGGTTTGGATATCTTTTCTGGTACGGGTTACCTTGTGAATGAAACGATGTGTGATGATTTCATGTTCATGAGTTCACATGGTAGTGACTATGAAATGAGATGGTGTTATTTGGTGGTTTTAAGTATACGTATATGTATTATAGAAAATCGTATTTTTACGATTTACGGTTTAGCATTTGGAGGTCTCGGATGAGGTAATTAGTCATATGGATATTTTTGGGATGGTTTTAAGTCATTTAGGACTTAGTTATAAGGTTTATTTCAAAATTTGAGATTTTTTCTAAAAGTGTATATTTTACGTCTTTTACGGTAAAACGCGTAAAAACTGACTAGTTTTACGGTTTTGAGGTTTTGGAGGCTTTAGGAGCTGAAATAAATTAAGGAAAATTAAGGTAATATTATTAATACATATATTAATAATAAAAAAGAAAAAAAACAAATTAGAGGGGGGGGTTAGTCGGTTTTGGACGCAAGAGAAGGAAGGGAAAAAGGAAAAAAAGGAAAAAAAAGGAAAGTGGGCAATTATACTTGGGCTAGGATTTTTATACTATATAAAAACACAACACATCATAAAAAACGAAATTTTTCTTTCTCCTGGAGGTTTTAAGTCGTCCTTAATAGAAAAATTAGGGTTTCTTCTTAATTTTAGGGGTTTTCATAAATTAGAGGTAAATCTTCATAACCCTTTTTAATTTAATTATTTTTATTGTTTATATGATCATCTTATGATGGATTTAGGTTAGGGTTTAATATAAAAACAGTAAATTAATGTTGTATTAATCATAATATGATGATTACATAAATTAGGGCTTGTAATTAGAGGGATTAGGGTTAATTAATGAGGTTAATTTAATTAAACCCATTTTTAAAAACTGGGCAGAATTTTGAGTCAATTATTTTGATCATATCGGGAGTTCTATAAACTCTTATTTTGCGATCCAAGTATCCCTGGAAAGGTAATTGAAGTGGCTTTCCAATGCAAGAAACGAGAACTAAATTGGAGTTCGGGAAGTGGGTCAAAAACAGGTTACAACAGTCGGAGGTCAAAACAGTTTTGAATTCAGCATGTTTTCTTTTTAAGTTTTGAGTTGTTTGGGGTACTTAGGGTTGCATTGGGATCTTCTAACGAACATGAGAGATGTTTTATATATTGTAGTAAGTATCTGCACTTGGGCTAAGGTTGTGGTTTAGGGTAAGACCCCCTAATTTTAATAAACTTTTTGTATGTTTAAAATCAGTAAAACTGGAATGACAAAAGTATATATATATATATATATATATATATATATATATATATATATATATATATATATATATATATATATATATATATATATATATATATATATATATATATATATATATATATATATATATATATATATATATATATATATATCGGGGCCTTAACAGAAGCTTTAAGGTTGGGGAAAGTGGGAGGTGTTAGCTAACATATGTAAGGGTGTGAATATTCTTTTTACAGAAACTATGGGTATGTTTAAGTGGACGTTTGACTTAAAGTTTGGAGACCTAAAATTGGGACTGTTTTGTGTAAAATATGAACGGGATAGTTATTAAACTTAACCAAGTTAAGGACTTGTTAGGAAAGGGTAAATGGGTGATTAGAGCTTATCAATGAGGTATTTATATGGGAATAGGCTAGATGTCCATCACAGGTTGATGAGCCATCTTAGTGATTGGTTCATGTATTGATTGCGTGTTTTTGGTTTGTTAGCTTGTTGCTAGTGCGAGGACTTGTGAAGAAGCAATCAGGTGAGTTTCATAGTCCCATGTTTACTATTGATTTTGACTTCCAGATGGGATGGAAGAGACACTGTCTTATGTTGTTTATAAATTGATGCTGTGAATGTTTTTAAGGTTTGAGATGGACTTGTGTGTACATTATGTGATTAACTGCTATGTGATTCTTGTTTGTGTATGATTTGGATCGGAAAGGTACATAGGTGTATGGGCGCCTATGGTACCATGGTTGTTGGTAAGGCGTGATGCCCTTGGAAATTATGGTTGTTGGTAAGGCGTGATGCCTTGGAAATAATGGTTGTTGGTAAGGCGTGATGCCTTGGAAATTATGGTTGTTTGTAAGGCGTGATGCCTTAGAAATTGTGGTTGTTGGTTAGGCGTGATGCCTTGGTATTGTGATGATTGATTGAACATGAATGCTAGTTGTTAATACATAATTGTAGCGCATTGTCCATATGTTATTGTGTTGATGGTTGTTATCCACAGCTTATAACTGATTTGGCGTTGGAGTCTAAACCTATGACTCTCACCAACTTTATGTTGACGTGTTTTAGTGTCTCTTTCAGGTGATTTTATGGTTATGCTTGAGAATAGAAGTGGCCAGGATTTGGAGTTGCGTAGGAATGCATTTAGAAGGAGATCCCCGTTCCTTCTTAGTTTCTTTTGTTTGGTTAATAAGTGATATTGTTGGCACCTATATGTTTGTTTTGTTTGTGATATTTGATTGTCTTGGGTAAGAGGTAGGACTGTTACCTACTTACCTAGACTCCTGCATTTGTTGAGATATTGTCATGACTTTTGTGTCACCATTTTATGACATTTCTTATTTCATATAGTTATCTCTATAGACACGCCATGTTGTGATGATATCCATACGTCGTGCCCCATATTCCGCCATGGTGGGGTGTGACAGAATGGTATCAGAGAAAATGGTTATAGAGAATTAGGTTGTCTAGTCGTGTAGCCTAGTCTATAGCTTAAGGGTCCCTGTATATAGGCGTCATAGGAGTATGTGTGCATTTTATAATAATTGATGTGTTTGGATGTTATTTATTGCGATGTTTTGACTAGTATGAATTGAACCATAGTAAGTTCATACTTAGCCACATACTATTTTCTTTTCGGGTTGTGACTAGTGCGGGTTGAACCATAATCATCCACGCTATTCATTGTTGTATTTTGCTTAAATTGTACATTATAGTACATAATTTAGTACAAGGTAGTTTCTATCTTTTATCGAGTTATTTTACATACCTGAGGTATGTTATTTTTCTTTTGATATTTAAGTCATGTTCCCTGAGAATCGTGTGGTGGTCCGAGTTACTAGGAGTACATGGGTAGGAAGGATTTTAAGCTGTTTCCACTCTTACGAGCAACATGACTTATAACTCATTATGTTTTAGTTTTGGATTTAGTCTATGTTGTTTTAGCTAGACTATGGATTTCGGTATTCCAAGAGTTTTACTATGTTATTTTAATAGATGGGGTTTTGGACCTATTTGGTTATGTGGATATGAGCTTATGTGAGTAGATGGATTTATGTGTTATATGTTGTATTGATTCTTATAAGTGTCATCATAGGAGGGAGTGCATTGGGGAAAGGG
The DNA here is from genome assembly GCA_025667525.1 of Glebionis coronaria. Taxonomy (NCBI): domain Eukaryota; kingdom Viridiplantae; phylum Streptophyta; class Magnoliopsida; order Asterales; family Asteraceae; genus Glebionis; species Glebionis coronaria. Next base: position 287,956,772 of record CM046880.1, on the reverse strand, counting down.
TAATTGTATAAGTATGGTGGCCAACATAGTTATACAAGTACCACAACTTCAATGGGTTCTCAAGTATGATTGCATGAAAGAGGGTTAGTACATGCTTGTATATGATGAGATGTGGATTTTGGGTATATTTATAATATATGGGTTTATGTAACGGCTGCCTACGATATGGCTATTTTTGTTGGTGTGTTATATGTTTTGAGTTATAGTTGTGTTATGTGGCTATGAGGTCACACGATATGGGTTGGTTTTGGTAATGGGTTTTGTGCCTTGTTGTGGCATGGTGAGATGGTGAGAAGGTGATTACTCGTATGTAAAAACGAGTGTATAAAGCGATTGATTGACTTAGCATGTATGATAACAAGTATGTTTGGGAGATTCGATAGGTATACATACGCGGATGTATATATACTAGTGGATGTTATGTTATGATTTACGGTCGTTCAGTAGTTATTATAACTTGAACGTACCTAGTACTCTCTTGTGTTTAAACAATGGGATTAAGTCGTAAAATAGCAATGTACTTGTCGAAATGTACCGTTTTGATACTTGTACTCTAAAAAAGTTGTACAATAGTAACGAACTTTCATAAGGTGTTCCGATCTGCCCATTTGGGTGATGTGTCACGTTATTAATGGTGACATGTGTTAGCCTTTTCAGGATGACACGTCATCAAAATGTGCATAAGGGAACACTTATGAAAGTTCGTTGCTATTGTACAACTTTTTAGGAGTACGCGTACCAAATCGGTACATTTTGAAAAATACATTGCTATTGTATGACTTAATCCCATAAACAATTTATTAGAGCTCGAGTTTGGTGGAGTTTCAACGAAGATTTGAATCTTTTGAAGTGTGTCTTGTGGCGTATTCTTTGAGTTTCGTATTTCACGTGTACGTTTTAAAATGGTGTTCTTGGTTTAAGTTTGTTGGAATAACTTGGGATTCCTTTTGAAATAATGACATCTCTTGGTGTTGGGTCTTACATTTCTTTTGGTCGGTATATATTGAGAAAAAGGGGGGACTTGGAAATCTATTATAGGGTTAGATAGCTGGTTGTATTCGGTAAAATAAGGGTAAGGTGTTGGAGTCGTGTTTCAAACAATATGTAACATAAGATTTCATTTTAATCAACACTTATTTATTTCAAATTCTAAAAGACTTTCTTTAAAATAAAGCGAAGTAAAATTTCTTTCTAGTTACATAGTTTATATAATTGGGTTTAACCGATTCACGTCATTTATAATTATTAATACAAGGTTAAATTGAGTTTATGAAGATTTCACATACAATAATATATGTCATTTAAAAGAGGTACATTAATCACTAAGTCTATTCTTTAGTTTTTTTTTAAAACAACTAGTATAAAACTGATTTGGTCATAACTTGTTCGTTTTTAGAGCTTTTTGAGTGATTCAAAAGCCAAACATTATGTACTCAGAACGTACTTTTAAAATATTCAAAAAGTATAGTCATGGGAGGTCAGTATCTTGGCCGGAATTATTGTACAAGTGTCGGGTTAAAGGTTGAGTTTGAATTGGGATGCACGGGATACCTAGTTTTTTAGTTGAGTTTTGATTTCGTCAAGAGGGTTGTTTGTAGATTGTTTGAGTCACATAGATGTGGGAGGTAATAATAAATTTCCTGAAAAAAAAAAGAGATATATATTCTTTTGAAAAAGTCGATCTTTTGCACGGTTTAAATAATATATCGCGGGGCGTAATATGTTTTGGTTGCCATTGGGTGTTTCTTGGGTTATTTTCGTTGTCATGGGTCATTTTGAATTGATACACGTTTTGGGTTGAGTTTTCTTTTGAGTCTCATGGTTTTTGACTTGATTTAACTGGTGCACATGAAATGCCGTTATTTATCCGTTGGTTTGATTCGTTGATCGTATCTGATGGATTCAGGATGTAGTTTTGGTTTCGTATTGTTCGGGAGCATTGAGGTAGTCGTATGAAAGACTTGGTCGCGCCTACACGCTTAAGTAGGTGACTATGAGAGAACGGTCAAAATACCCTTAGTGGGGAGGAAAGAAGTTCGTAGACGAACTAACGTGGTCATGAGGTCTCTTAGGAGTACCAAGGAGATGAATAGAGATTTGTGGGATACCAGCACAAGTAACGTGCCATAGAGAGTGTTGGAAGGGGATATTGTTCGTAAGGCATGTATGTTTTCTAAAAATTTCCTGAAATTTAGTAGGTTTGCCTATTATTTTGAGATAGAACCATGAATAGAGCAAGTAGGAGAAGTGAGAGGAGTTGTAGTTAGTGCCTTTCCAAGGAAATTGTTGATGGAATGATTTTAAGAACAAGAGTTGATGGAAATTGCAACGGATGCAAGGTAAAAGTTGAGTTGCTTAGTAGTAGATTAGATGTGGAAAGCGGTTGAGTGGGCTGATGAGAAGAAGCATTGGTCTTTTAAAATGCGTGTAGAATTTTGCAAGTAGAACGGGGTAGGAATTTATTCGTATTGCCGCTAAGAAAGGGTGCAAGGAGGACATAGTTGAAACTGCTAAGGATGTTGTATGAAGGCTTTGGGTTTACGATTATGCATTTGGCTTCATCAAAGCACTAGCGGTTTTCATGGTGTCAATGAACCAAGTGTGCATGAACGTGTATAAACGAGTTGTCACCGGGAGCATCGACGACATCTTGATCTACTCAAATCTGAGAAGGAGAGTGAGGCGAATTATGTGTTGGTTTCGGAGTGGAGTTATACGTGAGATTTTCGAGTGTGAGTTTTAGTATTCACTTTACCATGATGAGTAGTTAGAGATGATGGCATATCATGGAACCAGCAAGGGGCGAAGTGAAGAAGGATGAGGAAGCATTTTGGAGGCTGAAGAAGTGGATTGGATAATGAGCCGATCTTGGCATTATCGGAAGGACTGGATGAATTCGCGAAGCATGACGATACGTGGAGCAAGGATTTGGACGCGTACGAGGACGACAAAGAAAGGTGATTGCTTATACGTTGCAGGAACTGAAGATTTGGAAGAACTGGATAGACTTAGTTAGTGGAGTTGGATTGTTATATCTGCCTAGAATGCTAGAGGCATATGGGGTACGAGACGTAGAGAATGATCTATACGAATCATGAACGTCTCCAACACATATTCAATAACCTTGATTGAACATTTGGCAAAGGTGGTGGGTGGATTTAAGTGACGAAAGAAAATTGCATGGCCAAGTACCATCTGGGAAAGGCAAGCATGGTTGATGAGACATGGAATAAGAAGAATGAAGTGAAGTTGAGAAGAACTTGAACTATATGGATGACGTATTAGGATGGTTTGGATGAAAGATGTAGGTTGCACGAGTTGAGTTGTCTAAAGCAGAGAACGCGTCAACATGTGTGTTGCGTGGCTTGGACAATCATATGGAGAAAGGGTCGTAGACTATACTTCCTACATAGATAGGAGTAGCTTAGAAAGGGGCGATGTAAGGACGAAGTTGGTGGAAGGGATACATAATGTGTTGGAGGATTAAGTACGATGAGAGTTGGGTGATAGTCGATAGACTGACTAATTCATCACCTATTTCAAGAGGAATGAGAAGTCACATAGTTGGGAAGTTGGAAGAACTAATGGATATGTGAAAGACCGTCGTAGGTCACTTTGTAAGGAAATTGGAATTTTTAGTAGTTTGGAGTACGGACTGAAGGGAGTTGATGAACATGATTGGATATGAGTATATCCAGCTAACTGGGAAAAGGATAGACAAGTGAGATATTTGTACAACCTTAGGAGTTACACTGAGGGCATGGGTGATTGATTTAGAGGGAGTTAGAAAACTCTTTAGCGATGGCTGAGTTTTCATATAACGATAGTTATCATACTAGAAGTCGATAAATGCCATTTGAGGCACTATGTGAAAGGATAGGGTGAGATGTCCCCATTGTGGACTAGAATTGGTAAAAGAGGCTACTAATGTGGTAGTCATGTTTGTGGAAAGGATGAGTGCAACAAGGGATGCTATATAGAAAGGAGGAAACCACTAGAGTTAGTGACAGAGTAATGTATGAAGTTTCACCCATAGTAACGGGTGGTATGTTTTGGTAAAATGGAAGAGTTGATGTAGAGTTTTGTAGGTCCATTTATGATCTTTGGAAAGATCGGACCAATAGCTTATGAGCATAGAATTACCTGGGAGAAATGAGTTGTATACATGATACATTTCATGTATTGGGATTGGTATAGGTTGTTTCAGAATGCATTTTGCCTGTACGGTTATTCGGGACTTGTGTTAATAAGAGTCTTTGTTTTATCAAAGATTCATTTGTGAGATTTATTGACTGTGAGGTCAATAGTTTGGCAATGAGTTTAATTATTTTTGGTTTGTATATGTGGTATTTTGCAACTTGAACTAAAGTTCACGTGGAAATGAGGGAAGTTCGTTTAGAACAAGTATCCTCATGTGATTTGTTGTTTGTGTGTTTGATCCTAAGGAGTAAATCTCGGGACGATATTTCTATTAGGAGGGAGTGATGTGACAACCCTGGTTTTGAGGTTCGTCACTTAGTTTTATTTTGTGCTAGTTGCGTGTCTTTACGTGTTTATGTGCTTATTGGTGTGTATAGATTGTGGTTTGGATATCATTTATGGTACGGGGTACCTTGTGAATGAAACGATGTGTGATGATTTCATGTTCATGAGTTCACATGGTAGTGACTATAAAGTGAGATGGTGTTATTTGGTGGTTTTAAGTATACGTATATGTATTATAGAAAATCGTATTTTTACGATTTACGGTTTAGCATTTGGAGGTCTCGGATGAGGTAATTAGTCATATGGATATTTTTCGGGATGGTTTTAAGTCATTTAGGACTTAGTTATAAGGTTTATTTCAAAATTTGAGATTTTTTCTAAAAGTGTATATTTTACGTCTTTTACGGTAAAACGCGCAAAAACTGACTAGTTTTACGGTTTTGAGGTTTTGGAGGCTTTAGGAGCTGAAATAAATTAAGGTAATATTATTAATACATATATTAATAATAAAAAAGAAAAAAAAACGAAATTAGAGGGGGGGGTTAGTCGGTTTTGGACGCAAGAGAAGGAAGGGAAAAAGGAAAAAAGGGAAAAAAAAAGGAAAGTGGGTAATTATACTTGGGCTAGGATTTTTATACTATATAAAGAACACAACACATCATAACAAACGAAATTTTTCTTTCTCCTGGAGGTTTTGAGTCGGCCTTAATAGAAAATTAGGGTTTCTTCTTAATTTTGGGGGTTTTCATAAATTAGAGGTAAATCTTCATAACCCTTTTTAATTTAATTATTTTTAATGTTTATATGATCATCTTATGATGGATTTAGGTTAGGGTTTAATATAAAAACATTAAAGTAATGTTGTATTAATCATAATATGATGATTACATAAATTAGGGCTTGTAATTAGAGGGATTAGGGTTAATTAATGAGGTTAATTTAATTAAACCCGTTTTTAAAAACTGGGCAGAATTTTGAGTCAATTGTTTTGATCATATCGGGAGTTATATAAACTCTTATTTTGCGATCCAAGTATCCCTGAAAAGGTAATTGAAGTGGCTTTCCAATTCAAGAAACGAGAACTAAATTGGAGGTAGGGAAGTGGGTCAAAAACAGGTTACAACAGTCGGAGATCAAATCAGTTTTGAATTCAGCCTGTTTTCTTTTTAAGTTTGAGTTGTTTGGGGTACTTAGGGTTGCATTGGGATCTTCTAACGAACATGAGAGATGGTTTATATATTGTAGTAAGTATCTGCACTTGGGCTAAGGTTGTTGTTTAGGGTAAGACCCCCTAATTGTAACAAACTTTTTGTATGTTTAAAATTAGTAAAACTGGAATGACAAAAGTATATATATATATATATATATATATATATATATATATATATATATATATATATATATATATATATATATATATATATATATATATATATATATATATATATATATATATATATATATATATATATATATATATATATATATATATATATATATATATATATATATATATATCGGGGCCTTAACAGAAGCTTTAAGGTTGGGGCAAGTGGGAGGTGTTAGCTAACATATGTAAGGGTGTGAATATTCTTTTTACAGAAACCATGGGTATGTTTAAGTGGACGTTTGACTTAAAGTTTGGAGACCTAAAATTGGGACTGTTTTTTGTAAAATATGAACGGGATAGTTATTAAACTTAACCAAGTTAAGGACTTGTTAGGAAAGGGTAATAGGGTGATTAGAGCTTATCAATGAGGTATTTATATGGGAATAGGCTAGATGTCCATCATAGGTTGATGAGCCATCTTAGTGATTGGTTCATGTATTGATTGCGTGTTTTTGGTTTGTTAGCTTGTTGCTAGTGCGAGGACTTGTGAAGAAGCAATCAGGTGAGTTTCATAGTCCCATGTTTACTATTGATTTTGACTTCCAGATGGGATGGAAGAGACACTGTGTTATGTTGTTTATAAATTGATGTTATGAATGTTTTTAAGGTTTGAGATGGACTTGTGTGTACATTATATGATTAACTGCTATGTGATTCTTGTTTGTGTATGATTTGGATCGGAAAGGTACATAGGTGTATGGGCGCCTATTGTACCATGGTTGTTGGTAAGGCGTGATGCCTTGGAAATTATGGTTGTTGGTAAGGCGTGATGCCTTGGAAATTATGGTTGTTGGTAAGGCGTGATGCCTTGGAAATTATGGTTGTGGGTAAGGCGTGATGCCTTGGAAATTCTGGTTGTTGGTTAGGCGTGATGCCTTGGTACTGTGATGATTGATTGAACATGAATGCTAGTTGTTAATACATAATTATAGCGCATTGTCCATATGTTATTGTGTTGATGGTTGTTATCCACAGCTTATAACTGATTTGGCGTTGGTTTCTTAACCTATGACTCTCACCAACTTTATGTTGACGTGTTTTAGTGTCTCTTTCAGGTGATTTTATGGTTATGCTTGAGAATAGAAGTGGCTAGGATTTGGAGTTGCGTAGGAATGCATTTAGAAGGAGATCCCCGTTCCTTCTTAGTTTCTTTTGTTTGGTTAATAAGTGATATTGTTGGCACCTATATGTTTGTTTTGTTTGTGATATTTGATTGTCTTGGGTAAGAGGTAGGGTTGTTACCTACTTACCTAGACTCCTGCATTTGTTGAGATATTGTCATGACTTTTGTGTCACCATTTTATGACATTTCTTATTTAATATAATTATCTCTATCGACACGCCATGTTGTGATGATATCCATACGTCGTGCCCCATATTCCGCCATGATGGGGTGTGACATATTTCCATACTCGACGATCATTGCCTTACTTGTTACCTCATCATCCTCATGATACGATTATCATTACCATTTGCCTAAATTCTTACCATTGATACCTGACCTGAAAGTTTCTACGTTATTATGCCTCTTCATCGATCGATCTTCTCTATCTATCTTGGTAGACCTATGAAACGTCTCTGGACGCGATTAATGATTTACGATTGGATGTGAACGATAATTCTGTCTAATTGTCATGATATGTGTTAAGACACTATCGCCTTGAAAATTCATTCGTGTGAACCATGTATTGATTTTGCCTTTCATTGTTAATGTTGTTCATCTTACTGGAACTTCTCTCAATTGAATTCTTAAGAATTTTCTTTGATTCGAAAATTCGTTGTGTGGCTTTTCCCTTTCGATCGTATTTCGACCACCGAGAACTTAATAAGCCGTTATTGATGACGCCAACCGCACTCGTGAATTAATCTTGCTATAATCCTTGTTTCTTATTGTCCTTATCATCGATGCATCTATTCTATCATGTTCGTTAAGAGTTGATACGACTTCCGTTTTATTCCCTCGTGCTATTGCTTGTATACTAATTGTTGATCGATATTCGTTTCATAATCGTTTGCTATTTTATCACTTTCTGAAAACCAGAAAATGTTACGTGTTTATCGTTTGATATCTTAAACACTTTCTTGAATTTCTAAAAAAACTTATTATTATTAATTTTTAAGAACGTTTTATACATTTTACCAAATGTTTAAATTGTCAAAATACCCATTTCAAGTTTAATATTGAATCTGTACATCCTCTTGGGTAAATTTATAACTTATGTTTAAACAGTGTCAAGTTGTATCTTTTAAAGTAATTGATTTTATCATACTTTACTGTCAACCTAATGAAATTATTAAATTAATTTATAATTTCTAACAATGATTCTAAATTACTTGGAAAATCTTATTTTCTCTAATGGTAACGATAAACCTGAGTTTTTAACGATAATTTCATGTAGTCACCCGAAAAGCTCTTAAGCTGATCAAAATAACTATTTGAACTGAGTTACTTTTACCTTGAAGTTCTGATCAAGAAAAAGATTTGACAACTGTTTACCCACTCGTTTTATATAGAGTTTGATTTTTAATCACTACACTTGGTAAAATTTTCTTTTAATCAAGAAAATATTTAAAACTAGGTTTTAAAGTAATATCAAAATCCTAGACAACTGATTTTGACATCTTGTATTTTAAATGATCATATGTTATTCATTTTTCCCTTCTATTTCGCTTGTGACTAGATTCTTACATTTTAAGATTGTCACGTTTTACAATTGCACGACTTGTGACCCCTTGTTGATTTACAATCTTGGTTAATTTTATCGCACTTTGCCTGTTTAAGCGATTCTTGTGTTCAGTCTTGTTAGTTTATCGCACGTATTTCCAACAACTCTATCTCTCGATGTATCTCCGTATTGAAAGATCGTTATCCTAATCCAAGACTGAAAAGCTATACGAAAAGGAGTTAAGAAACTGAAGCATAGCGAATTCTAACCGTTAAGATTCGTCGTGGTACGGAAATTTACCTGGGAAGCAATGAAGTTTGTTCTACACTTTGTACCTCCTCTTGTTTGCATCTTCTACTGTTTTCAGGAGAACTCTGGGGACCAGAGTTCCTTTAGGGGGGAAGACTGTGAGAACCCGTACTTTCCCAGCATTATTGTATTCTTTTTATTTGTGCTTCTTGAATTTTCCAACGTATTACGTTTTCTTGTATTGCTATATGTAAATCCTGAGATTTTTAAATTATACTTTTTAAGTATTTTTCTGATCATCGATAAATACTTTGTATGGAGTTATAAAATTTCTATTTTATTTTCCCATATTTAATTTAAATCAAAGTTTTTTGATTTAAAATCACCCGCGTGCGTTTTACAACGAGTTTATTCAAAATCAATGTACAACGAGAATTCCTAGTGATCGCGATACCGAAGGATGCCCAAAATATTACGTTTATTTATCGATTGTTTCGATAATTAATACTTTCGACGATTTCGTTTTAAATACATATTAAGTCGTGTCGGGAAATCGTATAATCATTTTTGCGATGCATTGTAACTTTTGAAAAATATTTTTACGAAACTCGAGCCCCGTAAATATTTTCAATATTTACCAATAACCATTTTCTACCCTTTAAAACTATTAATTGTTTTTAAGTCCACAAGTTTCAAACTTGGCAACAATGGTCCCTCCACTTAAACCACCATATAAAATGCATTTTACTTCCACCAACTTACACATACAAATCACTTTTATAAAAAAAAAACACCACACCCTCCTCCTCCTTCCATTTTGCCGCCACTCCACCACCACAAAACACCCTCATTTCACCATCATCCACCATGATTTAATCAAAACAATTAAAAAAAACATCTTAGATTTTTATGGCGATTCTATTAATACCAAAATCACCCACATGCATCAAGTTTTTATAAACTTATGATTTCATGGTTGTATGGTGTTTTAATCATCATACATGTGTCATTTTTTGTAAGATTATGTTGTTTTGATCATAAAAAGTCTTGTTTTTAATCTTTGATTTTTGTTAGATTTTTCATACAAGTGTTTTTAGGATTGTTTGGTTGATAGGAATGATGGTATAGTGATCCTAGAGGTATGGGAATGAGTGGTTTTGGTTGAAAAATAGATTTGACTTGTTTTCAAAAAAGCTAATTTGGGACAGCAGCTTTAAACAAATTGTTTCGTGGGTTTAAGGTCTGTGAAAGGCTAATATTATTTGATATTATTGTAGAGTTTTCCGAGACGGTCGTTTTGGTATAAGATAGAGCTTCTAAGTCATTACGAGTCAAAAGTTATGCTAGTTTTAATTTTCGTGTACTGGGAGACGCAAGTCGGCACAATCCGAAATTGTGGCTGATTTTGGGTCGACTCTCGGGGACTTTAGGCTTGGTTAGATAGTTGATACTACTGATTTTCAAAGTTTACAAACTGAGTTTGATGAGTCTAGTAGTGATTTCAAAAGACGGATGGTCGAGTTAGTACTTTTAAAGTGGTCCAAACAGTTTTACAAAACAAGTGTACAAATCTGTCCCAAATTTTGAGTCGAGTAAAGTGTCGAGCTAATGGATTTTAAAGTGTGAACTTTGGCTCGAATTTTTGTGAGGTCTTATACAGGTTATAAGTGACCTTGACACCAATTTCCGTCTAAAACAGACAAGTCTAGATAGGGTATATCGGTGTGTACATTCGGGGTGTACTTGCTGATTTTATTTTGGACACGTGGTTCAATGTTTGTGTTCTGAGTTTGAGTATTCATCATCGGACATGATGACTTACTCAAGTGCTTAGTCATTGTATAAATGACTTAGCTACTGGTCCAAGTAAGGGTAAATGATAGTTTCACTTGCGTTGACTTGGCGTCGTATGACGAGTCATTTTCAAGTGTTCAAGTGTTTTAACGTGTAGTGTTGGAATAAATGGGTTAGTATGAATTCATTTGGTTTGTGTCAATGGTTTTGAAATATAAATACTTTGAAAACGTATGAGTCCTATTATATTTGGTACATATCGATACTTGAGTTCGAGTCTTAACGCGCGTCTTATTTTGATAGGTTGCGGTTTTCGTGTTTCCCCGGGCATCCATATCGTCGGTGATCGTCTACCACTACCGTTTCTACTCAGTTGCTGAGTACCGTGATTGACTTACCTCGTAGCTAAGGTGAGTTCATAGCCACTTTTTACTTATACATGGTTTCTAAACACGGGGTGAGATTTTACATGGTGGAACACAACCAAATTAAAAATTGTGTTGCTATCCATAACTTGTATGCTATCCAGAACGTGTATGCTTTACAGATGATTTCAATGGTATTATTGCTTTTAGACGTTAGCCTTGAGTTTCCTCTCCTATCATGAACCGTTAATTGTCCCGTATGCTTTGCTCTAAGCGCGAATGTTGTGGGTGGATCCATCGGGATTGACAATCCCCGTCCCGATTACCTTGATGCACTAATATTCGTTTACACTTGAGTATTTAGGCTGAATACTCCCTAGAGGAACTTACGTTTGAGTTAAGATTCGGTTCATGAGACTAAACAGCAATAATATGCATCGTGACTATGGACGTATATAGTTATCCCCCCATTACGTGTTTTACAAATTCTATTGTGTTCCACACGTTTACTGCTAAACCTATGAATATCACTCAACTTTGTGTTGACGATTTTACATGTTTAATCTCAGGTATTATTACTTATCTTTGCTTGGATGGGAGCCCGCAGGAGATTATCGCAGCTTGGAGATTTCTGTGATGGTTTAAAAAGACTGTTTTTAGTAAAAACTGTCAAGAGTTTATTCTATCTTTTGGGCAACTTTATGTCATAAATTGAGACGAAATAATATAATTTTCCGCTTCTAAAACTCTGGGACCTATGTTTAAAAACTCTGACCTTTTTGATGTAATGTACATGTTTTTATTTCTTCAGCTTTGTATGAACTGTAATTCATTGTTTCTTGTACTATGACGTGTTACCCCCTCGTTGCCTAGTTGTTCCATGTCAGATTTTGGGGGTCTCACACGCAATCCGGCGGCGGGTAGCCGGTGACTAAACTCGTGGATTTGGCTAAACCAAGAAATCATCATTACTAAAACGAACATATTTTTTTTGAGACAACGACCATGATTTTTTGTTTTTGCACCTCAAAGTCGACGACATCGGCGGTAGTTGAGAGAGATCGATGATTTTGTTTTGCATATTTTACACATTTGTGTTTTAAGAGTTTTGAAGACTTTAAGCCATCATCAAAATACTATTCTAGCATTAACATGACCAAACCACATAAATAGAGCACAACAACAACATCAGATCCGATAACCAAATTCCACATAAGCAAATACATCAACAAAAATACAAATCACCAAACCACATGTTTGATTTTACGAGCACAAGGTAACCGTTATTGGCCTCTGTTAAAAAAAATTAAAGCATACTCTGGAAACACAAACGGCGACATCAACTTCTATATCGTTGGCAATAATGTTTTTCGATGAGAATGCGATGGCAGTATAAAACATCAAAAACTTAGTGGAGGTGAAGTCTCAGTAGTGGTCTGTGGTGGTTGGGCTCTCAGTGGACATTCTATTTCAGCGGTGTTTTGGTTCGGTGGTGGAGTGGTATAATTGTGATGATAGGAGGTCCGGTAGTGGTGGTGTAACCGTGAGGGTGGAGGCGGCCGGTGGTGGTGAGAATGAAGTCACGTCAAGATTGGTTCGTTTTAGGGTAGAGAAAGATATCTGAAAAGTGTTCCATGTGTAATTGCCCTATATATGTTGGGTCTATTTAAAAGTATAAGGTTGGGGCAAAGCTAGGCTTTAATGGGCTATTAGTATTTTTAATAGGCTGTTACAGTTATTCATATGAATTTAAGTAGGAGTAAATATAAAAGGTGTTACAAATATGAGAAATTAATACATTTAATTATCTTTTCACATTTTAAATTGGATCATTATTAACTTTTTGAATAAAACAAACGTATGATATGAACATTTGAAATTGGTTTGACTGATGATTTATAGATAAATTACTAAATAAAGTAATGTTTGAGGCATAAAATTTTAAGACTTTTATATTTAGAAATGGTCTAAATATTTTATAATGTAGTAAAGATTTGAGTTCAAAACTGTTATAACCACTGCACAATCGTGTGTTTATGGCTACTTTTATGTGTCAACATTTTAAAATCTTAACGATAAAGATTTTAAATAAAACATAATGGGCTTAAAATTGGAAACAATGAATGTCTATTATGCTGTGTGGGTTTTCACAAATATGATTGTAACAGTCCTTGAATTTCAATATATCAAATCATGTATCTTGTTTATTGGGTATCAAATCGAAAATTCAAGGTATGTTCTTGGTGTTTGTGGTATTTTGGGAAGAAGATAAAGAAAAAGATAAAATTGTCTCTTTAGTAATAGTCAATTTTTAACAATAATTAAGTCAAAGTATGAAAATGATACAAAATACAAACACCAATGAGGTCGTATGCATTTTCGAAACATCAGTTACTAAATCTGAAAAATAAGATATCAGAGATATGATATTTGCATTTTACTCATTAAAATCGTGGCTTGATGTGATAAATTCATAGTCTTTCTAAAGACTTATCATATTGAATGCTTACATTAATATATATATATATATATATATATATATATATATATATATATATATATATATATATATATATATATATATATATATATATATATATATATATATATATATAGAAGGAGGCGGTGTCGTTTCATGTTTGTCAATGTCGTTTTCAATATGAGTTTGCGTCGTTATGGACACTTGGTCAAACAAAAACAATCAAAATGATTTACTGTAAAACAATATTTACACCTCACACCTCACACTATGTGACATGTCACAAAACTATCCCAAAATTTTAAGTACTATTTATAACATTTTTATATAACAAATTTTATTTATCAAATATGAAACGTATATCTATCGATATATTCGAAAAAAATACCATAAAAATATGTCGAATTGTGAACTAAATGAGCCAAATATTGCAATTCTTCTGGCATACGTGTGATTATATTAAAATATTAATACATATTTATAAAAATCTTATGAAAATAGTCTTTGCGGTGTTTTGTTCCTAACAAAGCAAGTCATTAACGCGAATAATCTTTTGCATTATCGGAAAACTTCATTGTTAACTTTTACATATTAAAGTCTTTTTTTAGACAAAAACTTTTATTTATCAAATATATGGCAGAAATGTAAAGATTCATTAAAAAATATATCAACGAAAAGATATTCGAATTGCGAAAAAAGCCAATATTGCAATACTTTTGATATTCATATATAAGAAAATGTTTTACTCAAATATATATTTAAAAAAGTTCAAAATAAACCCATAAAATATCTAATAACTTTAAAATAAACCACCAGGATAAAAGAACATAATGTTATATTTGTTTATTTACCGTTGTTGTATAACGAACTCTCTTTGACACCCATTCGACAAATTCTTCGATAAAAGTACATTGAAAACTACATTTTTGGATTACGAACAAAATGACACCAATATTGACATACATGTGAGTTTCTAAATTTTTTTGCCGATTAACATACATGTAATAAAATATATTCAAAAAACATACCTTTAATCTATCTTTTGGCATTACAACATAGTCTATAGTTTAATGAAATATGAATATTTAAAAGTACAAACTGTCAAGAGGTTAATTATGAAAAAATTCATGAAATTTTAGTCCGTACAAAAATTATTATAAAAATACAGCTTCAAAAAAAAAGATAGCGTCGTCACAACACAAACAGTCCTTTGCATTATCAGCCTACTATACTACTAATCTCGCATGCCTCGTCGCAACGGACAGGCTATAAATCTTGTATAACTTAAGTTAAACATAATCTAATATGTGAATATCAATAATATATAAATTCAACTTATAAAAAAGTAGTCCTAAAATGGTTGAGGGGTTACCTGTAATAAATATCTTAAAAGGGATCTATATTTTTGTATTAGAACAAAAGGAATCCGCGTCAAAACACCATTAGACACCCAAGAAAATCCAGATCTAATTTGGGTAGTGAGGGAGTGGAGAGAAATGAGTAAAATTATAAGAGAATGAGATAGTGAGCTAACACGTATCGGTATACGTAGCCACAAACAACACCCTCCCGCCAAAAGAAAGAGTATAATAATCAAAAAAATAATATAATAATCGTTTACTGTTCATAAGCTTCAGAACATGTGAATGCCAAACTATTATAAGTTATAATGTCATAGTTAAGTACTTAAGGCCGGAGGGAATGTATTATAAATCTCACGAGTGGCTTTGTATTTCATTTGTGGGTACTATAAACCTCACCAAAAGCCACTCGTGACTTGGGGCTTGGGGGTTTTCGAAGGGTAAGGAACTCACTTATGTGGGTTTTAGAAATGGTAGGTCCCATTGTTTTTTATTTATTTTTTTAAGGTTGTTAGTGTGGAATAATTTAGTAAAGTATATTTTTATATAAAGTGAGTATTAGTTAGATGTGAGTTTTTTTTCCTTAATACCATTAAAATGTACATTTTAAATGAGTTAATGAAAAAATTAAGATGACACTAAATTCACAGTGGATTTTGAAAGTGAGACTCCCTTTAGCCTAAATTAGTTCAAATGTTGAAAGCGAATAAGGCTGGGGGTGTTTCTTTTTCCACTAAATTGCATGAGTAGGGAAAGAAGTGGGACTAAATATTATTTTAATATTAAAAATTTATTAAATCTTCTATATGTATAAGGGAACTAAAGCCCCTCTTTCCCTATTATGATGTTTTAGTGGATATAAGGTCCACCTTACATATGAATAAAGAAAAAAAAAATAAACCCTTAGTGCACTTTTGGTTCTTTTGAGTTTTGACTCTCGTTCCTTAACTAGGATATAGACAAAACATTGGTCAATTTAAATTAAATCAAATTCGGGATAACCTAACTGATTTTTTGTCGTCACCGGTAGACAAGCTGTTGTGCGTTTTAATGTTCCTTACAAAAATATATACATCTCATTTTCATGACTTTTTTAATCTATTTTATTTTTAAAAAATATCAACTAAAAAGACTTTTTATAGTAAAACTGATAAGAAGAATTTTTAGTTATTGATTTAAAATTAATGGATAAGATCAATTAATACTTCTAACTACCCCATTTAAACATAATTTTTCAAAATTCCTGTAAATCGGGTATGTTAGTGAAAAAAACTTTTTTAAAAAATATTTTTTAATTCGAAACTTTTTACGTTTTTTTAATGAATTAATGCACAAAAACAAAATTTTAATGCACAAAAAACGAAATTTTTTTAGGTTTTTTACTTTTTTTGTGTATCAAGAATTTATTTTATGCCCAACTAATTTTTACTTTTTGCTTTAAAATTTGATGCCGCATCAAACTAAAACAACTTGAAAATTTTGTGAATGAAAAAAAAATTATACATCAAATTTCAATTTTTTGTGCATCAAATTTCGTTTTTTGTGCATAAAAAAAGGGGTGAGCATAAAACCGAAAAACCGAATCGAAACCGAAAAAACCGAAAAAACCACACCGAAAAAACCGAACCATATGAAAAACCGATAGGAAAGGTTTTGATTTTTGGAAAAACCGAATATTTGGGGCGGTGTTTGGATGCCTATGATAAACCGAACCGATAAAACCGCCCCGCCCCGCCGTTATATATATATATATATATATATATATATATATATATATAATTCAAACTACAGAATATTCCTATCTTAATAAAAGATATATCGTTCTTAACGATTTAAAATTCTTATTCTTATCAGTTATCACATTTTTATTCCTATCTTTATAAAAGATTTTTTTACTTAACTACTACTCCTACATTTACTAGGGTTTTTTAATGTATAAATAATGGGGAAAGTAATCACCTCCAGTGCTTCATATCTCTGCGGCTTCGCCTAAATATAAAATTCTTGAAATAATCATCATGGACATTGATAATGTGGAGACAAAGGTACTAATTTCTTTTTCCCCATAGTTAATTAGTGTTTAATTAAAATAGAAATAACATTAGTTTGAATGTTTTTTTATCAAGTTAGTTAATTATTATTGATGTTATGTTCATTTTGATATGTTTCAATGCAAATGTGTGGTATGCTATCTTAATTTTCAACAATTATTGTTTTATTACCATGATCATAAACAGTTACCACCACAAATCTGTGACAATTGTTGATTATTAATGATGTTATGTTCATTTTGATGTTTTATTTCTGCTTTAATTTCACTATTAATGTTGTTAACAATGATTGTTTTATTAAAATTGAGATGAGCTCGGGACCATTCCCGTCCCGAACTGCTACCGTATTGATGCTCCTGCTTTTTTTTCCGGGCATTAATATTGTGTATCGATACCGTACCAAACGGGATTCCGATACCGGATACCGATTTCGGTACCCGATACCGGGGAAATGGTACTTATCGAGCTCGGTCACCGTGCTAAATGATTGTGAAGCAACTAGGAAAAAAAGAAGGTTAGGCCCTAACAGTTAGTACTTCTTGTGCACAAATTTAAGCTGAAACACCATAGTCTTTTGATATTTATATTTCTTAGCAGTGACGAAATGGAAAAACAAATGTTCTGTATTTTGAAATCTTATTAAAACTCTACTGTGATGTGTTGTGCATGTGTCTTTTAATCATAAACTAATATCAATGTTGCATTTCTAGGTGGTGTGATGTAGCTTTTGATGTTATTGTGCTACGATCAATAATCTAGTAGTTATAGATGGGTTAGGTTGATTAATGTGGTAGATAAAATATGCATTTGACAAGGCACTAGTTGAAATTTGGGAGTTAGGTTCTTATGTTATCTGTTAGTTTAGTGTGAAGTATAGTGAGTTAGGTGCAATCTATTTATAATGTTCGTTCGATTAATGTTTTCGTTTTTGATTTGATGTTATTGTTAGTTATATACATAGCTTAGGTTGAAATTTATGTAGTGACCTACGGATTATTTGCGATACATTAGTCTTTAATGTTATTGTGGCATGATTGATAATGCAATATTTATAGTTTGAGTGTTGTCATGACAAAACTAGATAAATATATTTGTTGTGATAACTAAGAATTGCTAGTTTCCTTATCAGTGTTATCTATACTCTGTAGGCTCAAAAGTTTTACTATGACATATAGCTATAGTAGTTTTGTATTTACGCCAGCAAAAAAACATTCTTTACCAAATGGATATATACAGATTGTTATAATTGTTGTAAATGCTAAAATTCATTTCTATTATCTATATGTGGTTAACTAAACAAATATACTTAGTCAAGCAGTTTCAATCAAAATACTTGATATTCTGTACATAATCTCATTTATCCTTATCAGTAGTTACATCTTCCTTAGTCGAGTCATTACATTCCCAATTTACATCTTCTTTTGTTGTTAACATACATATATTGTTAGTCACTTTGCATGGAAGGTGTTTGGATAACCCAATTTATATAAAAAGATGTAATTTATAACTACTTTTATGTTTGAACTGACTACCTCTTTACTTTACAGCTGCAGTACGCGCCTGAAATTCCCAACGAGGACGAGTTTAACAAAAAAAGGGACGAAAATGTGATTGATTTGGATGCTAAGGAGACACCGACTGATGAACAGTCACTAGAGAATGACAAGCATAATGGTGGTAGGAGATCATGGGTATGGGATCATTTCACCTTCGTAAAAGGTGAGACTCAAGTACCATGCCCTTATTGTAAGGAGGTTCTTGCTGCTGGAACAAAAAAGAATGGTACGAGCACCTTGATTCAACATTTGAAGAATGTATGCAAGATATCACCTGTTTACAAAAAGCCCGACTTGAAGAATCAAAGCACATTGAGTTTCAAGCCCATCGGGATAGGAGAAACAAGCGGAGGTTTGGCTTCTCACTCTTTTAGCCCAGCTAAATGCAGGAAATCATTGGCTCGAATGTGCATCATAGACAACAGACCTTTTAGTGTTGTTGATGATCAAGGATTTCAGGAATTGGTATGAGATTTGAACCCTTTGTTCAAATTGCCATCTAGGTGGACGGTTGCTAGAGATTGCTTGTCTATTTACAAAGAAGAGGCAAACAAGCTTAAAAATATTTAAAAAAATCAAACTGTGTCACTAACAACCGACACATGGACATCAGTTCAAAACTTTAATTTTATGTGTCTTACGGCACATTGGGTTGATGATAACTGGGCGTTGAGGAAGAAAATTCTTAATTTTTGTCTAATCTCGAATCATAAAGGCGTGACTATAGGAAAACTAGTTTATCCTTGCTTGCAAGAATGGGGAATTGATCGGGTTTTTACAGTCACGGTAGACAATGCTTCATCGAATGATGGGGCAATTAAGTTTTTAGCGACTATGCTTAAGGGGCCTAATGCTGTGTTAGATTGCAAGTATTTGCATCTGAGATGTTGTGCTCACATCATTAATCTTGTTGTGAAAGAGGGTTTAGAAGAGCAGTTTGAATCTATCACAAAGATTAGAAATGCTGTAAAGTACATCAGATCATCACCCTCTAGATTTGAAAGTTTCAAACAGAGCGTCGAGAAAGAAAACATTGAATGCAAAAGGAAACCGTGTCTCGATGTCGAAACTAGATGTTATCCAACATTTCTGATGTTGGAAACAGCTGAGAAATACTCAGCCGCATTTGACAGGTCTGTATTTTTAAATTTGTGTATTTAAATTAAGATACAAATATATTGAATCTTACAACATTTGTTTTCATTGACAGACTTCAAATTATAGATCCAAACTACAGATCATACTTTCAGAATGAAGTCCAGGATGATGGTGAGAATATGACTAAGAAGAGAAAGAAGAATGATCGAGTTGTAGGGGCTCCTAACGAAGAGGACTGGGAGAATGCTCGGTAAGTTAAATCACTAAATAAACAATGAATCGAGTGCTAACTTGTAAATTGGTTAATATTGTTTAATATGATTATATATTTAGTTGTATCTTATTCCTTAATATGATAACTATATTACCTGGTTTTTATAGGTTTTTTATGGAGTATTTGAAGATCTTTTTCAATGTTACAAAAAAGGTTTCGGGGTCTAAGTACGTGATCTCAAGCTTATTTTTTGGTGAGCTTGTCACGATGCATGCAACTATATCAAGAATGTGTTTACAAGTAGATGAAAAAAAGAGACAAATGGTGTTGTCAATGAAAGACAAATATGACAAATATTGGGATAACATTGATAACACAAACTTCTTATTGCATGTTGCATTGGTTTTGGATCCCCGAAACAAGCTGCGTTATCTTGAATATTGGTTGGGGCTGATTTATGGTAAGAAATCAGTTAAGGGTGAAGAAGTCTTGGAACGAGTTGTTTCAACTTTGACTGATTTGTATAATCATTACAAGATGAAGGCAGGGAAAGCAAATGATAGAAACACAACAGCTTCTTCGTCTTCTACTCCTGTTTTTGATGATGGCTTTGATGTTGATCTCGATAATGGTTATGAAAGGTACTTGGAAGAATGTGGAGACGGGGTGAACAGTACTGAAGTGGAGATTTACTTGGCTGATGCGCCGGAGAAAAAGATAAAGGGGGATGATACATATGATGTCCTAAGCTGGTGGAAGCTAAATACAGTTAAGTTTCCTATACTTTCTCAAGTGGCCAAGCATGTGTTGGGAATGCCGATATCTACGGTTGCATCAGAATCTGCATTCAGTAGTGGTGGTCGGGTTATTGATAAATTTAGAAGCTCCCTTACCCCCAAAGACATCTGAAGCTTTAATTTGTGCCCAAGATTGGTTACGATCTACATAGACGGATTTGCAAGATGTAGCACCGAATGGTTTACAACTACAAGACTTGGTGGAGAAATTAGAGGATCTGGAAATTGGTAAAGATTTTAGCCTTTTATTTCACTTAACTATGTCTAGTATTTGAGCAAAAAATCTAATATCTCATATTGTATAATATAATATCTATTGTTTTTTATTTGCAGATTTGTTTGCGAAAAGAAAGCAACCATCCGATGAAACTTCTATGGATGAAGACTGGGACAAAGGTGAGTCGTAAAAGAGATATCAACTGCAGTTACTTGCAGTCACAGTCAGTGTTTAATACTATGTTGTCATATTCTTTTTTTCAGCTAGAAGTGTTCCAGAGGAAAGTTTAAGAATGGATTTTGAAGACAAGGAATAAAAGAATAATAAAGGTGGACTAGAAAGGCGTTTTGAGCATTTTTCGTTTTTGTTTTATAGACTTCGTTTCAAATTTCTTTGTTTTTTGGATTTTTTTTGTTTGTTGGATTTTTAATTTATGCTAATGTTTGGTACTTTATTTGATATCTTTATATTATAGTTGAAATTATTAGTTGTTTGTTAAGGGAATCAAAGTATGGGTGGTAACTTTATCATTGATGGATAGTAACTTTTAGGAAAACAGAAAAACCGACATAAAACCAAAACCGAACCGATGTATTTAAAAAAACCGAAAAGTCGAAACCGAAAAAACCGAAAGTGAATGGCTTGAAATTGCTAAAAACCGAAGTCTTTGGTTTGGGGTTTGGTTTTAGTTAAAAACCGTCCCAATCCGCCCCATGCTCACCCCTAAAAAAACGTAAAAGAATCAAAATTAAAAAAACTTTCTTCACAACTTTTTTATACACCAACATATCCGACATTCTGGAATTTGTTAGAATTTTTCGAAACTTTTTTAAAATCATGTTTAGATGGTTAATTAGTTATTTAGTTAAAAGTATATTGATCTCATCTATTGATTTTAGGGTGCGTTTGGTTCGTTATTTGGAATCACAATCGGTATGAGTTTCGGAATCACACAAAATGATAATGGGAATGAAATTCGATAGGAGGCACCCTTGCCTCCTATGAAAAAGCCCATAAATTAGTATATGATTCCGGTTTTTGATAACCACAATAACATACCAAACATCACTATCATTTCAACTATAATTCCTTTATTCCAATAGGCTTATACCAAACACGCCCGGCTGAAAATATTTCTTATCAT
The DNA here is from genome assembly GCA_025667525.1 of Glebionis coronaria. Lineage (NCBI taxonomy): Eukaryota > Viridiplantae > Streptophyta > Magnoliopsida > Asterales > Asteraceae > Glebionis > Glebionis coronaria. The sequence goes on along the minus strand of CM046880.1, from coordinate 287,934,906 downwards.
TCTAAAAAAAAAAAATATTTTAACTCTCCCCTTTACTTATAAATATATGGCTCCTATAACATTTCTATAAAAAAAACAAATATTTTGGAAAAGTAGGTTTTTACGTAATTTTATTATATCTTTTCATATACCTAAATCATCAATAAAACCATAAAAGGTTCGAGATTACATATTCTTGTCAAATTTTAATTTCAGCCCATTTTTGGTTTGGGCTTTCACACAAAGGCTAGCTTTGAGCTGTCTACACAAGGTTTGTTTTCTCGTTTTAAGTGTTGCATTTCACTTCTTTATTGGTCACTGTTGTCAGTTGTCACGTATAACTAAGACGTGTTTAGTTAATATTTGACGGAACAAACAAAATTATGTTAAAGTTGATAGAAAAAAAAATCTCTTCAAGCTGAAGCCTAAACGCGAGCTCAAGTGACCCGTAAGCCCGGGTCTAATCTGTGAGTGCTATGTATATTGAAGATACAAGTTTTTCCAAAACTCAAGAGGCAAGACTATATACAAGGGATTGTAATTATAGATAGCAAAAAAAAAAATTCTTAAAAATGACTCCAGTACATTTGGTATCAACATATATTATCTAATATTGCTCTCAAAAAGCAATAAGAATAAATGACTAAGTTAGCCACTAAAGTTGCATGAAATGATTATTATAAGAGGTTATTTTGGATTTGAAGGGTTGAATTCGAGCCAAACAGTGGTGGATCCAGGATACCAGAACAGGGTATGCACATTTATAGTAAAAAATAGTAGATATTTTTTTTTCGGGTTTTGATTATTGGGGTTGGCTTTTTACGGTTTTGGTTGGTTCACCTCGGGTTTTTTCAGATTTGTACTCATAACAAATATAGAAAATCATAATTTACGTTACGAATTTATCATGCAACGGTTCGTAATATATCCGAAAGTAGTATATTAACATGTCAATTTATCACAGGCAGGACAAAAAAATATGGGTACCGAAAACTATGTAAACATAACATAGCGTTTGGCACCGAAAACTATAGATCATTACGATATAATGAAAGAATTATGTTTGGTTACAATTAAAGAATGCAATAACTCATTACATGTAATCAATCATTACATCAAAAATCACTATATCCATTTATTAGAGGTCCTTTGGTTTTCTTCATTACATCTTGTAATGAAATCATAATTACACAAAAGCCTTTTATTAACTAACCACTAACCAAAAATATTTATTACCAAAGGCTATTTTGGTCTATTTTAGTATTGATTACATTCCATTCTATCACGACAACCAAACTTAATTATAATTGTAATACGTCATTCAATTACTTCATTTATTCCATTACAACATTTATTACTCAACAACATTCATTCCATTACGTCGCGAATTCATTTAGTCATACCAAACAGAACCTAAGAGTATTATTAGCACTCTTAACTCTTTGATTGTACTTAAAAACATTCAAACTTGCTTGTAATAATGAGCTCAATGTAAAAGATACGACACTAAATAAAAAAATACCGCATAGTGCATATTCGTAAGTTTGTGTTTTTTAGTTGGGCTCGTAGGATAGAAAATAAGTGGGCTCAAAGTTGAATAATAGGAAGAAGTTTATATTACAACTCGGTCAAGTAAAAAAACTTTATGCAAGTGTATGCTGCTTCCTTTCTTCTTCTTCACAACTGCTTAAAATTATAAAAAAATATTTTCTTTTAATAATTTCCTTTTCTAGCAAAGATAAGTTAGATGGGGTATGCACTCAAAATTTTTATTCATTCGAAAGGGTGTGTACTCATAAATTTTCAGTGCATATTGTTCTTACTTCTGAACAAAAACAAAAAAAAGTTACATTACTCAAATTTTACACAGGGTATGCACGTACATACCCTGTGTTCAAGTTAGATCCGCCCCTGTAACCAAATGCTTTTTATCGCAGGCTAAACGGATAAAGAGCTAACCATAAAAAGGTGAGAGTTCGAAGAAAACATACTATCTGTTTGGATACTGATGACGTATAACACATATAAGGTCCCAGACAGGGACGGAGCCAGAAACATTTATTAAGGGGGGCTTGAATACTTCGAGATAGTAATGGTGTCAGATTTTTTTTCGACTTGATGATCAAATTGATGAACCTATTTGCATTCCAAAGACGAACTTTCACAAATAGAAATGCATCTTCATCTCTATAAATATAAATAAAACTTGAACTATTTATTAGATTAACATATTTTTCATACGAGTTTTTTGATACATTAAACGAGATAATCGAAAATTCCCTTGACTAAACTGTTCTAAAACAACACATATAAGTATGCTCTTTACCGATATGTTCTGAGTATAAACTTAGACAACGATTTAATTAGTTTTACTTTATGAATTATTAGCGGACGGTACACTAATTTTAAAAATTCGAATAGTTACAAAACCGCAAACAACATGATATTAGTTTGAATATTTTTTTAATGTAAAATAACATATACACGTTTATACTTATTAATATTAATTTTATTAGAATTAAATTTTAAATATAATTTCATGAATAAAGTTGATTTGACAAACCTTTCCTGGTGAAAAAACTAAAAAAAGCCATTGAAAATTGAAAGTTAACCCACTAGTAAAAAGCATTGAAAATTGAAAGTTAATCCACGAGTGTTTTAGTAGACACTTTTGTACTTTATTATTTATAAAATAGTTATCTTATCCCTACAAACAATAACAATGACAAAAAAGAGTCATTTTCTCCGTTCCAACTTTTTCTTCTTCTGTGTTCGTAACCTTCAACTACATCTCATTTCGACAGTCGAATCCAAAATAGTGACGATATTAGCACCACTACTACAAAATTGAGACTTATAGCAGGGGCCAACTTAAAAACTCGATGAAACATGGATCGAAATTCAAGTTATAATCCGTACAAGTTAGGCCAGTTAGGGGAGGCTGAGCACCCGCCAGCCACCCTACTGGCTCCGCCTCTGGTCCCAGACCATAATGAAATATTGGGCCCCAACCCAATAAAAAGAAAAGAAAAAAGCTGGAATCAAGCGCATCCAGCCACCGTTCGCTGAAGAGAAACAAAATGTACGATTTTCTCACTATTCTCAATACACACATATAGGGCTGAGCATCAGGCCCGTACCGGACCGAGGACCGAAGTGGTCTGAAAACCCGTGTAACACCCCCAATTTTAACACACATCGGAATATCAACTTTAGGTGTTACTTCATAGCACATCACACACCGTCATAGAAAACGACCTCAAAAAAGATGTTTTATAAAAATAAACCATTAAAATTTTTTATAAATATAGAGTTTACATAAAAGAGGTCTTAACAATTCTTACAAAATTTAAGAAAATAAATGTTTGTCAAATGTTATCGAATGGTAATTGTTTGTTTTGCCTTAACTTTATCCCGCGCGACTCTATGCTCCAGCTACTCTTAAACCTAAGAACCTGAGAAATGCATGCTAAAATGTCAACACAATGCTTGAGTGAATTCATATGTTTAGTGCAAAATCGACTTTACCAGAAGAGCTCTATTAGTGAAATGCACTTCTGCAATTCGTCAATTAGCATATGTCATTGTTCCAACTTTTTTAGATGAATATCTGTAAATGGCTAAAAGAACTTCATGGGAGAGTCTTGATCATTTTTCTACTGCTATAAGGGAGGTTTATGGGCCAGAGTATTTGAGAAAACCCATGGTAAGTGACGTTAAATTACTATATCAACATCGCGAAGAGAATCACGGTTTCCCAGGGATGTTAGGAAGTCTAGACTGCACGGATTATGAGTGGTTTGGTTGTCCGTACGCCTATAAAGGGCAATATGTTGGGCGTCGTCATGGACCGAATCCGTTCAGTTTATTAGAATCTGTTGCGTCGCAAGACTTGTGGATATAGCATGCTTTCTTTGATGTTTCTGGGTCTAACAACGACACCAATGTCTTACATCATTCCCCTTTGTTTAACAATTTGAAAACAGGACGAGCGCCAGATATTCCTTTTACGACTAACGACGTTACTTATCCATTTGGATACTATCTTGTTAACAGGATATATCCCGAATTAGTTCCACTTGTTAAGACGATTCCAGAACCCTCTGACGATGAACACAATCGACTATTGTATAAGAAGAAGCAGGAATCGACAAGGAAAGATGTGGAACGCACGTTTGGTGTTCTAAAAAAGAAATGGGTCAAAATCGTCAATCTAGCACGTGCGATGAGGAAAGAAAGAATTATTAATATGATGTATGCATGCATCATAATGCATAATATGATTCGTAAAGACAAAGGATATGTGATAAGTCCCAAATGGTACCCAGGAGAAGCACATCCACCGGACGATCTCGTACGAAATCAAGAACAAATTCATGTTGTTATGGGATACATCAGATCATCTCAAGTGCATCAAAACATTCGATCCGATTTAATCCACCACTTGGCTAATAATGTCTAATTTTTTATTTTATTTTAAGGTTTGTAATGTTTTTATTTACTCGCGTGTATCGCTTTTAAATTTGATGGAATAAAAGTATTTATTTTATGAATAAATTAAATAAAGTGATAGTAGAAATATGAGGTGGATGTGGGGTAGAGGTGAGGGTTTTTTTACCCTTGAAAGGTGAGTTTTTTGTGAGTTAGTGAGAGGAGTGAGAAAGTTGCGGTGTCGGTGGGTTTTTCTGGTGCCACTCCCCCTAGCCTAAAAGTATTGGGGTGAATAAATGGTATTATGGACAACATATGATGGGTATTTTTTTTCTCATTAGTTAATCTTGAGTCTATTTGTATGTCCTTTAATATTGTGAACAAGCTTAATTTTTGTCCGATTTTTACGTTTTTATCAGTTTTTTACGCTTTCGTCTGTCTCTTCGTTATCAAGAGTTTTTTTTACGTTTTCATCAGTTTTTTACATTCCTTCAGTTTTTTCACGTTTTTTACTTCACCATATCTTCTTTTTTTCTCATGTTATAAAACTCTCTTTAATTTTATGTTTTAGTAGTGTAATATAGTTTTATGTTTTTTTTAAACTTATTATCTTCTCATCTTTTTTAATACTTGTCTTGCAATTTTTTAAAAATTTTTTGTTCTAAAAATAATTTCAAGTTTCGAGTTCCCAAGCTTCTTTTTATTTTGTCACTAGAAGTTTTTCTAAATCCATTTTAGTTAAAAGTTGTAGTTTCAACCTAGCTATCCTCGAACTGTTATCTAAAAACACGAATTAAAGGCAAATATTTGAGCAAACCAAACACTTGCCATCAGGTTGGTGTAATGTCCAGCTTTCGAAGATTTCCTAGAGGAGGTGTAGAAAGTGAGCAAATGATAGAGATTTTGAATTTAATGTCTACGATTAAGCTTTCTGGTGAACCTGACCGTTGGGTGTGGTCTTTGGCTGATGATGGTAAGTTCACTGTTTCGTCGGCCAGGATTTACATTGATGATAGAGAAGGGGCGCATACTAGATGGTCCAAGCTAGTTCCAATCAAAGTGAATATCTTAGCGTGGAGGATTCGTTTAAATACACTCCCTTCCAGATTTAACATGTCCTTAAGAGGGTTGGATATTCCCTCTATATTATGTCATGTTTGTCTCATAGGGTGGAAACCATTGATCCCTTGTTCTTCTCTTGTTCGACTGCTTGTAATATCATCTCTCGGATTTTAGTTTGGTGGGAGCTTCCTTTCACGGGGTTCTCCTCGTTTCTTGATTGGCAAACTTTGTTCGATGGGTTAAAGATTCGTCGCGAGGCGAAAACTTATATTGAAGCCACTTTTTTTGTTTCTTGGTGGATCTTATGGAGTTTTTGCAATATAATTATTTTCTTGACTGTAGCTCCATTGACAAAGGCATCTTTGTTTGATCTTATTGTTCATTCTCTTTTGTTTGGTGTAATGCTAGAAATAAGAGAAATTTTTCTTCGGTTAGTTGGCTTAAAGGCCTTTTTATGCCCTTTTGTAATTTTGTTTGAGCCTTTAGCTTCTTGCTAAGCTCTTTTTTTAAAATCGCCGTTCTAAAAAAAAACCAAACACTTGCCAAAAATATATATGTAACCTTGTATTGTGTTGTTAATAAATATACCTATCTATTTCAACCGGGTTTTTTCGTTTTTGTTCCTCTTTTTACGTGTTTGTCATTTTTTTAGGTTTTCAACAGTTTTTTTTACGTTTTCTCTGATCTTTTTGTTTTCGTCAGTTCTGTTACGTTATTTTCTGATATTTTACGTTTATTTCGATTTTTTACGTTTTCGTGAGTTTTTCTATGCCATTGTTCAGTTTTTTACGTTTTCGCCAGTTCTTATAAGTTTGCATCTTTTATTTACGTCTTATTTAGTTTATTTATATTCTCGAACACTTTTTTTACGTTTTCGTCATTTTCTTTACGTTTTTTCCGATTTGCTTCGGGTTTTTTTACGTTTTGGCCCGCTTTTTACGTGTTCGCTAGTTTTTTACGTTTCCGCAAGTTATTTTCACGTTTTTGTTAGAAGAAAGCATTAAAAACCGAAGAAAACGTAAAAAATTGGACGAAAACGTAAAAAAATTCGAATAGGTAAAAAAAACTGACGAAAACGAAAAAATGGATAAAGCTTAAAATAATAACGAAAACGTATAAAACGGACAAAAATGTAATAAAATCGACGAAAATGCTGAAAAATCATACGAAAATGAAAAAATTTGGATGAAAATGAAAAATTTTGGACGAAAACGTAAAATTACTGCCGTAAACATAAAATTACTTGATGAAAACGTAAAAAACTGACGCAAACGGAAAAAAACTGACAAAAACGTAAAACAAAATGCCTAAAACTTAAAACAAAATGCCGAAAACGTAAAAAACGGATGAAACGTAGAAAAAAGGACAAGAACGTAAAAAACTAACAAAACGTTAAAAAAATTGACGAAAACGTTAAATAACTAACGAGAATGTTGATACAAAAGTTGTATGATCCTTGCTTGACCCGAATTAGGCTTAATTCGGGTAGGCTGGGCTCCGGCTCTTGCACCAAGTGAATAACTTGCTGAGATCTTGCACACTAAAGCAACACGCGTTAGACTTACCGTGGGAGCGTATCCCACGATTAGACTCCAGCGTGAGAGTAAGTAATCGGTTAGGGTTATGAATCGGATGTAAGGTGAGAGTATGGAGAATGTAATACCTTTGTGGAACCCTTAGGGGTTCCTTATATAGGCAGTGAAACCCTAATGGGCTGTCACCGTTACTTCGGTCCCAAGCACAAGATAATCACCATAATTAGCTTGATTGTTATCTTCTAATTATGGTTAGTGTATATCCTATACTTGAAGGTAAATCTCAATCCTAATAAGATTGTGATTTTGTCTAACCCTGTCCCGGATGTGCCGGGCCGTGGGTCGCACACACTTTATGCGGCCACTTATTTATTCAAGCCCATAAGCTTAACTGTCATTAATCCAACCCATTCGTGATGGGCCGGATGCGGGTAGTACCCGTGGGCCGGGTTCATGACCCGTTTGGTTACTATACGTCATCATGTCCCCCCAGTCTAGTTATTACAACCGTAGGCGTAACCTCTAGACTAATTAATGTCCTGTAGATATTGTTTTCGCAAACATAGCCGCACTCCAAAAAGGTCGGTCGGGATAATATTAATGAATGTATTAATGGTAGTCCTTAGTCGGACGTTATGTCTGCAAAAGTGCACCAGACAAGCCCACTCTTGAGCTACGTAAAACTGTCAAGAAGTGACCCGTGGGTCCCTTCTGACGTTTCAGAATTGTCAGACATCCCCACTGTTAGATGGGCGTAGTGCGTTACACGTGTCAAACATCCATGGCACCTCGTAACTCGAGGAAACCCTATAAAAGAGTTGGTGTGTGTAACTGTGAAAACACACAGTTTACATCTCCATTTTCGCCATTGTTATACATGTGCTCAATCCTTCATTCCTTCTCTTCTTTTTCCACGGACATTCACCACACCAGGTTAGACCACCACGCCTTCCTAATCCTTTTTATAAATCATGGTGAAAGATAACCCCGTGATCACGGACGTCCTCAATGTGATGAAGGCGAAGAGATATATAGACTTCCTGTTTGAATATTATATTCCTGAGAGCGTACACCCCACCTATCCAGGTGATGGTGAAGCTATCACAGACACCCCTAAAGGGAAAATAGGCGTGTATACGCACATATTCGACTCGGCTAACTACCGCATCCCCTTATCTAGGTTGTTCGTAGATGTGCTATAGTATTATGACTTCCACATAACGCAGATTCATTGCATAGGGGCGTGCAAGGTGGTTAACCAATTAGAGGTTACTTGCCATGCCTTCGAAGTAACCCTCATAGTTAATCTATTTAGGGTATTCTACTCCCCCCAAATGGTAAATGGGTGGCTTTCGTTTAAAAAACGATCCGCAACAGCCCCCATGTCATATAGGAAACCCCTATATTCCTTTGAAAAGTAGTACGACCACTACTTTTTCGTAGACGCCAAGGTATTCCCCACCCCATTTGTTATGAAGTATAAAGTAAGATTCGACCCCCTAACCTCATCCAAGGATTATAGCAGCCAGGACGTGAAAATATTAGACACCCATCGCACTGATTTCCATAGGGGGCTGCCAGAGCACTTCCTATGCTTAATAGGGACCAGCCGCAACTATTTTGGGAGGGAGGATAGATATTTGTTGATACAAAAGTTGGATGATCCTTTCTTGACCCAAATTAGGCTTAATTTGGGTAGGTTGGGCTCCGCTCTTGCACCAAGTGAATAACTTGCTGAGATCCTGCACACTAAAGCAACACGCGTTAGACTTACCGTGGGAGTGTATCCCACGATTAGACTCCAACATGAGAGTAAGTAATCGGTTAGGGTTATGAATCGGATGTAAGGTGAGAGTAGGGAGAATGTAATACCTTTGTGGAACCCTTGGGGGTTCCTTATATAGGCAATGAAACCCTGATGGGCTCACTGTTACTTCGGCCCCAAGCATAAGATAATCACCATAATTAGCTTGATTGTTATCTTCTTATCATGGTGAGTGTATATCCTATTCTTTGAGGCAAATCCCAATCCTGATAGGATTGTGATTCTGTCTAACCCTATTCCAGCCGTGTCGGGTCATGGGCCGCATACATCTTATGCAGCCACTATTCATTCAAGCCTATAAGCTAAAATGACATTAATCCAACCCATTCGTGATGGGCCAGATACGGGTAGTACCCGTGGGCCGGGTTCATGACCCGGTTGGGGACTATACGTCATCATGTCCCCCAGTCTAGTTGTTACAGCCGTAGGCGTAACCTCTAGACTAACGAATGCACTGTAGATATGGCTGTCACAAACATATCCGCACTCAAAAAAGGCCGGCCGGGACAACATTAATGAATGCATTAATGGTAGTCATCAGTCGGACGTTTTGCCTGCAAAAGTGCACCAGTCAGGCCCACCCTTGAGCCACGTAAAACTGTTAAGAAGTGACCCGTGGATCCCCTATGACGTTTCAGAATTGTCAGACATCCCAGCCGTTAGATGGGCGTAGTGGTTTACACGTGTCAAACATCCATGGTACCTCATAACTCGAGGCAACCCTATAAAAGAGTTGGTGTGTGTAACTGTGCAAACACACAGTTAACAACTATGCTTCCGCCATTGTTATACACTTTCTCAATCCTTCATTCCTTCTCTTCTTTTTCCACAGAAATTCATCACCCCAGGTTAGATCACCGCGCCTTTCTAATCCTTTTTATAAATCATGGTGAAAGATAATCCCGTGATCACGGACGTCCTAAATGTGATGTCCGTTGAGAGATATATTGACTTCTTGTCCGAATATTACATTCATGAGAGCGTACACCCCACCTATCCAGGTGATGGTGAAGCTATCACGGATGACCCTAGGTGGAAAATAGGCGTGTATACGTGCCTATTTGACTCGGCTACCTACCGCATCCCCTTATCTAGGTTCCTCGTAGACGTGCTTTTGTATTATGATTTCCAGATAACCCAGCTTCACTGCATAGGGGCGTGTAAGGTCAACCAGTTTGAGGTTACCTGCCACTCCTACAAAGTGACTCCCATCGTTAACCTATTTAGGGTATTTTACTCCCTCCCAAATGGTAAATGGGTGGCTGTCGTTTAAAAAACGATCCGCAACCGCCCCTATGTCTTATAAGAAACCATTAGATTCCCTCAAGAAGTGGTACGACCACTACTTTTCGTAGACACCAAGGTATTCCCTACCCCTTTTGTTATGAATTACAAAGTACCCTTCGACTACCCACCCTCATCCAAGGATTATAGCAGCCAGGATGTGAAAACAATAGACACCCATCGAACTGAATTCCATAGGGGTCTGTCGGAGCACTTCCTATGATTAATAGGAATCAGCCGCAATCATTTTGGGATGGAGGATAGATATCCATGCTTTCTGACCGAGTGTAGACAGGGTAGGTATTCTTTGAATATGCGCATGAACATGTCGAAAATACTTGTAAACTTTCTAACACTTATGCGTGTTTTATGTCCGCAGAGATGAAGTTATTTGGTCTTCTACGCCAAGGTGATCCAAGCAAGGTTCCACAAGGATCTCGACCTCTGAAAGAGGGCGAGTCCCCCTTACTAGCTGCCACTGTCAACATGACTATCGCATTGGAAGAAACAACCGAGCAGCGGTCGGATGAGCAGTAGACGGATGAGCAGGAACCAGTGATCCAAAAGTCACCACCGGATTTCTATAATGAAGACGGTGGTGAGCTGCTGCTGGAGAACGCCATCTCCCTCCAAGGCGAAGAACAACTCACAGATCCATCCATCAACCGTTTAGTTGATGATGACGAATGAGGAGAAGAACAAGTGGCGCAGGAGGCCGGATCCTCCCATCCATCAAAACCTACGTCCAAGAAGCGCAAAACCACCAGGAAGGTGGTGAAGAATGCAGAGGCTGAGGCGGGGGAACACAATGCCCCCCCCCCTAAGAGAATGAGGAAAGACCGCCCGCAGTTCCAAGAAGGAAGCAGCACCACAATGCCTCAAGGCAACCCCCCGCCGCAAGTAGATGCCCATGTTTGGAAAGCGACCCCTGTTAATACCGTGGCTCCTACCATCACGGAACCAATGATATACGTGACGTAAGTACTGATGCTACTCCATAATATCCGATCCACTAACAAAATCTCATAAGTGTTTGTCTTAATAACAGGGCGGATCTGTCGATAGCAGCACAAGAGAATGAAGTGGAGAGAGAACCTTCTCCTATGATGCCCCTATCTCCTCCCCTGACTCATGAAGAGGAACCCCGTGCTGAGGGTCCGGACACCAACCTCCGCCCAGCATGGAACTTGTCCAGCCTAACAAGACTAGAGGCGGAGTCTGAGTGCAAAGAGTTCATGGACCACCTAACCCCTCCATCACTGGCACAAGATTTAGATGAACTTGAGCATGGGGCTCTCCTGGAGCAGTATGATGTGGCAACGGCGCACCAAGTCACAGTTGGTGCTGCCCTACGGCGCCGTCTGGAGGAAGCCTTAGCTAACGTGAGTCGTGCTGACAGGAGGATTGCTCGCAGTGAAGAAATGGTGGAGAAGCACGAGAAAAAAATAGCCTCCTTGCAGGCAGATTTGGTCGTGGCGGAATCTACAATAAAAGAGCAAACCAACCACGCCAACGCCCGCGAGGAGCGCATTGCTGAGTTATAAGTTCTCCTGGCGGCATCCACTGATAAGGTACATATCCTTACTTATTTATACTCATTGCTCACATAAGCCCTATCTTTCTTTGTAGTAACCCCAAGTGTTATTCATAGGTATCCGGAGACGAAGCCGCCGCCAGAGCCGCAATGGACCAAGCATCCATCATGGCAAAAGAGCGTGATATGCTAAAGGAAGAACTCACCCGGGCACGGGCTGTCATGGAGGAGCGAGCAGTAGTAGCAGAGGGAGAGCTAAACATGCTGGCGACAGACTGCGTCGAAATGTTGTGCCCTCCACTGCTCACGGCCATAGCCGGTCGTAGGTGGATGGTGGGCCAAAGGATGCGCCTAGACGTGACCAAGGTAACGAAGGCTTCTTAGTTTGTGCAGACCTTTGCAGATGTTGTATCAGATGTCATTAACCGTGGCAGGCATGAGGGGTTAACCAAGGCTGCGGAGCTGATAAGCAAAAAAGAGGACATATCCTAGCATGCCTATCATAACCCCGAAGCAGAGGATAAGATGACCGCCTCCATGGCCGCCCTTGGGGAAATTCAGCACCCCTTCCTAGATGATCTTGAATCTTTATAGGATGCTTCCAACGAGGAAGTCATGGCTAAGCTCACCACAGACCCAATCCAACTTACCCTGCCAACATATGATGCTAGCTTGAAGGTTACGAAGGGTGAGAAGCTTTTGGCCGAGGCGTTAGATGCCAATCTGGCCAGGGCGCGAAGTGGAAAGGATGCGCGTGGCGAGGCCCTCGGTGCCCTGATTGCGGAAGGAAAAAGAGAAATAGGAGAGTTTCTGCCTCCTTTGTAATTTAACTTGTAAATATTTGTATCTTGTATTTATTCGTCCGTGGATGTACACGGCTGAACTTACAATTCTGCGCAAACATTGTTAGAATATCATATATATATATATATATAAGTCCGTGATGATCACGGAAATTTTGTTTATTGAATTTTAAACTTGTTTATATTCCTTAGATATCATGTATCTGTTTGCATGACATGTCACGTCTTTATCAAGAATAAAACTAAGTCTATGATTTACTAGACGTGCCGCGTGTGTCTTTATCATGTTCGACACTATGTAAGTACGACATGCGGAAACTTATTACAACGTCTTGTAAATAAGGTGTCTAGTAAGGATATGTGATCCGCGTCACTGGGGTTGCATCCCTCTTATGCGACAAGTTTAATTAGTAGGTTCACTTAATCCTCTTACCCTGCCTGGGAGCGAATAGTACATGTACGGTTTGAATGAATGCATATGAATAAGAAATAGCACATTATGGAAATAATAAATAAATCTAAGACATGAAACAATAGTTTCCACAAGAACATGTCGTGGAGCTAGCTAGGCACCACGACGTTTTATTATAACATTTACGATTTTTTGACAGAATTAAAAAAAAATCCTAAGACAAATAGAACCTAGAAAGCATGAAAACAAAAAACACAGGGATCTTCATTGAAGCCAACCACAGCGAAGTGTCCATGCGGAGGCCGTAGCCTTTCAGAGATAGATTTTTTAAGGTTGAAAATTTTTCATGTACGTTCCAGGTCACGGCCATCCATATCACGCAACTTGTACGCGCCTAATCTCAAAGCTTCCATGACCTCATACGGCCCTTCCCACTTTGGACCCAGCTTTCCTATGTTCTCCGCGCGACATGCCTTGTTAGCAAGATAAACAAAATCCCCCGGTCGGAAGGAAACACCCTTGACCTTGGAATCGTAATAATCCTTCATCCGTACCTTGTACTTGGCCTCATTGATGGTCGCTATCTCTCTTTTTTCCTCTAACAAGTCTAGATTAATTCGGAGTTGCTCATCGTTTGTGACGACATTAACCTCCGCCGTGCGGATGGTTGGCATCCTATTTTCTGCTGAGACAACAGCCTTAGTTCCATAGGCCAGCGCGAATGGAGTGTCCCTATTGGCTATTTTCATCATCGTCCTATGTGCCCATAGAACATGCGGCATCTCATCTACCCACTTGGCACTTCGTTCATCTAGGCGTGCTTTGATGCCTTCACCTAGGCTTCAATTTGCCCACTCCACGAGACCATTAGTCTGAGGGTGTTTAACTGATGCGAAACGCCGCGTGATGTTCAATGTCGCACACCAATCCTTGAATGGATTATCCGCGAACTGCTTCCCGTTATCCGAGATGATTTCCCCTGGCAAGCCAAAGCGGCACACAATATTTTCCCAAACAAACTTTTTGATCTGTTTGCCCGTAATGGATTTAACCGCCTTAGCTTCTATCCAGCGTGTAAAGTAGTCCATTGCGACGATCAAGAACTTAACGCCTCCTACGGCCACTGATAGGTGTGAAAACACCCATCCTTTTTACCACTTAATTACAATAATAACCGAGCCAAAACGTGTATTTTATGTCATTTATGTCGGAATTATGCGTGGTTTGTGTTTTTGTTGTGATTTAGGATGAAAAGGTGAAAAGTGGAGAAAACACGGCATTCACGAGCTTTTATCAAAGAAAAAGACGAAAGATGAAGTCGAAAGATCAAGAGTAGAAAATAGAACGAAAGTCCAGGACCAATTCTGAAGATTTATCGAAGAAAAAGTCAAAAGACGGAAGTTTACTTAAAGCTGAAGAACTAGAGTCTTATTTATGATGAAAATACAAGACGAGTTTGAAGAAATCCCAAGACAAAGTCCAAGTATATAGAAGATTAACAAAAGATTAAGAAGATCAAGGACCTAAGTGTGCAATTAAGAGAAAGAAGAAAGAGGGAGGAAGCTTTCTAAGCTCCTCCCTAATCTCCCTATATATAGTGACCAACCTCATTTGTTTAGAGTTGTTGGTGGCTTGACAAACCACTCTTCCACTCTTCCACCATTTTCATTTCTTGTTAATTACTTTCTTGCATTTTAATTTCTTGTTAAGCACTTTTAATTTCTTCAATTCAAGTAAGTCTTTTAATTTTGGAATCTTTTCTTTTAATCAAGCTCTTATTTTTAATCATCTTCTTCTACCTTTCTTACTTTGCTTATCTTTGATTCATGTTCATCCTTGATCTTATTTCATCCTAATGCTTGTTTGATTTAAAGTTTTCTTAAAAGTATTCATATTTTTATAGTTTGATTTAAAGGTTTGTTTATTTTAAGTTTGGAAAAGTTGTTATTTGAGCTTATTAATTCCGTTTCATTATTGTTTTCATTCTAGTTTTGGTGTGAGCTTATTCCATAGCTTATCACCTTGCCTATAATTTCGGATCAAAGAGTGTATTCGGAAAGGGTTATAAACCCCTTTTCGATCTGTTTATTCCGACCAGCATCACCCTTTTTCCGATCGTATTGATCGGAAAAGGGTTTCCTTATTCCGATTACATGCATTTTACGTTATTCCGATCAGCTTGTTTTGTTTATATTCCGATTGTACCACTTTTTCTATCATTCCGATTTTGCCAGCTTTGATGATATTCCGACGAGTGGAATTAGTTACATTCCGATCAAACGATCGGAATATATTCCGATCTGACCCTTTAGCACATTCCGACCATCGCTTTCCGACGGGTACATTCCGATCGGATTCCGATTGGATTCCGATCGGGTGTATTCCGATTGGGTATTTTGTCTTGTTTTGATATTTTGTTTTAGTTAAAGTGTCAATTTTTTCTCGTTCTATTTTTAGTTCATTTTAATTTCGTTTTTGCATTTTTATTTAATTGTCAATTTACCTTTTTGTTAAATTTTAATTTCACGTCATTTAAATTCTCGTCATTTACTTTTAACGTTTTAAATATTGCACCGTTTACGTTTCAACTAGTTTTAGCTTTAATTTCTCGTCCTTTATTTTATAGTCTTGCACATTTATTTTACCAAAACCAAAAATATTGTTTTCACCAAGAACAACTAATCTCACACAATTAACCGGAAATCAATTCGAGAAGATACCGAGAAAACGAACTTTCAACGAGTAAAATCCGTGTATTAAAATGGCGCCGCTGCCGGCTCTTCTCGTTAAGATCAACAGTTTTTTGTGAGAGACGCGTTGGCTTTTGGGATCCGTTCACTTGTGAACGTTATTTTTCGTGTCAAAAATTTTCAAAAATCCAAAAACATTTGAAAAATCATAAAAAGCATTTCTTTTTCAAAGTTTTGCACCAAAAATATTCTTCTTGCTTATATATCTTTCTTTATGGATTTTTATGTCCATTGCGTCCGGTGTGGGAAACAATTATCTGGGAACAACTCTTGTCAATGGTGTACATGTGAGCGGTGTGGAAACGATCTCGACAATACACAATTCCTATTCGGATTTTGTCCTTTGTGCAACTCGACTAATTCGTCCTTTTTGAACCCACCTCCTCATGTTCCCCCGTGCATCTATTGTGGAAGCGATTCTCATTGGCATGTTTCGTGCCCGGTTCAATACCCGTATAGACACGGGCAAGAGCCGGGGTACAAATATGAAAATGATAATAGCTATCCACAGGAAGCACCCAGTTTCTCTCCATACCCATGGTGCTATATTTGTGGGGGCCCTCACGATGCTTCTTTTTGTGATCCGTCACAAATCTTTGAGAAAGTACCGTGCTATCATCCTAGTGTCTATAATTTTGAGCCCCCACATCACACCCTCAATCATCAATCCTCTCAGCAAACTAGTCTTGATCAACAACTCACTTCTTTGAATGGCATTCTAGAAAGTCTAGCTCAACTCCGAGCTGACTTGCATCAGGAAAGGCAACCATTGCTTGATGTGGACGAAACCTTGAAAACCACCGACACCTTTTTGAGCCAATTTAGTCGTTTTCCCTTCTTTTCTACACCAAAATGTTTAATTACAGCGTGGGATAGAATTGGTGAAATTGAACATACTCGGGGCGATGAACAACAAAAGTTGCTGCATGAGCTTCTTAAAGATGTGGAGGTTATCAAGGAAGAGTTAGCCGACTACGTCACTCCTAATTGGACTCGTCCCATCTATTATGATGATGACGACGACGATGATGTCTACACTTTCAACCAATCTTCTGAAGTTACTGCTCCTACTGTCGATGTTCCTACTGCATCTAAGGATCTAGAATCGTTGAATGAGCTTAGTGATGTTGGTCTCGACAAAGTATTGGATGATGAGGTTTGTGACTTACCTGCTATGAAGCATGAGGACGACGTTGCTCTTCCGGAAGAGGTCGATCCTAGTGATGACGATTTTTCTCCAAGCTATGAGAATTTCACTTTTGAAATTTCTCAATCTCCACCGGGAGATGCGGGCGATGACGATTTATTCTCTCCGGTTTACGAGAAGTTCACCGATGAACATGATATTTTGGATGAGGTGGAAGACGTGCTTCTTCGCGATAGATTACGGAAAGTGCACCTTCTTATTGCTCAAATCGAAGAGTTGACTTCTCCTTCTCTTTCCAAGTCTTTACCTCCATCTATTCCTCCCGTTGAAGATAATGACCCATTGCTGGAAGAAATCGATATTCACTCCATTCCTCCAGGTATTGATGATTATGACACGGAGGGGGACATTATTTTTGATAATTTGCTGCAGGAAGATATTGTCCCAAGTCCCCCTCCCGGGCACCTTTCATCCTCCCCTTTAGCCACTATTTCGGAGGATGAGTGCTTTGACCCGGGAGGTGACATTGATTATGCTATGATTGATACCATTACGGCTTTGCCGTTTGCTCAGCATCCATTGTCTTTGGGGGAGGATAATGTGCTTACTTTACCCACCCCACCTCCCGTGGATCTTGAATTCACATACTTCTCGTATGTTGAAAGGACCTTTCTCCCATTCAAGACTTATCCCCCCGCCTCTCCTTTGTTGATGTCAACTGGGAACGAGGACAAGGTCTTTGATCCCGGTATCACCTTCGAGGCTTCCCCATGGACCATTTAATTCGGGGACGAGTCAGGCTCGTGACTCGGTTAATATAAACAAGCGCTTTTTGGGAGGAAACCTAATTATCTATCTATCTTTACCATAAGTGTAGGGGGGAGCCCCGTGGTGTTTCTTGCTTTCTTTCTTATCATGTGCAGGGATTAGAGCTTCAAAGACACTCTTGATGACTTTTGACGAACCGTGATTCCATGTTCCCTTCTTCCCGGTTCTATCCTAAACTCCTTTCGATTCACTATTTTATATTTCCCAATATTAAAATAGGAATCTCTTTAGTTGTCTCTTCCTTAGCGAGATTTAAATAAAGTGCACAATGTCCTAAGTGTAGGGGAGTTTACTCCCACATGCTTAAACATTGAGGACAATGTTTATCTTAAGTGTAGGGGGGACTTCTATCGAAGTTAAGTGGCCTTTTCCTTGTATTTGTCCTCATTTTAACCGGAAAATTTGATTTTTTGACATTTTTCAAAATTTTTGATCTATTTTGGCCTATTAGTTTTGCCCGTTGTATAGTTATTTTCTTTCCTTATTAGAATAAATGTTTAATAAAGTGGTTTTAATTTTCAAACGTTGTGAATCTTTTGACTCAACCCGAGTTTACTTATCTAAGTTTACTCTAGCTAGTATCCTTAACGTGTTTAAGTCAAGTTTTGCTAGGCTTTTATATAGGGAGCTATAAAACGCGAAAGTCTTAACTCTCACGGGTTAAGAACAATAACTTTTCGCAAGTTCCTATAATTGATCCTAGAGAGTCGTTTATTAAGGGAACTTTAAAATGTGATTTCTAAACTTGAAAAAGTCTAAGAGTTTGCAAGATCCTATAGGCGACTCAAAAACCCAAAACTTTGATTTAATAGGCTAAGCATCCACGAGTCCCATTCCTTGAGATTTTAAACTGTGGAGAACGAGAGATGATAGAGCCAATTATAAGTTTGGTATTCTTTCGTGAATTTATGTGAGTTAATTATAAGCCTATTCTCCCATCGCTTGCTAATAAATTTATCTGCAATAAATAAGGTTATACGATTTGAAAAGTTACTTAGCTTCTAGCCCAAGATCGTTTAAAAGTTGCTCGGTATGGATTAGAGTTCATAGCCAAGGCATAACTTATTGAAGCGGGATGCGAAGATTGGCGAGTCAAAAAAGGCCCTAACAAGGCATGAGGGCTACATTTTGTTGCTAAAGATCCAAAAGTGATGTGAAGAATCATTTATCGAAAATCAATATGAAGGATCGAGAAACACGACGAAAAGCAAAAACTCCCCAAAAGATCATGGAGAAGTCTATCCAAAAAGGCCCTAACAAGGTATGAGGATAAATAGATCCAAGTCCTAAAAGGAGGCGGATCGTTGTATATCAAAGTCCAAAATAAAGATTGGAGAAAAATGAAGAAGTCGTGGTCCAAAGATGAAGAATCTCTCGAAACTTCAAGTGAAGAAATTCCTATTATGAAGAGAAGACCATAATTTCAAGTACGTCTCTCAAAGATTTGAAGTATGAAGTCGCTGCCAAATATCGGTCCGAGAAAGGTCTCAAATCGTGAAGCGAGTTATGCCAAGATATGAACTTTATGAGGCCCCGAGAAGCAGTTTTAAAAGATTTTGTCCTTTAGCTAACTATTGATTAAATCGTTCACCTTATTTTTGGCCTAAATAACTATCGAAATAAGTCAACAATGCATCCTCGTGATCATTCAAGACAACAATAAAATATAAGAGATACGCCTAGGAATAAGGGAGTCTAAGTGAATAATTGGCCCACATGAGTTCGTGTTAGTTTACTAACTTATAATAACAATGATCTCGTTTCTAAGCTTGGTTTGGAGAAAGTGAAAACTTGAGGATGATGATCATTCACGACATTTCCAAAACCCAAGGTATGTTTTTGATTTCTTTACTTTGTATGTTTATAATTTTCTATCTCTTTAATAAAGGCCAACGTGGATTGATTGTGATGAAAAATATAAAAGTGCTTTATAACTAATGCATTGCATGAGGACATTGCAATGGTTAAGTGTAGGGGATTTGATAGGTGTGAAAACACCCATCCTTTTTACCACTTAATTACAATAATAACCGAGCCAAAACGTGTATTTTATGTCATTTATGTCGGAATTATGCGTGGTTTGTGTTTTTGTTGTGATTTAGGACGAAAAGGTGAAAAGTGGAGAAAACACGGCATTCACGAGCTTTTATCGAAGAAAAAGACGAAAGATGAAGTCGAAAGATCAAGAGTGGAAAATAGAACGGAAGTCCAGGACCAATTCTGAAGATTTATCGAAGAAAAAGTCAAAAGACGGAAGTTTACGTAAAGCTGAAGAACTAGAGTCTTATTTATGATGAAAATACAAGACGAGTTTGAAGAAATCCCAAGACAAAGTCCAAGTATATAGAATATTAACAAAAGATTAAGAAGATCAAGGACCTAAGTGTGCAATTAAGAGAAAGAAGAAAGAGGGAGGAAGCTTTCTAAGCTCCTCCCTAATCTCCCTATATATAGTGACCAACCTCATTTGTTTAGAGTTGTTGGTGGCTTGACAAACCACTCTTCCACCATTTTCATTTCTTGTTAATTACTTTCTTGCATTTTAATTTCTTGTTAAGCACTTTTAATTTCTTCAATTCAAGTAAGTCTTTTAATTTTGGAATCTTTTCTTTTAATCAAGCTCTTATTTTTAATCATCTTCTTCTACCTTTCTTACTTTACTTATCTTTGATTCATGTTCATCCTTGATCTTATTTCATCCTAATGCTTGTTTGATTTAAAGTTCTCTTAAAAGTATTCATATTTTTATAGTTTGATTTAAAGGTTTGTTTATTTTAAGTTTGGAAAAGTTGTTATTTGAGCTTATTGATTCCGTTTCATTATTGTTTTCATTCTAGTTTTGGTGTGAGCTTATTCCATAGCTTATCACCTTGCCTATATTTTCGGATCAAAGAGTGTATTCGGAAAGGGTTATAAACCCCTTTCCGATTTGTTTATTCCGACCAGCATCACCCTTTTTCCGATCGTATTGATCGGAAAAGGGTTTCCTTATTCCGATTACATGCATTTTACGTTATTCTGATCAGCTTGTTTTGTTTATATTCCGATTGTACCACTTTTTCTATCATTCCGATTTTGCCAGCTTTGATGATATTCCGACGGGTGGAATTGGTTACATTATGATCAAACGATCGGAATATATTCCGATTTGACCCTTTAGCACATTCCGACCATCGCTTTCCGACGGGTACATTCCGATCGGATTCCGATTGGATTCCGATCGGGTGTATTCCGATTGGGTATTTTGTCTTGTTTTGATATTTTGTTTTAGTTAAAGTGTCAATTTTTTCTCGTTCTATTTTTAGTTCATTTTAATTTCGTTTTTGCATTTTTATTTAATTGTCAATTTACCTTTTTGTTAAATTTTAATTTCACGTCATTTAAATTCTCGTCATTTACTTTTAACTTTTTAAATATTGCACCGTTTACGTTTCAACTAGTTTTAGCTTTAATTTCTCGTCCTTTATTTTATAGTCTTGCACATTTATTTTACCAAAACCAAAAATATTGTTTTCACCAAGAACAACTAATCTCACACAATTAACCGGAAATCAATTCGAGAAGATACCGAGAAAACGAACTTTCAACGAGTAAAATCCGTGTATTAGCCACGGGAAAAGGTCATGTGATGTCGATCCTCCACTTATAGAATGTCCATGGGGATGTGATGGGTGTTAGTTCTTGCTGTGGATGTCGCGGTACTGGCCTGTGCACTTGGCAATCGCTGCATTTACGAATCATGTCTCGTGCATCCTGATGCATAGTCGGCCAATAGTACCCTGTGCGTAAAGCTCGTGCCACTACGGATCTGGGGCCTGCGTGCATGCCACATGACCCTTCGTATATTTCACTAATCACATAGCTAGCCTGGCATGGCCCGACGCATCGCAACCACGGCTGTAGGAAGGAACTCTTGTACATAATACCTTCTCGGAGTTCGAAATGTTGTGACTTCCTTTTGATACGCCGTGCCGCCTTTTCATCGTCTGGAAGGGTTTCATCAATTAAATAGTTGATGATCGGGGTCATCCATGTAGGTCCCTCTTCTTCAACTATAGTTGCGATTTACCCTCCTATAATGGATTTTTCCTTGAGTATTTCCACCAATACTTGTTTGGATAAATGGGCGAAGCTTGTGGACGCAATCTTGCTAAGATCATCCGCTTCTTGTTTTCACCTCTTGGTACCTGTTTGATAGAAAACTTCCCAAAAGTGGCTATGAGTGACTTGACTTTCTCCAAGTATCGGATCATGTTATCCTCATTGGCTATGTATCCTCCTAGGATGTGATTCGCGACAAGCCGTGAGTCCACGTAGGCCTCAAGGTTGCGGACTCCCATCCTAGAGGCGATTTTTAAACCCGCAATCAATGCTTCATATTCCGCCTCATTATTCGTGGCTGTGAACTCAAAAAGTAGGGCGTAGGTAAACCCCATTCCTTCCAGATTCGTGAGAATGAGGCCGGCTCCTGATCCGTCCGTGCACGAAGATCCGTCAGTAAACAAAACCCATGGTTCCGTTGGAATTTCCTCTTTTTGCACCATTGGTTCGTCCTCCTCAGGTTTCTCAATTAAGAAGTCTGCCAAAATTTGGCCCTTAACCGCTGTCCTTGGTCTATAGGAGATGTTATGTTCTCCTAATAGAACGCTCCACTTCTGTAGCCTCCCGACCACGTCTGGCTTAGAGATGATTTGTTTTATTGGTTGATCAGTGATAACCACAATTGGGTGCGCCTGGAAGTACCGGCGTAACCTTTTCGCGACGTATACCAATGACAAAACCAATTTCTCCATAGATGAATAGTTCAGCTTCGGCCCTTGCAATGCTCTGCTTATAAAGTACACCGGTGTCTGGACTGAATCTCGATCAGTCATAAGGACTGTGCTTATTGCTCCGTACGTAGCAGATAGGTACATGATGAGCTTATCCTTAGGTCGGGGTGCAACTAGCATAGGAAGAGCCGCAAGATGTTGTTTAAGCTGCCCAAAGGTGTAACAGCCCACCATGGTGGAATATGGGTTGCAACGTATGGATATCATCACAACAAACGGTGTCTCTATAGAGAAAACTAAAATGAAAATATAATGTCATGAATGGCGACACAAATGTCATGACAATATATCAACATAGCAGGAGTCTAGGTAAGTAGGTAACAGTCCTACCCCTTACCCAAGACAAACAAATAACATTAACAATCAACATATAGATTCATAGTATCACTTATTGAAACAAACAGAAAAATAAACTAAGAAGGAACGGGGATCTCCTTCTAAATGCAATCCTAATGCACCCAAATCTAGCCACTTCTATCCTCAAGCTTAACCACATTCTCACATGAAAGAGACACTAAAACACGTCAACATAAAGTTGGTGAGAGTCATAGGTTTAGACTCAAACGCCAAAATCATACCACAAGCTGTGAATAGTAACAAAATTTAAGAAATATATGGACAATGTGATACTAACATGCATTAACAACTAATATTCAAGATATAACAAAACAACCCCAAATCCAAGGCTCTCAGCCTTACCAAACACCATACTCCATAGGCATCCAAAAACCTATGAACCAATCCCAAGGCCTCTCCTTTCCAATATCACCTTGGTACCAAGTCAAAACATAAACAATCAAGAATCAACTAGCAGTTAATCACATAAGTATGCACACACAAGTCCATTACCAACGCAAAACATTCACAACATAATTTATAAACAACAAAACAGTGTCTCTTCCATCCCATCTGGAAGTCATAAACATTAGTAAACATGGGACTATGAAACTCACATGATTGAGCTTCTCCAAAAGTCCTCGCACTAGAAAAAAGCTAACAAACCAAAAACACATAATCAAAACATGAACCAACCACTAAAACGGCTCATCAACCTACGATGGACATCTAACCTCCTCCTATATAAATTCCTCATTTATATGCTCTAAGAATCTCATTACACCCCTCTATAAAGCACTTAACTCATTATACTTTATAACCCGTCTCGTTAACATTTTACCCAAAACAGTCCCGGTTTTAGGTCTCCAAACTATAAGCCAAACGCCCACTTAAACATACCCATGATCTCTGTAAAGGGAATATTTATGCCCTTACATATGTTAACAAACACCTCCCATTTGCCTCAACCTTAAAGCTACTGTTAAGGCCCCGATATATATATATATATATATATATATATATATATACTTTTGTCATTCCAGATTTACTGATTTTAAACATACAAAAAGTTTATTATGATTAGGGGGTCTTAAACTATCCCAATTGATTAGCCCTCCTCCAGATATCTTATATAACATATAAACTAACTCTCATGTTCGTTTCAAGGTCCAAGTATACTCCTAAGTACCCTAACCATCTTAAAACATAAAAAGAAAACAGGTTGATTTCAAAACTGTTTTGACCTCCGACTGTTGTAACCTGTTTTTTTACCCACTTCCCGACCTCCAATTTAGATCTCGTTTCTTGCATTGGAAATCCACTTCAATTACCTTTTCAGGGATACTTGGATCACAAAATAAGAGTTTGTAGAACTCCCGATACGATCAAAACAATTGACTCAAAATTCTGTCCAGTTTTTAAAAACGGGTTTAATTAAATTAACCTCATTAGTTACCCCTAACCCCACTAATTACAAGCCCTAATTTATGTAATCATCATAATATCATTAATATAACATTAATATACTGTTTTTAAATTAAACCCTAACCTAAATCCATCATAAGACGATTAAAAAAAACATTTAAACAATTTAATTGAAAAGGGTTATGAAGGTTTTACCTTAAGATTAATGGAAGATGAAAAAAAAAACAATGGAACCCTAAAAGTTCTCCATAAACCGTCGACTTATTCTTTTTCTCCAGGGATTTATGTTTTTTTTTGTTTAGTATAAAACATTATACAGTGTACACAAGAATCCTAGTCCAAATATAAACCTAACTTTCTTTTTTCTTTTTTTTCCTTTTTCTCTTCCTTTTCTTGCGTCCAAAACCGACCAACACCCCTTAAAATTCGTTTTTTTTTCTTTTTATTATTAATATATGTATTAATAATATTACCTTAATTTACCTTAATTTACCTTAATTTATTACAACTCCTAAAACCTCCAAAACCTCAAAACCGTAAAACTAGTCAAATTTACGCGTTTACCGTAAAAAACGTAAAATATACACTTTTAAAAAAAATCTCAAATTTTGAAATAAACTTTATAACTAAGTCCTAAATGACTTAAAGACACGTGATTAGCACAAATATAACTAAGTGACGAACCTCAAAACCACGGTTATCACATCACTCCCTCCTAATAGAAATCTCGTCCCGAGATTTACTCCTTAGGATCAAAACATACCATTAGCAAACAACTGAGGATACTTGTTCTAAATGAACTCCTCTCATTCCCACGTGAACTTTAGTTCAAGTTTCAAAATACCACATATACAAACCAAAAATAATCAAACTCATTGCCAAACTCTTGACCTCACAGTCAATAAATCTCACAAATGACTCTTTGATAAAACAAAGACTCTTATTAACACAAGTCCCGAATAACCGTACATGTAAAATGCATTCTCAAACAACATTTACCAATCTCAATACATGAAATGTATCATGTATACAACTCATTTTCCCCAGGTAATTCTATACTCATAAGCTACTGGTCCGATCTTTCCAAAGATCATAAATGGACCTACAAAACTCTACATCAACTCCTCTATTTTACCAAAACATACCACCCGTTACTATGGGTGAAACTTCCTACATAACTTTGTCACTAAACACTTGTCTCCTCCTTTTCAACATAGCATCCCTTGTTGCTCTCATTCTTTCCACAAACACCATTACCACATTAGTAACCTCTTTTACCAATTCTAGCCCACAATGGGGACAACTCACCCTATCCTTTCATATAGTGCCTCAAATGGCATTTATCGACTTCTAGTATGATAACTATCATTATATGAAAACTCAGCCATCGCTAGAGAGTTTCCTAACTCCCTCTAAATCAATCACTCATGCCCTCAGTGTAACTCCTAAGGTTGCATAAATATTTCACTAGTAGCACCTATACACTTCTTTCTCACTTTTCTTCATGATTTTTTTAATACCCAACACTTCCTTTATACCTACACAATGTCCT
Source organism: Glebionis coronaria (assembly GCA_025667525.1). NCBI lineage: Eukaryota > Viridiplantae > Streptophyta > Magnoliopsida > Asterales > Asteraceae > Glebionis > Glebionis coronaria. Next base: position 287,909,171 of record CM046880.1, on the reverse strand, counting down.
ACCTCTATGGTCATATTGCTTCTCATCTTGTCTCAGTTAGACCAAGCCCTTCGTCCCTATGGCACATCACACCTATAACTCCTCATCCATTCGATTATCGATACTAAGCCTCCCAAACAATCAGTATAGGTCAGTGCCATTTCCTTTTCCACACTACGACAGTATTAGCCTGCGTTGTGCTTTATTCTACTCATTAAGCTCTACCAAAGTTTTACCTTCGGTTCCTATCTCGACCTATTTCATTCATGTTTCGCTTCTATACACACTTCATTCTTCTTCCTCAACTCCTACCATACATCATGATGTGACGCTCCCATCGTTTCTTCCTTTGCCATAATCCTTCATAAGGCATTCCATACATATTAGGCTAACTTTTACGCAAAACCCTCTATTCCATCACATCCGTACGCACTCCTTCCAACTTCTCAACTACGTGACTACTCATTCCTCTTGAAATATGAGATGAATTAGTCAATCTATCGACTATCACCTAACTCACGTCACTTTCACCAATTTCGTCCTTACATTGCCCTTTCTAAGCTACTCCTATCTATGTAGGAAGTATAGTCTACGTCCCTTTTCTCCATATGATTGTCCAAGCCACGCAACATACATGTTGACGCGTTCTCTGCTTTAGACAACTCAACTCGTGCAACCTACATCCTTCATCTAAGCCACCCTAATACGTCATCCATATAGTTCAAGTTCGTCTCAGCTTCACTTCATTCTTCTTATTCCATGTCTCATCAACCATGCTTGCCTTTCCCAGATGGTACTTGGCCTTGCAAATTTTCTTTCATCACTTAACTCCACCCATCACCTTTTCCAAATGTTCAATCAAGATGATTAAATATGTGTTAGAGACGTTCATGATCCGTATAGATCATTTTCTACGTCTCGTGCACCAAATGCCTCTAGCATTCTAGGCAGATATAGCAATCCAGCTACACTACTAAGTCTTATCTAGTTCTTCCAAATCTTCAGTTCCTGCATCGTATAAGCAATCGCCTTTCTTTGTCGTTCTCGTACACCTCCAAATCCTTGCTCCACGTATCGTCATGCTTCGCGAATTCAGCCAGTCCTTCCAATAATGCCAAGATCTGCTCATTATCCAATCCACCTCTTCAGCCTCCAAAACGCTTCCTCATCCTTCTTCACTTCGCCCTTTGTTGGTTCCTTTATATGCCATCATCTCTGACTACTCGTCCTGGCCAACTTAATCCTAAAACTCACACTTGAAAATCTCGCGTATAATTCCCCTTACTAACAACTCCAAAACCCACTCATAATTCGCCTCACTCTCCTTCTAAGATTTGAGTAGATCAAGATGTCGTCGATGCTCCCGATGACAACTCGTTTATATACGTTCATGCACACTTGGTTCATTGACTCCATGAAAACCGCTAGTGCTTTGGCGAAGCCTAATGCATAACCGTAAGCCCAAAGCGTTCATACAACATCCTTAGCAGTTTCAACTACGTCCTCCTTGCACCCTCTCTTAGCGGAAATACGAATAAATTCCTACCTCGTTTTACTTGCAAAATTCTACACGCATTTTAAAAGACCAATACTTCCTCTCATCCGACCACTCAACCGCTTTCCACATCCAATCTACTACTAAGCAACTCAAATTTTACCTTGTATCCGTTGCAATTTCTAACAACTCTTGTTTTTAAATCATTCCATCAACAATTGCTTTTGAAAGGCACTAACTACAACTCCTCTCACTTCTCCTACTTGCTCTATTCATGGTTCTACCTCAAATTAATAGGCAAACCTACTAAATCTCAGGAAATTTTCGGAAAACTTACATGCCTTACGAACAATCATAAATACCTTTGAGGTATTATATCCCCTTCCAACACTCTATATGGCACGTTACTTGTGCCAATATCCATACATTACACATATATCTATTCATCTCCCTTGGCACTCCTAAGAGACCTCATGACCACATTAGTTCGTCTACGAACTTTTAACTCTTTCATCCCCACTAAGGGCATTCCAACCATTCTCTCATGGTCACCTACTTAATCGGATAGGCGCGACCAAGTCTTTCATATGTCTACCTCAACACTTCAAATCAATACGAACCCAAAACTACATCCCGAATCCACTAGATACGATCAACGAATCAAACTCACGAATAACTAACGACATTTCACGTGCACCAATTAAAACAAATCAAAAGCCACGAGACTCAAAAGAAAACTCAAACCCAAAGCATGTATCAATTCAAAATGACCCATGGCAACGAAAAATAATCCAAGAAACACCCAATGGCAACCAAAACATATTACGCCCCGCGACATATTATTTAAACCGTGCAAAAGATCGGCTTTTCCAAAAGGATGTATTTTTTTTACCTCCCCACATCTATGTGACTCAAACAATCTACCAACAACCCTCTTGACGAACTCAAAACTCAACTCAAAGACTAGGTATCCCGTGCATCCCAAATCAAAAAAATAAACTACTATTCAAAACTCAACCTTGAACCCGACACTTGTACAAAAATTTCGACCAGGATACTGACCTCCCATGACTATACATTCTGATTATTTGAAAATTACATTCTGAGTACATAATTTTTGGCTTTTGAATCACTCAAAAAGCTCTAAAAACGAACAAGTTATGACCAAATCAGTTTTATACTAGTTGTTTTAAAAAACTAAAGAATAAACTTAGTGATTAATGTAATCCTTTTAAATGAAAGATATAATTGTATGTGAAATCTTCATAAACTCAATTTAACCTTGTATAAATAATTATAAATGACATAAATCGGTCAAACTCAATTATATAAACTATGTAGGTAGAAAGAAATTTTTACTTCGCTTTATTTCAAAGAAAGTATTTTAGAATTTGAAATATATAAGTGTTGATTAAAAAGAAATCTTATGTTACATCTTGTTTCAAACACGACTCCAACACCTTACCCTTATTTTACCGAATACAACCAACCATCTAACTCAATATATACCGACCAAAAGAAATGCAAGACCCAACACAAAAGATTTCATTATCTCAAAAGAAATCCCAAGTTATTTCAATAGACTTGAAACCAAAAACACCATTTTAAAACGTACACGTGAAATACGAAACTCAAAGAATACGCTACAAGAAACACTTCAAAAGATTCAAAACGTCGTTGAAACTCCATCAAACTCGAGCACTAATAAATTGTTTAAACACGAGAGAGCACTAGGTACGTTCGAGTTATAATAACTACTGAACGACCGTAAATCATAACATAACATCTACTAGTATATATACATCCGCATATGTATACATATTGAATCCCCCAAACATACTCGTTATCATACATATCAAGTCAATCGATCGCGTCATACACTCGTTTTTCCATACGAGTAATCACCATCTTACCACAAGGCATAAAACCCATCACTAAAACCAGTCCCTATCGTGTGATCCCAAAATCACACAACATGACTCTAACCCAAAACAATAACACACTAAAAAATATCCATATCGTGCGCAACCGTTACATAAACCCATATATTATAAATATACCCACAATCCACATCTCATCATGTACAAGCATGTACTAACCCTCTTTCATGCAATCATACTTGAGAACCCATTGAAGTTGTGGTACTTGTATAACTATATTGGCCACCATACTTATACAATTACCCTTTCCCCAATGCACTCCCTCCTATGATGACACTTATAAGAATCAATACAACACATAACACATAAATCCATCAACTCACCTAAGCACATAACCACATAACCAATAAGGTCCAAAACTCCATCTATTAAAATAACATAGTAAAACTCTTAAAATACGTAAATCCATAGTCTAGCTAAAACAACATAGACTAAATCCAAAACGAAAACACAATCAGTTATAAGTCATGTCGCCCATCAAAATGGAAACACCTAAAAAATCCTTCCTACCCATGTACTCCGAGTAACTCGAACCACCACACGATTCTTAAAGAACATGACTTAAACATCAAAGAAAAATAACATACCTCAGGTACATAAAATAACTCAACAAAAGATAGAAACTACCTTGTACCAAATTATGTACTATAATGTACAATTTAAGCAAAATACGACAATGACTAGCGTGGATGATTATGGTTCAACCCGCACTAGTCACAACCCGAAAAGAAAATAACATGTGGCTAAGTATGAACATACTATGGTTCAATTCATACTAGTCAAAACATCGCAATAAATAACATCCAAACACATCAATTATTATAAAATGCACACATACTCCTATGACGCCTATATGCAGGGACCCTTAAGCTATAGACTAGGCTACGCGAGTAGGCAACCTAATTCTCTATAACCATTGTCTCTGATACCATTCTGTAACACCCCACCATGGCGAAATATGGGGTGCAACGTATGGATATCATCACAACAAACGGTGTCTCTATAGAGAAAACTAAAATGCAAATATAATGTCATAAATGGCGACACAAATGTCATGACAATATCTCAACATAGCAGGAGTCTAGGTAAGTAGGTAACAGTCCTACCTCTTACCCAAGACAAACAAATAACACTAACAATCAACATATAGGTTCATAGTATCACTTATTGAAACAAACAGAAAAATAAACTAAGAAGGAACGGGGATCTCCTTCTAAATGTAATGAAAAGATTTTGCTAGGTTGAAAAGTTCGTTTTCTCGGTATCTTAACGAATTGATTTCCGGTTCAAAATGCGACTCAATTGTTTATGGTGAAAAAGAATATTTTTGGTTGTTTTAAAATAAATGTGCAAGACGTAAATGAAAATGACGTTAATTTAAATATAACTCTAATTTAAAATAAATGGCAAGAAATTAAAAGCGTGACAGAAATTAAAAGCCACTAAAGTAAATAACGCAAACTTAAATCTATCTAAGGCAAACTTAAAACGCAACTAAAACTAAAACTTAAACTAAGGCAAGGCTAAAATAAATCTAAGGCAATGTAAACTTAAAGTGCAACTAAGTAAAAAGGTGGGAAAAGTAAAGCTTGAAAATTAAAAACAGAAAGTTAAAAACTGAAATTAAAAAGAACCTGAAATCAGCTCATCCGGAATAAACCTTCGTTCGGAATAATCACTCGTCAGGAATGTCACCTTCGTTCGGAATGATTCTTCATTACTCGGAATATTTACCAAAACCCTTGATCCGGAATAAATCCTTTATCCGGAATATGTCACTTATCCGGAATAAAGTCTTGACTCGGAATAAAGCCTTGATCCGGAATGTTTGATTCGGAACTCTTGATTTGGAATAATTCCTTGGCCCTTCGTTCGGAATATATTCCGAATGAACCTTGATCCGGAATATTTAAGTATTCCGAATGAACAAGTTGATCCGGAATAATTTCCTTGGTTAGGAATGTTGAAGATTCCAGATGAAGACCTTGATCCGGAATAATAAATTATTCCGAATAAAACTTCTTGATCCGGAATATCTCCCTTGATCAGGAATATTTCTTCACAAAGCCTTCACTCGGAATGTTTCCTTCACTCGGAATATGTTGTTGATCCGGAATATGGACTTGATCCGGAATATGTCACTTATTCCGGATGAACGCCCTTTATTCGGAATAATCAACAAACAATCTTCACTGATTCGGAACTTTTGGCTTGATCCGGAATGTTTCCTGAGAATACAGTAACACAGCGAAGAACACGCAAGAAACAAATAACACGAATCTAAACAAATATAATCAAATTCAACCACAAGATTAAACCAAACTAATCAATAAACATCTATTAATCATAAACAAACTATCCAAAACAATTAAACTAACAAATATAACCAAAATAATCAAAACCCACTTTAATCAATTTAATAAAAACACAAAAACATAAACATGAACATAAACATAAACATAAAGATTAAAGATTAAAGAAAGGTAGATAGGAGATCAAACAATAAAAATAAAGATTGACAAGAATTAAAAGGAAACTTACTTGAAATTAAAGGAATTTAAGGTGCAAGACAAGTATTTAAATTTGACAATTAAGTAAATGACATGTATTTAAATGTGCAAGTAATTAAAATGGAAGAGCATAGTTTGTCAAACTAGCCAACAAAATGAAAATGAAATACTAATGTTCTATTTATAGGGGAGGATTAGGAGGTGCTTAGGAAGCTTCCTCCCCTCTTTCTTCTTTTCCTTATTTGCAAGATTAAGACCTTAATCTTCTTAATCTTCTTAAATCTTGGGCTTTAATGACTTTGTCTCGGGATTTCTTTGAACTCGTCTTGTGATTCTTCAATAAATTAGACTTGAGTTACTCGGCTTTTAGTAAACTTTCGTCTTTTAACTTTTTCTTCGATAAATCTTCAGAATTGGTCTTGGACTTCCGTTCATTTTGCACTCTTGACTTCTTGACTTCGTCTTTCGTCTTTTTCTTCGATAAAAGCCCGTGAATGCCCGTGTTTCTCCACTTTTCACCTTTTCGTCCTAAATCACAACTAAAACACAAACCACGCATAATTCCGACATAAATGACATAATATACACGTTTTGGCTCGGTTATTATTGTAATTAAGTGGTAAAAAGGATGGGTGTTTACACACCTATCAAATCTCCTACACTTGACCATTGCAATGTCCTCATGCAATGCATTAGTTACAAAGCACGTTTACATTTTTCATCACAATCAATCCACGTTTGCCTTTATTAAAGAGATAGAAAATTATAAACATTCAAAGTAAAGAAATCAAAATCATACCTTCGGGTTTTGGAAATGTCATAAATGATCATCATCCTCAAGTTTTCACTTTCTCCAAACCAAGCTTAAAAACGAGATCATTGTTATTATAAGTTAGCAAACTAACACGAACTCATGTGGGCCAATTATTCACTTAGACTCCCTTATTCCTAGGTGTATCTCTTATATTTTATTGTTGTCTTGAATGATCACGAGGATGCATTGTTGACTTATTTCGATAGTTATTTAGGCTGAAAATAAAGTGGGACGATTTAATCAATAGTTAGCTAAAGGATAAAATCTTTTAAAACTGCTTCTTGGGACCTCAAAAAGTTCATATCTTGGCATAACTCGCTTCGCGATTTGAGACCTTTCTCGGACCGATATTTGGCAGCGACTTCATACTTCAAATCTTGAGAGACGTTCATGAAATAATGGTCTTCTCTTCATAATAGGAATTTCTTCACTTGAAGTTTTGAGAGATTCTTCATATTTGGACCACGACTTCTTCATTTTTCTCCAATCTTTACTTTGGACTTTGATATACAACGATCCGCCTCCTTTTAGGACTTTGATCTATTTATCCTCATACCTTGTTAGGGCCTTTTTGAATAGACTTCTCCATGATCTTTTGGGAGTATTTGCTTTTCGTCGTGTGTCTCGATCCTTCATATTGATCATTGATAAATGATTCTTCACATCACTTGGGATCTTTAGCAACAAAATGTAGCCCTCATGCCTTGTTAGGGCCTTTTTGGACTCGCCAATCTTCGCATCCCGCTTCAATAAGTTATGCCTTGGCTATGAACTCTAATCCATACCGAGCAACTTTTAAACGATCTTGGGCTAGAAGCTAAGTAACTTTTCAAATTGTACAACCTTATTTATTACAGATAAATTTATTAGCAAGTGATGGGAGAATAGGCTTATAATTAACTCACATAAATTCACGAAAGAATACCAAACTTATAATTGACTCTATCATCTCTCGTTCTCCACAATTTAAAATCTCAAGGAATGAGACTCGTGGATGCTTAGCTTATTAAATCAAAGTTTTGGGTTTTCGAGTCGTCTATAGGATCTTGCAAACTCTTAGACTTTTTCAAGTTTAGAAATCGCATTTTAAAGTTCCCTTGATAAACGACTCTCTAGGATCAATTATAGGAACTTGCGAAAAGTTCTTGTTCTTAACCCGTGAGAGTTAAGACTTTCACGTTTTATAGCTCCCTATATAAAAGCCTAGCAAAACTTGACTTAAACACGTTAAGGATAATAGCTAGAGTAAACTTAGATAAGTAAACTCGGGTTGAGTCAAAAGATTCACAACGTTTGAAAATTAAAACCACTTTATTAAAAATTATTCTAGCAAGGAAAGAAAATAACTATACAAAGGTAAAAACTAAGGCCAAAATAGATCAAAAATTTTGAAAAATGTCGAAAAATTGATTTTCCGGTTAAAATGGGGACAAATACAAGGAAAAGGCCGCTTAACTTCGATAGAAGTCCCCCCTACACTTAACATAAACATTGTCCTCAATGTTTAAGCATGTGGGAGTAAACTCCCCTACACTTAGGACATTGTGCACTTTGTTTAAATCTCGCTAAGGAAAAGACAACTAAAGAGATTCCTATTTTAAGATTGGAAAATATAAAATAGTGAATTAAAAAGAGTTTAGGATAGAACCGGGAAGAAGGGAACACGGAATCACGGTTCGTCAAAAGTTATCAAGAGTGTGTCTTTGAAGCTCTAATCCCTGCACATGATAAGAAAGAGAATAAGAAACACCATGGGGCTCCCCTACACTTATGGTGAAAACATGGAAAGATAGATAGATAATTGGGTTGCCTCCCAAAAAGCGCTTGTTTTTGTTAACCGAGTCACGAGCCTGACTCGTCCCCGAATTAAATGGTCCATGTGGAAGCCTCAAATGTAATACCGGGATCAAAGACCTTGTCCTCGTTCCCGGAGGAATATAATAAAGGAGAGGCAGGAGGATAAGTCTTAAACGGTAGAAAGGTCCTTTCAACATACGAGAAGTATGTGAAGTCTTGATCCACGGGAGGTAGGGTGGGTAAAGAAATCACATTGTCATCCTCCAAAGACAATGGATGCTGACCAATTGGCAAAGCCGAAAGGTTATCAATCATAGAATGGTCATTGTCACCTCCCGGGTCAAAGCACTCATCCTCATTTCCCGGAGAGTGAAATTGATACATCACCCGCTTGGGCGTGCATTCAGTAGGATGAGGGGGCAATATAGTATGAGAAGTAAGAGAAGAATTACCTTCCATCCATGCCACCTGTCCAGTAGAGTCAAATATCTCTACCTCTACTATAGAAGGGGGCATGGCTAACAAAGTATGCTCATCAATAGCAAGAGAAGTAGAGCTATCAATGTCCTCAATCCCTTCGTCAAAGAGAGGATTCACCTCACTAGATATGTAAGCGTCATCAAAATCAAATAAAGGGTTCGAATAAATCTTGAAAGTTTCCTTCGGAACGTCTTCATCAGATAGTGACTCGTCATCACTAGAAGTAAAATCATCATCTTGATCAAAAAGAGGATTAGAGAAAGCCAAGGAATCCTCTCCCAAAGTGTTGGTGGAAGGAACATCATCAGAAGAAAGTGCATCATACTCATCGTCACTGTCGGATGTCAACTCATATTCACTTGGAATTGGGACAAGGTTATCAGCACTAGACGTATTGAATTCGTCGGATTCCTTTGCAGGAATTGTGCTAAGATCCTCATCCCCTAGGATGGGTGAATCCTTAGGCTCCAGAGCCGGCAAGTCGGGCGAAGGAATAGAATTCTCATCGTTCCAAGAAATAGGACTCTCATCGTCATCACTATCATAATAATATGGAGGCACAAGAGGAGGAGTATAAGCATTAAGGTTAGATACTTGCTCTTGTTGCTGATCCGCTTGACATTTCTCCATGATCTTGTTGCAAGCTTCTTGAACTTTTTGAAAGGTGTCAAAAAGTGTGGCCATTTGCTCAGGAGGAAGTGCACAAAAGGGTTGATGATTGACGGTGTGACGTGGGGGCTCAAAGTTATACACACTGGGATGATAGCACGGAACTTTCTCAAAGACCTTCGACGGATCACAAGAAGAAGCATCGTGAGGCCCCCCACAAATATAGCACCACGGGTATGGAGAAAAACCCGGTGCATCTTGAGGATAAGGATTGTCATAGACGGGAGAAGGTGAGAACGTATTGTAAGAGGAGAAGTATGAATTTGTTGAATTGCAAAATGGACAAAATCCAAATTGTGTATCGTCGATATCAAAACCACACCGCTCACAAGTACACCATTGACATGTTTGAAAACCATGCCATGGTCTCCCACACCGTACGCAAGACGAATCCATGAAGAAATATAAATAAGAGGGGTAAAGAAAAGAATTAAACATAATAGAGGATAAAGAGGAATATTTTTGGTGCAAAACTTTTGAAAAAGAAATGCTTTTTATGATTTTTCAAATGTTTTTAGGATTTTTTGAAAAATTTTGACACGAAAAATAACGTTCACAAGTGAACGGATCCCAAAAAGCAACGCGTCTTTCACAGAAAACCGTTAATCTTTACGAAAAGAGCCGGCAGCGACGCCATTTGATACAAATTAAAGTTGTTGTGATCTCTTCGAATTGAAAACTGGTTAACTATGCGACTCAGTCGTTCTTTGGTGAAACAAATAGTTGTGTCGTTGTAGTAATTAAAAGTGCAAGACGTTAAAGTATATATGACGTTAAAGTAAATCTAAAATCTAATTTAAAATAAATGGCAAGAAATTAAAAGTGTGACGGAAATTAAAAGGCACTAAAGTAAATAACGCAAACTTAAATCTATCTAAGGCAAACTTAAAACGCAACTAAAACTAAAACTTAAACTAAGGAAAGGCTAAAATAAATCTAAGGCAATGTAAACTTAAAGTGCAACTAAGTAAAAAGGTGGGAAAATTAAAGCTTGAAAATTAAAAACAGAAAGTTAAAAACTGAAATTAAAAAGAACCTGAAATCAGCTCATCCGGAATAAACCTTCGTTCGGAATAATCACTCATCCGGAATGTCACCTTCGTTCGGAATGATTCTTCTTTACTCGGAATATTTACCAAAACCCTTGATCCGGAATATGTCACTTATCCGGAATAAAGTCTTGACTCGGAATAAAGCCTTGATCCGGAATGTTTGATTCAAAACTCTTGATTCGGAATAATTCCTTGGCCCTTCGTTCGGAATATATTCCAAATGAACCTTGATCCAGAATATTTAAGTATTCCGAATGAACAAGTTGATCCGGAATAATTTCCTTGGTTCGGAATGTTGAAGATTCCGGATGAAGACCTTGATCCGGAATAATAAATTATTCCGAATAAAACTTCTTGATCCGGAATATCTCACTTGATCCGGAATATTTCTTCACAAAGCCTTCACTCGGAATGTTTCCTTCACTCGGAATATGTTGCTGATCCAGAATATGGACTTGATCCGGAATATGTCACTTATTCCGGATGAACGCCCTTTATTCGGAATAATCAACAAACAATCTTCACTGATTCGGAACTTTTGGCTTGATCCGGAATGTTTCCTGGGAATACAATAACACAGCGAAGAACACGCAAGAAACACATAACACGAATCTAAACAAATATAATCAAATTCAACCACAAGATTAAACCAAACTAATCAATAAACATCTATTAATCATAAACAAACTATCCAAAACAATCAAACTAACAAATATAACCAAAATAATCAAAACCCACTTTAATCAATTTAATAAAAACACAAAAACATAAACATGAACATAAACATAAAGATTAAAGATTAAAGAAAGGTAGATAGGAGATCAAACAATAAAAATAAAGATTGACAAGAATTAAAAGGAAACTTACTTGAAATTAAAGGAATTTAAGGTGCAAGACAAGTATTTAAATTTGACAATTAAGTAAATGACATGTATTTAAATGTGCAAGTAACTAAAACGGAAGAGCATAGTTTGTCAAACTAGCCAACAAAATGAAAATGGAATACTAATGTTCTATTTATAGGGGAGGATTAGAAGGTGCTTAGGAAGCTTTCTCACCTCTTTATTCTTTTTCTTAATTGCAAGATTAAGTCCTTAATCTTCTTAATCTTCTTAAATCTTGGGCTTTAATGACTTTGTCTCGAGATTTCTTTGAACTCGTCTTGTAATTCTTCAATAAATTAGAATTGAGTTCTTCGGCTTTTAGTAAACTTCCGTCTTTTGACTTTTTCTTCGATAAATCTTCAGAATTGGTCTTGGACTTCCGTTCTTTTTGCACTCTTGACTTCTTGACTTCGTCTTTCGTCTTTTTCTTCGATAAAAGCCCGTGAATGCCCGTATTTTCTCCACTTTTCACCTTTTCGTCCTAAATCACAACTAAAACACAAACTACGCATAATTCCGACATAAATGACATAATATACACGTTTTGGCTCGGTTATTATTGTAATTAAGTGGTAAAAATGATGGGTGTTTACACACCTATCAAAATACAATCCTAATGCACCCAAATCTAGCCACTTCTATCCTCAAGCTTAACCACATTCTCACCTGAAAGAGACACTAAAACACGTCAACATAAAGTTGGTGAGAGTCATAGGTTTAGACTCAAACGCCAAAATCATACCACAAGCTGTGAATAGTAACCAAATTTAAGAAATATATGGACAATGTGATACTAACATGCATTAACAACTAATATTCAAGATATAACAAAACAACCCCAAATCCAAGGCTCCCAGCCTTACCAAACACCATACTCCCATAGGCGTCCAAACACCTATGAACCAATCCCAATACCCCGCCTTACCAATATCCCCTTGGTACCAAGTCAAAACATAAACAATCAAGAATCAACTAGCAGTTAATCACATAAGTATGCACATACAAGTCCATTACCAACGTAAAACATTCACATCATAATTTATAAACAAAAAAACAGTGTCTCTTCCATCCCATCTGGAATTCATAAACATTAGTAAACATGGGACTATGAAACTCACCTGATTGAGCTTCTCCAAAAGTCCTCGCACTAGAAAAAAGCTAACAAACCAAAAACACATAATCAAAACATGAACCAACCACTAAAACCGCTCATCAACCTATGATGAACATCTAACCTCCTCCTATATAAATACCTCATTTATATGCTCTAAGCATCTCATTACACCCCTCTATAAAGCCCTTAACACATTATACTTCATAACCCGTCTCGTTAACATTTTACCCAAAACAGTCCCGGTTTTAGGTCTCCAAACTATAAGTCAAACACCCACTTAAACATACCCATGATCTCTGTAAAGGGAATATTTATGCCCTTACATATGTTAACTAACACATCCCATTTGCCCCAACCTTAAAGCTACTGTTAAGTCCCCGATATATATATATATATATATATATATATATATATATATATATATATATATATATATATATATATATACTTTTGTCATTCTAGATTTACTGATTTTAAACATACAAAAAGTTTGTTATGATTAGGGGGTCTTCCACTATCCCAATTGATTAGCCCTCCTCCAGATATCTTATATAACATATAAAATAACTCTCATGTTCGTTTCAAGGTCCAAGTGTACTCCTAAGTACCCTAACCATCTTAAAACATAAAAAGAAAACAGGCTGATTTCAAAACTGTTTTGACCTCCGACTGTTGTAACCTGTTTTTGACCCACTTCCCGACCTCCAATTTAGTGCTCGTTTCTTGCATTGGAAATCCACTTCAATTACCTTTTCAGGGATACTTGGATCGCAAAATAAGAGTTTGTATAACTCCCGATACAATCAAAACAATTGACTCAAAATTCTGCCCAGTTTTTAAAAACGGGTTTAGTTAAATTAACCTCATTAATTACCCCTAACCCCACTAATTACAAGCCCTAATTTATGTAATCATCATAATATCATTAATATAACATTAATATACTGTTTTTAAATTAAACCCTAACCTAAATCCATCATAAGATGATTAAAGAAAACATTTAAACAATTTAATTGAAAAGGGTTATGAAGGTTTTACCTTAAGATTAATGGAAGATGAAAAAAAAACAATGGAACCCTAAAAGTTCTCCATAAACTGTCGACTTATTATTTTTCTCCAGGGATTTATGTTTTTTTTTGTTTAGTATAAAACATTATATAGTGTACACAAGAATCCTAGTCCAAATATAAACCCAACTTTCCTTTTTCTTTTTTTTTCCTTTTTCTCTTCCTTTTCTTGCGTCCAAAACCGACCAACACCCCTTAAAATTCGTTTTTTTTTCTTTTTATTATTAATATATGTATTAATAATATTACCTTAATTTACCTTAATTTATTACAACTCCTAAAACCTCCAAAACCTCAAAACCGTAAAACTAGTCAAATTTACGTGTTTACCGTAAAAAACGTAAAATATACACTTTTATAAAAAATCTCAAATTTTGAAATAAACTTTATAACTAAGTCCTAAATTACTTAAAACCATCCCGAAAAATATTCATATGACTAATTACCTCATCCGAGACCTCTAAATGCTAAACCGTAAATCGTAAAAATACGATTTTCTATAATACATATACGTATACGTAAAACCACTAAATAACACCATTTCATTTCATAGTCACTACCATGTGAGCTCATGAACATGAAATCATCACACATCGTTTCACTCACAAGGTACCCCGTACCGGAAACGATATCCAAACCACAATCTATACACACCAATTAGCACATAAACACGTAAAGACACGTGATTAGCACAAATAAAACTAAGTGACGAACCTCAAAACCACGGTTGTCACAAAAGGCCTCCTCCGCTTCTTTTGCCCAGCGGAAATCTCCTTTCTTCAAGCACTTCTTGAGTGTTTTGAATAGAGGTAGTGACTTCTCCGCGTACTTTGATAAGAACCTATTGAGTCCAGCCAGCTTTCCATCAAGTGATTGTACCTCCTTGAGTGTCCGAGGGGACGGTAACTATATTACGACGTCCGTCTTCTATGAACAAGGCTTAATGTCGTTTGGATTAATCATATACCCAAGGAACATCCCTTCGGTTGCCCCAAACGTGCACTTTTTCGGATTTAGTTTCATGTTGATTCTCCTCAACGTGTCGAACATCTCCTGGATATCACGAAGAAGTGCTTCCTCCGTATGGATTTTGATGACCAGATCGTCAACATAGACTTCAAGGTTACGGCCTATCTGGGAGTCGAAGGCTTTATCAATAAGTCGCTGATACGTCGCTCCGGCGTTCTTTAGTCCGAACAGCATCTTCGTGTAACAATACACGCCCTGACTAGTGTGAAAAGCCGTCTTCTCCTCATCTTCCTCCGCCATCTGAATCTGATGGTATCCTTTGTACGCATCTAAAAAACACTTGAAAAGGTATCCGCATAAGGATTCTACCTTCCAATCAATTTCTGGTAGCGGATAGCAGTCTTGCGGACAAGCTTTGTTCAAGTCCGTGAAGTCCACACGCATGCGCCAACTCCCGTCATGCTTCTTGAACATGACTGGGTTAGATAACCACTCGTGGTAGTATACCTCGCGCATAATTCCTGCGTCTACTAATTTCTGTACCTCATCCAGTATTACCTGGATGCGTTCTGGTGCTTGACCACGCTTCTTTTGCTTAACAGGAGAATATCCCTGGCGGATTTGAAGTTTATGTTCTACTATCGAACGTGTCACACATGTCATATGCTTGGGCTCCCATGCGAATATATCATGGTTTCCTTTTAGGAGAGAGCACATGGCCTTCTTCCCGTTATCCGATAGCATTCCCCCTATCGCCACCTCTTGCTCCGGGTAGTCGGGGTGGATTACCACCTTCCAATTAGGGGGTGGTGATCCTTCCTTAATGGGAACAGGCTGGACTGGTGTTGTCACTGCATGGCATTCAGATACCGGCACGATCGAATAAGTACAGACATATACTGCATATATTGATTTGATAATCCTTTTACCTAGAATGCACCAACTATCGTTAATGCCTATGATTACATGTATATATACATATAATATCCTTTTACTTGGAAGAAACGATCTGTAGCTAATTCTTTTTCTTAAGATATGTTCAATATGAGTCGTACATCACCTGATTCGAGAAACACGGCTTCATTATTATGTATATTCATTGAGGCATTTGTGAGTATCTGTTGATTATGGATACTTGTATCCATAATCTATTTGTTGCCATGAACATTAATAAGCACACATTTTATGCTATTGTGAGATATACATGCAATCTTGATGCCTTCAAAGCTTGGTTATCGGAAACAAAGAAAATAAAACAAAACAAATAAATATTTTGTTGCCTTCTAAATTTTCGTGAATTCAATCTTGCCTTCTAAATATTTTGTTGCCTTCTAAATTTTCGTGAATTCAATCATGTTTATCATAGTAAATGGTATCTCTTGCAAATAATATGCGCGAGTACTTTAAGCGAAGATATACACGAATATTTTGCAAATATAGCGGATGACACAGTTAATTTACGTGATCTGCATGGGACACCAAATTTATCTTTCATTTAAACGTTTATCTGCACTTAATAATGTATGTGTTTGGGCATATATTTTATTTTTTTAACTATGGTCGTGAGCCGCATCCTTTCACGTTTATCCGCATGTTCAATCGTATTATTTATATGAATATAGATATTTCGCATATCTTTTAAATTAATAATAATATATTATTTACCTTTTAAATATTGGTAAAAGTATATTCTGATATTTTTATATAGTTAACAAAATATTACCTATATCTTCTAAAAAATATTCTCGATAATTTTATATCTTTTAAATTGGCAAGGAGATATTACATATATCTTTTGATTTGATTAAATATGTTTTTCATATATGTCTTGATCTAAGGTAGTAATATCGTGATTCACGGTCATGACTCGTCCATCCGCACTCATCTGCACATTCAACAATTGTTTTATTTTTTATTCGCGGTCATGGTATGTCCAGTCGTGCTCGTCCGCATGTTCAGATATATTGTTTATATTAATAACGGATATTACACATATCATTTAAATTACTACAAGATAGTCTTTAGCATATATTCTGATATTTTTTATTATATATATCTTTTAAATCGGTAAGATATATTACATATATTTTTTAAATAATATGTTTATCATTCGCGGTCATGGTACGTCCATCCGTGCTAGTCCGTACACTCGGATATCTTTTGTCTACGGGCGTACATGTACTTATCGTTCCCAGGCGGAATAAGAGGATTGAGTGAACCTAATAATTCAACTTCTCGTGTAAGAGGGTTGCAAACCCAACGACCACGGATCATGTATCCTTGTTAGACACCTTGCTATCAAGACGTTGTAGTAAGTTACGCAAACCACATGACTCATGATGGACGTGCAAAAGACACACTGTGCACGTCTAACAACATTTTGTCAAAACTTTGACCGTCCTTATGGTAGTAGCGGTACGCCGCACGTAATGGCATAGCTCATCCAATAAGTTAGTTAAGATACGTCTTATACTATGTGGCAATTTGCGGTTATGGTAAGACCCATCCGCGTTGGTTCGCACGTTCGAACCCAATTTCTATCTTTTGTACGCTGCTATGGTACGTCCATTCGCGCTGGTCTACGCGACCGTAATTTTTTGAATACCTTATTAAGTTTAATACTACTAATCGAGTGTAGCACCATTAAACTTTGGGGGCTACTAGGATATACTAGTACCACTATTTATGTGCACGTCACACAAATATCTTTGGATATATTCCTTTGCCACAGAAGTCCGGCTTCTGCCGGTTTATTCCTTTGCCATGGAAGTATCTCTTCCATTGGCTTATTGTGACAACCCTGGTTTTGAGGTTCGTCACTTAGTTTTATTTTGTGCTAGTTACGTGTTTATGTGCTAATTGGTGTGTATAGATTGTGGTTTGGATATCGTTTCCGGTACGGGGTACCTTGTGAGTGAAACGATGTGTGATGATTTCATGTTCATGAGCTCACATGGTAGTGACTATGAAGTGAAATGGTGTTATTTAGTAGTTTTACGTATACGTATATGTATTATAGAAAATCGTATTTTTACGATTTACGGTTTAGCATTTAGAGGTCTCGGAAGAGGTAATTAGTCATGTGAGTATTTTTCGGGATGGTTTTAAGTAATTTAGGACTTAGTTATAAAGTTTATTTCAAAATTTGAGATTTTTTATAGAAGTGTATATTTTACGACTTTTTCGGTAAAACGCGTAAAAACTGACTAGTTTTACGGTTTTGAGGTTTTGGAGGCTTTATGAGCTGAAATAAATTAAGGTAAATTAAGGTAATATTATTAATACATATATTAATAATAAAAAAGGAAAAAAACGAAATTAAGGAGGGTGTGGGTTGGTTTGAACGGCAGAAAAGAAAAAAAAAGGAAAAAGGGAGGAAAAAAGGAAAGTGGGCTATGGGTTGGACTAGGATTCACCCATACCCTATATAAAGTTATACTAAACAAGAAAATTCATTATTATCTCCTGGAAACAAAGAAAATTCGTGGGTTTCATAAAAAAATTAGGGTTCTTCATAAAATTTGGGGGTTTTCATAAATCAAAGGTAAACCTTCTTAAACCTTTTTGATTGAATTGTTTTTATGATTAATTAATCATTCTTATGATGGATTAGGGTTAGGGTTTATATAAAATCAGTAAATTAATGATGTTATAATCATAATATGATGATCATATAATCTAGGGCTTGTATTAGATGGGGTTATGGGTAATTATTTAGTTCAATTTGTTTAAACCCGTTTTTAAAAACTGGGCAGATTTTGAGTCAATTGTTTTGATCATATCGGGAGTTCTATAAACTCTTATTTTACGATCCAAGTACTCCTGGAAATCTATTTGAAGTGGCTTTCCAATGCAAGAAACGAGAACTAAATTGGAGGTCGGGAAGTGGGTCAAAAACAGGTTACAACAGTCGGAGGTCAAAACAGTTTTGAATTCAGCCTGTTTTCTTTTTAAGTTTTGGGTTGTTTGGGGCACTTAGGGTTGCATTGGGATCTTCTCACGAACGTGAGAGATGTTTTATATATTGTAGTTAATATCTGCACTTGGGATAAGGTGGTGGTTTAGGGTAAGACCCCTTAATGGTAACAAACTTTTAGTACGTTTAAAATCAGGAAATCTGGAATGATAAAAGTAGATATATATATATATCGGGGCCTTAACAGTAGCTTTAAGGTTAGGGCAAGTGGGAGGTGTTAGCCAACATATGTAAAGGTATGAATATTCCTTTTACAGAAACCATGGGTAGGTTTAAGTGGGAGTTTGACCTAAAGTTTTGAGACCTAAAACTGGGACTGTTTTGGATAAAATACGAACGGGTTAGTTATTAAACTTAACCAAGTTAAGGACTTGTTAAGGAAGGGTAATGGGGTAATTAGAGCTTATTAATGAGGTATATATGTGAGAATAGGCTAGATGTCCATCATAGGTTAATGAGCCATCTCAGTGATTGGTTCGTGTATTGATTTCGTGTTTTTGGTTGTTAGCTTGTTGCTAGTGCGAGGACTTGTGAAGAAGCTATCAGGTGAGTGTTCATAGTCCCATGTTTATTTTTGTTTTTGACTTCCAGATGGGATGGAAGAGACACTGTGTTGAGTTGTTTCTAAATTGTTGCTGTGAATGTTTTATGGTTGTGATGGACTTGTGTGTACACTTATGTGATTAACTGCTATACGATTTTTGATATGTTATTGTGGTTTGACAAGGTAGTGGCCTTGTGGTTTGACAAGGTAGTGGCCTTGTGGTTTGACAAGGTAGTGGCCTTGTGGTTTGCCAAGGTAGTGGCCTTGGGATAGGTACATAGGGTGATCATCTAAGGTACCATGATGTTGTTTGGCAAGGTAGGAGCCTTGGATTTATTTGGTATGATTGGTCTTGATTGATAGTTGTTAATACATAATTGTAACACATTGTCCATATGTTCTTTTGTTGATGATTGTTATTCACAGCTTGTAACTGATTTAGCGTTGGAGTCTAAACCTATGACTCTCACCAACTTTATGTTGACGTGTTTTAGTGTCTCTTTCAGGTGAGAATGTGGTTAAGCTTGAGGATAGAAGTGGCTAGACTTGGATGCCTTAGGATTGCATATAGAAGGAGATCCCCGTTCCTTCTTAGTTTACCTTTATGTTTTTTGTTAAGTGATACATGTTGGCACCTATATGCTTGTTTAGTTTATGTTTATTGTTTGTCTTGGGTAAGTGGTAGGACTGTTACCTACTTACCTAGACTCCTGCATTTGTTTAGATATTGTCATGACTTTTGTGTCACCATTTTATGACATTTCTTAATTCATATAGTTATCTCTATAGACACGCCATGTTGTGATGATATCCATACGTCGCGCCCCATATTCCGCCATGGTGGGTTGTGACAGAATGGTATCAGAGCCTGGTTATAGAGAATTAGGTTGCCTAGTCGCGTAGCCTAGTCTATAGCTTAAGGGTCCCTGCATATAGGCGTCATAGGAGTATGTGTGCATTTTATAATAATTGATGTGTTTGGATGTTATTTATTGCGATGTTTTGACTAGTATGAATTGAACCGTAGTATGTTCATACTTAGTCACATGTTATTTTCTTTTCGGGTTTGTGACTAGTGCGGGTTGAACCACAATCGTCCACGCTAGTCACTGTAGTATTTTGCTTAAATTGTACATTATAGTACATAATTTAGTACAAGGTAGTTTCTATCTTTTACCTAGTTATTTTACATATCTGAGGTATGTTATTTTTCTTTTGATGTTTAAGTCATGTTCCCTAAGAATCGTGTGGTGGTTCGAGTTACTAGGAGTAGGTGGATAGGAAGGATTTTAAGTTGTTTCTACTCTTACGGGCGACATGACTTATAACTGATTATGTTTTCGTTTTGGATTTAGTCTATGCTTTTTTTAGCTAGACTATGGATTTCTGTATTCCAAGAGTATTACTATGTTATTTTAATAGATGGAGTTTTGGACCTTATTGGTTATGTGGTTATGAGCTTATGTGAGTAGATAGATTTATGTGTTATATGTTGTATTGATCCTTATAAGTGTCATCATAGGAGGGAGTGCATTGGGGAAAGGGTAATTGTATAAGTATGGTGGCCAACATAGTTATACAAGTACCACAACTTCAATGGGTTATCAAGTATGATTGCATGAAAGAGGGTTAGTACATGCTTGTATATGATGAGATGTGGATTTTGGGTATATTTATAATATATGGGTATATGTAACGGCTGCCTACGATATGGTTTTTTTAGTGTGTTATATGTTTTGAGTTATAGTCGTGTTATGTGATTATGAGGTCACACGATATGGGTTTTGTGCCTTGTTGTGGCATGGTGAGATGGTGAGATGGGGATTACTCGTATGGAAAAACGAGTGTATGACGCGATTGGTTGATCTGATATGTATAGTAACGAGTATGTTTTGGGTGATTTAATAGGTATATATATGCGGATGTATATATACTACTATGTGTTAAGTTATGGTATATGGTCGTTCACTAGTTATTATAACTTGAACGTACCTTGTGTTTGCTCGTGTTTTATGGTGCTGGAGTTTATAGAGTTCCAACGACGTTTTGAATCTTTTGAAGTGTGTCTGGTCGCGTATTCTTTGAGTTTCGTATTTCACGTGTACGTTTTAAAATGGTGTTCTTGGTTTTAAGTCTATTGAAATAACTTGGGATTCCTTTTGAGATAATGAAATCTTTTGTGTTGGGTCTTGCATTTCTTTTGGTCGGTATATGTTGAGAAAAAGGGGGACTTGGAAATCTATTATATGGTTAGATAGTTGGTTGTATTCGGTAAAATAAGGGTAAGGTGTTGAAGTCATGTTTCAAACAAGATGTAACATAAGATTTCATTTTAATCAACACTTATATATTTCAAATTCTAAAAGACTTTCTTTGAAATAAAGCGAAATAAAAATTTCTTTCTACCTACATAGTTTATATAATTGAGTTCGACCGATTTATGTCATTTATAATTATTTATACAAGGTTAAATTGAGTTTATGAAGATTTCACGTACAATTATATCTGTCATTTAAAAGGATTACATTAATCACTAAGTTTATTCTTTAGTTTTTTTTAAAACAACTAGTATAAAACTGTTTTGGTCATAACTTGTTAGTTTTTAGAGTTTTTGAGTGATTCAAAAGCCAAAAATTATGTACTCGGAACGTACTTTTCAAATATTCAGAAAGTATAGTCATGGGAGGTCAATGGACTGGTCGGAATTGTTGTACAAGTGTCGGGTTCAAGTTTGAGTTTTGAATAGTAGTTTATTTTTATTTGGGGTGCACGGGATACCTAGTCTTTGGGTTGAGTTTTGAGATCGTCTAGAAGGTTGTTGGTATATTGTTTGAGTCACATGGATGTGGGAGGTAATAATAAAAAAAAGATATATATTCTTTTGGAAAAGTCGATCTTTTGCACGGTTTAAATAATATGTCGCGGGGCGTAATCTGTTTGGTTGCCATTGGGTGTTTCTTGGATTATTTTTCGTTGTCATGGGTCATTTTGAATTTATACACGTTTTGGGTTTGAGTTTACTTTCGAGTCTCATGGTTTTGACTTGTTTTAACTGGTTCACGTGAAATGTCGTTAGTTATCCGTTGGTTTGATTTGTTGATCGTATCTGATGGATTCAGGATGTAGTTTTGGTTTCGTATTGTTCGGGAGCGTTGAGGTAGTCATATGAAAGACTTGGTCGCGCCTACACGCTTAAGTAGGTGACCATGAGAGAATGGTCGGAATGCCCTTAGTGGGGAGGAAAGGAGTTCGTAGACGAACTAAGGTGGTCATGAGGTCTCTTAGGAGTACCAAGGAGATAAATAGAGATTTGTGGGATACTAGCACAAATAACGCGCCATAGAGGGTGTTGGAAGGGGATACAATACCTCAAAGGTATTTATGATTGTTCGTAGGGTATGTAAGTTTTCCGAAAATTTCCTGAAATTTAGTAGGTTTGCTTATTACGGTGAGGTAGAACCATAAATAGAGCAAGTAGGGGAGGTGAGAGGAGTTGTAGTTAGTGCCTTTCCAAGGAAATCGTTGATGGAGTGATTTAAAAACAAGAGTTGTTAGAAATTGCAACGGATGCAAGGTAAAAGTTGAGTTGCTTAGTAGTAGATTGGATGTGGAAAGCGGTTGAGTGGTCTGATGAGAGGAAGCATTGGTCTTTTAAAAGGCGTGTAGAATTTTGCAAGTAGAACGAGGTAGGAATTTATTCGTATTGCCACTGAGAGAGGGTGCAAGGAGGACATAGTTGAAACTGCTAAGGATGTTGTATGAATGCTTGGGGTTTATGGTTATGCATTTGGCTTCGCCAAAGCACTAGCGGTTTTCATGGTGTCAATGAACCAAGTGTGCATGAACGTGTATAAACGAGTTGTCATCGGGAGCGTCGACGACATCTTGAACTACTCAAATCTGAGAAGGAGAGTGAGGCGAATTATGTGTTGGTTTTGGGGTGGAGTTATACGTGAGATTTTCCAGTGTGAGTTTTTAGTATTAAGTTTACCATGATGAGTAGTTAGAGATGATGGAGTATCATGGAACCAGCAAGGGGCGAAGTGAAGAAGGATGAGGAAGCATTTTGGAGGCTGAAGAGGTGGATTGGATAATGAGCCGATTTTGGCATTATTGGAAGGACTGGATGAATTCATGAAGCATGACGATACGTGGAGCAAGGATTTGGATGTGTACGAGAACGACAAAGAAAGGCGATTGCTTATACGTTGCAAGAACTGAAGATTTGGAAGAACTAGATATGACTCAATTAGTGGAGCTGGATTTTTATATCTGCCTAGAATGCTAGAGGCATTTGGTGTACGATACGTGGAGAATGATCTATACGGATCATGAACGTCTCCAACACATATTCAATCACCTTGATTAAACATTTGGCAAAGGTGGTGGGTGGAGTTAAGTGACGAAATAAAATTGCATGGCCAAGTACCATCTGGGAGAGGCAAGCATGGTTGATGAGACATGGAATAAGAAGAATGAAGTGAAGCTGAGACGAGCTTGAACTATATGGATGACGTATTAGGGTAGTTTGGATGGAAGATGTAGGTTGCACGAGTTGAGTTGTCTAAAGCAGAGAACGCGTCAACATGTATGTTGCGTGGCTTGGACAATCATATGGAGATAGGAACCGGAGGTAAAACTTTGGTAGAGCTTAATGAGTATAATAAAGCACAACGCAGGCTAATACTATCGTAGTGTAGAAAAGGAAATGACACCGACCTATACTGATTGTTTGGGAGGCTTAGTGTCGATAATCGAATGGATGAGGAGTTATAGGTGTGATGTGCCATAGGGATGAAGGGCTTGGTCTAACTGAGACAAGATGAAGAAAAGTGAGAAAGAAGTGTATAGGTGCTACTAATGAGCTATCCAAATTTAATGGAAGTAGCTGTAGCATGGGTTTGGATGGCAGTTGATAGACTAACAGAGATAACCGTCCTTTTGATGATGTGTATAGATCACAAGTTGATTTGGTTTGGAAGAACAAATGGATATGTGAAAGACCGTCATAGGTCACTTTGTAAGGAAATTGAAATTTTAAGTAGTTTGGAGTACGGACTAAAGGGAGTTGATGAACATGATCGGATATGAGTATATCCGGCTAACTGGAAAAGGATAGGCAAGTGAGATATTTATACAACCTTAGGTGTTACACTGAGGACATGAGTGATTGATTTAGAGGGAGTTAGGAAACTCTTTAGCGGTGGCTGATTTTTCATGTTATGATAGTTATCATACTAGAAGTCGATAAGTGCCATTTGAGGCACTATATGAAAGGATAGGGTGAGTTGTCCCCATTGTGGACTAGAACTGGTAAAAGAGGCTACTAATGTAGTAATGGTGTTTATGGAAAGGATGAGAGCAACACGGGATGCTATGTAGAGATGGAGGAAACCACTAGAGTTAGTGACAAAGTGTGTATAAAGTTTCACCCATAGTAATGGGTGGTATGTTTTGGTAAAATGGAAGAGCTGATGTAGAGTTTTGTAGGTCCATTTATGATCTTTGGAAAGATCGGACCATTAGCTTATGAGTATAGAATTACCTGGGGAGAGTGAGTTGTATACATGATACATTTCATGTATTGAGATTGGTAAAGGTTGTTTGAGAATGCATTTTGCCTGTACGGTTATTTGGGACTTGTGTTAATAAGAGTCTTTGTTTTATCAAAGAGTCATTTGTGAGATTTATTGACTATGAGGTCAAGAGTTTGGCAATGAGTTTAATTATTTTTGGTTTGTATATATGGTATTTTGAAACTTGAACTAAAGTTCATGTGGTAATGAGAGGAGTTCGTTTAGAACAAGTATCCTCATGTGATTTGTTGTTTGTGTGTTTGATCCTAAGGAGTAAATCTCGGGACGAGATTTCTATTAGGAGGGAGTGATGTGACAACCCTGGTTTTGAGGTTCGTCACTTAGTTTTATTTTGTGCTAGTTACGTGTTTATGTGCTAATTGGTGTGTATAGATTGTGGTTTGGATATCGTTTTCGGTACGGGGTACCTTGTGAGTGAAACGATGTGTGATGATTTCATGTTCATGAGCTCACATGGTAGTGACTATGAAGTGAAATGGTGTTATTTAGTAGTTTTACGTATACGTATATGTATTATAGAAAATCGTATTTTTACGATTTACGGTTTAGCATTTAGAGGTCTCGGAAGAGGTAATTAGTCATGTGAGTATTTTTCGGGATGGTTTTAAGTAATTTAGGACTTAGTTATAAAGTTTATTTCAAAATTTGAGATTTTTTATAAAAGTGTATATTTTACGACTTTTTCGGTAAAACGCGTAAAAACTGACTAGTTTTACGGTTTTGAGGTTTTGGAGGCTTTATGAGCTGAAATAAATTAAGTTAAATTAAGGTAATATTATTAATACATATATTAATAATAAAAAAGGAAAAAAACGAAATTAAGGAGGGTGTGGGTTGGTTTGAACGGCAGAAAAGAAAAAAAAAGGAAAAAGGGAGGAAAAAAGGAAAGTGGGCTATGGGTTGGACTAGGATTCACCCATACCCTATATAAAGTTATACTAAACAAGAAAATTCATTATTATCTCCTGGAAACAAAGAAAATTCGTGGGTTTCATAAAAAAATTAGGGTTCTTCATAAAATTTGGGGGTTTTCATAAATCAAAGGTAAACCTTCTTAAACCTTTTTGATTGAATTGTTTTTATGTTTAATTAATCATTCTTATGATGGATTAGGGTTAGGGTTTATATAAAATCAGTAAATTAATGATGTTATAATCATAATATGATGATCATATAATCTAGGGCTTGTATTAGATGGGGTTATGGGTAATTATTTAGTTCAATTTGTTTAAACCCGTTTTTAAAAACTGGGCAGATTTTGAGTCAATTGTTTTGATCATATCGGGAGTTATATAAACTCTTATTTTACGATCCAAGTACTCCTGGAAAGCTATTTGAAGTGGCTCTCCAATGCAAGAAACGAGAACTAAATTGGAGGTCGGGAAGTGGGTCAAAAACAGGTTACAACAGTCGGAGGTCAAAACAGTTTTGAATTCAGCCTGTTTTCTTTTTAAGTTTTGGGTTGTTTGGGGCACTTAGGGTTGCATTGGGATCTTCTCACGAACGTGAGAGATGTTTTATATATTGTAGTTAATATCTGCACTTGGGCTAAGGTGGTGGTTTAGGGTAAGACCCCTTAATGGTAACAAACTTTTAGTACGTTTAAAATCAGGAAATCTGGAATGACAAAAGTAGATATATATATATATATCGGGGCCTTAACAGTAGCTTTAAGGTTAGGGCAAGTGGGAGGTGTTAGCCAACATATGTAAGGGTATGAATATTCCTTTTACAGAAACCATGGGTAGGTTTAAGTGGGAGTTTGACCTAAAGTTTTTAGACCTAAAACTGGGACTGTTTTGGATAAAATACGAACGGGTTAGTTATTAAACTTAACCAAGTTAAGGACTTGTTAAGGAAGGGTAATGGGGTAATTAGAGCTTATTAATGAGGTATATATGTGAGAATAGGCTAGATGTCCATCATAGGTTAATGAGCCATCTCAGTGATTGGTTCGTGTATTGATTTTGTGTTTTTGGTTGTTAGCTTGTTGCTAGTGCGAGGACTTGTGAAGAAGCTATCAGGTGAGTGTTCATAGTCCCATGTTTATTTTTGTTTTTGACTTCCAGATGGGATGGAAGAGACACTGTGTTGAGTTGTTTCTAAATTGTTGCTGTGAATGTTTTATGGTTGTGATGGACTTGTGTGTACACTTATGTGATTAACTGCTATGCGATTTTTGATATGTTATTGTGGTTTGACAAGGTAGTGGCCTTGTGGTTTGACAAGGTAGTGGCCTTGTGGTTTGACAAGGTAGTGGCCTTGTGGTTTGCCAAGGTAGTGGCCTTGGGATAGGTACATAGGGTGATCATCTAAGGTACCATGATGTTGTTTGGCAAGGTAGGAGCCTTGGATTTATTTGGTATGATTGGTCTTGATTGATAGTTGTTAATACATAATTGTAACACATTGTCCATATGTTCTTTTGTTGATGATTGTTATTCACAGCTTGTAACTGATTTAGCGTTGGAGTCTAAACCTATGACTCTCACCAACTTTATGTTGACGTGTTTTAGTGTCTCTTTCAGGTGAGAATGTGGTTAAGCTTGAGGATAGAAGTGGCTAGACTTGGATGCCTTAGGATTGCATATAGAAGGAGATCCCCGTTCCTTCTTAGTTTACCTTTATGTTTTTTGATAAGTGATACATGTTGGCACCTATATGTTTGTTTAGTTTATGTTTATTGTTTGTCTTGGGTAAGTGGTAGGACTGTTACCTACTTACCTAGACTCCTGCATTTGTTTAGATATTGTCATGACTTTTGTGTCACCATTTTATGACATTTCTTAATTCATATAGTTATCTCTATAGACACGCCATGTTGTGATGATATCCATACGTCGCGCCCCATATTCCGCCATGGTGGGTTGTGACACGTATTCCTTCGCCGCGGAAGTAATCCTTCCGCGCGCTTGTTTCTGCGCCATGGAAGTATCTCTTCCATTGGCTTATTCCTTCGCAGCGGAAGTACTCCTTCCGCGCGCTTATTCCTTTTCCATGGAAGTATTTCTTCCATTGACTTATTTCTTCGCCGCGGAAGTACTCCTTCCGCGCGCTTATTTCTGTGCCATGTAAGTATCTCTTCCATTGGCTTATTCCTTCAACGCGGAAGTACTCCTTCCGCGCGCTTATTCCTTTGCCAGGGAAGTATCTCTTCCATTTGCTTATTCCTTCGCCGCGGAAGTACTCCTTCCGCGCGTTTATTCCTTTGCCATGGAAGTATCTCTTCCATTGGCTTATTCCTTCGTCGCGGAAGTACTCCTTCCGTGCGCTTATTTCTGCGCCATGGAAGTATCTCTTCCATTGGCTTATTCCTTCAACGCGGAAGTACTCCTTACGCGCGCTTATTTCTGCGCCATGGAAGTATCTCTTCCATTGGCTTATTCCTTCAACGCGGAAGTACTCCTTCTGCGCTTATTCCTTTGCCATGGAAGTATCTCTTCCATCGGCTTATTCCTTCGCCACGAAAGTACTCCTTCCGCACGTTTATTCCTTTGCCATGGAAGTATCTATTCCATTGGCTTATTCCTTCGCCGCGGAAGTACTCCTTCCGCGCGCTTGTTTCTGCGCCATGGAAGTATCTCTTCCATTGGCTTATTCCTTCGCCGCAAAGTACTCCTTCCGCGCGTTTGTTCCTTTGCCATGAAAGTATCTCTTCCATTGGCTTATTCCCTCGCCGCGGAAGTACTCCTTCCGCGCCCTTATTTCTGCGCCATGGAAGTATCTCTTCCATTGGCTTATTCCTTCAACGCGGAAATACTCCTTCCGCGCGCTTGTTTCTGCGCCATGGAAGTATTTCTTCCATTGGCTTATGCCTTTGCCACGAAAGTATCTCTTCCGTTGGCTTATTCATGCGCCGTGGAAGTATTCTTCCACGTGCTCGTTATCTTTCGCCGTGGAAGCAATCCTTCCACTTGCTCATTATCTTTCTCCGTGGAAGTAATCCTTCCACGAGCTCATTATCTTCGTCGTGGAAGTATTCCTTCCATGGGCTCATTATCTTTCTTCGTGGAAGTATTCCTTCCACGGGCTCATTATCCTTCGCCGTGGAAGTACTCCTTCCACGGGCGCCTTATTTTTGCTGTGGAAGTATTCCTTCCATGCGCTCATTCTTTTTGCCACGGAAGTATGTATTCTGTTGGTTCATATCTTTGTTACGGAAGTACGTCTTTCGCGACGAATTACTTTGCCCGGCCATGAAGTGATTTGTCCAAAGTTTAAGTTGTTTGGATTTAATTAGATAGAGCCTGATCAACTACGTTTAGTTCAGGAAAAACCATAATAAATTTTGGCATTCATTCTCAAATGTCGTGGCCGTAAGACGGATGTAATATCCGCACAATCTTTCCACAGAGGTACGCCTTATGTGGGCCTTAAGCCGAATGCAATATTCGCACTATGCTGCATCATTAGTGGGTATAAGAAGTACGCCTTCAAATATTCACGATGCAGCATACGGGTTCCACCTCCACCTTCACAAAACCTTCTTATCATCCTCACGTTAGAGATGAATAAGAATGATACCTTGCCAATGCCAGTGTTACCCCGGCTATAAAACACGCTTTCTTCTTACGGGGTCCATACCGTCTAATCACGAGAAACCAAGCATTCGAGCACAACCACCCGTCTTACGTACATGTGTTTTCTCATTTCTTTCGTCGTGGATACGCTTACAGGTACCGGATATGGTGTAAACGTCTAGTAACCTTGGTGACGACCTCGCATACTAGACTGGGGGGACATGATGACGTATAGTGGCTACGCTCACTATTCGCAACCCCAAACCATCATCTTTTCGCTAAAAGTATCCCATTACGAGTGGAGCCATATGTTACGGACAACCCACGAGGATGTCCTAGCAGCAAGCCGCACGCGGTTGTTTAGTGAGCATGATACACGAATGAGTCTAGTATAACATGATCATGGACCATATCATACTAGACTGGGGGACATGTCGACGTACAGTCGGTAATGGGCTCGGCCCGACAGGCCCACGGCCCCCACATACCTTACTTATCCTACAAAAAACTCTAAGTCTATATAAACAGGGGTAGGGGTCTCATTATAATCAGGTTCTCTCTCTCAACCACACCTCATATACAATATATCATCACGATACTAACTTGACCGTCAGAGGTGGACCCCGGGGCTCCGGCCTCGGGTCCACATCTAACCGATTTACCTTTGTTTGCAGCATTACTCAGGACCGGGGAAGACGATTAACGGCCCAGGAGAGTCGTCGAATCGGCCTAGCCAAACTATGCTCCAACATTTGAGAATATCATCACGATAGAGGCTGGACTATACGTCATCATTATCCATGCTTTCTGACCAAGCGTAGACAGGGTAGGTATTTTATATATGAATATGCATGTAAACATGTCAAAAATACTTGCATGCTTACTAACACTTATGTGAGCTAATGTCCGCAGAGATGAAGTTGTTCGGATTATTACGCCAATGTGATCCAAGCAAGGTTCCGCAAGGATCTCGACCCCTAAAAGAAGGCGAGCCCCCCTTACTAGCTGCCACTGTGAACATGACTATCGCCTTGGAAGAAACAACCGAGCAGCGGTCGGATGAGCAGCAGACGGATGAGTAGGAGCCAGTGATCCAGAAGTCACCACTGGATTTCTATAATGAAGACGGTGGTGAGCTGCTGTTGGAGAACGCCACCTCCATCCAAGGTGAAGAACAACTCACAGATCCATCTATCAACCGTTTAGTTGATGATGACGAAGGAGGAGAAGAAGAAGTGGCGCAGGAGGCCGGATCCTCCCAACCATCAAAACCTGCGTCCAAGAAGCACAAAACCACCAGGAAGGTGGTGAAGAATGTAGAGGCTGGGGCGGGGGAACACAATGCCCCCCCCCCCCCCCCTAAGAGACTGAGGAAAGACCACCCGCAGTTCCAAGAAGGAAGCAGCACCACAATGCCTCAAGGCAATCCCCCGCCGCAAGTAGATGCCCATGTTTGGAAGGCGACCCCTGTTAATACCGTGGCTCCCACCATCACGGAACCAATGATAGACGTGACGTAAGTACTGATGCTACTCCATAATATCCAATCCACTAACAAAAACTCATAAGTGTTTGTTTCAATAACAGGGCGTATCCGTCGATAGCAGCACAAGAGAAGGAAGTGGAGAGAGAACCTTCTCCCATGATATCCATGAGGCCCCCATGTCCTCCCCTGACTCATGAAGAGGAGCCCCGTGCTGAGGGTCCAGACACCAACCTCCGCCCGGCATGGAACTTGTCCAGCCTCACCAGACTAGAGGCGGAGTCTGAGTGTATAGAGTTCATGGACCACCTAACCCCTCCAGCCCTGGCACAAGATTTAGATGAACTTGAGCATGGGACACTTCTGAAGCAATATGATGTGGCAACGGCGCACCAAGTAACAGTTGGTGCGGCCCTACGGTGCCGTCTGGAGGAAGCCTTAGCTAACGTGAGCCGTGCTGACATGAGCATTGCTCGCAGGGAAGAAATGGTGGAGAAGCACGAGAAGACAATAGCCTCCCTGCAGGCAGACTTGGTCGTGGCGGAATCGACAATAACAGAACAAACCAACCATGCCAACGCCCGCGAGGAACGCATTGCTGAGTTAGAAGTTCTCCTGGTGGCATTCAATGATAAGGTACATATCCTTACTTATTTATACCCATTGCTCGCATTAGCCCTATCTTTCTTTGTAGTAACCCCGAGTGTTATTCACAGGTATCCACAGCCGAAGCCGCCGCCAGAGCCGCAACGGACCAAGCCTCCATCATGGCAAAAGAGTGTGACATGCTAAAGGAAGAACTCACCCAGGCACGGGCTGTAATGGAGGAGCGAGCAGCGGTGGTAGAGGGAGAGCTAAACCTGCTGGCGACAGACTGCGCCGAAGTGTTGTGCCCTCCACTACTCACGGCCATAGCCGGTCGTAGGTGGATGGTGGGCCAAGGGATGCGCCTAGCCGTGACAAAGGTAACGGAGGACCCTTAGTTTGTGCAGGCCTTTGCGGATGTTGTATTAGACGGTATTGACCGTGGCAGACACGAGGGGTTGATCAAGGCTGCAGAATTGATAAGCAAAAAAGAGGACATCTCCCAGCATGCCTACCATAACCCCGAAGCAGAGGACAAGATGACCGCCTCCATGGCCGCACTTGGGGAAATTCAGCACCCCTTATTAGATGATCTTGAATCTTTAAAGGATGCCTCCAACGAGGATGTCATGGCCAAGCTCACCACAGACCCAATCCAACTTACCCTGCCAACATATGATGCCAGTTTGAAGGTTATGAGGGGTGAGAAGCTTTTGGCCGAGGCGCTAGATGCCAATCTGGCCAGGGCGCGGAGTGGAAAGGATGTTCGTGGCGAGGCCCTCCGTGCCCTGATTGCGGAAGGGAAGAGAGAAATAGGAGAGTTCCTACCTCCTTTGTAATTTAACTTGTAAACATTTGTATCTTGTACTTATTCGTTCGTCCGGTTGGGGACTATACGTCATCAGAGAACATAAAAAACGGAAGAAAACATAAAATAACTGACGTAAACGTAAAAAACGGATGAAACGTAGAAAAATGCCTAAAACGTAAAACAAAATGCCGAAAACGTAAAAAACGGATGAAACGTAGAAAAAAAGGACAAAACGTAAAAAAACTACAAAACGTTAAAAAAAATTGACGAAAACGTTAAATAACTAACGGTAACATAAAAAACGGACGAAAACATAAAATAACTGACGTAAACGTAAAAAACTGACGAAAACGTAAAAAATGTAAAATTTTTACAAGACATATAAACCAAAAATTTGCACCATTTGCCCATTTGACCCGAGACCGTTTGACCGTGTCTATTTAACCAGCGTCAGTTTGGTCCAAATATTAATAATCGCTCGTTTGACCCGCGCCATAGAACAATAATACCCATTTGACCTGTTGCCCGAACCCGCCCTACCTCCCATCTAGCCAATGGTGTTGGCTGTTTTAGTGCACTTGTTTGTTTAATGGTGGTATTGGTGGTAAATTGAAAAGCTTATATGACACCGGGTTGGCCTTTGTTGATGTTGATCACTATTTGAAAGAAAAAAACAGTCCACCAAGTGAACCCAACAGTGGTTAAATACAACAGATTATAGGATTAGACAATAGATGGTGTTTGTGAATCAATTAATGAATTAGAATGTTTGTATTATTAGAACACAACATTCGACCATACAAAACCAATTTGCATACATATTCTAGCTTAGCTTCTTTGCCAAATCTGTAAACAAAAACCAGGTATAAATAAGAGAAATATACTACTCTCACATGCAAATCCAAACGCAAACTAAAATTTACACATTTACAGAGGAAAAAAACACCAAATTGGCTTGGATCTTCTCCTACAACATGAAAGTCATTTCACACAGCAGGAACGGCAGCAATAGACGCGTCCCACAATTATTTTCCTGATTAGTGTGTTAACGAGCTTTTGCAAGGGTCCGACTGGATACACCATGCAACAACTTAACAAAGCCGAGAAAACTTAGCTTTCCATCTGTGTGCCTGATCCAGTCATTCAGTACAGAATGAACCGGAACGGATGGGCTAAGGCCAAGTTCCTATAAAATCACCAAGATTAATTGGTAAAGATTCAAGAAAATTGATAAAGGTCTTCCCAAAACTTATAGGAGCAATTGCAGATGGGTCATTTGGATTACATCTTGATTGTAATTGCATAAAAAGTATACAACGTATGTCTAATTTCTACTTTACGTAACCAGCTCTTTTTTTGGAAATATGTAAAAACATCCTTGCTTCAAACATTTTATATTTAAGGTAACGTGACCCGGTAAGATGGTTGACTAAAACAATAATCAGGCCAAAGTTAATGGCTGAAGGAAAAATTATAGAAAGAAGTAGGAAAAAAGAAGATCAAAGTTTAACTTACAGATGCTAGTTCTTCGATCATGATGGCCCTGTTCCCATCTTTATCAAATATTTCATAAGCACAACGTGCATGTTCTTCCCATCTATCATGAGCCTCGAGCTGATAGACACTTAAAGCAGCTGCACAGAATTCGTCAAACTCCATTCTTCTGTATTGAAGGGCATTAAGCTGCATATAAACGTCTATTCATCTAAGAGTCCAAAAATAATGATACATAACTGTATAGCAAAACTAAAATTTATTTTCCAAAGATCATACCGATGTTAGAAAATCATGGATACGTGACTCCTTCATGGCATCTGTAGCATGCTTCATCAATGCCTGACAAGTTCATAAGAAATCAAAATTGATATTCAAACAAAAATAAGTTTATTGATTTTGTTAGTTACCAACCGCTTTAATATTATCCATGCTTATGGATCCATTTTTGCTTGGTTCTAACAACGAAAATTGCTCCTTGAGAAAATATAACTCATCGGTACTCAACGTCTTCACTAAAGCCTGCAAGTAAGATAAAAAGGCTGCAGTTGAGATATTTCTTTTTTTTACTTTCGATAAGATTACCATTTTGTTATCATTAAGTAACATTTTGACATTTGCCAACAAAAAATCATATTTAGGGAATAAAATATAATAAGTACCCTTATAGCAGCTTTACGAAGAGGAGATGAACGCATATAGCCCTTCATGTGTCTCAATATTGAAACATCAAGTGGCACTGTCACATCATTAGTATTTCCAATCCATGGATGACCTAATACATTACAACATTAATTCAGAATTATCAAAATGAGCAAATTGAGAAATACGAAAAGAACTCTGGTCTGATTTATTTTAGTAACCAACTTACATATACGGCCAGAAAAACCCATCAAAGCTAGAAATTTTTTATTCAAGGTAAATTACCTAAAATAACCAGTTTCAGGTGGCTGATAGCACCGTGTTAAAAAAAGTCAACATGGTCAAATCTTGCTTAAAAGTCAAAGGCCAAGGCACCATTCTTAAACCAAGTTCTTTCCCTTAACTACACTTTTTGAAATTTCAATGGGATTTTTCTGGCATAAAAAAAGTTGGCAATGTAAAACCGAAAGTGGACCAAACTGATCAAATTAGCACTATCAGCATCATAAAACTGATCAAAATTTAACAGAATAAAAACAGTATAAAAATACGTACTTAACGCTTGAGCAGCAGTCATTCTTCTCCTAGGATCCTTATTTAATAATCTTTTAACAAAATCTTTGGCCTCAGACGACAATGCAGGCCACGGTACTTCATCAAAACTTGGATGAGCTTTTAAAACAGCTCGAAATATTCCAGATTCGGTTCGCGCCCAAAAAGGGCGACTCCCACATAAAAGTATATACGCTATAACACCAATACTCCATACATCAGCCTCGGTACTATATGATCTGTGTAGAACTTCAGGCGCCACGTAGTATGCACTTCCGACAATGTCATTAAGCCTTTCATCTACAGAAAATGGATCCATGAGACTTGAAAGACGGCGATAATGGTAGCAGCATAATTATATGTAGTATAAATATATATAAAATATAAAGTACCTGGCTTAACAAAATCCGATAAGCCAAAATCTATGGCTTTAAGTTGTGAATTGTCATCCTTGGATTTAAATAAGAAATTCTGATTCACAAATCAGCAACACTTTAGATTATTACTTGTGGGAAACTCAATACGTACTATGATATCTAAAAAAAGATTAAAAATATTCCCCGTCTAAAGTTATTCCCCATTTCAATAATTTTGTCATATCTATAAATATATTCACAGAGGAAGAAAATCTACGAGTCAGAACTGAAATTTACAAATTTCTGATCTTTCTTTTAGGGGAGGCAGAAGAACTTTGATAGTTTGATTTATGAATTTACATAAATATCTGTGTACACTTCTAACTACAAAAATCTAGAGTCGGCGAATGCACATGCTAATATAAGAAAACCCTCCGACATGGAGGACAATAATCAATACGGGTCAACTTACTTGAGAGAACAATCTTAACTTGGAGATTTACTAGAATGACTTTTTGAATTATCATGGACAAGTACTGGTAAGATATAAGCAGACAAGCGAAAATAGCTTCTTATGAATTTCGAAATGATAAGCATGCCAAACAGAGACACGAGTTAAGACACGAAAACTACAACTTTAAGATAACAAATATATTCATGTACTAGCACCCATAAAAAATCCAACATTTCTTCTTTTGGCAAAATAAAATTTTAACTTTTCAAGTGTTGATTACTAATATGTCCTTTATTATCGTTACAAAAAGTAATGATCTTGGCTTAGAACCATAAGATTATCTCACCTCCGGCTTTAAGTCGCGGTGCACCACACCTTGAAGATGACAGAATGCAACCACATTCAATATTTGTATCAGGACAGCCTTAGCATCATCTTCAGTGAATTTCCCGCCCCTTAAAAAAAATCCCATTTTCACAAATGCATAAATTCCATGTTGACAAATAACCCAATTAAGTTATGAGCAATGCGCTTCTAGCAAATCAACATAATAGACATGATACCTGGCAAGAATTCTATCCAAAAGCTCCCCCCCTTCACATAACCTGGAACATGTGCCGCATTACACGAAAGAAAGCACAAGTTAATCTAAATACCCTGTTAGGACTTATATATAAAGATATGGATAAAAAGATAGTGAGAATCAAATTTTAACTTTGTTGCTTACTCCATTACAACATAGACGTTATCGTGGTCTTCATATGCATCGTAAAACTTCACTAAGTTTTCATGTCCTGACAAAGCTTTTAAAATCTTTACCTCCCTTCTCACATCTTCAATTGATATGGCGGTTGTCATCTACATGAAAAAGCTGGACTTCAAATCTAAAACTTGAAAGAAGCATAACATCTACAATATATACTGAAACGCTGATAACATTTACATACCGCAAAAGCAACTATCTAAGTTCAGTCTAAAAATCAATATTACTTATTTGCCATTATCTGTATGACAAATTATCCATCCTAAAATAGTAAATTAACTGGTTTACACTCACAAGATTCTTCCCTGATATGATTTGAAGGCCCGATACATAACTTCCGTAAACTATGTGTCAATTGAGATGTTTATAGAATTAAATTATCGTTACATATGGCAATTTATATGAGAACCGCCGCATGTTAAACAGATAAAACACCACAAACCTAAAATTGATGCCAGTTTAATATCGTTTTCGTTCTACCAAGAGCTCTAATACCAAAACCATAGCGGCATAGCAAAATGAAATTCAAATATTCAAATTAGGAATATCTCTGACATGTTCAAGTTCAACTATATCAAAATAAGCTAAAAATAAGCCATTCAAGTCTCCAACAATCAAAAAGTCAATTTAACTAAAGTCAACAACCAAAAACTACACTTCTGCACATGATCATATCCAAAAAAAAATCCAACTTTCCAAATCAAACCAACACCATCACACATCAAATCAGCAATAAAAAAAAACAAACCTTTGACTTTGGAATAACTTTAACAGCAACATCTTTGGCCTTAAATTCACCTTTTTTAACTTTAGCTTTACAAGTATGACCAAAATGTCCTCTTCCCACTTCTTCACCCATCTCATATTTACTCCCAAAATGTTTCGAAAACCCGAAACTTTTATCCAATTCCACCTCCTCACGCGCCACCTCTTTCTCCACCTTCCCACTCACGCGCCTCCTTAAAGCCTTTATATGCTTCGCCGGAGACGCCGGTGGTCTAAAAAACTTTCTGGGTGTTGTTGGTTTTGACCCATTTTTAACTGCAGGTGATGATGTCATCTTTGAAAATAGAAAGTGTGCTGGACTTGGTGTGTAAAACGGAAACAATGGTGATTTCTTGATTTTCCGGTCACCGGAATCTTCATCATTCGCCGGAATGTTGTCACCAGGAAGTTTGCTTTTTGAGCTGCAAATACCCATTGTGTAAAACTTTCTAAAATTGGAAACTGAACTTGAATCTTTTGTATAAAATCTTGAATTTTTATTTAAAATACTTTCTAATGTTGGTTTTTCAAAGGAGTAAAATTATATAAGATGGATTGAGATCTGTTATTGTTGGTGGTGGTCATAAAGGGAATTTAGTTTTGTGATCATGTATGTTTTTAGTTTAATGTGATGATGAGTTGAGTTGAATTGACCAATGACAAAGTGGAGTTAAAGACTAGTTTAATGATTTTCAAGTTTGAATGTCAATTTCTTGTTTATTTTATTTTATTTGAAGTGGAACATGTTATTTAAAAAAAAGGCCATAACATGAATGTGATGCTGGGATGAATGAGTCCATCAAGGAATGGACAAATAGATAGGGATAGGAATTCCCTTTGTTTGGTGTTTGTTTGGATTTGGATGAGAATTTATATTTTATTTGAATTTATAGTTACGTATACGTGTTATTATTGCTTTTTTACATAGTTGAAACCGATAACAAGATAGATTTATAACGAAAAAGATCGTACGAGCGTTGATTTGTAAAATTTGTACGTGCGACAATTTACAATGGTTGAATTTTTGTCAACATGATTCTAAAACTAATGCTCGAGTATACTTCTTTATGTAAAGAGATTCTTCATTTTTGGTCTTTTTTCTATCAATTATCGTGTTTATGTTCAGTGCTTGCCATTTTATTATACAGATTTACATGTGTAGTTTAAAAAAAAATTATTATTACAGCTTTTTCTCTTATACTTTATATAAAATAATAGTTTTACCTTTAAATAATTAATTTAGAACTTGTTTAGTGCTTGTAATACTAATAACTTAAGTGTGGGTAATATTGTAAATTTCAACTAAATTTCTTATCTATTTTTAGAAGTGAAC
Organism: Glebionis coronaria; assembly: GCA_025667525.1. Taxonomy (NCBI): domain Eukaryota; kingdom Viridiplantae; phylum Streptophyta; class Magnoliopsida; order Asterales; family Asteraceae; genus Glebionis; species Glebionis coronaria. The sequence continues at coordinate 287,870,526 of CM046880.1, read as the reverse complement.
AATTATTTTGAGACAACTCAAATGAAATAGTGGACAATACTTTTGGGACGGAGGTAGTATTCGTTTATTATTATTGCAACTAAATTTCTTATCTATTTTTAGAAGTGAACAATTATTTTGAGACAACTCAAATGAAATAGTGGACAATACTTTTGGGACGGAGGTAGTATTCGTTTATTATTATTGTTTTCTTTCTGCAGTCAGTATGGTACAGACTCAATTAGGTACAGTATCGACGGGCAGTGAAGGCACAATTATATACAAGCTCCCACGGGCATATGTTTTTAGCGCCATGACTACTCATAATTCGACATAAAATATGAATACACATGCATTATCTCATCTCAATTCACATACAAGTAATTTAAATACTGCTTACAATAAATGTTTATACCCATCTGCTTGTGTTGGTGATGGTAAATCTATATTGGTTACTAACACCGGCCATACCATCTGTTAGGAATAATGTATTTAGAAGTTACTCGCATGAGTTAGAGTTCCTACTAGAGTACTTCGTTCCTCCTGGTGAGTTACAGTTCCTACTAGAGTACTTCTTTCCTCTTGGTGAGTTAGAGTTCCTACTGGAATATTTCGTTACTCCTGGTAGCATACAGTTCCTACTTGTTGTGAGATAAAATTGAGAGTTAAGTGCATTTTTGGTCCTCGTGGTTTGGTCCAGTTTTCACTTTTGGTCCAAAAATTCAAATAGTTTCGATTTTGGCCAAAAAGGTAAACTATTTCTTCACTTTTAGTCCATTTTTACGTTGACCGAGTGTTTGACTGTTAACTAGAAGGGTATTTTTGTCACTCTACAAACTATCCACTCGCCCATTCTCTTTTATAATATAATAATAATAATAATAATAATAATAATAATAATAATAAATAAAAAATAATAAAATAAAAAAATAATAAAAAATAGAATAAAAAAATAAAAAAAATAAAAAAAATAAAAAAAATAAAAAAGTAAATAAAAAAAATTATATATAATAATAAACCTTCTATCCGGTCCCCTGTTTCATCACTGTGGGCGTTTACGAGGGAGATCCTTCCATCCATCAACTTTCAATCCATCCACCTTCAATCCGGTCAATCCATCAATCCATAAACCTTCTATCCGGTCAATCCATCAATCCATAAACCTTCTATCCGGTCCTGTTTCATCACTGTGGGCGTTTACGAGGGATCCAACAATCCATCAACCTCCATCAAACTCCATCTCAAGTCAATCTCAACAGCAATCCGGTCCTGTTTCATCTCCTCATTGATACTTGCAAGATCGTGTGTTCCTATCTTCTTTTTTTCTTTTCAATCTGTTGAGGGGTTGTTGGTTTGTGGACTCCGTTATCAGTGGTTTCTATAGGCTCGTTGTTGTGGGTTTGTTGTGGGGGTTTTGATTGGGTTTGGGTTTGTGTTGTAGATTCTGTACAGGGTTCGTTGACAGGAGGGCTTCATACTGGTGGTGTTGTATCAGGTGTGGTTTGTGGTTGTCTTCTTACAGGTGGTGTTTTGGGTCGGGGTTCTCGGGTTGCTGTGTTTTGTGTTGAAGATTCTGTACAGGGATGTGTGTTGTGTGGGTTGTGTTGTGGGTTCGTGTGGTTTTAGGTTCGCTACGAGTTTAGATTTGTTTCGTTGTGGTTCGGTAGTGGTTCATTGGATTTAGTGTGGGTTGTGCCGGATACTGTTTATGTGGGGGTTCGGTTGTGAGTGGGTTTCCTTTGTGTATCAGTTGGTTAGTGTAGGAGGGTTCGTTTGTGATTGTTTGTTTCGGTTGTTTGATGGTGGTTGCTGTGGGGGTTATTGTAGGTTTATTGGGTGTTGTGGGTTGCTGTAGGTTAGGTGGTTGCTGTAGGTTAGGTGGTTGCTGTAGGTTAGTTAGTGGTTGTGGGTGTTTGTGTTGTGGGTGGCTGTGGTTGATAGTAGGGTGGTAGAGGTGTGGTGGTGGTAGAGGTGTGGTGGTGGTTAACCAACATGAAGTAAAAATATAATAGTAATAATAAGGAAAATAATTGTAAAAAAAAAAGAATGACAGGGAGGGCCATTTAGTAACTTTACATTATGAAATGAGGGTATTTTAGTCATTTTATCGAAAATGGACCAAAAGTGAAGAAATAGTTTACCTTTTTGGCCAAAATCGAAACTATTTGAATTTTTGGACCAAAAGTGAAAACTGGTCCAAACCACGAGGACCAAAAATGCACTTAACTCTAAAATTGATGAAAGATTGTAAAAGATAAGAAAAATATTTAGTCTTCCTATTCTTATGGAAAGTATTAAATGTATTAATTATGATGAGGATGTTACAAGTTTATTTAGGGAATGATTAAATGGTATTGATGTATAATACTTAGGAAATTATTAATTATATTGTAACCACCTAGGACCCCTTGCATTATAAAAGGAGGTCCTAGGGTGTAGAGATAAACACACTTCTACACACACAGCTTCTCTACATATTTCTCTCATTCTTTGTTATAGCTTTAAGGTTGTAAACTCAATCACTATTTAGAGTGATCGTATTAATACATTGAGGTTTAAACGTTTGGTTGGCTCTATTGTTCTTCTTATATATAAAGATTGGTTTCCGCACACTCTTTGTATTGTGATCAAGGTTTCAAAAATCCTTCAAGAAGCAAACTCAACAATTGGTATCAGAGCCTCGTTGAAAAGCTTTGATTGAGAAGAACAAGATTTCTACATCCATGTTACTATGAAGTGAAGTTTGTAATAATCGGAAATTTTCCTGGCTCGTTAAATGACTATTTTACCCCTTGACTTTTTATTTAGTCAAGTATGTGCTAAACTTGCTATTATCTAGGAAGCGTTCTTTTATTTTTTGAAATAACATCTGCTGGCGTGTATTACGTTTTGCCTGTGCTCAGTCTGCATTGCTGTGAACACTACGAGTGTGTCACTATTGGTTATGTAATAATTTACGATCAATATTTTAATGTATCTGAAGTTTAATTCCAATACGTGTACATAATCTGTATAGGATTAATCTGTGTCGCTTTGCGTGAATTATCTGCAATTTAATTGTTGCCTGCTTATCTGTGCGAATAATTATTTTTCATAGCTATCGTGGTAACTTACGTATGTAATTATTTTGGCGAGTCATTAATTATCGTTTTATACCGTCGTCGAATCCTTATTGCCGACACGTAACGCGAGAACGACTAAACGACATTATGAATACTACCGTACATTCTTTTGGATACTATACATACATGTATAAAATGGCATTAATAAAATAAATAAATAAAACTAAAAGCACCATAGGATACCATGCTTTGTCTTATTTCCTCCCCCACCGAGATACCCAACAACTCCTTTTTAAATTTCAAATTTTCAACTAATTTCCTACAACCTTGGGTGGTACATGTCCTAAGCCCTCACTCTATTCGCAAATCATTATAAGTCCCCTCCCTCATGCTTGAGGCGTTTTAACATACATCTCCATCATCTCATCCTATATCCCCATTCTTCACCATCATTCTTCCACACATTACACAAACTATCATCATTCTTCTACTGTTCGAAAATAATCACTACTATCTCACCTTCAAACTCTATTGAAGCATACAAACTTCATTCCACATAAAATAACAACAAATCCTTCCTAAAACATGTAATAACAATAACTAAAACCATCTATTCATAAACACCAACATCCGACGTGAGCCAACATATCCGCCATGTGCATTTTTCTTGTTCGAAGGCGTTTGAAGTTTCGAGTTGATGTCGACGCGAGTACAATACGACGTGGGTTCCCTTTTTCGAAGGTGTTTGAAGATTTCTAGTTGTGGTTGTACGAGTTTCGGTCACGTGGGTTTCTCGTGCTTTGTTCGAGGGTTATAGCTGCTAGACGTGGGTTTCGACATTATTTCGTGGGTTGTTCGTGAGTTTCATTGTCTTAGTGTGGATTTGCATACGTGTGCTTCCTCTCGGACTATAGTAAGCTCACCATTTTATTTCGTCTTTGAGCTTCAAAAACACTAGTATGTGCTTAAAATATTTAGCAAAATCCTAAAACTAGACCTTCATGTGAAAACAAGAGTTTTGGTTCAAAAATGGTGACATGGTGAATCGGGTTGATGTTAAAACGTGGTCACAAGTAATTTCACACGTTAAATGTTCTTATATGTGTAACATGGGTACACTAAACGAAAGATTTCGAGTTATAAGAGTTAAAAAGAACGGGTTTTTATGATTTGTAGAAACGTATGACTCATTTTGTAAATTAACGCGACAAACCTTGTATTAATGTCCATTTATTTTGATAGGATTCGTAGTATTAACGCGATGGAATATTATGCAATTCAAATTTTCGAAAATGGTTAAGAAATGAACTCGTAATAGCGTACGATGGTCGCGTTTTGTTATGAAAGTTTTAGCTTCTTATTTTTGTTTGTGTTCGACGAGGAAGAAAGAGGAGCAAGATAAAACATATTTTATTATTAGTATTAATGTCACACGTGGGGCCCATGGTGGCAGTGAATGATAGTTGTTTAATTTAAGTAAACAAACATATTAATACATAAGATTTTACTAATGTATAAATGTGACCCTTTTAATTTGACTTCTTAATAAAGTTATACATTAAACTTGTTAACTAATAATAAAAGACTTATGAAAAGTATAAACGTAAATTAATACGGACGGACTGCACATTAATAAATTATTGATCGCAAATAATAATAAAACATAGAAGACTGATATATGAGACTGAGACCTTATCAAAATTTGGACTATAATTGACGATATTTATGGACAAATTAAACGATACATTTAGAGACCAAACCGCGAATCGACCCGAATTAACTTCTTAAATTATGTCTAATTTCTAAAAAGTCCGTTATTGCGATACTTAAATTAATTTTTGTGTGCGTGACGACCCGTAAATGTTGGTCGTTTGGCCAAAATTGATATTTTTGAAAAATAAATGTTTTTGTTTATAAAACTTAATGCAAGCACGTACTAGGGTCAGAACAACTTAAATTTGTCATAGTTGACCTAAATATGCGTTTTATTTATTTAGGTTGCGGATTGAGATTTGTCTTGTAGCAGTGCATCGTTTTCGTGACTACTATAACTTGTTGCTTGTTATTACTTGAGGTGAGTCATAGCCCCTTTTAAACTGCTTTGTATGTTTAATCTATTTGGGGTGAAATAATGCTTATAACATCTTTTATGGATGCAAAACTATGTTTTCTTGATCTCTTCGCTAAAGTTATGTTTTTGGATATGCCTAAGTACCGTTATCCTACTTTGCCCATCATGAACCGTTAGTTACTTCTGAATGACCGGTCAAGTAAGCACATATGTTATAGATAGATCTATTAGAGTTTGGCACTCCCGTCCGGGTGTCCTCTGTCACCACTACCAAACGGACGTATACTTATGGCCATTTCAGAGGTTGTCTTAAGGATATGATACCTAGCGGGCACTTATTATTGTTTCATCTTGTCATTAGCATCGCTGTCATGAGCTTAGCGCTATTATAACTGCTTTACATACTATTTCCCATATGTTGACATTATATGACCTATAATGGTCCCATATGCTTAAAACATTTTGTTTGCGGTCCATAGTTTGCCATGCTTTTGAATTAAACTTATGAACTCACCAACCATTGTGTTGACACTTTAAGCATTTATCTCAGGTATTTGATCTTGCGTGCTATTTGAAGTATGTGGAGTCTCATGCTTAGTTGAAGGATTTTGAAAGATTTATCTTATGCATTGAACATTTATCTCGTTGTCTATTTCAAACTTATAAATTTCCGCTGCTTACATTTGAAACTTATGATTTGTAAACTCTGTTATTTCAAGTAAATGTACCGAGGTAAATTCTTTTCAAAACGTCTCATTTAGAGTCTTTCTCTTGAACCTTTTACTTTGTTATTATGACGTAACAGCCCCGAGATTTACCGCTTCCATTGACTGATATTTGGGGTGTTACAGATTGGTAACAGACCAAGGTTATAAAGAACTAGGTTTGCATCTTAGGCCTAGACTATAACTGGTATGTGATTACTTACTTTATGTGCTATTATATTATATCTATTATCATATATAGACTATTACATATATCATTATATGTATTATACATATTACATAAATCATATATGCTTTAGGTGTTATATACTCTACACGACTACTTTGTACATGCATACTTTTACATTGCCCTATATATGTGTTTACTACTCCTTACGCATATCTCACATCATTTTATATGAAGATTATTTATATAAACGTTGAAACTTTCGTTAGACATTGTAAGTGAAACAACGATCTCCTTTAATTATATGACATTGTAATTGTTACGATGGTCATTAAGATATCTCTCACATGACTTTAAATAATTTTGATTCATCGAAACTCGTCACAATTTTTCGATGCCACTTATTATCTTACTACCTAACTCTGAGTTTTAACACCAGTCCGTTAGTTTTGAAAAAATTTGCCTCATCTCGTGACCCGTCATTTAGAAACAAGTCAATTGGTTCGAAAACGACTTCAACTAATCACCTCGTAACATTTCACTTTGAACTCAACCTTTCAAACTCGACTTATATTGTTCTATTTTACTCTTTATATTTGGAAGAATGCTAGCAACAAAAATAAAAGCTCGTAAGAACCCTAACGGCGACGTGGAGTATGCTAACGCCTAAGGAGAATTTCATTGCCTTACCTAATGAGACCTAGTATAAGTCGTCATGTATTGTTTCCATTTAAGTATTGTATTGTACTTCTAAGACTTATCGTCTCGTGTGTACGTTTTAAATTTTAATCCCTATTATTGAATGTGTTTTGATGGTTCGCTTAATTTATCCCTTTTGAAAGCGTTACCACATTTTGAATCATTTCTCCATTGTCTTGCCAGATTTCTTTCTTCATACCATCTCATGAATTATTTGTTTTGACATCATCTTATGAACCATTTGTAACAGTGTTTTGCACCATTTTTCCATCACTTCATAAACCATTCGTTGTTATCCTATCAACCATTTCACTAGACTTTTCTGAAAATACTTTGCTAAATACCCTCTGAACTACTTGTTGGAAGATTTTAAACTACTTTGTTCTTATTTTACAAAACTATTTTCATAAATTGTTTTGGTTACTATCTTATAAACCGGTATAGTATATACCATTTGATTCCGAGAAACATATCATTATTTGGCGAAAAGGAGCATCGCATCGTTAGTCCCTAATTATACAAAGCCTGATCACCTATGTATAATTTGGGAAGGACCATACTATGCTCGTAGTAGTCACCATAAACATTTTGTCAAAAATCCACTTTTTCTATTTTACAAAAGCTGAATTTTGCGCGTGTATACTTAAATTGTGCAAGACATGGATATTCGTATAACCGAGTGGACTTCTATGCAACCGCATCGTATATATCCGGCCTCGTCATTCGATGTTACACCATTTTTGTTATCAAACTATTCGTTCAACATCCACTTTACATCCATATATTTTTACCAGTTTTGACGATATCATCCGTATCAAGTAGTTGTTACATGTCACGTCGTGATTATTTGTATGGAGAACATCGTTGATTTGTAAAAGTTGTACGAGTGACAATTTACAAGGTTGAATTTTCGTCTAATGTTTCGCAACGTGACTCTAAAACTAATGCTCAGTATACTTCTTTATGTAAAGAGATTCTTCATTTTTGGTCTTTTTTATCAATTATCGTGTTCATGTTCAGTGCTTGCCATTTTATTATACAGATTTACATATGTAGTTTTAAAAAAATATTATTATTATAGCTTTTTTCTCTTATACTTTTTATAAAATGATAGTTTTACCTTTAAATAATTAATTTAGAACATGTTTAGTGTTTGTAATACTAATAACTTAAGTGTGGGTAATATTGTAAATTTCAACTAAATTTCTTATCTATTTTTAGAAGTGGACAATTATTTTGAGGCAACTCAAATAGAATAGTGGACAATAATTTTGGGACGGAGGTAGTATTCGTTTAATATTGTTTTCTTTCTGCAGTCAATATGGTACAGACTCAATTAGGTACAGTATCGACGGGCAGAGAAGGCACAATTATATACAAGCTCCAACGGGCACATCTTTTTAGCGCCATGACTACTCAGGATTCGACATAAAATATGAACACATATGCATCATCTCATCTCAATTCACATACAAGTAATTTAAATACTGCTTACAATAAATGTTTATACCCATCTGTTTGTGTTGGTGATGGTAAATCTATACTGGTTACTAACATCAACCATAGCATCTGTTAGGAATAATGTATTTAGAAGTTACTCCTATGAGTTACAGTTCCTACTGGAGTACTTCGTTCCTCCTGGTAAGTTACAGTTCCTACTGGAGTACTTCGTTCCTCCTGGTGAGTTAGAGTTCCTACTAGAGTATTTCGTTCCTCCTCGTAGCATACAGTTCCTACTTGTAGTGAGATAAAGTTGATGAAAGATTGTAGAAGATAATATCAAATATTTGGACTTCCTATTCTTATGGAAAGTATTAAATATATTAATTATGATGAGGGGGTTACAAGTTTATTTAGGGACTGATTAAATGGTATTGATATATAATACTTAGGAAAGTATTAATTATATTGTAACCACCTAGGACCCCTTGTACTATATAATGAGGTCCTAGGGTGTAGAGATAAACACACTTCTACACACACATCTTCTCTACATATTTCTCTCATTGTTTGTTATAGCTTCAAGGTTGTAAACCCTATCACTATTTAGAGTGATAGAATTAATATATTGAGGCTTAAACGTTTGGTTGGTTCTATTGTTCTTCTTATATATAAAGACTGGTTTCCGCACACTCTTTGTATTGTGATCAAGGTTTCAAAGATCCTTCAAGAAGCAAACTCAACAATTGGTATCAAAGCCTCGTTGAGAAGCTTTGATTGAGAAGAACAAGATTTCTACATCCGTGTTACTGTGAAGTGAAGTTTGTAACAATCGGAAAATCGGATATTTTCTAGGCTCGTTAAATGACTATTTTACCCCTTGACATTTTATTTAGTCAACTATGTGCTAAACTTGCTATTATCTAGGAAATGTTCTTTTATTTTGTGAAATAACATCTGCTGGTGTGTATTACATTTTGACTGTGCTCAGTCTGCGTTGCTGTGAACAGTGCGAGTGTGTCATTATTTGTTGCGTAATAATTTGCAATCAATATTTTAATGTATCTGAAATTTAATTCCAATACGTGTGCATAATCTGTATAGGATTTATCTGTGTCGCGTTGCGCGAATTATCTGCAATTTAACTGTTGCCTGCTTATTTGTGCGAATAATTATTTTTCATAGATATCGTGGTAACTTACGTATGTAATTATTTTGGCGAGTCATAATTATCGTTTTATACCATCGTCGAATCCTTATTGCCGACACGTAACGCGAGAACGACTAAACGACATTATGAATACTACTATACATTCTTTTGGATACTATACATACATGTATAAAATGGCATTAACAAAATAAATAAATAAAACTAAAAGCACCATAGGATACCATGCTTTGTCTTATTTCCTCTCCCACCGAGATACCCAACAACTCCTTTTTAAATTTCAAATTTTCAACCAATTCCCTACAACCTTGGGTAGTACATGTCCTAAGCCCTCACTCTATTCGCAAATCATTATCGGTCCCCTCCCTCATGCTTGAGGCGTTTTAACATACATCTCCATCATCTCATCCTATATCCCAATTCTTCACCTTCATTCTCCCACACATTGCACAAACTATCATCATTCTTCTACCGTTCGAAAATAATCACTACCATCTCACCTTCAAAATCCATTAAAGCATACAAAATTCATTCACATAAAATAACAAGTCCTTTCTAAAACACGTAATAACAATAACTAAAACCATCCATTCATAAACACCAACATCCCGACGTGAGCCAACATATCCAACGTGTGCATTTTTCCGTGTTCGTAGGCGTTTGAAGTTTCGAGTTACTGTCGACGCGAGTACAAGACGAAGTGGGTTCCCTTTTTCGAAGGTGTTTGAAGATTTCTAGTTGCGGTTGTACGAGTTTTGGTGACGTGGGTTTCTCGTGCTTTGTTCGAGGGTTATAGCTGTTAGACGCGGGTTTTGACATTATTTCGTGGGTTGTCGTGAGATTCCTTGTCTTAGAGTGGATTTGAATACGTGTGCTATCTCTCGGTCTACAGTAAGCTCACCATTTTCATTTCGTCTTTGAGCTTAAAAAACCATAGTATGTGCTTAAAATATTTAGCACAATCTTAAAACTAGACCTTCATGTGAAAACAAGAGTTTTGGTTCAAAAATGGTGACACGGTGAATCGGGTTGATGTTAACACGTGGTCACAAGTAATTTTATACGTTAAATGTTCTTATATGTGTAACATGGGTACACTAAACGAAAGACTTCAAGTTATAAGAGTTAAATAGAACGGGTTTTTATGCTTTGTAGAAACGTATGACTCATTTCATAAATTAACGCGACAACCCTTGTATTAATGTCTAATTTTTGTGATGGGATTCGTAGTATTAACGCGATGGAGTATTATGCAATTCAAATTTTTGAAAATGGTTAAGAAATGAACTCGTAATAGCGTACGAAAGTCGCGTTTTGTTATGAAAGTTTTAGCTTCTTGTTTTTGTTTGTGTTCGACGAGGAAGAAAGAGGAGCAAGATAAAACATATTTTTTTATTAGTATTAATGTCATACGTGGGGCCATGGTGGCGGTGAATGATAGTTTTTTTAATTTAAGAAAACATACAAATTAATACATAAGGTTTTACTTATGTACAAATGTGACCCTTTTAATTTGGCTTCTTAATAAAGTTATACATTAAACTTGTTAACTAATAATAAAAGAATTATGAAAAGTATAAACATAAATTAATACGGACGGATTGCATATTAATAAATTATTGATCGCAATTAATAATAAAACATATAAGACTGCTATATGAGACTGAGACCTTATCAAATTTTGGACTATAATTGACGATATTTCTGGAAAAATAAATCGATACATTTAGAGATCAAACCGTGAAACCCGAATTAACTTCTTAAATTTTATTATGTCTAGTTTCTAAAAAGTCCGTTATTGCGATACTTAAATTATTTTTATGTGCGTGACGACCCGTAAATGTTGACCGTTTGACCAAAATTGATATTTTTAAAAAATGAATATTTTATTTTTAAAACTTAATGCAAGCACATATTAGGGTCGGAGCAACTTATATTTGGCATAGTTGGCCTAAATATGCATTTTATTTATTTAGGTTGTGGATTGATATTTGTCTTGTAGCAGTGCATCATTTTCGTGACTGCTATTACTTGTTGTTTGCTATTACTTGAGGTGAGTCATAGCCCCTTTTAAACTGATTTTTATATTTAATCTATTTGGGGTGAGATAATAACATCTTTTATGGACGCAAAACTATGTTTTTTTATCTCTTATCTAATGTTATGTTTTTGGATATGCCTAAGTACCGTTATCCCACTTTGCCCATCATGAACCGTTAGTTACTTCCGGATGACCGGTCAAGTAAGCACATATGTTATAGATAGATATATTAGAGTTTGGCACTCCCGTCAGGGTGTCCTCTGTCACCACTGCCAAACGGACATATACTTATGACCATTTCAGAGGTTGTCTTAGGGATAGGACACCTAACGGACACTTATTATTGTTTCATCTTGTCATTAGCATCGGTGTCATGAGCTTAGCGCTATCATAACTGCTTTACATACTATTTCCCATATGTTGTCATTATATCACCTATAATGGTCCCATATGCTTAAAACATTTTGTTAGCGGTCCATCGTTTGCCATGCTTTTGAATTAAACCTATGAACTTACCAACCATTGTGTTGACACTTTAAGCATTTATCTCTGGTATTTGATCTTGCGTGCTATTTTAAGTATGTGGAGTGTCATGCTTAGTTGAAGGATTTTGAAAGATTTATCTTATGCATTGAACATTTATCTCGTTTTCTATTTCAAACTTATAAATTTCCACTGCCTACATTTGAAACTTATGATTTATAAACTCTGTTCATTCAAGTAAATGTAACGAGGTAAATTCTTTTCAAAACGTCTCATTTAGAGTCGTTCTCTTGCACCTTGTACTTTATTATTATGACGTAACAGCCCCCGAGCTTTACCGCTTCCATTGACCGATATTTGGGGTGTTACAAAGTTGTTGTTCGAAATTCGCGACAGTTTAGCAACATATTAGCGACGGGTTGCCAGTTCTGTGACAGATCTGTAACAATTATGTGACAGAATTAGTGTCGCTAAAGGATCTGATTTTAAGGTTTTTCAAGAAACTCCTAATTAAGGTGTTGTTGAAGAAGACATGGCGTGCAGAACTTCAATTCCAGACGATGAGGTAACTTATCTGACTGAATATGAAGTTAGAGAATATAATGCTAAATTAAAAGAATAAAATGCATGCTTATAACAACTATGACTTAGTAATTAGTTGTTCTAAAAATATGAACATAAATATTTAGAACTTCAAACACAATATTCTGAGCTAGAGGCCCAAAATAACAAATACTACCTGGAAGTTCAGGCATATAAAAGCTCTCTTAAAACCTTGGAACAACAGAAAAGTGGTTTCAAAATACCCAATTAGAGTATGAAGAAAAGATTAGGGTGTTAAGTTTAGATTTAGAGAACACATCTAATCTACTAAAATATTCTGAAAAGCTTAATACTGAGGTAAATAAAGAGAAGCAGAAGCTATAGACTAAACTAGATAATGCTTTGGCTAGGTTTGATAATTAGAAAAATTCATCTAAAAACTTAGTCAAACTAGTAGATAGCTCTATGTATGGTAGAACCAAAATTGGCTTAGGATTTAAAAACCATCTTGGGCTAAATGATGTTTTCTACTCCTCTTTGTCTAGTGTGTTTGAAACAACACCAAAAGATGTGGAAGGTAGACCTATTTTTAATAGGTTAAAACCAGTTGGAAGAATGCATGTGGTTCCCCCACCTATCACTGGGGAATTCATGCATACCTCAGACCACTTTGACTTTGATGAATCACAAATGACATATGGTACAAGGTCCACTGGCTCAATTGAAACTATTTATGTGTCTAATGACTTTTGTCTAGTGTGTTTGAAACAACACCAAAAGATGTGGAAGGTAGACCTATTTTTAATAGGTTAAAACCAGTTGCAAGAATGCATGTGGTTCCCCCACCTATCACTGGGGAATTCATGCATACCTCAGACCACTTTGACTTTGATGAATCGCAAATGACATATGGTACAAGGTCCACTGGCTCAATTGAAACTATTTATGTGTCTAATGACTTTGTCTCTTGTAAATCTAGTGACAAGTCTTTAGAACATAAGACTAGTGACCTTGACTCTTCTGAGTCGGACTCTAGTGTTGAAACACTTGAGTCTGTGCCTGAACCTGTTATAATTGAACCCATGACTAGTAAATATTCCTCATGTAAGTCTACCTTAAGTGCTAAATCACCTGAGTTCTACCCTTAATTTGTTTATGCTAAGAATGAAAGTAATAGGAAAGTAGATAACCTTAGGAAAAACAATTAAAGTCCTAGAGGTAATCAAAGAGGTTGGAATGGCATGATGACTCAGAAATTAGGTGATAACTTTGTGTTCAAAAATAAGGCGTGCTATGTATGTGGTAGTTTTGATCACTTGCACTATACTTGTAAACACAAGAGAAAAATTAATGATCAACAATAGGTTAAACCGGTGTGGAATAACTCAAGACGGGTGAATCATAAGAACTTTGGTAGAGTGTCTCACTCCAACCCAAAATATAACATAATTCCACAACCAATATGTTTTATTAACGTTAAGGGTATAAGGGTTGAGTCTGGACGGTCCAAAACAAAGCTTAATACTGTTAATGCTTTAGCTAGGTGGGTTTGGAAACCTAAACAAGATGTTTTACAACATGTTTCCAAATCATAAAGTGCATCAAAGACCTTAAAGATATGACTATGTTGATGTATTTGGAAGATTCAAGTTTGTTTTGGCTTGGGAATTCCATAAGCACTAATCTTTGCTCGGTTTGTGTTTATTTTTCAGCGAGTGTGATTGTAAAATTACTATGATCTGTATTTTCTATATTTGTGTGAACTAACTTTTTGCAGGAAAAGAAAAGTATTATAAGAAATAAAAAAAATAAGGATTTCCTTGATGGTGGATACTTAGCTCCGTTTGAGGGGAGGCTTTTGTATGTATACTTGTATATATTTTTGTGTTTCCTTTCTAATCAGTTGTGCAGAATGTCATTGCTGCTGGTGGATATGGTTCCTCCTAGTAGAACTAAGTTGCTCCTAGTAGACCAATGGTTCCTCCTGGTCATTTTGCTTCTGGTGGACTATTGTTCCTCTTGGTGCATCTTACGTTCCTGCTGGTTGACTCATAGTTTTTGAATCGTTAAAAAAAATTAAAAAATTAAAAAATTAAAAAAATTAAAAAAAAATAAAATTTAAAAAAGGGTTATTGTGAGTTGTTTAGTTCTGGATGAGAAAAGCTTAGGTATTGGCTAAGAAACATAAAACAAATAGTCATTAGTTCATCATGTCTAACAAAAATAAGAACTGCCTAGTCCAAGAGCAAACGACTGCTTGGTAAAGACCATATCAAATCAGTTGATGGTTGCTAGGTTACCCAAAACTGAATGGTGTTCACTCACCTTGGTCCTCGACTAAAGAGTGGCTAGTCCATAGGCAAACGGTCTGTGGTAAAGACTTTCTTAAATCCGTTGATAGTTGTAATAGTTTGCTCAAAACAATAGGGTTTTTAACTCACCCATGCTTCATTGCTGAGAGTTGGCTAGTCCAAGAGAGTACAACTCTTGGTAAAGACTTTTATCAAATCCGTTGACGGCTGTGATGGTTTGCCAAAAACCATTAGGGTATTTCAGCTCACCATTGTTTACAGATTTCTGAGTCATATACACTTGGCTCTGATACCAATTGTTGAGTTTGCTTCTTGAAGGATCTTTGAAACCTTGATCACAATACAAAGAGTGTGCAAAAACGAATCTTTATATATAATAAGAACAATAGAACCAACCAAAAATTTAAGCCTTAATATATTAATAAGATCACTCTAAATAGTGATAAGGTTTACAACCTTTAAGCTATAACAAAGAATGAGAGAAATATGTAGAGATGTGTGTGTAGAAGTGTGTTTATCTCTACACCCTAGGACCTCCTTTTATAGTGCAAGGGGTCCTAGGTGGTTACAATATAATTAATAATTTCTTAAGTATTATACATCAATACCATTTAATCATTCCCTAAATAGACTTGTAACCTCCTCGTCATAATTAATATATATATATATATATATATATATATATATATATATATATATATATATATATATATATATATATATATATATATATAATACTTTCCATAAGAATAGGAAGACTAACTATTTGATCTTATTCTCTACAATCTTCCATCAAGTTTATCTCACTACCAGTAGGAACTGTATGCTACCAGGAGGAACGAAGTACTCCAGTAGGACCTGTAACTCACCAGGAGGAACGAAGTACTCTAGTAGGAACTGTAACTCACCAGGAGGAACGAAGTACTCCAGTAGGAATTGTAACTCACAAGGAGGAACGAAGTACTCCAGTAGGAATTGTAACTCACCAGGAGTAACTTCTAAATACGTTATTCCTAACACCATCTTACCTACCCTTAATCGTCATTTATACTTACATAATGTTCTAGTCACCCCTAATATCATCAAAAAAAAACTTATTTATGTTCATCAATTTACAATATAGAATAATTGTACTGTTGAATTCAATGCGAAAGCTCATGAGATCTTTACCCAGTTATCCAGCCTTCGCATATCCCCCGTGCTTTGCTGTTTGTCTGTCCTTCTAGGTGGCACCCAACGCCTCGGGCATCCCGAGGAAGAAGTGTTATGTTCTCTTGTTTCCTTTTATTTTATTTTGTAATAAAGATATGCCTCCTCATATTTGTCATGCTTCCAGCTTGGCAAACATGTCGGACTTCCATTTTCTAGTTCAGGTTCCATTGTCACTCGTTCTTTTAAGATTGTTCATTTTGATATATGGACTTCTCATATTATGGGTTCTGCAAGTTTTAAATATTATGTGTTATTTCTTGATCATTACTCTAATTATGTGTGGATTTATCCTTTACTTACCAAATCTAAAGTATTTCAAAAAATCTTGAATTTTCGTTCTTGTGTAATAATCAATTCAAATGTGATATTACAAATTTTCAATATGATCATGGGGTGAGTTTGACAACTCTAACCTCGTCTAATTATTTGCTCAACATGGCATTCAATTTAGATTCTCGTGTCCTAAAACCTCCCAACAAAATGGTAAGTCAAAACGAATGATATGAACTATTAATAACATCATACACACTCTTCTTTTCCAAGCTCCCTTCCAACAACCTTTTTGGTTGAAGCATATGTATGGTTTCATACCTTCTAAACCTACTACACTCTACCGTCATTCAAAAAGAAATACCTTGTATCAAATTATCCAACAAACAACCTGACTACTCCCGTTTACGTGTTTTTGGATGTCTTTGTTACCACGCCTTTACCCTCCACATTAAGGATGGCAAAAGCTCCCAAAACCGAAAGGGAAAACCGAAAACCGAACCGACTGGGTCGGGTTCAGAGTCGGGTTGGCGGATTTGGATACGGGTGTGGGTTGAAATGTTCTTTTTTCACGTCGGGTACGGGTTCTAGTAATACCTACTCCGTTTACTAGTACCCTTACCCGTTTACTCGAATCCGTACCCACTTTTATTGACATTTTATATAAGTTCTAAATTTATGCGAAATGGTAGACGAAGATTGTTGAACGAGTTAGATGATCATATTAGTTATATTTTTTATGCATTAACATGTTTGTGATCAAGTATATTTGGATTTTGTAACTTTAACAATAAAACTTTTATTTATTTGATATATTAAATCGCATGATATGATATTGAATTAGTCATTATTCTTAATCTTTTAAATACTTTAAAAATATATATTAGGTTATTTAAGTCGTTTTTTAACTCTATACGTACAATTATGCCTAATACCCGCGAGAAAATCCCAAAGGTTATTTTGGTCGTTTTTCAATGGTTTTTCTTAAGGGTTAATATACACAAAAGTTACTAAAGTTTGTCAAAAAAAATTCGATTACTTTACTAAAGTTTATAACTTAACAGACAGGTTACCTAAGTATACAAATTTATTTTTTGAGTTGCTGAACGTTTATAAAAGCTACACTCGCGTTACTCCTTAGATGGGCTACCGGTTCATAAGGTATTTCTTTGCCAAATTGGACTTTTGTGGTACTGTCCATCCGTTTATTTATTCGTCTTTTATATATCTTCCACTGCTATCTTTTGCACTCCACAAACCTGCATCTTCAACCTCTCCTCATCTTCAACATCTCTTATCTCTCTCTATAAATCCCACTTAGATCTAACACAAAATCCTAATATCGATAACCATATCTCACAATTCATAAAGTAGGCTTGCTTTAAATAACAATAAACGAACAATAGTGGGTTCCAACTCATTCATCACTTATAAAAGACTGAAGTATAAAGTTTATGTGGTTATTTTTTTCATTATGGCAGACTCCAAATATGAAGTTCATAGATCAGTAAGCTTGAAGAGCATGTGTTAATACAATTTTTATCAATTGGGTATTCTTCCCTCAACTCTCTTCATTTTGACTGATTAAGTTATGCATATCAAAAGTTTATTTCTTCCTTGTATTAGTTCACATGTCTAAATATATAGAGTTTTAAACAGAGTATCGTCTTCCCTGAATTATTCTATAAAATTAGAAGTTTGTTTCTTCATATTAAGTTTTACATTTTCAGCAAAAAGGAAAAATAGTAGTAGGTCTCCTGCTACTGCTGTGAGGTCACAGGAACATAGACACACTAAATTTTATGCGACCAACCTTAACTTTCTTCACTGTGATCTATTAGATGATAAAGTTTAAAGTCTGAATCTTGATTGCTTGCAACATGATCCCCGTGAACATATGATAAGGGTATACTTTTGTTTCCACTGGCCAGGATAGGATTCTTAGTTGATACGGGGTATAATCATTTTAGTATCTGCCGGTAGGTTGTTCCTTGATGGTGTAGAAGATCGAAGGGCCTCATTGGTATAAAGATTGATAACCATAGGTATATATAAGGATTGATAATATGCAAATTCATTGTGATGTACTCGATCTAAACTAGCTAGTTATGAATGAGTTAATATTGTTCAACTTTTTCTTGTGAGACTAACTTCAATCTATCCATAGTTTTTCCCTTATGCACGTTTATTCAAAAACTGATATTACTTCAAGAGTTGGTTGTCCAGATGGTTAGTTTGTTTGTCACGTCGTATGTGGATTTGAAGGAGAGGAGAGGTTGGACGTCTGATCGTATGCTTGGAGGATGTTGTGTGTTTGGTATGTATGAGATATATCTACCTTTTAATTGTGAATACCCGATACCCGCGGGGAAAATCCGAAAACCCTATAGAAATTGTAAACGGGTGCGGGTACGAGTTCACTAAAAATTGACCGAAACCTGACCTGTTGCCATCCATACACCATATAAACTTGCACCTCCAGCGACTCAATGCATTTTGTTAGGATATCCCGCTTATCATCATAGGTATCGATGCCTAAACGTTTCCACTAACAAAATTATCCTTTCTCGCCATGTAAGCTTTGATGAACTTTAACTACCATATGCCTCAATCTTATCCACTAATCCACCATCATATACCTTTCTAGACCCCTAACCATCACCTATTACTCGTTATGATATTTAACTCGAACCTTGACACAATGACACCAAATATCCCTTCAACCCTAACACGAACCAGCTTCGCCTATTTTGAACCAACATGAACCCGCATCCACAACACTCACTTCGGCTCAATCCAGCCCGACTTAGTCAGTTACTCCACTAACTAACTCACCTCTAACCCAATCCAATCCGACTCCCACTATGGGTCACACGACCCAATCCGGCACAACTACATTTCCGCATCAACCTACTATTCATTCGCCCAATCTACTTCCATCCCCAATACCGTGCACCAACATACTCAAACTCATCTTATGGTCACACGTGCTCAAGCTGGCATATTTAAGCCCAATCCATGTTTCCATGTTCATACCTCTCGCATTTCTCCTCTCCCTAAATCTAACATCCCGTCTACTCAGACCATAATATTGTCCTCTTTGTCGCAGGCTCACGGCTTTGCTTTGTGGCCTGACGGGATCTTCGTTCATAATATAACATTCACCTTACCATGACACAACATGATTTGTGGTCTACTGCAAGTGGGGTTCTTAGGAACTGTGCAGTTAAGCATGCTTATGTGAGATTAATACTGGCTTGGGTGACCTGCCGGGAAGTACTCACATGAAGACCACAAAGCAAAGTCGTGAGCCTGCGGGCAAAGCGGACAATATTGTGGTCTGAGTAGGCGGGATGTTACACTATAAATCCCGTTGTTGCTTTGTCTGATTCTAATTGAAGAGATGTTATGTACGTGAATATAATGCATTGATTAGAAATAGTACTTGGATTCTTGTTTCGAAACCACCTAATGTTAATGTGGTTCGGTCAATGTGGTTGTTTCGACACAAATATCATGTCGATGGTTCTTTGAGCATGTATACGGATCGTTTTGTTGCTAATGAACGTAGCTAGGAGTATGGTGTTGATTGTGTTGATACATTTACCCCGGTTGTAAAATCGGCCCTAATTCATATTGTTCTCAGTCTTGCATTATCTCATAATTGGCCTTTTCATTAACTTGATGTTAAAAATGCATTTCTTAATGGGGATTTGGCTATTTATGTGTACCAAACACCTGGTTGTGGATCCTATATTTCTATGTGATGTTTGTCGATTATATCGGTCTTTATCTGGTTTTAAACAAGCACCCCGTGCTTGGTTTAAACGTTTTGTAGGATATGCACTATGAGTTAGGTGGTGGGCTCAAACCCCGTGGATTAGTCGGCTAATGAGTCGGAAATCACGGTTACAAAAAAAAGAGTTAGGTTTTCTTCGATCCGATGTGACTCGTCATTATTCACATACCAACATGGATCCAAGGTTGCATATTTATTGATATACATTGTTGATATTGTTCTCACAACTTCATCTACATATTTACTTTAGCGTATCATCTCTTATCTGCACAAAGAGTTTGATATGGCTAATTTTGGGGTTCTTAATTACTTTTTGGGTATTTCGGCTACACGTGACTCTACAGGCATGTTTCTTTCTTAAAATAAGTATGCAATGGAGCTTTTGGACCGGGCACATATGGCTTCCTACAATCCTACTCGAACTCCGGTTGATACATAATCTAGCTTGGTACTAACGGGAATCCTGAATCTGATCCTACATTATACCGCAATGTTGCAGGTGGTTTACATTACCTGACATTTACGCGCCCTGATATTTCTTATGTTGGACAACAAGTTCATCTCTACATGCATGATCCTCGAGATTCTCATTTTTTTCTCTTAAGCGTATTATAAGATATGTTCGTGATACATTGGACTTTAGACTCCAATTATATTCATCATCCACTCGCTCTCTAGTGGCTTATACTGATGCAGATTTGGCAGGTTGTCCTACTACTAGGCATTCTACTTTAGGTTATTATGTATTATTATAGAATAATCTACTCTCATGATCATCCAAGCGGCAATACACTCTCTCTAGATCAAGTGTTGAGGCTGAGTATCGAGGTGTTGCTAATGTAGTGGCTGAAACTGCATGGATTCGTAATTTTGTTCGCGAACTTCATATGTCACTGTCATATGCTACTCTTGTTTATTGTGACAACATCACTGCTATTTATTTGATTACTAATCCTGTTCTGCATCAACAGACCAAACACATTGAGATTAACATACATCTTGTTCGTGATATGATTGCTCGTGGTCATGTTCGTATTATTCATGTACCATCCTGTTACCAGTATGCTGATATCTCTACTAAAAGGTTGTCATCTGCTTTATTAGTAGAATTTTGTTTCGTTTTGAGCATTCAGTCATCTCTCACTCTAACCACGGAAGAGTGTTAGAGATTATATTTATTAGTGATCAGGTGCTTTGGTAAATTTGTTAAGCCTACCACACCTGTAATGTCCACATAGTAGTTAACAAAATAAATGAACCAATATGCATCATTGTAGAATGGTCCAAAACAACTGCTTATCGTAAAATGTAAAAACAATTTACATGAAACTTATTTTGTGAAACGTGGCAATCGTTTTAATCGAGTTATAAAGACATATTATTAGAAACGATGGAGTATTAGGCGTAAACCCGTCTTGAAGTATCATATTCTCAAATTTTTTTAAAGTTTTAGCTAATTAAAGTATGAGTTGAGTTATTTTGATTTTTTTTTACTTACAATCTAGAGGACTAATTTTAATCATTCGTTATTTAAAATTAAATCTCATATTAAAAAACACGAAAAGATCATTTTTATATGTTCAAAAATTGTAAAAATTGACAGAGGGACTAAAATAGTAAATGTGACAAAAAATATTTATCAATGGTGATATTTCAGTAATAATAAAAAAAAAATAAAAATTTCTAATGATAACAAAATGAAATATCACTAATATATTTAATAAACATAGTTACAGTGTAATATCACCAATGATATTCATTTCTTTATCACTAATAATATTTTATTGTTTTATCACTAGTAAAATATCAATAGTGATAAAAATTAGTTTAAAAATTTTACAACTTTAGTCTCTCATTTATAAAAATTTTGGATTTGGCAAAAATAGTTCATCTGTGTTTTTGTTTCTTTCTAATTTGAGTTTAGTTTCCACTTTTAAATAAAATCAAAATAAATAATAAAAATTTATCCTTTAACTTATGAGCAAATATAAGAATGCAAGGAACAATAAAAGTGTTGATATCTATAAATCTATTTAGAAAGGAATAAAAGAGCAAACGTAAGTAAAATATATAAAATTAAAATTTTAAGATAAGAAAAATATGAAAAAGAGAATGTCAACAAAAAACTGCTTTTACTTTTTTAACAACAAAAGGAATGTTAGAATAAAATAATTTTACCCAAATGAATGGACGTTGTCTTATTTATTTTTTATTCTTTTTATTTTTTATTATTCAAATATAATTGTTAACGATTCTATTTGTCTTTTTCTTTCAATTGATAAAATTTTGTATATTTCTTACAAAATATATTTAATTGTAAGATTAACGACATATATTTCTTACTCGCTAGTGAGATTAACGACATATATTTAATTGTACGTATTTTTATTTCTTACAAGGAAGAACTAACAAATTTAGAATCAGAATTTGGTAAACTTTGTTACATGTTTTTGTCTAGTAAGGTTAGCAAAGTTGAGAAATCATACGCACTATCTTTAATGTGACAAAGAAACACAAACTTTGTTGCATGTTTTGTCAAGAGTTTGGTTTAAATTTACAGATATCTAATAATGTGTACGTGGGGTTTGGCTGTTTAATGCAGTAGCAACTAGCAAGAAAGATGGAGTAATTGCTTTCGAAGGTGGCACACAATGATCATGGCCAGCTGACTTTTTATGCGTGCCATATTTCCGTTGACTTTTATCTGAAGCAAAGAGAATTTGTTACGGTGGAGCCTTTTATCATTTTTAAAACTTTTTTTTAAATCTTTTTTGCATTATCTTCTCGAGTTCAATGTTTTAAAACACGGTTAACCTGACAAATTTAATCGATTGAATTCCAGTGGCGGATCTAAGTTTTTATCCGAGGGTATGCACAAATGTTGGTAGAGCTATCAACAAAAATCAGGTTTTCAAGTCGGGTTTTCTAATCTGGTTTTTAGGTCAAGTTTTTCGAAATCTAAGTTATGTGTGGCGTTTTTTGAGTTTCTCTATCTAAATATGAGTTATCAAGCTTGAAATGTTTTGCCAAGTTTGAGTTAATGGAGGAAATCATCAAAAAAAACTATAGGTAAACACGTTTACTAAAATCAACATACCAATTCAATAATATAAAAATAAACGTCTTACTGAGTTACAAATACGAATAATGAAATCTGTGAGTAGCAATGCTATGTATCGTGGGCCTGTTGTATAATGATAGAGACTTGAATTGAGAATAATGATTTCTATTGTTATTGAATCTTACGATGGCATATCTGTTATATAGCCATGAGTTACAACAAGTAGTAGTTATCTACAAAGTTATCAAAACTAACTTACAAACCCTACGGTAAGTTACAACTAACTGTTGACTAAATCTATAATTTAGTATTATCCTTAACACGCCCTCGCAAGATGGAGGATCCATCGGAGACGCCGATCTTGGAGCGAAAATATTGAAACAAACTCCGACTTAATGGTTTTGTAAGTGCATCGGCTAGCTGATCTTTGGAGCTTATGTGCAAGACGCGTATGGATCCATCTGATACTTTTCTCGAACAAAATGATAGTCGAGTGCCAAGTGCTTCATGCGAGAATGATAAACCGGATTTGCACATAAATACGTAGCGCCTGTATTTTCACAAAATAAGGTGGGAGGTTGACGTATATTAACACCAAGTTCACGTAGTATGTTCTGAACCCACGAAACCTCTGCTGCTACATTGGCCAAAGCTTTGTATTATGCCTCTGTCGAAGAACGTGATACTGTCTTTTGCCGAGCCGACCTCCATGATATAATATTTGGTCCAAGATATAATACATACGCTGTTGTTGACCGACCTCCATCATTAATGCCACCCCAATCAGAATCGGAGAATGTCGTGAGAGTAAGTGGAGAACCTCGCTTAAGGAACAACCCATGATGAACACTGCCTTTTAAGTATCGAAGTACTCGTTTTAAAGATTTTCAATGCAATTTAGTTAGAGCATGCATGTACTGTGATAATCGATTCACAGCAAAAGAGACATCTGGACGAGTAATTGCAAGGTACTGAAGTGATCCAGCAAGTCGACGATAAGGTGTCGGGTCAACCAATGGTGATCCATCAACAAGAGATAGTGCATTATCTGATCGTAGAGGTGTAGTAACATCCTTAGCACCATCCATGTGAAATTCTTCCAGGAGGTCAGAAATGTGCCGATGTTGAGATAAGAAAATACCTTCCGAGGTAGAGATGACTTCAACGCCCAAAAAATGATGCAATGTGCCCAGATCTTTGATAGAAAACTTATTTGATAACTTGCCAACAAAATAGTCCAGAAAATCATTATTACTACCGGTTAGAACTATGTCGTCAACGTAAACCAAGAAATAAGCAGTGATCCCATGATGATTGTAAATGAACAAAGAAGCATCAACAAGAGACTTTTTAAATCCACAATCAAGTAAGAATGTTTTTAATTCCATATACCAGGCACGTGGTGCTTGTTTTAACCCATACAACGCCTTTCTAAGCTTGCAAATGTGATTTGGATATTGTTGATGAACATAACCAGGAGGTTGTACCATGTAAACATCCTCGTGTAATATGCCGTGAAGGAATGCATTATTTACATCCATTTGTCGTAAACGTCAATTGTTCGATAATGCAAGGCATAAGACAATTCGTATAGTTGCCAGCTTCGTCACGGGAATAAATGTTTCAAAGTAATCTTTACCAGGTTGTTGCAAGTTCCCTTTTGCCATAAGACAATTCAAGTCTCTATCATTATATGGTATCAGAGCTATAACGCTCCTACGAGCTACAACCTACGATCCCTATATACCATTTTTTTTATCCAGCCATGCCGCTCACTTCCGAAACCCAAATCATTCAACTCAATGCTCCAACGCATCTTCCAATCCAAATCACTGCTTCCAACTTTCCGGTATTGCGCAAACAAGTCCAGGACACGTTAATAGGTTTGGATCTTATAGATTATATTGATGGTACACTCGTTTCTCCCGCTCATTTTCTTGACAACGGGAAAAAGGTCAATTCTCTTTATTCTATTTGGTTTCGACAAGATCAAATTCTTCTTAGCGCAATTCTCGGAAGCTGCTCCAAAACAATTCAACCAATTATCTCATCTGTTGAAACTTCACAAGAGGCATGGGAACGTCTCAACTCCAGTTATGCGAGCTCCTCGCGTTCAAGAATTATCTCGCTAATATCAAAACTCACAAAAAATCCAAAAGGCACTAGGTTAGTCGCCAATTTTCTCCACGAAATGAAATCAATTGCTGATGAAATTGCTCTTGCCCAAAGTCCGATTCTTGAAGAAGATTTGGTTGTTCATATCCTATCTCAACTAAGAGACGAATTCAACAACATTGTTGCAGCTATCAAAGTTCGTGAGTCGGTGATCTCATTCTCTAAACTATTTGAGAAACTAGTAGACTTTGAGCGGATGTTGAAGGATAGCGACTCATCACCATCTACTATCCTTACCACTGCTAACATCACATAGAAATCCAGGTCTCAGCCACACTACAAGCAGTACAACGGTAATAAGGGTTGCCCACATAAGAATTACACAAACTCTCGCAAATTTCGTGACCACGCATATCGCCCTCAATGGCAAAACCATGGTGGAAATCGATCGTATCGATCAGATCAATTTTGTCAGTTCTGTGAAATAGATGGGCATGATACACGCGATTGTCGGAAACTTGCTCGGTTTTTAAAAGATAATAATATTCATGTTAGTGGTCAAACTAGCAATTCAAGTCCAGTGGCTAATGTAACAATGTCAAACAACTTTGCTGCAAATCAACAACCTTGGCTGTTTGACAGTAGAGCTTCTCATCATGTGACTTCAGATGCATCAACTCTTCATAACCTCTCGAACTATGGGGGTTCGGATGAGATTTTCTTGGGTGATGGTAAAGGTCTTTCTATCTCTCACACTGGAAACACCACACTAAAAACACATAATAGATCACTACATTTAGCTAATGTTCTTTGTGTTCCTAGGTTACACACAAACTTAATATCTGTTGCAAAGCTCTGATACCATATAATGATAGAGACTTGAATTGAGAATAATGATTTCTATTGTTATTGAATCTTACGATGGCATATCTGTTATATAGCCATGAGTTACAACAAGTAGTAGTTATCTACAAAGTTATCAAAACTAACTTACGAACCCTACGGTAAGTTACAACTAACTGTTGACTAAATCTATAATTTAGTATTATCCTTAACATGTTGGACGTGGTGACCTAACATTATACATCACAATTCGGCTCATTTAACCAATTTTTAGGACATGTTACTTTTTCATTCTTCTTCAACTATGCAGAAAAGCCACGACTTACAAAGTTTTTTTTTCTCTTCTCTAAAACGATGATGACTTTAATTTGGATATGTACTCAAACCTTTTGTACATTTTTAGTGTAGTTGACAGTTACTTTCAAAAAATAACAAAAGAAATTACAGTATCAAGAACTTACACATGGTATGCACTTACATACCCTGTGCTCAACGTAAATCAACCTTTTTTACCCATGTATCGATTTGAAAATCGAGTCAAGATGTGATCGAGATTTGCTTATGAACAAGCAATTTGACTTTAGTTATATTAATCAAAATACTTTGAAATTTAAGCAATAAATATAGAATTTAGTATAGAGTTATAAGATAACAATTTTAGTTTAGTCACATTATTTCTTTACAACTTTTTTAAACATAAAAGAAAAAAGATTGAGAGGCTTAAATTTTATGACTAATTTTATGTATAATTTATGTGTCACTACTTCATTGAATTGTAAAGTTATGGGTCTGGTTTATATAATCAATAAATTTTTGCCACACATATTTAAACATAAAATTAGACATAAGATTTAGGCATGTCAATCACTTCTCAACATAAAAATCGAATCAATTCTGAATTGCTTGAACCTGCAAGCTAAAATCACAAAAAGCAATTAGTTTTACAGAAGTTGGTGAAAAACTAAAGGTAAGAACTATCTGTAAAACAAAGTGAACCAAATTCAAGCCACATATAATTTAAAATTCTAAATCTGTCACTGTCTATAGAAAGATGATTTAATTTTCGTCACGATATTATGTTTTATTTTGCATAACGATTCATAGTTTGTAAAATATCTAATTTTGAAAATAAGAGATTCTCTCAGAGGTGACTCAACTCTTTCACGAAAGGTATAGGCCACCTCGAAGATTGTTAACATGTACAAATTTGAGATGGTTAAAGAAAGGATCAGAATAGGACCATCATGACACCTCAGATCAGATCGTGTGTAACTAGGTTAGTGGTTTGTCTCCCCATATTAACTTTAACCGAAAACATCATTGTTACATGTCTGTCGGAAAGTGCGCACTTATCACCTATAAATTTATATCCATGCTTAGCTTATATCCATGAAAAGGTTACAAACATCAACCATGACATGATATATTCTAAGGCGTGAGGTATGCTTGCATTTTGCCTTGCGTTGTAGCCTTCCAGCTAACAAAATTTATGACGCATCATATTTGTTGGTTTATAGGGTCTTGATAATCAACGATTGCCGAATAAATTCTTGAATCGTGTAATAGTCCATTTTTCTAATACAATATTTCGACCCTATTTGGTGTTTTGGGTTACATGAATTTCGTATTGAAATAAGACACGAACAACATTCTAATTCTAGACACAAGAAAGAGAGCAAAACATTGAATAATTGTTAGGTTTATTTTGATATGATATGATGATGTTCATCATAAAGACCAAATTGTGTTTATGAATATATAAACTCATGGTGGTTGTAACAAAAGGTTGTGTCCTTTCATGAAAAGTCACACCGTTTAGTAAATGGTTATAACCCTTCAAATACTTTCTGCAATGAAATTGTGACAGTTAAAACTGCCACTAATGAAGACATTTAAAGACCCATGTCAATTTGCGACGACCAAACTCTGTCACTAATGCAAACAGCCAAACCATTACAACACTATGGTGACGACTAGATTAATGTCACTATAGAAAACATCCAAGGTCCTTACCCCTTGATATACGTTCACAACTTTTACCATCATCATACTTGAAATCAAGTTAATAGTTTATACAAGCATGCACTCCGCACCTCTGAACTTGCATTATAACTTAATATGGTCTCGGGTAATCACCATTATACATAAAATGATTGATGACACCAAAATCACCAACAATATCAGGGTTCGTGTCATGGCTTCTCGTACTGTGGTTACCAGCCCAAAACGTAGCGTTGTAATTATATATATATATATATATATATATATATATATATATATATATATATATATATATATATATATATATATATATATATATATATATATATATATATATATATATATATATATATATATATATATATATATATATATATATATATATATATATATATATATATATATATATAAGTGAGGTATATGCGAACCATTGACACCACCTTTTAGTCTTATGACACTACTTTTCCACGGCTTACCACACCCTAGAGAATGCGATGTCATAAACATTCTCATGCCATAGTACGTGGCAACATTTTTTGGTTAATGCACCACTTTGGTTCGTCTTCGGATGAACAAGCAGGAGGGCGACAAATGAGAGATCGAAGAACCGATGGCTAAGTCAGAGGAGTTGGAGATCAAACACGCCCTACATCACATGGAAAGTCCAACTAAAAAAAACTTTAAGGCACAACTAATTTGGTTAGTTACAAAGGTAAAAGCTATACAATACCACCAAACCTATTAATATGTACTAACTTTAAACACTTACTAATTATCTCGTGACTTTACGATTGTTCTTGTTTGTTTTATTATGACCGTTTACCTTTACAAGTCATTAAAATAATTATTCTAAAAATAAAAAATCAATTAAGAATAAAAAACAAAATATCACCACCTATCTCATATTGTATCATACGGTTCACCCATCTCCAATTTCGTATTATCATCACATCAGTATGAAAACTCCATATCATATTTTTTTTTAAAACAAATGAAGCCTCTCATTTCCAATTTCGTCTTATCACCACATGACTGCCAATGACGACCACCTCTAGCTGATGTTGTCATTATGATGAGCTTTACAGTCATTTACTTCGTGCCTAGATGAACACTTTGATATTTGTAAAACAGGTGTACCAAGATCAAATACTGGAATTGAAAAAGTGATCAGAGGCTTCATTTATGTTTTTACCACCTTTTCTTTAAAAGAGTTGGTAAAAAGCGCTTAATGTTTATGGAGAAAATTGTTTGTTTTTCAATATGGTTTTTACATCAAGATATAGATATGTGCTTAAAGAACTAGTAACACCACCATCAATGACCACTATGCCATCTTCACCACCATCAATAGCCACTACACTATCTGTACCACCATCAACCATCGCTTAACCACCACTAAACACCACTACAAACAAAGGTAGCGACGAGAGGTCGCCAGAGGTGGTCGTCATTGGCAGTGAGGTCCCCGGATTGGGTCACCATCACCAGTGAGGTCGTTGGAGGTGGTCCCCGGTGGAAATGAGATCGGTTGAGATGATGGTGTTGTATTTGTATGTTGTAGTAGGGGTGAGCATCAGATCCGGATTAGACCGGATCGACCAAGACCGGACTGGACCGAGGGCTGAAATGATCCAAAATCTCGGACCGAGACCGGACTGAAATGGCTCGGTCCGGTCTTCGGTTCGGTCCTATTAGGCATAATCTACGGGGTTTTGGTGGGACCGAACCGGACCGATGACCGAATTAGTCCCAAACCTCGGACCGAGGACCAGACCGAAATTGTCCGGTCCGAGTCACCAGCCAAATGCTCAGCCGTAGTTTGTAGTTGTAGGTGGATGTTTTTATAAACAAAAAATGATTTGGTGTAGGTTCTCAAAGATGTATTTTATGACAACCTATAAATTTCACAAGTATGATAAGTGCTATGATTGAATGGATATGGAGAATTCACTAAATTTTTTTGCATTTGTGCATTGCTTAATAAGATGAACTGCTTCTCACAACCTGAATTGTTATACCAACGTATTCCATTATGTTGTAAATACAATATATATACCAAGTATGACTTCCAAAAGTAATCTAACAAGTTTACTATGAATGAAGAACATCTCAAATATAACTACGATGCCCTAAATTTCTTAGAAAGCTTAAAATCCCTATAAATGAGTGGTAAACTCAAGGATTGTAAAAATATGAATACATAACACATATGAATAAGTAATCAAGGATTATAAACAAGTAATAAACTATCATGTGAAGGTATAAATTTATCCAAGAATAAGTAAGTACAAACCATACAAAGCTAAACTACAAGTAAGTGTACATAATAGTCTAGATCATCACCTAGAAAATCTCTTGTAAACTAATATTTCAAGCAATATAATTACACAATACCTATATATGTATATCAATCTCAAATGTATAAGTTATAGTCTATCATATAAAAGCAATGTATGGTTATGAAACGCTAATATTCACTAATTTAAAGCTAATTACAAAGTAAGACCTAATAATCAAGATTAGCATATAAAATCTATTTCACATTTGAATTAGAGTCTAATCTTTTGCAACTAGTTATAAAACTCAACTAAGTATCATATTAAGATTATACATTTATTTCAAGTGAAGTTACAAGTTACTTAAGCACAATGTACAAGTTATCAAAGCATAGGATCTTGAGCTCACTTAACTATACCTAAGACATGATTACCCTATGTAAAGGGTTAATATACAAAAATGTTACTAAACTTTACAATTTTTTTTCCTAAGTCACTAAACTTTCATTTTGTGTTTCTAAGTTACTCAAGTTCAAAAATTCATTAATTGAGGCACTCACCATTTGTATAAGTCACATTTATATTACTATGTGGAAGGGTTACCGGATGTATAAGTTACACTTATATTAATATCATAAATCCAACTTTTGTCATAATGTACCAGCCTTGGTTCTTTCTTCTTATCCCTAAATATCCACATTTTGAATCAATTCAAAGCTTAAAAAATAATTGTGGTGCTAATAATGAGATAGTGAGGAGCCATAGAACCAAACCAAAACTAGGCAACAGGTTAGTCGCCTCCACAAGAGAAGACAATGATAGCTATATTTGCCGAGATTATATTCAAAACTCGCTCGATTTCTTAAAAAAGCCAACACAGCGTCTTGAGAATATAACCATTAAGTTGATTGCTTTCTCCATTTTCATCAAAGAACATAAACAATTTAGAAATCTGGATATATGTACGGGAAAAAACAACAACATCAACATAATGAAATTAGACAAAAAAATCCAATCAATCCTGTCCTCATTGCCACTTGAAACATACCCTCGATTTGCAATTCTTGAGATAATTTTTATCAACTTATAATTAAATAAAAGATTGTTAGATCTATTTATTTGGTATAATAATTAAAAGATGTTGCAACAACTAAGCAGACTTGAAAGTCTGATAATTATTAAATCATAAAAACAAGAGTTATGAAAGTGAAAATCAATAGATTAAGAGTGGAATAGACCAAGGTGAACTGAAAGTTATCCTCGAAATATTAAATCCTTTTCAATAAATCATACGTGGATTTACTTTTATATAAACCATAAATTAATGTTTTTCCTAATGAACATCAGATATGTATCTTTATGGATTTTTCCATATTTTATTTTGATTGGCTAAATTATGAAAATAATACCAGTATACTAACTTGTCACTGAATAACTCTCGAATGGAAACTATGTAACAAGTTAGTATTCAGAATAATTGGGGGTTGCTGAAAACATAGATTGAATATGAATAAGGTTGAATATGGGGGTATTTTTGTCTTTTAACCTTGTCACGTAGGATTTTGACCTCTTATCCTAAGTTTTATTATAAAGAGTAACGTAAACAACCGTTCATGTGAACTTTAGTAACCTAGAAACACAAAATGAAAGTTTATTGATTTAGGACAAATTTTTTGTAAACTTTAGTAACATCTTTGTATATTAACCCCTATGTAATGTAAGAAGCCGTACTTTCTCAACATTATTTTATTCTTTTATTAGCATTTCTTAAATTTTCCAATGTATTACGTTTTCATATATTCTTATATGTAAATCCTGAGATAATGATAAATTTTAATAAATTATACTTTTAAGTATTTTCTGATCATTGACAATACTTTGTATGGAATTATAAAATTTTTATTTTATTGTTCCATATTTAATTTAAATCAAAGTTTTTGATTTAAAATCACCCGCGTGCGTTTTACAACGAGTTTACTCAGAATCAATGTACAACGAGAATTCCTAGTGACCGCGATACCGACGGATGCCCAAAATTTTACATTTTATTATCGATTGTTTCGATAATTAATATTTTCGATGATGTCGTTTTAATTACGTGTTAAGTCGTGTCGGGAAATCATATTATCATATTTATGATGCCTCTTAACTTTTGAAAAGGATTTTTACGAAACCTGAGCCCCATAAATATTTCAATATTTACCAATAACCATTTTCTACCCTTTAAACTAATAAATTGTTTTTAAGTCCACAAGTTTCAAAGTTTGCAAAACTAACCGCTCTACTACCTACCATATATAAACCTATTTTCTTCTACAAAACACATACAACATACAACTTGAAAAAAATCTACAACAACGTTCCCACCTCCACCCTTTTTGCCGCCACTCTCCACCACAAAACACCCCTAAATCATCATCATCCATCATGATTTAAGCTAAACAAAAATTAGACCCATCTATAAAATGTTCTTGTTCTTATTTTGATACCAAAATCATGTACATGCATCAAGTTTTCATGATTTTATGATTGTGTGGTTTGAAAGTGTTTTGATCATCTTGCATGTAAGGTTTTTGGTGAGATCTTCATGCCTTGATGCTAAAAGGTTGTATTTTGATCTTTGATTTTTTGTTAAAATTTAGTTGCAAGTGTTTAGGAGTGTTTGGTTGATGGGTATGATAGTAGAGTGATTCTATAGGTATGGCAATGATTAGTTTTGGTTGGAAAATTTATTTGTTATGATTTTCTAAAAGTGTATTTTAGGACAACAGGTCTAGAACAGATTTTTCGTGGGTTTAAGATTTGATATAGGCTGAGATTATTTGAAATTGTTGTAGAGTTTTCCGAGACGCTCGTTTGGTATAAGATAGAGCTTCTAACTCTTTACGAGTCAAAAGTTATGCTAGTTTTAGTATTCGTGTACCAGGAGACGCAAGTCGACACAATCCGAAATTGTGGCTGATTTTGGGTCGACTCTCGGGGACTTTAGGTTTGGTTAGATAAATGATACTACTGGTTTTCAAAGTTTATAAACCTAATATGATGAGTCTATTAGTGGGTTTAAAAGGCGTATTGTCAAAATAGTATTTTTAAAGTGGTCTAAACGGTTTTATAAAACAAGTATACAATTCTGTCCCACATTTTAGGGTCGAGTATAGTGTCGAGCTGATGGGTTTTAAAGTGTGAACTTTGGCTTAAACTTTGGTGAGGTCTTACACAGGTTATAAGTGACCTTGACACCAATTTTCATCTAAATCGGACAAGTCTAGATAGGGTAGATCGGTGTGTACATTCGGAGTGTACTTGCTGATTTGTATGTTGGACGTAGTTCAATGCTTGTGTTGCGTGAGTTTGAGTAATCACTATTGGACATGGTGACTTACTCATGTGTTTAGTCATTATATAAATGACTTAACTACTGTTCTGAATAAGGTGAAGTGATAGTTTGACTTGCGTTGACTTGGCGTCTTATGACGGGTCAATTTCAAGTGTACAAGTGTTTAATCGAGTAGTGTCGGATAAATAGGATAGTATGGATTCATTTGGTTTGTGTCAATGGTTTTGAAATATGAATACTTTGAAAATATCTAGTCTTATTATACTTGGTATACAACGATATTTGAGTTCGAGTCTTAACGCGCGCCTTATTGTGATAGGTTGCGGTTTTCATGTTTCCCGGGCATCCATATCGTCGGTGATCGTCTCACTACCATTGTTTCTACTCAGTTGCTGAGTACCGTGATTGACTTACCTCATGGCTAAGGTGAGTTCATAGCCCCTTTTTACTTATACATGGTTTCTAAACACGGGGTGAGATTTTACATGGTGGAACAAAACCATTTAAAAACTGTATGCTATCCAAAACTTGTATGTTATCCAGAACGTGTATGCTTTCCAGACTTTGGATATTATTATTGCTTTTTAGTCTAGCCTTGAGTTTCCTCTCCAGATCATGAACCGTTAATTAATCATGCTACCAAGCGTGAATGTTGTGGGTGGATCCATCGGGATTGACTATCCCCGTCCCGATTACCTTGACGCACTAATATTTGTTTATACTTGATTATTTAGGCTGAATACTCCCTAGAGGAACTTACATTGAGTTAAGTTTCAGTTCATGAACTGAACAACAATAATAATAATAATTTCGGACGATGGTTACTGTACATAACCATTTTCCCTAATTTGTGTTTATAAATAAATGCTTGTGTTCCACACCTTTACTGCTAAACCTATGAATATCACTCAACTTTATGTTGACGATTTTACATGTTTAATCTCAGGTATTATTACTTAGCTTTGCTTGGATGGGAGCCCGCTGGATATTATCGTAGCTTGGAGATTTCTGTGATGCTTTTAAAAGACTGTTTTTAGTAAAAACTGTCAGAAGTTTATTCTATCTTTTTGGCAACCATATGTTATAAATCATGATGAAATAATAGATTTTCCGCTTATAAAACTCTGGGACCTTTGTAGTAAAACTCTGATCTTTTATGATGTAATGTACATGTTTTTATTACATCAGCTTTGTGTGAACTGTAATTCATTGTTTCTTGTACTACGACGTGTTACCCCCTCGTTGTCTAGTTGTTCCATGTCAGATTCGGAGGGTCTCACAGATTGGTATCAGAGCGATGGTTATAGGGAACTGAGTCATTTTCAAAACTTAGTCTATAACCGGAAGTTCAAAAATTTCAGGTTTAAGTGTCAAACACAAAATCTGCCATGGTTGTTCGATATCTGCGCGGGTAACTCTCTAATCCTTATTATTTACTTTTAATTATTGTTATAGTATTTTATCTCTTGATTACATGTTGAAATATTACATTACCCTAATGACGATAATTACTATGTCTTTTCAAAGCCTTGTGCTTCACGAATTATCACTGGATATTACTGTGATTATATTTGCCCGTACTTTCTTGAATTCTTGTTCTTGTGAATTGATCTGTTTGCAATGATTTTATATTGTTGTGACGTTACATATTTGTATTCAGAGCGCGTATGCTGCCAACTTTTCATGCTCATTTTTCTGAGTACTATTGCTATTTCATTTATGCGTGATACGACTGAGTTCATATGCTCGTTCGTTTAGAACCGTCTGTTTTTCTCGACTCACTGTTACATGTTGTGCATACTCTCGTGATACCATTGTTCGGGATTGAAGAACTATTGCCTTCAATGAAACCCCCGATTTTCATTTTACTACCCTGTGTGTTACCTTCATTGTTTATATTCTTTTACATATCTATTTAGATATCCTATTTGCTTGTCGACCATTTGTGATTGAATGTCTTGGAAAATAGTCTATCGACCATTGTGTAGCTCAATGTGTCTCCCAGAAAGACTAAAGGACATCGTCTGAGTCACACATCTCGAAGCATTTCTTGAAATTCGTGTTGAATAATATCATGGTTTTCATAACCATGATTGACTTATACGTCATCGTACGCGACACTTGTTTATCGATTAAATATTATTTTATTGACCATTCTACGTTTCGATTTTGAAATTACAACGTCCATTGTACCTTGAAAACATCATCGTCATCTTGTAATCAATCCTCTGTTATGTGACGATTGTTTGGAACACGATTGTACTTCTATAAACTTGTACCCTCCCTTTTCATTAAACCTCCTCACTCCAGGAGTGCGACTTGTTAATGTCCTACTTCTTTCTCGATATGTCTTGTGACGTTGGAAAATCACGCTGCCAAGAGACCATCCTGCATTGTATCTCGAAATCGAAGACTTGAATGTCATGCGTCGTTTTTGATTTCTTAGATTTTGTTGGTATTCTTGAACCATTTCTATTCTGTGTTTTTCTTTACATGATTAATTATGTAGTTTATTCTCTTTCGTCTTTATAAAATCCACAAGTCTTGTGTGTACATTAATTATGAATATGAAATTTAGATTTAATTTCAAGCGGTGTCGAAAAATATACTTTGTACACAAACTTTACAGGAAATTAACAGTGTCGAGAAAATATTTTTATAACTTAGACATAAAAATATATATTTCTACCTGTTGAGATGTTCGTTTAGGACATAATATTTTGCCAGTAAACATTAAAATCGAGCAAGTTACGCTCATTTGAGATTGTAAAATCTAAGAAGTTATTTTCTAAATAATTCTAAAATATCATTTTGTTGACAGATTTAATGCAAGGGCATTTTCGTCCATTTTTTATTCGTTTCAAGTCTCGAGTAAAACTAGAAAGTTGTTCAAAACATCGTTTTACACAAAATTACTCTATACTTCGAGTCTTAAAATGTCATTTAGTGAATCAATTGTTCTAGTCAAACCCAAAGGTCAAACCCAAAAAAAGTCAAAGTGGACTAAAAGGGTCAAAATTGATAGAATTTAAAAATATGGTTTGAAGCGTTTTTGAGTTCGTTTGAGCTCGTAAAACTTTAACTAATGATATTTTACAACTAAAAACATTGATTTCGTTCGAAAACGCTTAAAAATAGTAACTTTGGATACGAGTTATACATACATATTTCGTGAAATTTTAAAACCGAGTGTTTGGATAAACCGATAGTGAGGTATAGTTTTGTCAGAAAAAGTTGTGCATATTTTGTGAAATAAATTACGATGTGCACACATATGAATTCCTCTATCTTTCTTTTATATATGACTTAATTGTCATTCTAAGTTGTCTTTCTTTGCTTCTATCGTACCACTGATTTGGGCCGAGATTTGAAGATCTTGCTTTCATATCGTTCGTTATCATCTTGACACGTGTCTCATGACAATTCTGGCTACATCTTTTGAAACTTTATCACCTTGTAACCATTTCATCATTGTCTGATGAACTACCCTTTATTACCCTCATGTAACCCTCTCGCTATTTTATAAGTTACCATATAAGCTCAAACTGGTATTGTTTGCGAAACATTTTACAAAATGTTACGCTTGGGCACTATTAGATACTTGAAGGTTATATTATAAAATTAATTTATATTAATTTTACACTGTATTTTCACAAATTGTTCAACGATTGGTCTTGTAAAGAAATCTTGTAACATTAAAATTGATGATTTAAATATCTAGCCAGTAACTTATCGGCGAAGAGTTTCATAAATTATTTTGATTCCTGTTTTTACAAATGACATTATATACATATTTTAAATCATATGATATGTAATATTGATTTGACGAAGCTGAGCATCGCATTGCAAGTCCTAAATTTTGCATGGTCTGATCACCTATGCCTAACTTAGAAGGAGCCATGCAAGGGCGAATAGTAGTCACCATAAATATTTGACCAAAAAAATCAACTTTTTAATTTTGTTCCTTAAAAAGTTAGATAAAATAAAAGTCTTGAAAACTTTTACATCTTATGCGAGTAGTCGAGTTCGCGACATACACATATGAACCCTAATCTTTTCTTGAACAAAGTACATGCCTCAAGCACATATTTCCCTACTCAACGATCTTTGTTTTACTTGTTACCTCATCGTCCTCATAATACAATTCTCGTTACCATTTGTCTAAATTCTTACCATTGATACCAGACTTGAAAGTTTCAACGTTGTTATGATACTACATTGATCGACCTTCTCTATCTATTTTGATAGACCTTTGAAAAGTCTCTGGACGCAAATAGTGATTTATGACTGGACGTGAGCGATAAATTCGTGCAACTGTCATGATTATGTGTTAGACTCTATAATTTTGAATTTCATTCATGTGAATCATGTGTTGATTTCGCCTTTCATTGCTAATGTTGTTCATTTTACCGGAATTACTCTCAAGTGACTTCTTAAGAATTTTCTTTGATTCGAAAATTCGTTGTGTGGCTTTTCTCTTTCGATTATGTATCGACCATCGAGAACTTAATAAGCCATTGTTGGTGACACCAACTGCACTCAAGAAGTGAGGACTTGCTATAATCCTTTGTTCCTTATTATTTTTATCATCGACGCATCTATCATATCGTGTTTGTTAAGAATTGATACGAATATCGTTATATTCCCTGGTGTTATTGCTCGCATACAAATTGTTGACCTTTAGATGTCTCGTATTTGTTGTTGTCTTGTCACCTTTTGAAAACCAGAATTTGTCAAGCTGTATCTTTTAAAGTATTTGATTGTATCGTACTTTACTGTCAACCTAATGAAATTATTAAATTAATTTATAATTTCTAACAATGCTTCTAAATAACTTGGAAAATCTTATTTTCTCTAATGGTAACGATAAACTTGAGCTTCTAACAGAAATTTCATGCAGTCACCCAAAGGTTCTTAAGCCGATCAGGAAAATTATTTTGAATTGTTCTACTTTTGCTTTGAAAAATCCTGATCAAGAAAAAGATACAGCAACAGCATACTCACTAAATATAGATAGTTTGATTTTAAATCGCTACACCTTGTAAAATTTTCTTTTAATTAAGAGAATATTTAAACTGAGTTTTAAAGTAATACCAAAATCCTAGACAACTGTGACAACTTGTATTTTGAATGATCATATGTAATTCATTTTTCCCTTCTATTTCTCTTGCAAATAGATTCTTACGTTTTAAAGACTGTCATGTTTACATTTGCACGAATTGCGACTCCTTGTTGATTAACAATCTTGGTTCATTTAGCGCACTTTGTCCGTTTAAGTAATTTTTGTGTTCATGCTATCTCTTGAGATTCCTCCGTACTGAAAGGTCATTATTCTAATCGAGTTTGAAAATTTATTCGAAGAAGAGTTAAGAAACTGAAGCATAGTGAATTCTAACCGTTAATATTCGCCGTGGTACGGAAGTTACCTGGGAAGCAATGAAATTGTTCTACACTTTGTACCTCCTCTTGTTTGCATCTTCTACTGTTTACAGGAGAACTCTGAGGGACCAGAGTTCTTTTAGGGGGAAGACTGTAAGAACCCGTACTTCCCCAGCATTATTTTATTCTTTTATTCGTGTTTCTTGAATTTTCCAATGTATTACGTTTTCTTATATTCTTATATGAAATCCTGAGATCATGATAAATTTTAATAAATTATACTTTTAAGTATTTTCTGATCATTAACAATACTT
Source organism: Glebionis coronaria (assembly GCA_025667525.1). Lineage (NCBI taxonomy): Eukaryota > Viridiplantae > Streptophyta > Magnoliopsida > Asterales > Asteraceae > Glebionis > Glebionis coronaria. The sequence goes on along the minus strand of CM046880.1, from coordinate 287,831,230 downwards.
TGTATGGAATTATAAAATTTTTATTTTTCCATATTTAATTTAAATCAAAGTTTTTGATTCAAAATCATCCGCGTGCGTTTTACAACGAGTTTACTCAAATTCAATGTACAACGAGAAATCCTAGTGATCGCGATACCGACGGATGCCCAAAACTTTACATTTTATTATCGATTGTTTCGATAATTAATATTTTCGATGATGTCGTTTTAATTACGTGTTAAGTCGTGTCGGGAAATCATATTAACATATTTATGATGCATCTTAACTTTTGAAAAGTATTTTTACGAAACCCGAGCCCCGTAAATATTTTCAATATTTACCAATAACCATTTTCTACCCTTTAAACTAGTAAATTGTTTTAAAGTCCACAAGTTTCAAAGTTTGCAAAACTAACCCTCCACTACCTACCATATATAAACCTATTTTCTTCTACAAAACACATACAACATACAACTTGTAAATTTTTTTACAACAACTCTCCCACCTCCACCCTTTTTGCCGCCACTCTCCACCACAAAACACCCCTAAATCATCATCATCCAGCATGATTTAAGCTAAAAAATATTAGAACCATCTCTAAAATGTTCTTGTGCTTCTTTTGATACCAAAATCATGTACATGCATAAAGTTTTCATGATTTTATGATTTTGTGGTTAAAAAGTGTTTTGATCATCTTGCATGTAAGGTTTTTGGTAAGATCTTCATGCCTTGATGCTAAAAAGTTGTATTTTGATCTTTGATTTTTTTTTGTTAAAATTTTACTTGTAAGTGTTTAGGAGTGTTTGGTTGATGGGTATGATAGTAGAGTGTGTTGATGCAAAAGTTGGTTGATCCTTGCTAGACCCGAATTAGGCTTAATTCGGGTTGGCTGGGCTCCGGCTCCTGCACCAAGTGAATCGTTTGGTTGGGATCCTGCACACTAAACAGCACGCGTTAGGCTTACCGTGGGAATGTTTCCCACGATTAGACTCCGGCGTGAGAGTAAGTAATCGATTTAGGGTTTATGTGAGTTTAGAGTATGAATCGTAATACCTTTGTGGAACCCTTGAGGGTTCCTTTTATAGGCAGTGAAACCTTAATGGGCTTTCACTGATGCTTCGGCCCCAAGGAAGAGATAACCACCCGAATTAGAATGATTGTTATCTTCTAATTCTGGTAGTGAATATCCTCTTCAATTGGGATAAAGATATACCTAGACATAATATTATTCTGTCTAACCTTATGTCGGCCGCACCGGGCCGTGGACCGCACACATGTGCGGTTACTGTTCATCCAAGCCCATAAGCCTGAATGACATTATTCCAACCCATCTGTGATGTGCCGGATACGGGTAGTACCCGTGGGCCGGGTTCGTGACCCGGTTGGGACTATACGTCATCATGTCCCCCCAGTCTAGTTGTTACAGTCGTAGGCGTAACCTCTAGACTATCAAGGTGCTCTCCGGACATACCAAGGAAAGACTTGGGAAATGAAACATTTGAAATTTTTGTTGTTCTGGCCGCACGTGGCGACCCGTAGTAGGAATATTTTATGAATACTACCTCAGCCGCACGCAACGGCCGAGACAACTTAAATGTAACATTAAATACGGTCTTACGTAAGAGCCGCATAACCTGACACAAGAATAAAAAACATTAATGATAGTCAACTATCCAGTCGCATGCCTGCAAAAGTGCATCATTAATGCCCACCCTTGAGCCACGCAAGACTGCTAAGAAGTGACCCGTGGGCCCCCCTCTGATTTTGCAGAAATGTCAGAAATCCTATCCATTGGATAGGCGAGGTGGCTGACACGTGTCGAATATCCATGGTACCTCGGAAACCGAGGCAACCCTATATAAGAGCTGGCATGCGTGTTTGTTACACACACAACTCACCCCTTCTTCCGCCATTGTTAATCTCAAGCTTTTTATCTCCAAATTTTTTGCCTTCTTTTCACGGATTTTCCTCGCCGCAGGTTAGATCATCACGCCTTTTAAAAACCTTTTTATAAAACATGGTAAAGGACAACCCCCTTATCACGGATGTCCTTAACGTGATGTCTGCGGAAAAATACCTCGACTTTCTGTCGAAGTATTATGTACCTGAAAGCGTACACCCCACCTATCCAGGTGATGGTGAAGCGATTACGGATGCACCGGCGGGGAAAGTAGGCATATATACACGCCTATTTGACTCGGCCAACTACCGTATACCCTTGTCCAAGTTCTTGGTAGACCTGCTGTTATATTATGACTTTCATATAACCCAACTTCACTGCATAGGGGCGTGTAAAATCAACCAGTTTGAGATTACATGCCATACCTGCGGAGTAACCCCCACCGTGAACCTTTTTAGGGCTTTCTACTTTCCTCAGTTAGTGAATGGGTGGTTGTCGTTCAAGAAACGACCCGGAAATGCCCCTATGACATATAGGAAACCTCTAGACTCCCTTAAGAACTGGTACGACCATTACTTCTTTGTAGATGAGAAAGTGTTCCCCACCCCCTTCGTACTTAAAACCAAAGCCCCAAAAGACTATCCACCCAAATCCAAAGATTATAGCAGCAGGGACCTGAAAATACTAGATACCCATCGCACAGACTTCCATAGAGGGTTGCCGGAACATTTTCTGTGCTTAGTAGGGATAAGCCGTCGTTACTTTGGGAGGGATGACTTATACCCGTGCTTCTTAACGGAACAGGGAGAGGGTAGGTCCAATATATATATGTTGTAGATTTGATTTGTCACACATGTGTAGAACTAACCCATATACTTGTAAATTTTTTTTTGCAGAGATGAACCTTCACGGACTAATCCGCCAGGGCGACCCCATGAAGGTGGCAGAAGGATTCCGGCCGTTGAAGCCAAATGAGCTCCCCTTGCTAGAAGCACTAGCCAACCGTACGATACCGCTCGAAGAGACATCCGAGCCTAGATCGGACGAAGAAGAGCCCGTCATCGAGAAATCCCCATTGGATTTCCACAATGAAGATGGCGAAGATCCATTGCTAGAGGGGGGCACCATCAATCAGGAAGAAGAGAATGACCCCAATGAAGACACCACTCAGGCTTCCGGGTCCGCCCCACTTACCTTTAGAAAGAGAAAGACAACCAGGCGGGTGGCGAAGAAAATGGGGGAGGAGGCCGGAGTCGCGAATGCCACCCCAAGAAGCTGAGGAAAGACCACCCACAGTACCAAGAAGGAAGTGGCACCACGACTGCCCAGGCCGACCCCACCCCGAACATGGAAGGGCCAGTTTTGCGAGTCGCCCCTGTGAGCGCCGTAGCTCCCACCGGCCCATACCCTGTTATTGGCACCTCGTAAGTACCCCCCATGAGTATGATTCATATCTTTGTATGATGCATAGACTAATATTGTCATGTTTAAATAACAGGGCTAATCCGGCAGCCGTAGCACAGGGGGAAAAAGTGGGGAGGAATCCATCCCCCGCACCAACCAACAAGCCCCCATCACCTGCCGCCACACATGCCAAGGAGCCGCACCCCGAGGGGCCAGAAGAAAACCTGCGCTTAGCATGGAATCTATCAAGTTTGACACGGCTAGAGGCAGAATCCGAGTGTTCAGAATTTATCGAACACATCACCCCGCCTTTCCTCGCCCAAGATCTAGATGAATTAGATCATGAGGCCCTTATCGAGCAGTTTGACGTATCGTCCGCACACCAGGTGACGGTGGGTGCCGCGTTAAGATGCCGTCTAATCCAGGCCCTCACTAATGTGAATCGTGCAGACAAGAGGATAGCCCGCCGTGAGGCGATGGTCGTGAAGAACGAGAAGACCATCGCATCATTGCAGGCGACATTATTAACAGCCGAGGCGACGGTGAAGGAGCAGGCGCATCACGCCGACGCAAGAGAGAAGCGTATTGCTGAGTTGGAAGCCCTCGTAACCGCATCAAGCGAGAAGGTAAACTTTCGAAACGTTGTACATACACTCGTACTTTTTGTATGCATGTAACCCAAGAAAAGTATATATCCTTGTAATAACTCCAAATTTCATATGTAGGTGTCTGCGGCTGAGGCTGCTACTAAGGCTGTGATCGTGCAATCCTTCACCATCGCCCAGGAGCGTGACGCGCTGAAGGAAGAATTGACGCGGACCCAAACCAACCTTGAAGAGCAGGTTGCCTCAGCTGATGAAGAGCTAAGCAAGATGGTTGTAAGCTGCGCTGAGAGGGTATGTCCCCCCTACTAACCGCTACAGCCGGTCGTAGGTGGATTATCGGGCAAGGACTGCGACTTGCTGTAAGTAGGGCATTGGACGCTCCACACCTACTGCAGGCGTTTGCCGGGGTCGTATCCGATGGAATCGACCGTGGTAGGCATGAAGGCCTGGTCAAAGCTGCGGAGATGATAGGGAAAAATGAAGATACCACACAGCATCCGTATCACAACCCTTCCGCAGCGGATAACATGACTGCGTCTATGAATGCCTTGGCAGAAATCCAACACCCTCTCCTAGATGAGCTTGAGACAATGAAAGATGCTCCAAACGAGACGATAATGTCCCGGCTGAGTGCTGATCCCATTCATTTGACATTGGCCACTTACGATTCCGCATCCAAAACAATGAAAGGCGAGAAGCTGCTTGTAGAAGCACTGGATGCTATTGCAGTCAAAGCCCGGGATGGGAAGGACGCTCGTGGGGAGGTCCTTCGTGCTCTAATTGAGGAAGGGAAGAAGGACCTAGGGGAATTCCTACCCCCCTTGTAACTTATCTGTTGTAAACACTTGTGATTTTATTCGTCCGTGTATGTACATGGCTAAGACATATTTGTAATAACTTGTCTTTTTATTTAGAAGTCCGTGATGACCACGGCCATTTTGTTTATTTTTGAAACTTGTGTATTGCATTGTATTCCAATGCCGCATGATATGTCACGTCCTACACATGAAAAAGGAAAATACATACAAGTCTATAATTTACTAGACATGCGACGTGCGTCTTTACTATGCAGAGTACTGTGTGAGTACGGCATATAAAACGTATCACAACGTCTTGTGAGTAAGGTGTCTAGTAAGGATACATGATCCGTGCGGCTGGGGTTGCATCCCTCTTACGCGGCAAGTTGAATTAGTAGGTTCACTTAATCCTCTTACCCCGCCTGGAGGCGTATAGTACATGTACAGTAATTTGAAAGAATGCATATGAATGAAACATGACATATTATAACACAAGTAAAAAATTCATACGACTAACAAAAAATCTAAAAAATGATTTGCACGAAACAGGCCGTGGAGCTAGCTACACACCACGGCATTTTATTAGAACATTTACACTTTTGTTTGAACAATGATGACAAGTCCTAAAAAACAAGATAGGAAACTAAACAAACATAAGAAAAACAAAGCAGATAGACCGCATGGTTCTTTATTAAGACCGCATATAGCGAAGTACCCATGCGGAAGCCGTATCTTTCAAAGATAGCACCTTTTGAGATTGGAGATGTTCCATGTGCGCTCTAGGTCGCGGCCATCCATGTCACGTAACTTGTACGCGCCTCGTCCCAAGGTTTCAGTGACTTTATACGGTCCTTCCCATTTAGGGCCCAGCTTTCCTGTATTCTCCGCTCGACTTGCTTCGTTAGCACGATAGACGTAGTCTCCTGGTCGAAAAGAAACACCCTTGACCTTGGCGTCATAATAAGCCTTCATCTTAGCCTTGGACTTAGCCTCATTGATGGCTGCTATTTCCCTCTTTTCTTCCAACAGATTCAGGTTGATTCGCAGCTGTTCATCGTTTGTGACGACATTAACTTCCGCCGTGCGGATGGTAGGCATCCCTATTTCTGCTGGTATAACGGCTTCAGTGCCGTAAGCCAATGCAAATGGAGTATCTCCGTTGGCTGTTTTGATCATAGTTCTATGCGCCCATAGTACATGTGATAACTCATCGACCCATTTGCCACTTCGTTCATCCAGACGTGCCTTGCTGCCATTTCCCAAGCTTCTATTTGCCCGTTCGACAAGGCCATTTGTCTGCGGATGCTTGACAGATGCGAAGCGCCGCTTGATGTTCAATGATGCACACCAATCTTTGAATGGGTTGTCCGTGAACTGCTTGCCGTTGTCCGAAATGATTTCTCCTGGTAGACCAAAACGACACACAATGTGTTCCCAAACAAATTTCTTAACCTGCTTGCCTGTGATAGACTTGACTGCCTTGGCCTCTATCCATCGTGTGAAGTAGTCCATCGCAACAATCAAGAATTTAACTCCCCCCGCAGCTACAGGAAATGGTCCTGCAATATCGATTCCCCACTTACAGAATGGCCATGGGGACGTGATAGGTGTAAGTTCCTGCTGCGGGTGCCGCGGCACTGGCCTATGCACCTGACAATCACTGCACTTGCGAATCATGTCGCGCGCGTCTCTGTGCATGGTAAGCCAATAGTATCCTGTCCGTAAGGCTCTAGCTACCACGGACCGTGGGCCTGCATGCATGCCGCACAATCCTTCATGTATGTCACTGATTACGTATGCGGCTTTCCGTGGTCCCACACACCGCAGCCATGGCTGCAAGAAGGAGCGCTTGTAAAGGATGCCTTCTCGAAGTTCGAAATGCTGCGACTTCCTTCTGATGCGCCGTGCTGCTTTTTCCTCGTCTGGAAGGGCTTCACTAGTCAGATAGTTGATAATCGGGGTCATCCATGTAGGTCCATCCTCCTCAACTATAGCAGCAACCTCCTCTTCCGTTATAGATTTTTCCTTGAGTATTTCCACCAGGACTTGTTTGGATAAGTGGGCGAAGCTTGTGGATGCGATCTTGCTGAGGGCATCCGCCTTTTTGTTCTCGCCCCTTGGGACCTGCTTGATGGAAAACTTACTGAAATTCGCGATTAGCGACTTGACCTTTTCCATGTACCTGACCATGTTGTCTTCTTTAGCCACATATCCACCTAGAATATGGTTCGCGACAAGCCGTGAGTCCACGTAGGCCTCAAGGTTGCGGACTCCCATTCTAGCGGCGATTTTCAAACCCGCAATTAATGCTTCATATTCAGCTTCGTTGTTGGTGGCCGTGAAATCAAAGCGGAGAGCGTACGTGAACTCCATTCCTTCTGGATTTATGAGGATGAGACCTGCTCCGGACCCGTCCGTACACGAAGATCCGTCAGTGAATAACACCCATGGTTCTGTTGGGATCTCGTCTTGTTTAACGATTGGACCTTCCTCATCCGGCTTCTCTATCAGGAAATCTGCCAAGATCTGGCCTTTAACAGCCGTCCTTGGCCTGTAAGATATATTGTGCTCCCCCAACAGGATGCTCCATTTTTGTAGCCTCCCTGCCACGTCCGGTCTAGAAATAACCTGCTTAATTGGCTGATCTGTAATGACCACGATTGGGTGTGCCTGAAAGTATCGGCGCAGCCGCTTCATAGCAAACACTAGTGCTAGCACCAGTTTTTCCATAGAAGAGTAATTCAGCTCCGGCCCTTGTAGTGTTCTACTTATAAAGTAGACCGGAGTTTGCACTGTATCTCTATCTGTCATAAGTACCGCGCTTATTGCGCCCTGAGTGGCTGAGAGATACATAATGAGTTCTTCCTTTGGGCGGGGAGCCACTAGCATAGGGAGGGACGCAAGATGCTGCTTTAGTTGGCCGAAGGCTTCCTCGGCTTCCTTTGTCCATCGGAAGTCTCCCTTTCTAATACACTTCTTGAGCGTCTTAAATAGGGGTAATGACTTCTCTGCGGATTTAGATAGGAACCTATTCAGCCCGGCTAGCTTCCCGTTTAAGGATTGCACCTCCTTCCGTGTCTGAGGGGACGACAGCTGTATCACTGCGTCCGTCTTCTCTGGGCAAGGTTTGATGCCGTTTGGATCAATCAAGTATCCGAGGAACATTCCCTCGGTTGCCCCAAATGTACATTTTTTTGGATTTAACTTCATGTTAATCCTTCTCAGCGTGTCGAATGTCTCTTGGACATCCCGGAGAAGTGCCTCCTCCGTGTGACTTTTTATCACCAAGTCATCAACATAGACTTCCAAGTTGCGTCCTATCTGTGATTCAAAAGCTTTGTCTACCAACCGCTGATATGTAGCACCAGCGTTCTTTAGTCCAAACGGCATTTTCGTATAGCAATATACGCCCTGGCTCGTATGGAACGCCGTTTTTTCCGCATCCTCCTCCGCCATCTGGATTTGGTGATACCCTTTATATGCGTCCAAGAAGCATTTAAAAGGATACCCGCATAGGGACTCCACCTTCCAGTCGATTTCTGGTAACGGGTAACAGTCCTGTGGGCAGGCCTTGTTTAGATCCGTAAAATCCACACACATGCGCTAGCTTCCGTCATGTTTCTTGACCATGACCGGATTGGACAACCACTCGTGGTAGTATACCTCGCGCATGATGCCTGCATCCACTAGTTTCCATACTTCATCCAATATCACTTGGTTACGCTCAGGCGCCTGACCGCGCTTCTTTTGCTTGATGGGTTGGTACCCTTGGCGGATCTGGAGCTTATGCTCTGCCATCGCACGTGGCACGCCTGTCATATGCTTTGGCTACCATGCGAATATATCTAGGTTTGCACTCAAAAGAGAGCACATGGCCCTTTTGCCGCTATCCGAGAGCGCCCCTCCTATGGATACCTCCTGTTTCGGATAGTCAGGGTGAATGGCTACCTTCCAATTGGGAGGTGGTGATCCATCCTTGGGTGGGACAGGTGGAGCCGGTGTTGTCACGGTGTGACACTCGGATGTTGGTACGACTGTGTTGTAAATGGTAACGATTCCCCCCTCAACGGGGAATTTGATCATTCCATGTGCCGTAGAGGGTACTGCCCGTATAGCCAAAATGCCTGGTCTGCCTATGATCCCATTATATGGAGAGTGTGAGCGTATCACCATGAAGTTCATCCACGCCGTAGTGGAATGTTCCTCGTTCCCAATGGTTACAAGCAAACGTAATTGCCCTATCGGCCAGATAGTGTCTCCACTAAAGCCAGTAAGCGGCGACGTGGCCGGTATTAATTGGCTTCTTATTTCTGGGCATAACTACACGAAACAGTGTTCATACAGCACCTCTGCTGACGATCCTCCATCCACATACATGCGACGAACATTATGTGTTCCAATGCTTATCTCAATAGTGAGAGGCGCATCAATCACATCGCTTGCTGTGATGGGAGGGAATGAGATTTCCCTGCCGCGTGAAAATTTTTGGCCAACTTTCTGCCTCGTGCGGCGCTGTCTGGATTGGATCATGTATATAGTCGAAGGTTTGTCCTTTTGGGGATCCTTCTTATCATACTTTTTGTTGTTGTCTTTTCCATCCTTCCAATCCTTAACTAGGTGCTTGAGTTTACCTGATTTGATCAGTGACTCGATATGCTTCTTGAGCTGGATACATTCCTCCGTACCGTGGCCTTTGTCATTATGGAACTCGCAGAAGCGACTTCCTTGCCGACGTTCCGGCGGAGTGGTCATTGGGGGAGGCCTTGGGAAGTTCGCCCCTTCCGTCAGCAAGATCTCCCGGTAGGACATCTTTAAGGGGGTGAACTTATCGTCCTGCCGTCCTCCTTTGCTTTGGCTCTTATAGTCTGAGCCCTTGTTATTGTTCTGATTGCCTTGACCGCCCGACTGCCTCCGGGACTGATCATTTGACCGGTACCCATTTCCTCGGGATGGGTAGGCCGCGACAACAGCTGTTTCTCCTTCTATGAAATTTCTGACCCTTTCCATGAGGTCATCATATCTCTCTGGACGCTTGTCATTGAGGCGCCTGATCAGTTCTCTGTCTGTTATGGCGTGCATGTAGTCAGATATTTTCAGGAGCTCTGGCATGGTTCTTGTGCGCGTGCACTCATCATTGAAGCGTTCAGTGAAGGCTTCTGTGGACTCCCCTGGCCGTTGTTTGACAGTTGCCAACGAGACCGGATCCCTATTATACTTCTTTCTTTGAGTATAATTGTTCTCAAACGCAGTGCGTAGTTCCGTGAAACTATCAATGCTCCGTGGAGGGAGTGCCTCAAACCAGTCACGGGCATTTCCGATCAAGGTCGAATTGAACATTTGGCACCATATAGGCATGGGCCATCGCTCAATTTTAGCCTGCGTATCAAATATTTTAAGGTGATCCACCGGATCACCGGACCCATCATAAGTCTTGATACACGCCGGCATGCGACGTTTGGTGTCCTCAGAATAGTTCCGTATGCGGAGGGTGAACGGGTCTTCCCTGGGATCCGCCCATGGCCGAGTGAGCCTAGGGTCATCCCATGGTTCACACCATGGACGCGAAAGATCCTCCGCTTCCGTATCTCGATAGTAAGGGCCACCATAATACTCATCATTGTTTGGTGGTGGTGGAGGGGTGCGCCTAGGCTGGCGACGCTTAGGCGGATGGTCATCTGAGTCCTCTCTGAATGGGTCCGGGGACGGCGGTGGTGCCCCATCCTTTGAATAGGGACCACTTTTTTGGGATGAACCAGGAGCCTTTTTCCCAGTCTTCATCCTGTCCCACACACTCGGGCGACGTGTGGTTCTGGCCAGCTCTCGATCTGGTCGCTCGGGTGAGCCATCCGACCTTTCTCCTTCTCGAGACTGCATTAATTCCTGCATGAGGCGATCTCCTATGCGCTCAAACACATTCCGGGGTTGAGGGGTTTCCTCAAAGGTGCCCTGCTCCGGAGGCCGAGCTCTCCTTTCCCTCTGATTTTGGGAGGAGGTGATTGGTCCGGTGTCACCAAAGTTGAGTCTGGATTGGAGGTTCCTCCCCAGATTCAACCTTGATGTGATCCCCGGGACGATCCTCTCGAAGTTCTGCGTGAGAACTCGAGTAAGATCCTCCTCGCTGAGTGGTAGGACTTCCACATCTTCCTCCGTCGAGGGTCTGCGCGGTTCCTTGTTAGGAGGGTTTGGCGCACTCCCTAGATCAGGATTGTCCAGGGTTGAAGTAGGTGGGGGTGTCATGGAGATCGTGCTCGTCACCCCCAAGGGCTGAAAACCGCCACGGTTACCAGGCCCGCCTGCGAGGCGGCTAGGTGATTGATTGGGATGAGAATCCCTTCCCCTTGGGACTTCCTGTTCCCGGGATTCGCGTTCCTAGGGTTAGCTTGCGGATGCCCCTTCGTCATTGGAAATTCGAGATGAGGTTTTGTTCTAGCTTAGTGTTATGGGTCCCACGGATGGCGCCAACTTGTTGATGCAAAAGTTGGTTGATCCTTGCTAGACCCGAATTAGGCTTAATTCGGGTTGGCTGGGCTCCGGCTCCTGCACCAAGTGAATCGTTTGGTTGGGATCCTGCACACTAAACAGCACGCGTTAGGCTTACCGTGGGAATGTTTCCCACGATTAGACTCCGGCGTGAGAGTAAGTAATCGATTTAAGGTTTATGTGAGTTTAGAGTATGAATCGTAATACCTTTGTGGAACCCTTGAGGGTTCCTTTTATAGGCAGTGAAACCTTAATGGGCTTTCACTGATGCTTCGGCCCCAAGGAAGAGATAACCACCAGAATTAGAATGATTGTTATCTTCTAATTCTGGTAGTGAATATCCTCTTCAATTGGGATAAAGATATACCTAGACAGAATATTATTCTGTCTAACCTTATGTCGGCCGCACCGGGCCGTGGACCGCACACATGTGCGGTAACTGTTCATCCAAGCCCATAAGCCTGAATGACATTATTCCAACCCATCTGTGATGGGCCGGATACGGGTAGTACCCGTGGGCCGGGTTCGTGACCCGGTTGGGACTATACGTCATCAGAGTGATACTATAGGTATGGGAATGATTAATTTTGGTTGGAAAATTTGTTTGTTATGATTTTTAAAAGTGTATTTTGGGACAGCAGGACTAGAACAGAGTTTTCTTGGGTTTAAGATTTGATATAGGCTGAGATTATTTGAAATTGTTGTAGAGTTTTTCGAGACGCTCGTTTTGGTATAAAATAGAGCTTCTAACTCCTTACAAGTCAAAAGTTATGCTAGTTTTAGTATTCGTGTACCGGGAGACGCAAGTCGGCACAATCCAAAATTGTGGCTGATTTTGGGTCGACTCTCAGGGAGTTTAGGCTTGGTTAGATAAATGCTACTACTGGTTTTCAAAGTTTATAAACCTAATATGATGAGTCTATTAGTGGCTTTAAAAGTTGGATTGTCAAAATAGTATTTTTAAAGTGGTCTAAATGGTTTTATAAAACAAGTAGACAATTCTGTCCCAAATTTTAGGGTCGAGTATAGTGTCGAGTTGATGGGTTTTAAAGTGTGAAATTTGGCTCAAGCTTTGGTGAGGTCTTATACAGGTTATAAGTGACCTTGACACCAGTTTTCATCTAAATCAGACAAGTCTAGATAGGGTAGATCGGTGTGTACATTCAGAGTGTACTTGCTATTTTGTATGTTGGACACGTAGTTCAATGCTTGTGTTACGTGAGTTTGAGTATTCACTATTGGACATGGTGACTTACTCATGTGTTTAGTCATTATATAAATGACTTAACTACTGGTCCGTATAAGGTGAAGTGATAGTTTGACTTGCGTTGACTTGGCGTCTTATGACGGGTCAATTTCAAATGTACAAGTGTTTAATCGAGTAGTGTCGGATAAATAGGATAGTATGGATTCATTTGGTTCGTGTCAATGGTTTTGAAATATGAATACTTTGAAAATATTTAAAGTCTTATTATACTTGGTATACAACGATATTTGAGTTCGAGTCTTAACGCGCGCCTTATTGTGATAGGTTGCGGTTTTCATGTTTTCGGGGGCATCTATATCGTTGGTGATCGTCTCACTACCATTGTTTCTACTCAGTTGTTGAGTACCGTGATTGACTTACCTCGTGGCTAAGGTGAGTTCATAACCCCTTTTTACTTATACATGGTTTCTAAACACGGGGTGAGATTTTACATGGTGGAACACAACCATTTAAAAACTGTATGCGATCCAGAACTTGTATGCTATCCAGAACGTGTATGCTTTCCAGACTTTCGATATTATTGCTTTTTAGTCTAGCCTTGAGTTTCCTTTCCTGATCATGAACCGTTAATTAATCATGCTACCAAGCGCGAATGTTGTGGGTGGATCCATCGGGATTGATTATCCCCGTCCCGATTACCTTGACGCACTAATATTCGTTTATACTTGATTATTTAGGCTGAATACTCCCTAGAGGAACTTACATTGAGTTAAGCTTTGGTTCATGAACTGAACAACAATAATAATAATAATTTCGGACCATGGTTACTGTACAAAACCATTTTCCCTAATTCGTGTTTACAAATGAATGCTTGTGTTTCACACCTTTACTGCTAAACCTATGAATATCACTCAACTTTATGTTGACGATTTTACATGTTTAATCTCAGGTATAATTACTTAGCTTTTCTTGGATGGGAGCCCGCAGGATATTATCGCAGCTTGGAGATTTCTATGATGCTTTTAAAAGACTGTTTTTAGTAAAAACTGTTAATCGGTGTATTTTGCATTCACCTCATAGCATGTTAATTTAGTATAATTATATATTTATTTTTCGTTATAAATGTAATTTTAATGTGTTTTGTGATTATTTAGGTTACGAGCGAAGTGGAATAAAATTGGACGCTTTATTAATTTTTTGGAGAAAAGACATTGTGAGCGCCGATAAATAAAGAAGAAATATTGAAGAAAAAGATTTGAGCGAGTCGTAATATTTTCGGTCATCTTTTACTTGTCCGGGCTTCGTTGGAGCAATTATTGGCATTAGGTTATTTTTTATTGGGCCAAAGTCATTATATGTTAAAAGAATAAAAAAATAATAATAATAATAAAATAACTTTTGGCCCATTGAACCCAAAAGCCCAATACCTACCTAGATATACTATATATATTGATAAAAGGTTGACATGGGAGAATGAAAAAAAAGACGGCAACAGTGATGAATAGTCGATTCAATTGAAAGGGCAATTTGGTGGGTCATTGAAGCAATTATAAAAAAGAAACAACTTGCATGTGGGATCGAATATAAAAAAAACAAGGACACCAATTATGATTCATTCTCTGCAAAAGTTATATTAGCAAAAGAAAAAAAAGACAAGTGATTCAAAAAAGGATACACAGTGGGGAATCATTGTTTGGTCGCAGGACACATTAAAAAAATTCCAATCCTTTTGGAGTTTTTTTATAACAGTGGAGATGAATAGCGGACAGCGGGTCGGATACACCGCGATGTCTAGCTAATTTTGTTGTAATTCCTTACGGTAACTTTATTTATGGTTTGATCATTACTTTTGGATTATCATATTTTTATTACATTGATTTATGATTTATTTATAAATAATTTTTTTCGATTTAATATTATGTTTAATTATTTGTGTGAGACAATTTATTGTTAGTTAACGATTCATACTTATTTTTTTAGTTAAAAAAAAGATGGTCGTATAATAAACATAAGTTGTACCTAAATAAATTATTAAAACATAATTATTGGTTGGATTAATATAAGATTTATTATTGCGAGTCATTGAAAAACATAATAAATGCCGCCGTTAATTCATTCATATTAAGTCAAAATAATCTTTGTAAACGAATTGAAAAGTTTCGATAATCCATAAGTGTGACCAACCATAAATATTAGGAGCTGGAAGGGATTACATTTTTTCTTTTAATTGTTTACATCTTTATTTTATTTTTCTAGCTTTACTATTTGTCTAATAATTATTTTAATTTTTAATCAGCATTTATTATCAAAAGTATTTTAGTCGTTAGATTCCAAAAGCAAAACTTTTATTGATCAGTGATCACCCCAAAACTTAACCTAAAACCACATAGTCCTCGTGGATCGATACCCGCTTACCCTATCTAGTATAAGGTAATTAGGTTATTTTTGACCGGCACTTCGACGTCAATCAAAAATTTGGCGCCGCTACCGGGGACTCAGTGAGCTTTTCGTTTAAGTTTTTGTTAATATTTTTATTTAATAAAATACAAAAATACAAAAAGATTTTATTTTTCTTGTTTTGTTTTGTTTTGTTTTGTTTTATTTGTTTGTTTTGTTTCTTGTGAGTGTGCAGGTTAGTGTATGCGCACACGTAGATCGGGACGTACATCACCGTTAGCTTACGATCCTGAGCTTGAGAAAAGTGCAAGGTTAAGAAGGAAGATGTTTCGACAGTTTTCTACTAATCTTGATTTTACAGGTTTAGCAGAGCTTTTTGTTGAAATGCCAGGTGACAAAGATGTTGGCAGAAGTGCTAGCGGCAGTAGTAGCGGAGAAGAATCTCCACCACGGGGTGTTGATTCTTATTACAGGCCGGGGATCTTCGAGGATCCTTCGCCTATCGTTTATCCGGATCCGGTTAAAGGGGTTACAAGTAACTTCAAGATCCAGCCGAACCTCATAGCAATCTTGCCAGTGTTTAGAGGTCGTGAGGAGCCATACGCACATCTGCGAGAATTCTTTTCAATTGCTGACACACATCAGGTTAATAATATTACCAAGGATGAGGTAAGACTTCGCCTTTTTCCTTTTTCTCTTAAAGATCAAGCTAAGGACTGGTTCTCATCTCTTGAACCAGGTAGTATTAACTCATGGTCTGAAATGCAATCTGATTTTCTTGAGGAATTTTATTCTATAAGTAAAACTGCTGCCACTAGGAATAAGATTAAATCCTTTCGTCAAATCCCACGCGAGCAGTTTCATGAAGCATTTAATAGACTTAAGGAGTTATTAAGAACATGCCCTCATCACGATGTTCCAAAATGGGAGCTTGTCAAAGTCTTCTATGATGGGTTGGATTATAACAACCAACAATTTGTGATGGCCACTAGTGGGGGTATGTTTTTCTCGCGACCTATGGAGGAAGAATGGTAGTTTTTTGAAAAACTAAGAAAAGGTTCTAAGACCCAAGCTACAGTGGATCGAAACAACCACCCATCTTCCGCCAATTATGTGTATAACCAACGTGGCACAAATTCTGAAATTAGCGAGTTAAGTAAGAAAGTTGATCTTTTGTTGAAAAATATAGGAAAAGGTGTGCCAAATGTGTCTAATGTGTCGCATAGTGGGTGTTCAATGTGTGGTGATCCAAGTCACTCTGTCGATAATTGTCAAAGTTGGGGGGCGCCACCAAATGAGGAGGTAAATGGAGTCTATGGTGTTCGTCCACAAAAGGACCCATTCTCCGAAAGTTACAATCCTGGATGGCGCAATCACCCCAATTTTCGTTGGAAAGATGAAGACAGTCGCCTTAATAATACCCAACAACAACACTATGGTTACAAACCAAGGTATGAGGGTGGCGATTCATCTAATTTTCAACAAAATTCTTACAATCATAGGCCACAACAACAATATTCAAATCAGGGCCAAGGGCAAGATGACAACCGTCTCTTGAATCTTGACCGAAAGTTTGATAGGCTTATGGATTCATTGTCTACCAACAATCAAGAGATTAATAGAAAATTTGATGTCACTAATCAAAGACACGAGACCACTACTAAATCTATTGCAGCTCTTGAGAGACAAGTTGGTCAATTAGCGGATCAGTTAAGCAAAAGAGATGAGGGAAGGCTACCGAGCTACCCCACCATGAATCCCGCACACAAGAAAAATGGAAATGAGCACGTGGATATGGTGACATCTCTTCGAAACGGTAAAATCTACAACAATGACAAGGGAATTCCAAATTCTCCTGATGTCGAGGATTTCGTTACTGATGACGAAATTATTGTTGAAGGTAAAAATTCTGATAATGTTAAGTCCGGTTCTAAGTTGGTAAATGATTTGTTACATGATTTTCCTATACCAACAACAAAGAATCCTAAAGCTACTGAATCTCCCGAAGTTGGAGAGGGTGGTGTGTCCAACACACCTTACCCTACGGCTTTGGAGAAATCGACATCTGCAAAGTTAGCTAAAAAGGGTCCTCATGCTGAGGATATGTGGGAGACTTTCAAGCAAGTTAAAATCAATCTCCCCCTTATTGATGCTATCAAGCAAATTCCTGCATATGCCAAGTTTTTAAAGGACTTGTGTACCCAGAAGAGGAAGCTGAAGGCGTCTTTGCCTAAAAAGATTGACCTAACTGAGCATGTTAGTGCAGTCTTATCTAGCTCCCTTCCTCCTAAATTCAAAGATCCTTGAGCACCATTGATTTCAGTTGTGGTCGGAAATATTGCCACTAAGAAGGCGCTCCTTGATCTTGGTACCAGTATCAACATCCTTCCTGCTAGTTTGGTCGATAAGTATGACTTAGGAACTCTTCGTAAGACATACACCATTATTTCCTTAGCCGATCGATCTACCAAAATTCCTAGAGGTATCTTAGAGGATGTTATTGTGAAAGTTGATGATTTCTGTTACCCAGTTGACTTCTTTGTTATGGACACCGAGTCACAATACGAAGATGTTCAACCAACTATTATTCTTGGGCGCCCATTCTTAGCCACGATAGATGCTAGGATTAATTGTCGAACTGGCGACATGGATATTGCATTTGGTAATAAAAAGATAAGATTGAATGTGTTTAATTCTATGAATTCTCCTACGATGAATGAATGTTACCAAGTAGATGTGATTGATGAGGAAGTTCAAAAGCATGCACCCCGTATGCTTAAGGATGATCCTTTGGAATTATATTTAACTGGTGATAATGAGGAGATTCTTGATGTTGCTGAAGTTCTAGAGATTCAAGAGTGTTTGGTCAGTTCTTTGGACCATCAAAAACCACCCTGGTCTTATAAAGTGGAGCCCTTGCCTTCTACTTTTGACACGGCTACGAAGCCGTCTTTAGAGGTGCCTCCAACTCTTGAATTAAAACCCTTGCCATCTAATCTCAAATATGCTTTTCTAGGTCCTAATGATACGTTACCCGTCATTGTTGCTTCTGATCTTTCTGAATCACAAGAGGGAGCACTTCTAAAGGTGCTTTCTAAGTACAAAGCAGCAGTAGGATGGACGATTGCAGACTTGAAAGGGATCAGCCCTTCATTATGTATGCATCGAATTGTTACGGACCCAGATATTAAGCCAGCAAGAGATGCGCAAAGGCGTCTGAATCCTAATATGAAAGAGGTAGTCAAGACGGAAGTTCATAAATGGTTAGATGCTGGTATCATCTATCCCATCTCGGATAGTAAATGGGTAAGTCCCACACAAACGGGGCCTAAAAAGGCCGGAATCACCGTTGTAGAAACCGAGAATGGGGAAAAGCTTACAACCCGACCAGTCACTGGGTGGAGAGTTTGTATAGATTACCGTAAGCTGAATAATGCCACGTCTAAAGATCACTTCCCACTACCCTTCATTGATCAAATAGTTAAGAAGCTTTCGGGTAAAAAGTTCTATTGCTTTCTGGATGGGTATTCCGGTTATAATCAAATACCCATCCATCTTGATGACCAGGCCAAAACTACGTTTACGTGTCCATATGGGACGTTTGCATTTCGAAAATGCCTTTTGGCCTGTGTAATGCACCCGCTACCTTTCAGCGGTGTATGATGAGTATCTTTTCTGACATGGTTGGAGAATCTGTAGAGATATTTATGGATGATTTCTCCATCTTTGGTCAATCCTTTGAAAGCTGCCTTGATCAGCTTGAAAGTGTGTTAAAAAGATGCACCGAAACTAATTTGGTGCTTAGTTGGGAGAAGAGCCATTTCATGGTTCGAGAGGGAATTGTATTAGGGCATGTTGTGTCTGAAAAAGGATTTGAGTTTGACCGTGCCAAAGTTCAAGTAATTTCAACCCTTCCTCCTCCCACTACCGTCAAAGGTGTGAGATCTTTTCTTGGTCATGCCGGGTTCTATAGGCGATTTATTAAAGATTTTAGTGCTATATCAAAGCCTCTTTGCAATCTACTCTTAAAAGATGCACGCTTTGACTTTAATGAATCATGTCTTAAAGCATTCAACATGCTTAAGCAAAAGCTTGTAGAAGCCGCTATTCTACAATCACCTGATTGGTCGAAGCCTTTCGAGATCATGTGTGATGCGAGTGATTATGCCGCTGGGGCGGTTCTAGGACAGCGGGTCGATAAGAAACCTGTTGTAATCTTTTATGCTAGTAAGACTTTTTGAGAAGCTCAAATGAATTACACCACGACTGAAAAAGAGTTGTTAGCTGTGGTTTTTGCTCTTGATAAGTTTAGGTCATATATTTGGGGGCATTCTAAGGTGATAGTATTTTCAGATCATAGTGCCTTAAGACATTTGTTGACTAAGAAAGAGACAAAACCGAGGTTGCTTAGGTGGATTTTGCTTTTACATGAATTTAATTTAGAAATTTGGGATAAAAAGGGGTCAGAAAATGTAGTTGCCGACCATTTGTCTAGAATTATCCCTCCACCGTTCAATCCTTCTGATGTGATTAAGGAAAGCTTTCCGGATGAAAGCCTATTTGAGGTTTCTAAGGTTCCTTGGTACGCAAATATAGTTAATTATCTAGTTGTTAAAAAGCTTCCGGATTTTTGGTCCAATCAACAAAGAAAATACTTCTTCAACCAGTTGAAGCATTATTTTTGGGAGGATCCGAAGCTATATAAAGTGTGTACTGACCAAGTTGTTAGGAGATTTGTTCCCGACCATGAGCATATGGACATATTGGCTCATTGCCATTCTTATGCATGTGGTGGTCACTTTGGTGCTACGAAAACTGGGCATAAAGTCCTACAAAGCGGTTTGTTTTGGCCGACTATATTCAAGGATGCCCAATCTTTTGTGAAAGCATGTATTCGTTGCCAACAAGTTGGTGGGATTTCAAGGCGTGATCAAATGCCTATGAATCCTATACTTGTTGTTGAGATCTTTGACGTGTGGGGTATTGATTTTATGAGACCATTCCCCACTTCCCATGGCAATGTGTACATTTTAGTGGCAGTGGATTATGTGTCTAAGTGGGTAGAGGCTGAGGCTACTAGAACCAATGACCATAGTGTGGTTCTCAAGTTTGTTAAGAAGAATATCTTTGCTAGGCATGGAATTCCTAAGGCTATCATTAGTGATGGGGGTTCTCACTTTAAGAACTTTAGATTTGGGAAATTATTGAAACACTATGGAGTTAATCATAGGATAGCTACCCCTTATCACCCACAGACTAGTGGACACAGGGAGATTAAGCGAATTTTAGAAAAGACCGTCCGTAGTGATAGGAAATATTGGTCCTTGAGGTTAGATGATGCTTTGTGGGCATATAGGACGGCTTTTAAGACTCCTAATGGTATGTCACCGTATAAGTTGGTATATGGCAAGGCGTGTCACTTACCGGTTGAGATAGAGCATAGGGCTGAATGGGCGATTAAGACCGTTAATCTGGATTTAGAGAAAGCGGGTAGTTCTAAGAAACTTCAATTATCTGAATTAGATGAGATTAGACGTGATGCTTATGAGAGTTATAGGATTTATAAGGAGAAAACCAAAGCTTTTCATGATCGACACATCACCAAGAAATCGTTCTTGGTTGGTCAAAAAGTTTGGTTATTCAATGCTAGACTTAAGCTTTTTCCTAGAAAGTTGAGAAGTAAATGGACGGGTCCATACGTTGTGACTCAAGTCTCTCCATACGGAGCCATTGAAATAAAATATATGGTGGGTGGAGAGCCTTTTAAAGTTAATGGACACCGTTTGAAGCCGTATGTTGAGTTGGAGAGTGATCAGATGGAAACGGTGGATGTGGTTACCACTCCAACCGTCTCAATAGCTCATTTGAGTTATGTCTCGATGAAGACGGTAAAATTAGCGCTTCGCGGGAGGCAACCTGTGGTTTGTGGAACTTTGTGGGTGTGTTCACTACAAACCCTCACGAGACAAAACTCGTCCAGTCGGGCTACCGAGTGGTTTAAAGGCTTGTTGCATACGCTAAATGCAACCGTGATTCCTATGAAAGTGAGTTAGGTTTTTGTTTTTTGTGTGAGTTTGTCAAATTGATTTTTAACCAAAATTTCAATTTAAAGTTTTTTCATTAGGGACAATGCAATACTTTAAGTTGAAGGGGGGGTGGCACATGTGTTACATGCTTTTGTGTGAAATTTTGGTCAAAATGGGTTAAAATGTGATTTTTGGGAAAAATTGAAAATTTTTAAAATTTTAAATCACATTATAAGAGTCTTGAGCTAATTAGATGTGGAAGTTTCTTCTACATATATGTTTGTTAAGTGTTTGCAGATTCTAAAGATTAGATTGTGGATGATTTATTGGAGCAAGCTAGAAGATTTGGCCATAATTATCAGGTGCACCCGATTCCATTGTATAATTTGGTTATTAAATTGATTTGATTGTTTGCATGTAGTTAGGCATATGTATAATTTAGATGATCAAACCACGCCGGTTGAATTCCCTCTACTTACCTTTGCTTGGATCGAGTAGAAAGTTTGAATAAATAATATGAAATATAATAATGTAATAGTTGGGTTAGGACACGTAGAATTGATCTTATTCGGCTCGCCACCCGCGCACGGTGGCCTTAGAAAAGAGTTGGAGAACTGTCATAATTATTGGTGGTAGTCATATGCTGGGCTTGCCTATCTGATTCGTCACCCGCGCAAGGTGATACTTTAGTTGTTAGCATGGGTCAGACGCCAATATTTATGATGGATAGCATTGCACTTAGCTGAGACAATTTTATGTGAAATAACCCAATCCTTGTATTGTTGTAATAAAATTAGAAAGATTGATTTAATTTAGTGCATTGTATAATTATACTATGTAGTAGATAATTTCATCATGTGATGTACCAGTAGGCACGAAGTATAACTGTTCCCATTTAATTAAACAGACTTAATTAACCGGTTCTCATGTGTCAATGTGTCTTAGTATGCACCTATAGGATAGATATTCATTTTTCTGAATAATTGGTCTTTATATCAACCTTGAAAGGAGTGTATAAAGCGTTCGGGATGACTTGTATAAGAAACGGTCCCGAATGGCTAAAAAGAAGAGCTTATGTGTGATGTGAAAAAAAAAATGAAAAAAACTATGTGGAAAAGATGAAAGAAAGAAAAAAAAAATGAAAATGAAAAAAAAAATTGAAAAAAAAGAAAAAAAGAAAGGAAGTAGAAGTTTATAAGCTAAAGTATGATGGCTTATGATGTGCTCTTATGCTATAAAAACTCCAATGTTATAAAAGGTGTACGATATTCTCACCTCTTGTTTTATATTAATGTTTATATTGATTATAGGTGTGTAATAGGTACGTTGGACACATGGTTAATTATATGAAACATAAAGTAAATGGAGTCAATGGGAATGGTTATGCTAAGTGTTTAAGAAGGACAAAAATATTGGTAATCATTTTGGATTATTTGTCATGTAGGATGGTTATTAGTGTATTAGGTTGAATGTGATCTTTTTGATGAAATTTCAATAGTATGATTAAAAATTATGAAATTAACATGCTTGTATATTTTTATTTTATTTTTACACGAGACGGTAAAAGTTAAGTTGAGAGGAGTTAATCGGTGTATTTTGCATTCACCTCATAGCATGTTAATTTAGTATAATTATATATTTATTTTTCGTTATACATGTACTTTTAATGTGTTTTGTGATTATTTAGGTTACGAGCGAAGTGGAATAAAATTGGACGTTTTATTAATTTTTTTTGGAGAAAAGACATTGTGAGCGCCGATAAATAAAGAAGAAATATTGAAGAAAAAAATTTGAGCGAGTCGCAATATTTTCGGTCATCTTTTACTTGTCCGGCTTCGTTGGAGCAATTATTGGCATTGAGTTATTTTTTATTGGGCCAAAGTTATTATATGTTAAAAGAATAAAAAAAAAATAATAATAATAAAATAACTTTTGGCCCATTGAACCCAAAAGCCCAATACCCACCTAGATATACTATATATATTGATAAAAGGTTGACATGGGAGAATGAAAAAAAAGACGGCAACAGTGATGAATAGTCGATTCAATTGAAGGGGCAATTTGGTGGGTCATTGAAGCAATTATCAAAAAAGAAACAACTTGCAAGTGGGATCGAATATAAAAAAAAAACAAGGACACCAATTGGGATTCATTCTCTGCGAAAGTTATATTAGCAAAAGAAAAAAAAAGACAAGTGATTCAAAAAAGGATACACAGTGGGGAATCATTGTTTGGCCGCATGACACATTAAAAAAATTCCAATCTTTTTGGAGTTTTTTTTATAACAGTGGAGATGAATAGCGGACAGCGGGTCGGATACACCGCGATGTCTCGCTAATTTTGTTGTAATTCCTTACGGTAACTTTATTTATGGTTTGATCATTACTTTTGGATTATCATATTTTTATTACATTGATTTATGATTTATTTATAAATTATTTTTATCGATTTAATATTATGTTTAATTATTTGTGTGAGACAATTTATTGTTAGTTAACGATTCATACTTATTTTATTTAGTTAAAAAAAAGATGGTCGTATAATAAACATAAGTTGTACCTAAATAAATTATTAAAACATAATTATTGGTTGGATTAATATAAGATTTATTATTGCGAGTCATTGACAAACATAATAAATGCCGACGTTAATTCATTCATATTAAGTCAAAATAATATTTGTAAACGAATTGAAAAGTTTCGATAATCCATAAGTGTGACCAACCATAAATATTAGGAGCTGGAAGGGATTACATTTTTTCTTTTAACTGTTTACATCTTTATTTTATTTTTCTAGCTTTACTATTATTCTAATAATTATTTTAATTTTTAATCAGAATTTTTATTATCAAAAGTATTTTAGTCGTTAGATTCCAAAAGCAAAACTTTTATTGATCAGTGATCACCCCAAAACTTAAACTAAAACCACATAGTCCTCGTGGATCGATACCCGCTTACCATATCTAGTATAAGGTAATTAGGTTATTTTTGACCGGCACTTCGACGTCGATCAACTGTCAGAAGTTTTTTCTATCTTTTTGGCAACCATATGTTATAAATCATGATAAAATAATAGATTTTCCGCTTATAAAACGCTGGGAACTTTGTAGTAAAACTCTGATCTTTTATGATGTAATGTACATGTTTTTATTACATCAGCTTTGTGTCAACTGTAATTCATTGTTTCTTGTACTATGACGTGTTACCCCCTCGTTGCCTAGTTGTTCCATGTCAGATTCTGGGGGGTCTCACATGTAAACCCTTAAACTAAGAATGTAGAATCCTTATAAGTCACAAACATAACATATAAGCCCTAGAATAAGTGTACATGATGATATAAACCCTAATTACTCAAGTAAAGTCATTAGGAGTAATTAGGATTAGTAACCTAAAAACCCTTATATTAAGCATTCTACATAGAATAAATACCTAGCCTTTTAGGACAAGTCTACAAACGCTTATATCATTACATTAAGGTTATAAGATTATATTAAAACAATGTACAAGTACCATAAAGCACAAGGTACAAGATTTCAATACATGACTTGTAAATTAGGTCAAAATAGGTATATTCACTCTTTAGACATGTTTACTTAGAATAACCTATAAAACCAAGTGTGGAACTAATTTAGATACTTAAAACACAATTTCTAAGACCTAAACTGAGTTTACATCAGTAGCTAAGTGAAGGATAACGGCTTTTACAAAGATTTAACCTTAGATCATTAGAAATCCTAATCTACATAGGTTATCTTCCTAATTTCACTTCAATCCTTTGTTAAACTTCAAACCAAAGACCCAAACTTCTTAATTACAATGCGTAAACCCTAAATATACCCTAATACATCACTAATCATATTTCTAAACCCTTAATCACAAACCATAAAGTTACAAGCCCTAGTTTTTGATCCGGTTTGTTTTTCCCTCCAAAACTTGATTTAAACACTTTCCCTCCCATTCTAAGTTTGAAATGAGGTATTTGTAAGATACTTTAGGCCTTCTAGAAGATGTATAAGCTGCTGGATCACCTCTTTGTAGATGTAGAATCACCATTCTTATCAATACCTTGCCGTGACACATTTTTAGCCATAACCTTAGATATTTTTGATCCTAGACTCTATAAACTTGCATAGATTTTATCTAGACTTACTTAGTCACTAACCTATCCTTTATACACATTTCAAGTCCAAACTTGGAGCCTAAGTGTTGGAAATACTACAAAAGGGGCGAATACACAACCTTAATACTTGCACCCCTTTTTCTTTCTACCTCAATACCCATTCTGATATTTATTTCTATAAACATCCTAGGACTCTTAGAAGACCAGAAACCAGGTCTAGAAGGAATCCATTGAAGCTCTTGAAGCTTTGGTAGCAAGTAGTGTTCATAGGGTGCCATAAGGAGCTATTTTGGAGCCGCCTAGGTAATTTCTATGTTAACTAAGCTTTGATCTTGTTATAATATTTTCTTAGACTTTTTATAATGTTTATAGGATGTTAGAAAACTAATCTAAAAGAAATCAGGTCATATGATGATTTAGAATGAAAGTTATAAGCTACAGATGTCTTAAAATCTTAGTTTTGTAATTTACATGAAATAATGAGTAAAAACCCATTTCAAAAACTATGATTCTGGAGAAATATTTTTATTATGATTATAAATGTGTTTTGAAACTTTTTCCTAAGTTCCTAGATCATTTGGAGTATTTTAAGCTTGTTATGTAATTTTAAACAAGTATATGGACTAGAACTGACATTTTTGAAACTATACACATTTGGGCCAAAAGTGTCATTTTATGAAAGTTAAAACTAAAAGGATTAATATTGTAAAGTATGAAACCCCAAGGTTAATATTTGAAGGTTGAAATGTAAATATTAAAACTATATACTTTAGGGGTTAAAAGTGTAAATATGCTAAACTTATAATATTGTGTGCTAAAAAGGTAAATATTTCAAACTTAGAAACTTTAAGGATCATTTTTGTCATTTATGAAGCTATATGGATGAAACTCATATAATAAAACCTATTTTCTAAAGTTATATAAACTAGAAGGACTATTTTTGCCAATTATGGAAACTATAAGGATAAAAAATATAATAATAAAAGAACATACTAATATTTGTAGAAATTTCTTATATGAATGTATCATGTTAGTAGGGAGCTTTGTGCAAAGATGTTCCATCTCGATATTATGTTCTGACTGAGTGGTTGGGTTTACGATTTAATCCGCCCTCGCTCCTCAAACGTTTATAGAATGACTTCTGAGTATGATGGAATGATGCCATAATTACGAGAAATTGTAACTTCAAGAATACACAATAAATACTTAAGAATATTGAACACAAAATCAAAGACTTAATACTATACAAAAATATGTTAATCCAGGTTTGTGTGAGACCAAGTTCTTGTTTGCTAGCTCAAGTTGTTATTTCTGATATAAATCTGCCAAGATACATAATTACTGGATATAAGGTGAGTTCATAGCCTCACTAAAGTATACTACTTTCAATGATTTGAAAACCCATAAAGGGGATATATGCTAAACTGGAATACAAGTGTTTTTGGTATGCTTCTCAGATATGTTTATTCACTCTATGTTTACAGCTGCCTTGAAAGTCCCTTTTTAATTGTGAACCGCTAATCATTTCATGGAAATGAGCGCTAATATCGTAAATAGTACTATTTGGGGACTGACATCCCCTGTCTGGGCAAGACTTAGTGGTCAAACATGCATACTTTATTTTGCTATACAAGATAGTTTGGCAGACTTCCTCATAAGGGCAATGGTTGGTTTCTGATATGTCTAGCAGATGTATCATGAGCTTCGTGCAATTAAACATTTGTTGTGTGGGCGAAAACAACGTAGCTCAGGAAAAATGATCTTGTATTCAAAAATGATTTCAAACCTATTAATTCACTCAACCATTATGTTGATTTTAAGCATATATTTCAGGTGTTGAAAACTGATAGCATGGAGCAGCATAATGATAACGTGGAGAGATATAGACTTGGAAATTTTTATCATTCAAGCCTATTTTCTAGATCTCGGGAACCTGTGAAGTATAAAGTATGTACAATTATTTTGTTGAAAATCTCTGATTTTGAATGATAATTGATAATAAATAAATACTCCCTCCGTCCCTAAATAAATGTACATTGTTAACTTTGAAGTCATTTTACTTCGACGTTGACCTTAAATTATTTTTTTTGTGTTATGTAATACTTGATGCAAATTATATGAATGGATTAAGTTTCAAATGTTTTTTGGTTGGCATAATTTTCATTTAGTATTACCTAACACAAACAAAACAATATAAGGTTAAAGTTTTAAAAAATTGACTCCGAAAGTTAATAATGCATATTTATTTAGAGACGGGGGAGTAAAGTTTATTAAAACACTCTTTTAAATTGTTTTCTATTGTTGTGACTTTTATCCCATGAAGTAATACCCTAAAATTATTGTTCCGCTGCGTCAAGGTAAAAATGCGGGTGTTACATATTTATATTGAGTCAATTATATTTATATAAAGTCAACTGTTAATAATAAAATTATATAGTGAAAATCATACGTGAATATATTAAACGAAAATAAAATAATTACGTGGATATTATCGTGTCAACGTGTCTTAATAAATCACCATATTGATGATTTCGGAACAAATTTAAAAGTTATATGGTAGATCACGAGATAAATTAGTAAATGTTTAAATCAATATATTTTCATAAATACAATGGTAGTGTATAGCTTTTAGTCTAAGTACAACGGTAATCCGAAATCTATCGTAACATTTATATGCCCATGCCCAATAAAACCACAACGAATTACTGTATATAGTTTATAAGTAGTACTTAGTAATATATGTTATGGGCTTTCCCTATCGTTGCTTCATTGCCTCAAGTTCTGTTTCACTTTACTTACGTGGAAGTACGTAATGAATCATTCTGCTTATATTTTATCATAATTCGGGCTCTGAAGCAAGTCAAATCGAGCAACGTCAAGCCCAAATTCAACTCTACTATCATTGAGAGTCTGAACTTGAAATTTGACTCGAATTCGGTCGAGTTTTAGATTTCAAGCTCGAGGTTGACACGTCATAAGAAACACAAGCTCGAAAGTCGATTCGATCGATCATTTTCACATTTCAAGCTCGAACTCGATGAAGAATCGGCATACCAAGCTTGACTCAACTAGATTTTTTAAAATTACGTAATTACATGTGTATAAAAGGGTAAAATGGTAACTTAATCAAATCTCAATAAGGCTTACAAGCCTCACATCGGAGTATTTTGGAACTCGAACTTGACTCGGAAGTATACTCGAAAAACTCGAGCTCAAGGTCGAGTTGTTTAAAATCTAGTCGATTTTTATTAGTTTACGACTCAATTTTAATAGCTCGCGAGCTATTTCATTTCGTTTTTGCCCCTAATCGTGCTTGACATCTAATCCTCTATAAATATGTTTGAAAAACTAGTTCTAATAATACAAATTTATTATTGAATTAGTCTGGTAATCCTTTACGGAAAAATAATAAGCATCAAATTCAATAGAAACATCATTATCACAGGTAAATTTACGAATTAAAATTAAATTCTTAATTATGTGAGGTGTGATAAGAATATGATTTAGATGAATAGGCTTATGAGATGTATGCAAGGAGGTATGTCCGGTATGAGTGACATGAATAGAGCTACCATTTTCAACAAATACAGATGGATAAATGCTCGAATTACTAAAGGAAGTGAGTATACATGTATCGTCCGTCAAATGAGAAGATGCTCCGGTTTCCATGTTCCAAAAAGGGTCTCGATTAGTCATAGTCTGGAATACTTGAGACATCGGTAGTTGGACGGGCTTAGAAATCTGATGGGCTGGTTGACAAAACTAGGCTTGGGGCGTACATACATAATAAATTGGTTGTGGGGCAGTCCACACAAGCCGTTGGCCTGGAAAGTTTTGCACCTGTTGTGCTTGAACTGAAGATGCCGAATACATTTAGCTTTATTGTTTTATTCGAATATTGCAAAAAAAACAATAAACTAATGATATTAGATATAAATAAAGGAGCAATTGAATTGGTTCTCTAATGTAAATTGACGGCGGGATATTTTCTTTTGGTTATACAACCAATTGAATGAAAAATAATGGTGGGGTAGTTTGTAAAGCAGCAAGCAAAGCAAAAGAAGAAGAAAAAAAAAATGCAAAACAAGCTTTTAAGGCTAGGCGTAATTTTTCTGGTGAGATTTAACATTGGCTCAAATAACCATATTGAAATGTTATTTCTTCATGAATCTTTATTCAAACCAATACCATTTATAAATACAAAACTATTCTGTCAAAATAAAGGAATGAAAGTTAATGACATTGGTAAACTGATTACTAATAAGATGTACAGCTAATATTTATCGCTTTTTGTGCGTTTGTTTATGTGATTGTAACCGTAATTATAAAGTGTAAAATAACTCTTAAATTCTCGATGCTCTTAAATGATACGTTTGGCACAAATCACTTTGGAACATTTTGTGAACTTTGAGCATTGAGATTATTAAAGGCTCATTTATCAAATAACAACATCTTTTTTTATTTTCTTCGGAATGCTCGCTTTACGATACCCAATGAAATAATATTTAAAAGTATTAAGGAGTTAGAGTATGTTTTACATATTTTGATTACACCTTTAACCGCTCCTCATTACTATTGCTTTGGCTTTTTCCAAGCATAAATATTTTCATAAAATGCATTAAACTACTTATTGATTGTCAAACGAGTATTAAAGATTACGATTCACAATAATAACCGTCCTAAATGTTGGTAAATACTCGTGCTAAGGGCATCCATTATAATAAATTTATTAAAAGGTTTATAAAGTTGTCATATCTCATTAATTTATAAATTTTTTCATAATATAAACCTATTATCATTATGGATAAACCTTTTAGTAGGTTTATAAAATTATTTAACTCATGCAATGCATTAAATTATAAACTTCTTCAAGATCCTAAACCTCTTTGTACACCTAGACTTGAAATAGTTCTTCCCTATGGTGCAAATTTTTATAAACCTCTTCATAAGTTCTTAAACTTATTTTTAAACCACCATAGTGGATGCTCTAAGTACTCGTGAAGCGAATCTTAATCTTACTTTATATGTTACTCAACCCACCCGTTTGTCCTGATTGATCAATATCGCGGTGACGATGTTAATCATGAAAAATTGTATCAACTTCGCACATAACTTTTCACGGTTGAAATTGTCACCTCGGTACACACTATTGGTGTTTACGGATCGGTTCGATTCGGCTAGTTAAACCGATTTTAACCATCTATCGCAGGCTAGGTAGCTAATTTTACTACCCGAAACTAAACCGTAGAAGGCGGTTAACACGACATGCAGTTATCTTAAATGAGCGGTTACCCGCGGTTCGATTTACGGTTAACCATTCTATAAATACAATAAATGTAGTACTAATATAATTATTTGAATATTTGATTAAAGGGATTTCATGTATAATATGTGCGATTTCGTTCGATTAATCCTGGATATCTAAAAATGAAAATCAAAACTAAACCGTTGTAAGCGGGTCTTTTCGGTTTTGGTCTTTTCCAATTTCTGTTTCTTTAGTTTCGGGTTCTGGTTTTGAATTAAGTGGTTCGACTCAGTTCGTGGTTTAGTTTCGAGTTTTTCAAGTTTCGAATTGAACGGTTCGACTCGGTTCGTCGGTTTAGCGCGGTTATTTTGGTCACCCCTCATATAAAGTAAGATTAAGATTCGTCAGTTCGTCACACACAAACTTTTCGCGGTTGAAGTTTTCACCTCGATATATTATTACTAAACATCATTTCTTAAGACACTATATTAAACAATCACTCAGGATCAGCCGAAACCAACACTAAAACCCATCGCATAAAGACACCTATGAAAACAATAACCGATGAAACCCATGCAAAGTCGCATAATATTATCCCAAACGACGTAGGAAAACCTTCAGAAACACGCCCCTTTTCTTCATAAAAAGACCAAAAAAGATTCATGGAATTCACAGAAAATATGACCCCAGACATAGGTTCTAATGAAGATAGCAAAAGAACATACAAAGCAAGAGAACTTTACGTGCTTTCAGATAAGATCGAAGAGCTTCATAGAACCAAGGAAGAACTTAGGCTAGCTAAGGATGAAGCCATGCAATCATGGTTAGATTCAAGGCCTTTAATCGACGAGCTCGAGAAGCTGCAATCAGAGCTAGCAAACGCTAAGAAGCAATCCGAGAATGATATTGTCACAAAGCTAGAATCTGAGCTTATGTCTATTAACATGACCATTAGAGCGAAGAAAGAGGAGGAACTCAAAGCAACTAATGATATCAATGAAATGACTCGAGTATCTGAAAGCATAAGAGAAGAAATGGAAAGATTAAAACTTGAAATAAGTGAAGGAAGACGAGCTAGATCGAAGAAGAAAATGGTGATCAGGATGAGACGACAGACATTAAGGACACTTAAACTCACTTTGAGAGCGGTTCAGTTAGAGTCAGAAGCTTATGGTGCATCGGCTGAATCAGCGTTAGAGCAAATTAACCATGCTCGGGTATCAGACCATGGTGCCACAATTGAACTAACAGAAGAAGACTACTTTGCATTGACACGAAGAGCAAAAGAAGAGACTTCGCTAGCAGATTGGCGTGTGGTTGTAGCTACCGAACAAAGACTTGTAGCTGAGGAAAGCCGCGATTTGGCTTTAAAAAGATTGAGTGACCCAACCTTAGAAGGTGGGTCAATGAAAAACCACATGGAAGGAGAGATATCAGGAAATGGAGTCGAGAGTTTCAGACTAAGAGCTGGGACTCCATTTCCTAAAGGTCGGGCAAATCTAATCGCCAATGATGGGACAAAAGGAAATAAAAACCAGACGCAAGTTGGTAAAAAGAAACGATCGATTTGGTATAAAATCATTTTTTGCTCCAAAGATTAGGTACTTGTTTGGATAACACTATCTTTATGCATCAATAAGCAATAAGTTTCATATATAGATTTATGTCTAGTTTCCACTGGAATCCTTTGACTGTGCTAAACATTATTCACTCATGCTTAAACTGATTGCATACATAATCTACCACAACCATTAATTGCTACCTTAGTTTTAGTTTACAATGTTACATCTATTTCTAACTTGACCATTTTGCCCGGTAATTATGCCAACTGTGCTCAGCTTCACCATAGATGCACCAAAATCTTTTGCAAATAAGTATGGATACTTGCTATAGTTTATAACCATCATAGCAGTTCTATTATCACTCAAAAGAGCTTGATCAGAACCCAAAATCCCTGAATTATTCAGGATGTTCTTGTAATAAATGTTATCAAACTTTGCGGTTGTAACCGAATCCAAAGGGACCAAATTGGTGTCCGAATTGTCTTGATTCGGACACACAGTTTGCAAGCTACTTGCAAGTGATGAGTCAAGTTGTGGATCAGGAGCACCTGAACCATCGAAGTTAAATAGTCTTGGCTTGAACGTGAAGCATTGCGCGAATCCAATTGTGTGAGCACCTTTGTATAAACTCAGGAAGTGCATTAGTAACTTATTGTTCATATTAAAGAAAACCAAAGTTTTAAACTTCCTGGATTTGTTCTTTACCTGACAGTGCAACGACGTCTTTTAGATTGAGGCCTTTGGAAGTAAATTTTGCCGTGATGTTTTCTAGAGGCTCAAAAGGTGATGGAATATCTGTGTTTGCTGCAGTTATGTTTGCTGTTAAGCCATCTCGACGCCCCATTGCTAGTGACCAATAAGGTCCTCCCGTCTAGTAAACATAAAGCAGATTATATAATCATCAGTAGAAAAAGTATTCTCGTATACGATACTAGTAAGGAACCAGTGCTCATATGTTTTGAAGTGACATTGAAATAATGACGTATTTTGTGATGTAGCGACGTCAAGTTTTAAAGACACGTATTATGGTGTGTTAATAATTGGAGATGGTGATCAGTGATAGTACTAAAACATTTATACTGTATTTGGAAATATGTGAAAGTATAATAACCAACTTACGAGGAAAACAGCTTCCCTAGCAGCAAGTGTCAGTATATCAGTGCAAGAAACTGTTTTAGGACAAGCTCTCTCCACGTTCGCCTTTATAGTGTCAATAAGCCCAAACCCTCTTGCTGAGTTTCGATTAGGATTCGCATCCTTCTCGCTACTGAAACTACTGGTCTCATCAAGTAACACCGACCCTTCACACCCCTAATGACCAAAAGCATTATTCAGTTTAACGGAAACCTAAGAAAACAACGCTTACGAAAAAAACTGCACGAAAAGTTAATTACATTTGAAATACAGTCATGAAAATGCAAGCGAAGAAGTGATGCAGCAATCCTGGTATCATTAGCCATAGCAGACCAGATACCAAACCTCACAATCTTTGTCAAGTTAGGACAAGTGGAGTCATAGAACTTGTAATCAAGCTGACCATACACAAAGGGTCCAAAAACCAAGAAACAAAATACCACACAAGTAAGTCGCTGCATATCTGCAATAGCTTAAGAAATTGTTAGATTATATGAAACAAGATGAGTTTAAATAGATGTTTTTAGTCCAGTGGGTGTGCCACTACTGAAGAGTTTGGAAATAGTCGACATCAAGGTGACATGATCGCACTTTTGGACTTGAAACTGTGTTGAAGTTTCCAAGTGGAGTTGGTGCTCATTTAGTATGCAAAAAGAAATTCACAGTTCAAGACACTAGGATTACACTCGAAAAAAATGTCTTATTTATATGTGTTTATGGTATAAGCATGTCTAATTCATTGAATTTAGGCATTATATAATGGTATTTGGATCAAGATGATAGAGTAATGCTTCCAGTAAAAAGAACCAGGTCTCAATGGCGGCTGAAGAATTTCTATCTTATATCTACACATATTCTAGAAGTATACACAGCTTTATATTCATGTAAGCTTATGTGCATCAAGCAGAAACAAAGGGCTTCGTTCAAGTAGTCTTATGTGTATCTTATAGAAAGAAGACCAATTTTACCATGTTCTGATCCTAAAACGTTTCCGGAAAATATTTAAGAAGAATAATAATACAAGACCCCCCAACACCTAACAGTACCTTAAGAGAATTAGAGATATACAACTTATATATTAAGTAATAACAGTACTGAGTGTATGCACATGTCACTAACTTGTGTCATTTTTTAATAATATCCAGTTAAGTGTTAAAATCTAGTAGTTATAGGTTAAAGACTCCTGTTAACATGGAATCTAGTAGTTTCGTTTAGAGTCATGAACCAAACCAAACAGAAATATATACGGTTTCAGCTAAACTAACTAAATTGGAAAGACTTTAAAACCATTCCAACCATTTTTCATTAGGTTAAGTTGTGATTAATTTATGGTTTGAGTAGTGTCTCTTTTTAGGCTTCTGGCTCATTAATTTACTCTGAAACAACACAAATAAATCTACAACTGAATATAAAAATGAACTCTAAGAAAATAAAACATTTTACTCAAAGAATTAGTTTGATTCAGTCATATATCATTTCAAGTTGGATGATTTGATTCCATTATACATGTAATAATGTAATCGGGGTACAAAGATCTCTCAAACAGTTACCCACAAAAAGGCACCAATTGAAAAATACAAAAAAGAAAACGAAACAGAAGCGAAACACCCAAAAAAAAAAAAGTTGTTTACGTGTAACTAACTAATCCCATAAAGAAGGGCCGTTCACAGAAATATACAACTTTTGCTACATATAGTATAAAGGAATGGTTACTGTTACGAACTACAGCAGCAAAGCCACATTACCTTTTGGCTTTGACAGTGGGATGGACGTCCCCAAGTACCTCAGTCTTATGGAACTTGTGTGTCAAGGATGGCTGCAAACCGTGTATGTATGTTTTCTCCTAAGGTATAACTTGTAAGGGATTAAAAGGGAACCTCTTGTAAGGAACGAATATTGGCAATTTGGGTGACTGTGTTATCTCAAATGTTATCTTCGGTTTTGCACCTAAATAGATGAAAATTTGATCGTTAATGAAGTGATAATAAATTAACAGAAACGCTGAAAATAGAAAGAAATATTACCAGAAATGTCATCCTATTGATCAAATTGGTAGAAGCTGAAACGTCTTGGTGGGTTAAGTTGTTCAAAAACCTATGTGTAAGTAACATACTAGCCGTTGGCCTTTCTGCAGGATTCCTAACAAAGCAACAACGCAGAAAATCTTTGCCATCTGGTGACATTGTCTCAGGTATCGGTGGATTCTCTTTCATAAGCTTGAACATTGCTGCAGGCTGCATAGCATATATTTCAAATGGTGATCATGAGCTTAATGTAAAAAATAAAAAGTGAATAAATTGAAAACGAAACCGTTACTTGTTCTTACCGCTTCAAACTCACTCCATGGAGGTTTCCCATTCATCATCTCAATGATTGTACAACCCAAACTCCAGATGTCAACAGCGAGAGCAAGATCGGGATTGGAATCCTTTTGCGACTCGCTCTGCAAGAGCTGCAGGAAAGACAGTGACCACAATAAGCAGAGGATAATGGTTGGTTTAAACTTGTAAAAGATTCCAATGTTGGAGTATAACAGTACCTCAGGAGCTATCCAGTAGGGACTTCCTTTCATCGAAAGATTAACTTGTCCATCGAGCTGTGCGACAAGTAATTAGTGTAAGTAACACAGTCAACAACTATTACTACAACACACAGGTAGAAATTCTGTTGGGTAGCGCAGGTTGGTAAAAGGGACAAACCGGTCTGGAGTTAAATCGCTTAGTTTTTGCGTTATTAGTTATGGTAAGAATGAGAATATTGTAACAATAATTATCCAAATCTTTGAGCAAATTGATGGAGGAGGCTGTATGCTTTGAATATAGATTCAAGAGGACTTTCAACCCGTTTGACCCATTCAATTTAACATCCCAAACGACGGTGGAATATGCCATTACAACATTTAACATAGAAGCAGATGAACACAATGATATAAGGGTATGATCGTACATGTTTAGCCATCCCAAAGTCAGCAAGCTTCACAACTCCATTTGCATCAACTAACAAATTAGCCCCTTTAATATCCCTGGATAATAAAACTGTGTTAAAATTGCAGTGAAGAAGATGCATAAAATATATAAATAGTGGTACTAAGTT
Source organism: Glebionis coronaria (assembly GCA_025667525.1). Taxonomy (NCBI): domain Eukaryota; kingdom Viridiplantae; phylum Streptophyta; class Magnoliopsida; order Asterales; family Asteraceae; genus Glebionis; species Glebionis coronaria. The sequence continues at coordinate 287,795,282 of CM046880.1, read as the reverse complement.
ATCTTGCTAAAACTTATTTGGTTCCCTTTTAAGCCAGGCGGAATTTATTAAAGCCTGTATAACAAATTTTGCCCAAATCTGCATAATGTAATAAACCGTGTAACTGTTACCTGTGTATAGTCTTTGTGCTATGCAAGTAGGCCAGACCGGAAACAATATGGCGTGTGAAGTTTCGTACAATAGACTCTGTCATTCCTCCACAATGCTCACGAACATACTTATTGATTGAACCAGGATGGACATACTCCAGGTATATGTAAAACCGATCCTCAACCTGAATGAGCCTACTGTTAAATATCTACAATTGCTTGGATATAGATAACTAGTTATTACAATGTGAATCATGAAAATATAACTTACAATTTCGCTACCATAGTACTGGACAATGTTTGGATGTTTAAGTTGGCTTAAGACAACAATCTCCTGAAAAGGGAAACGAGAAGTGTAAACACAAAAGTCATTCTGGCTAGAATGGAGAATGAATATAAAAAAACCAACCTGTTCTAATTGCTTTATAGACTCTGCAGATTTCAAGTCATCTGGTAATATTTCAACTTCTTTCATGGCACATAAAGCTCCCGTCTCTCTGTCAAAGAATGAAATACTATTAGTGTATGTGAACCATATGAGAACAAATGCCAAGTAAATGACGTTGACATTTACAGATATCATACCTATTAGATCCAACATAAACACTTCCAAATGTCCCACGGCCTATAAGCTTTCCCTTTTTCCATCGACTTTGTCTTGGTGTCTTTGGCACCGAGTCAGGTTTACTGCTAATTTGTGCTTGTGGAGGGAGAGGCAAAGGGTGGACATTAGCCATTGTGCCATGTGCATTATTGTCACGTAGACTCATTGGACTTCCAATGGGCGAACTCTTGTGCAATGGAGAGCTTGATGGCCTAGGACTTTTTACTCTTTTTTGAGGGCTATGAAGAGGTGAACTATCACAACCATGTATGCACCTCCCAAGCATCACCTGATAATGATCGACTTTGCTTGTTGTTGGAGACTCTGCTAGACTTGATATGGGGGTTGCTGGAGCACTAACTGCTTCGCCATGCTTGGGTTCATCTCTTGAGCTTGCTATGAATGTGAATCCTTTCGGCCGTGATTCATTGTCTTTTATATCCTTTAACCGAAATATGCTAGCTATGCTGAAAATTGAAACAAATGTTTAAGTGTAATAAGGACATCTATTGACTAATCAGTACACATTGTAAGGGTTTGTTTGGGATTGCTTTTTTTTTTAGAATGACACCTAAATTTCAACTGAAATCCGACCCCCGAGTTATACCATCCATAATGGGCAGACCTCGGAACCCGAACCACTAGGACCGAACCACTAGGAGAGACCCGCAAAGAGAAACCCCTAGAACTCACGGCTTCGCACTGAGGAGGAAAATCTTGGTTTTTTGTCTCTTGCAAGACTCGAACCCAGGACTAAACCCCCTCCACAAGCTCCCGAAGAAGCCCAGGTGGCCGGCCAACTGCTCTAAAGCAGTTGGTTGGGATTGCTTATTAAAACTGCTTATGTTCATTGAAATAAGCAGAAGCAGATAAACAAGATACACAGCTGTAACGGAATTGCAATGGCCGTAAGAACTTATAGTTCCTTACGCTGAAACATATAACAACAATCACATAAGCACTTATTCGACTGTTATAAATTCTGTGTGTTCAAGCATACATCATTTTTAGTAATCAGAATTAGATAAGCAAACCTAAACTGCTTCAGTTTATCAGTTTTTTTTTTCTTCCCAACCTGCTTATTTCAAAGTGCTTATTTGAGATGAAACTGGAATGATCCCTAGACATTCATATCTAGCCTAAAAACCCTTCAAATTTATGATAACGAGCTGTCACGTTAATACTCGAGTTTTAAAATTTTGATGGGTAAAAATGTCACACAAAATAATCGCAAAGGGACAAAAAAATGAACATTTAACGTAGACATAAGTAGTTTTTTATTCGATGTCTATAAAAGTATTTTGTGACAAGCAGGATGATTTTTTAAATGATTAGTCTTCTTTTATAGTCATATAATTGTTGTGCTAGATAATTGTCTTCGAATGTGTAAATTCCATTTTGGCTAAAATTATGACCCGTTAAACAATTAACAAAACCATTTGTTAAACAATTACTTTTAGACGGAGAGAGTAAATGGTTACCTTTGAGGCCGTTTCGAGCCACCTTCGGAGACTCGATGAGATTTCTTATTCTTATTTACATCTTCCGGTGGGGACGGAAGAATGTACTTGGACGTGGCAGATTCACGGTGTGAATCACGTTTAAACAAAGCAGATAACTCAGGTAACGGCAACGTGTGTGGTGTTGACGTCGACCGGTAAGTCGCGTGAACACAACGACGTTGATCATGCTGACTCCTACTTTTTATATAATTATCATCACTAGTAGATGATGATGAAGATGATGCGTTATATAACCAGTGCATTGTTATAATATGCAGTAACGTAAGACAGAGCCTAGGGTTAAAGTTGAGGTGATTAAGATGACGTCATATATATGGAAGAGAGAATTAACTTAAGGTTTTATGTTTGAGGTGATGAAGAATGAAGAAAGGAATGAAGGAGGGTGTATCCGTTATATATAACGCGGGGTCTTTGTGGAAGTCAAAATGTTTGACTTTTTATATCACGACAACAAAGACTTTTAGTTTTTTATTTTTTTGTTTTCATTGGTGCTTGTTTTCTATTGTTTTGAAAATGACTTCAAATGAAAAACAAGATTTACGAATGTCTAGTGCGGTCGACCAATCTAGGGGCAGAGCCAAACTCGAGAGGGCACAATTTTTTTTATTTTTTTTTTTAAGTGAATTTTTACGTTCTTTTACAGAGTCTATGTTTTGGAGTAAAAGAGAAAGGTTTGTGGTGGTAATAAAAAAAAGTTAATGTTTCTCATATTTTTTAGAATATGAGAAAGAAGTAAATGATAATAAATTACATCAAATTTATTCTCCTAATTTTCTTCTCAAATTAAAATGAAAATGAGTGAAGTTTATTTTTATTTTTATTTTGGGAAAATTTCATATATATCTCTCTTTTTATACAAAATTTCATATATATACAACTTTACTTAAAAATTTCATATATATCCCTTATTTAATGCAAAATTTCATATATGTCCAATCTTACTTAAAAATTTCATATATATCCAAATTAAAACTTGAAATTTCATATATGTCCAAATAATTAATTTATATGTCAAAGTGGACCTTTAAATAATTCTTTAATATGTGTTTTAAGTTTTTAATTAAATATAAATTAAGTATTTAGATATATATGAAATTTCAAGTAAAAAGTTGGACATATATGAAGTTTTAAGTTTAAAATTGGACATATATGAAATTTTTATATAAGATTGGATATATATGAAATTTTGTGTTAAAAGAAGGACATATATGAAATTCTCTCTTTTATTTTTGTTTACATCATTCTCTTTTCTTTCAAACTCAAAAACACATTATGGAAATTATTTCTGCTTTGTCTATTTTTTTTCTTCTTCATTCCTCTTCTTTCTTTTTATACTCAGAAAACAAAGTGTATATATAACTAAAATTATAGTAAATATATTATAGAGAGAGAGATGGATAGGGGTGGCAATTATCGACACGACACGATTAATGACACGAACCCGACACGAAGTTAAATAGGTTTGGGTTAAGGATAAACAGGTTTGTGTCAAAAACAGGTCAACCCGTATAACCCGTTTAATAAATGGGTCGTGTTTGGGTTGAGTAAGTATTAAACAGGTCGACACGTGAACCCGTTTAAGTATATATAAGCCTCTAAAAATAAATATATAACTTTAGTTTTATGTTAGATTTTGATTAAATATATTTTATTATATAGTTAATAAGAGTAATTGGCATTATAATTCACATATCATCTTTCTTTACATATTTATATCCTTTTTTTGCATATAAATTAGTCTGATTGACAAACATCAACCTTATTTACCGCTTGACATATTTACTTAAACAGGTTAAACGGGTCAAAAACGGGTAACACGTGTTATGCAGGTGCGGGTTAGGGTTGAGTTTCTTGACTCGATTAATAAATGGGTCGTGTTTGGGTTTAGGTTATAATAACACGTCAACCCGCGAAACCGAACAGGTCGACACGAACACGACTCGATTGCCACCCCTAGAGATGGACATAGCCATCTTCTCGATTCAAGAACTAATTTTTAAACAACATATTACAATATAAGAACTATGGGAAAGTTTGGTTAGTGGGTTTTTCTGGGTTTAGGCTCAATTGCTTTAAAATCAATTGTTTGGTATATCATATACGCATCCGTACAAGATTATAAGCTGAGTAGTAAAGTTTTATAAATCCCACATTGGATGGTTGGTTTTGGCTGGGCTGTAAAACCCGATTTAAAATCCATGAAATATTAATTAAACGAAATCACAGATTTAATTAAAACGTAACATTAATGAATTACACGACATATACCAAGAATAACTAATGTTCGAATCCAAGTATTACGTATATTATTATTTATTCACGTATAATCAAGGTTGCAGATCCCGCTAGGCGCTAGTGAGGCGGTCGACGAACTTCGAGGCGGAATTCATCTAGGCGGCGCTAGGCATATTAAAATTCTATGCATATAAATATTATAAATTATATAACATAGAAAAATACTTCTAATTTCAAATAATTCGAAGTTCTTGCAAAATAGACAAATAAAACATAACAATTTAAGTACTTAAACTTCAAACATGAACATATAATTCAATTGGTTCTAATTTCATACGAAAAACCCATTACTTTATGTTTATAATCATTTGTTTATCTATTATTTTAAGATATTACGTTAAAATAAATATGGGCACTATATATTAGAAAGAAAACCCTTAATTTTTTGTAAAAAAAATTGACTTTTTGTTGTTTCTTGACTTTTTGACTGTCTAGCTCCTAGGCGGAGTATGACCGCCTAGCACCTAGGCGCCGCCTAGGCCTTGTTTTACAACACTGCGTATAACAAATAATACATGATCATGAAACACAAACTCACGCCACGAATAGTAATACACGAAATTTAATAAAAGTCGAAAATCGAAAATCACACTTATGTGTGTGTTGGGTCGCGACACAAAAGGAAAGAAATGGAAGAAGGGATTGGAGTGTAACACCCCATTTTGATAAATGAAATATCACAGGATAATTATGGTGTGTCATCAAAGCATGCAAGGTAGATGTCTAAAACATTAAAAGACTATAAAGGAAAATACCGGAATCAAACATCGGTAGTCCAACATAAGCTCACACACATGAATATAAGTACTGAAAGGAAAGGACTAAACAATGTCCAAAAGAAATAATGTATGAAAATACATAAGGTAAAGGAGGTTGGATAGCTTCCGTCCAGATGCACATACTCTCAAGGTCCTAAATGAGTCCCCGAGTACCTGTCGTTTGAGAACATGAAAAGGAAACAGCTGAGCAAAACGTCCAGTGAACGGATATATAACATAGTATGAATCATATAAGCATAATAAAGACTAATAGCAGCGGAAATGTATAAGTCCTGGAAGACCTGGTACATGTTTATAAAATTGGTTTTATAGTTTAAAAAGACTTATGTTTTTATATGAAAACTGTATTTTAATTAGCCAAGAGCCCATATAGGTCATGAGGTATCACAGTGCATGAATACTTAGAGGGGTGACCTCATCATGCAATTAGAGGGGTTGCCTCTAATTATACTGGTCTGGGTAGGAGGGATCAACTCCTTGTGAAGGATGCAAGGCACAAACCACATCACCATGAAAATTCTGTAAAACATGTAACTAGGATGCACCCATATGCCCCACATGATAATATAAATAAATGGCCAAGACTGAAAATGGACGCCACGAGCAATCACTCCGTCGTGGGGAAGTCATAACACTGGTGCCTCCAGTGTTATGGTTATGGTACCTCCATAACTAGATGACGTGGCATGCATGTATATATAGCTCAGGCATATAAAACAAAACATAAGCATTCAAAACAAATAAAATAGCTGGGGGGGGGGGGAACAGATGGCTGCAAACGAGTAATCCTAAAAAAAGGAAGAGAATGTCCATACTGAAGGACGAAATATCCGTACCTTATGTCTAGTGAACGATGAAAGATGAAAAGATGGAAAGTCCTACTCCGACTTCACAAGTGCTACATAAATAAGGGACATGTATGAGTTGTCTGATTACTGAGTTTGTTACTAGTTCTGTGTGTTCTTAACTTATTTTATATGATTTTGTCATGTTTTACTGTCTTAAATGTTTTCTTGTATTTATTCATGTATTCTGATTATGTATTTCATGTGTTATTGTATTACTATACTTGTAGTGTAATAATAAGTATTTATAAAAATAGCAGGTTTCCAAAAATAGAAAGTTTCCAAAAATAGAAAGTTTTCAAAAATAGAAAGTTTTCAAAAATAGTAAGTTTCTAAAAATAGAAAGTTTTGCAAAAATAGTAAGTTTCCTGAAATAGAAAGTTCCTATAAATAGAAATAAGCGGGATTAATAAGTCTAAAAATATAAGATATTGCTTATTAATCAAAGTTATAAGTCATGATAAGTTATTAGTAAAGTCTATTAAATTAAATACTTAGGCTAAAGTTATTATTAATTAATAATGATAAAGCGTTGTTTATTAATTAATAAAATGTCATGGTCAATTTAATAAACTTTTCCTTATACAATTTAATTAAATTAAGTCATGGTTTAATTTAATTAAGTCTAATAAAATACTTAGGTTATACATGTATTATTAATTTTAATAATAAACATAAGTCATGGTTTTAAATCTAATAAAGCCTTAAATAAATACTTAGGTTATAACATGTTTTATTTAATTAAATAAAATAACCTAAGTCATGATTTTAAATTAATTAATTAATTAAGCATGTAAATTAATTTAATTGATAAAATATTGCTAACCAAATACATCCGAGCCCTAAACCCGAGAAAACAAAACCCGACACCAACACACCACCACACAGCCGCGGCTGGTGGTGGTGGCCAGTTGCCGCTGCTAGCCGCGGTTCCACTGTTGTGGCTCGCGTACCCACTAGCGTGAGCCGGTCCCCACCGTCAGCACCAAGGTTCCCACTGGGGGCCTTGGTTTTGCTGTTGTCCGAACCAAACACCACCAAGCCTCAAAGGTGTGTCTCGGCTGTTGGTGGAAGAGAGGCACCGAGAGCCTTGATCTCGGTTGCGTGCGCCAAAACCCAAAACAAAACGAAACAACCTCAAGTCTTGATTAATCCTTCCCATTAACATGTTTTATTTTATGTTTTAACATTCGTGATCATGAAATAAAAATAATAATAAAAAGGTTAAGGTTTTGACTATACCAAATGCGTAGATGAAAATAGAATTGGAACACGAACACGTACACGCAGTAAACAAAACACCAAAAATCGTCCGTGTTTGTGATGTGGCTGTCGCGACTACAAAGGACGAAGGGGCTAGGGTTTTTGATTTTTTTCTTGACAATATGTTATGGTAAAATTCCCTGGAGATTAATTGTAAAACCCGCTTTAAAAACCCTAGAACGCTGATTACATGGAATTACGTATAAATTAAAATTTTACGATTATTTAATATACGACACACGACACAAACATTTAACATGGTAATCACGTATATTAATTAAATGCGAAAAGTAATTAGGTATTTTAATATTACGTATAACATGTATAAAACACGACATTTAAGTACGACAAGAAATAATAATTCACGACATTAAAAACACGTATGCGCGTATGATTTAACAAATCATGAACACAAATGAAAGTATAATGGGCTGTTTGGTTGGACAGTTAGGAAAGGCCAAGAATAAGTCATGGGCTCAAGCCCATTTGGGTCTCTAGGACCGAATTAAAACAAAAAGGACGGGAGGTGGTTTTATTTTTGGCATAATCACATAAAACCCTAAACAGAACAAAACACGATCGTTTTTCCCTTCTTCCTCTGCCGTCGACCTTTTTTGACAAAAACAAGGAGAGAAATCGTGGAACATGATCCAAGAAACCATATGGGTTTGTGTTTTATATTCCTAAACCCTAAAAACGCAATAGGTATGTTTTTGGATCTTTAATTCTTGTTATTAATTCATGCGTGTAATCTGGATCATTAAAACATATGGACACATGTTAGTAATCGAGGTTTAATAAGACAAAGGGTTTCGAGATCTTGTTTTTTTTGTGATTCATGGCAGTTTGCAAGCAAGCCGTGACTCATGGAAGTCTCGGTGGTAAATTATGTTCACCAGCCACAACCCTTCAAGGGTGATGGCTCGGTTTGGTTCAAACGTGGGTAAAACTAACCCCAACAGGGGATTCGTTTTACAAACAGGGGGAACCGAGACACCCATGTGTTTTGGTGGTAGATTATTAACAAACAGTGGGTACATAGTAACCAACAACAGGAACTAGTATTATGGGTTTGGGCAGTATGTCAGACAACACTGCAGTTGCAGTTGTTGGATAGGCAACTAGATTTTTGATATTGGACAGAACTAAGAAAACCAACATATTGGACAAAAGGGGTTTGTTTGGCTAAGTATATAAAAACATGTATTTTATTTTATTTAGTTAGTTTAATTAAAACACGTTAATTAAATTAATTATATGCATGACTTAGGATATAGTTTTATTTAAATAAAACCATGGTTTATGTATGTTCACTTTATCAAATAAAACTTATGATCAATTATTAATAATTTAATTATTCATGTGCATTAAATTAATTAAAACTTAGCTTAAATAATTTATATCTTTTTAAGGTAAAGTTTAATTATTAAATCATGGATTATTATTAATTAATAAATACTTATGATATCATGTAATATTACTATTAATTAATAATTATAAGTTAAGCCTAACTATTTATCTATTATTAAACTTTACAGTATAATTACTCATGACATATTATAAGCTTATTAAAACTATATGTTATATCATTGTTATTATTTAATCAGCTAAATATGGAAATTTTCTATATAGGGAAACCTACTATTTTTAGAAAGTTACTCATTATGTTATAACAAGTACTATAACACTTAAAACATGAAATACATGAATCTAAAACACATGAAACAATAAGAAACACATGATTTAAACATGAAATAATAAGACAGGACAAGAGCAAGTATAATAAGTATGAACACGCCAAGTAAACTAATAATCAGTTAAGTATAAGATAATCAGACAACTCATACACGTCCCTCTTTATTATGTAGCACTTATGAAGTCGGAGTAGGATTCTTCGCGTCTTCTTCGTTCACATTACTGGACACAAGGTATGGATATTCCGTCCTTCAGTATGGACAATTCCCTTTGCATGTTTGATTAGGTTTTCCCGTTTGCTATGCCATCTGTTTTCCCTGTAGTCATGTGTCTTAAACACGTCAAGAAATGCCATGTTTATTTTAATTTGCCTGAGCTATATACATGCATGCCAGTTTCACCTAGTTATGGGGGTTCCATAACCATAGCACTAGAGGCACCGGTGTTATGAATCTTCTGCGGTAAGAGTGATTGCTCGCAGCGTCCCTTTATAGTATTTTGGCCTATGTTACTATTATCATGTGGGGCGAATGGGTGCATCCTAGTTACAGGTTTTTAGACAAGATTTTCATGGTGAATGTGGTGTGTGCCTTGCATCCTTCACAAGGAGTTGATCCCTCCTACCCAGACTATTATAATTAGAGGCAACCCCTCTAATTGCATGACGAGGTCACCCCTCTATGTATTCATGCACGTTGTTATATTCATGACCTATATGGACTCTTGTGCATTTAAAATATAGTTTTATGATAAAAACCTAATCTTTTTAGAAATAATCAGTTTATTACATGTCACCAGGTTTTTCAGGACTTACATTATTCCGCTGCATTTTCATTGTCATGCTTTCATTTTAGTCTTTACTTATGTTTATGCTATTCCATATTATGTCATATATCCGCGCATTGAGTGTATCGCCTCAGCCATTTTCTCTTTCCCCAAACGGCAGGTTCCCAAGGTCATACAGGAGCATGGAGAGGTTGTGCATATGATGGGAGCTATTTTATGTTTCTGTTCCTTTTGCATTATATTTACTTTATGCTTGTTTATGAGTTTATATTTTGGAGCCGATGTTTGATTCTGGTTATCCCTTATGGTCATGTAATGTTTTAGGATATTTACCTTGCATGCTTTGATGACAAGCCATAATTATCATGTAACGGTCCATTTATCCAAATAGGGTGTTACAACTATGGTATCAGAGCCAAGGTTTCGACCTGTAGGCTCTAAAACTTGACCTGTGACTAATAGGTAGTCACCAGGAGCTTCCTAAGCCGACGCTTGTTATTCCACGTATTGACATTTTCAGCATCTTGTTGTTTTAACCATGATATTTTTCCTCGGAATTGTTTTTACTAATATGGATTGAACAACCGTCATGCATACTTAGTTACATGTCGATGTTTTATGCATGATGTTCCATTGCGAACTTTGACTAGTATGGACTGAACCACAGTAGTTCATTCTTAGTCACACGTTTCCTGTTAAGTTTTGACAGTTGATTTTCAATTATTATTTTCATGTATTATTGTTGCAGGTATTTTGACTAAGTAATGGTTGGTACAGGACTGGCCATATTTAGTCGCATGTGCTTTTCATTAGAATTTTTGTTTTGGTGAACCGACCCATAGGCGTTCACCTTTGCCATGTCAATTTTGTTTTGGTAAACCGACCCATAGGTATTCATCCTTACTCATGTCAATTTTGTTTTGTGAACCGACCCATGGTCGTCCACACCAGCAATTTTCAGATTTCATTTCATTATAGTCATATTTTATTTCATGTCCCCTCATTAATTGTAATGTTCTTTATGTCAATTATGTTTTCATACTATCATGGTTAACTTTGTTTTCATGCTGATTACGTTTTATGCTCCTTATGACGACGATGTTTTCATACTCTCATGCTGATTTCGTTTTTATGCTGATTATGTCTTAAGTCTCTTTATGTTGATTATGTTTTCATCATGTTGATCATGCCCTCATGCTAGACATTGATGGATTTTATTAAACCTTGCTTTTATGATAGTCATGGCCGGTTTTCATTAATCATGCGTTTATGCCAATCATTGTGGAACTTCGTTTAACCACACTTTTGGTGTTTTCTCTATGCAACCAGAATGATGTCTATGCTGGAATTGCTAGGCTATCATGATGCTCATTTCAGTTCGGTTTTCTGGCCGCGTAACCAATTATTTCCTTCAAAATCCATGTCAGATGATCGACCCCATACCGATCATTTCATGAGCATACGTGTACTCCATGTACCGTATTCCACGTGTACTCCATGCATTGTATCCCATGCATATTACACGTACCGTAATCCATGTGTATTTCACTTACAATACTCCACGAGTACTCGCTAGTCGATTCTCAATCATCTCATGCGTATTCCACTTACTGATATTCTACAAGATGCTGATGCTGCTCATAACTTGGAGATGTTACTAAATGTTGATGATGCTTCTTATTTGGGGACGCTACGAGATGTTGATGGTGTTTACAACCTAGAGATCCTAGAAGACGAAGACAAAGGCGTTAGATGAAAGCGATCGAACGAGAAGATGCTTCATCACCAGACGATTTCCATCACAATCCATGTCCCTATCTTTTAGTTATATGTCACACGTCATTCAGTTGTCTTTTCAGTAATATGAGTGAGAACCGGTACCAGCCGGCCACTCAGCTGAATAGTTACATGAATCAACATCATAAGAATTATCGTCATGGAACTGACAGACAAGACGATAGTAACCAACACTGTGACAATAATTATCCTAGCAATTACAACAGAACACCGGTCACGGGCATGATCAGAAATACAAAGGGTCAGCAGTCCAACCGATCCGCCAATTCTGGCATTATAACCAAAATTTCCAACTTTATTCATTTTCACATCTGAAGACACGTGTCTAGACATCCGTCAAGACACACGCCTCACGTATATTTTTGAAGAAACATGTCAAGACATCAGTCAAGACACGTGTCATACGCATATTTTCTCAAGACACGAGTCAAGACACATGACTCACGTCTATCTTCTAAAATAGCCCTAAGAAATTTAGGGTACCCTCTAAGGGGTATATCCATTTTGTTGTGCTATGTAATAATCAGGCCACAAGAATTTAAGTACCATCACCGACATATTATTTGCGTTTGGACACGCAGGATTCGTTCTGCGTGAGACAGGCAAAACACATTCATCGAAATCTGTCACGTTGCTTCATGACACTTTCATTTCTTGATTTCTTATTTCATATATCCATGACCATAAAGGACGCCATTCGTATCACCCATGGATACGAAGGTTTTTCCTTCAGTCTAAGGATAAGATCCAATCTACTAACGCACTTAGCTCGGACATATGCGAGTTAAATAAGATTCCGATTATGGACTATGAACAGCACACTATGCTACGACTGTCGCCATTTATATCAGATTAAGTATAGCGATATTCAGGCTCCTGAATACATTTAACATAGTTTTCCATCAGGAAAATCTGTACAAAATTTCTGCTTCACAAGCACGTGTTCTGTTAGCCATGGATGCGAAGACTTTCTAGCTATCATTTATGACACGACTTCCAAAGTTATTGATAGGTGTGTAAACACCCATCCTTTTTACCACTTAATTACAATAATAACCTAGCCAAAACGTGTATTTTATGTCTTTTATGTCGGAATTATGCGTGGTTTGTGTTTTTGTTGTGATTTAGGACGAAATTGTGAAAATGGAGAAAACACGGCATTCACGGGCTTTTATTGAAGAAAAAGATGAAAGACGAAGTCAAGAAGTCAAGAGTACAAAAATAACGGAAGTCCAAGACCAATTCTGAAGATTTATCGAAGAAAAAGTCAAAAGACGGAAGTTTACTTAAAGCCGAAGAACTCAAGTCTAATTTATTGAAGAATTAAAAGACGAGTTCAAAGAAATCCCGAGCCAAAAGTCATTAAAGTCCAAGATTAAAGAAGATTAAAAGGCTTAAGGACTAATGGTGCAATTAAATGAAGATTAAAGGCTTGAGGGACTTAATCATGCAATTAAGAAGAAATAAAGGAGGGGAGGAAGCTTCCTAAGCACTCCTTAATCCTCCCCTATAAATAGATTAAGAAGTTAATCATTTCATTTTGTTGGCTAATAGTGACAATTAGTTCTTCCACTTTTAATTACCTTGTCATTTAATTACTTGTCAAATTTAATTACCTTGTCTTGCACCTTAAATTCCTTTAATTTCAAGTAAGTTTCCATTTAATTCTTGTCAATCTTTACTTTATCTTGTTAATGTCCTATCTACCTTTCTTAATCTTTAATTTTTATGTTTATGTTTATGTTTATGTTCATGTTCTTATTTTGATCAAAGTGGGTTTGATTATTTTGGTTAGTTTTGTTAGATTTGTTGATTTGGATTGTTTGTTTATGTTTAGTAGATGCTTTGTGATTAGTTTGATTTAATCTTTTGTTTGATTTTGCTTAAGTTTGGATTAGATTCGTGTATACTGTGTTCCTTGTTCTTCGGGGTGTTTGTTTCTGTTACTGTGATTCCCAGGTGAAGTTCCGAACCAGTAGAAGTTCCGGATCAACCATTTGTTCATTCGGAAGAAGTTCTGGACCAGTGAATAAATCTTTCATTCGGAACATTCATAAGTTCCGAACCAAAAGTTCCGAACCAAAAGTTCCGAACCAAGGCTTAGGTCTAAGAAGTTCCGAACCAATTTAAGGTTCGGAATCAGCAAGCTTCCGAACCAAAAGTTCCGAACCGAAAGGTTCCGAATCAAGAACTTCCGAACCAATTTAAGGTTCCGAACCAAACTTCCGAACCAAGGTTCCAAACCAAGGCTTTGTTTGAGAAGTTCCGAACCAATTGAGTTCCGAATCAGTTAAGTTCCGAACGAAGGATTTGTTCTGGATAAGTGACATATTCAGAATAGAAAATTTGTTCCGGATCAAGGATTTTGGTAATATTCCGAGCGAAGAAGAATCATTCCGAACGAAGGTGACATTCCGGATGAGTGATTGTTCCGGACGAAGGATTGTTCCGAATGAGCTGTTTTCAGGTTCTTTTTAGTTTCTGTTTTTAATTTTTAATTTTCAAGCTTTATTTTTCCCGCCTTTTTCCGTAGTCGCACTTTAAGATTACTTGCCTTAGATTTATTTTAGCCTTGCCTTAGTTTAAGTTTTAGTTGGGTTTTAAGTTTGCCTTAGATAGTTTTAAGTTTGCGTTATTTACTTTAAGTGCCTTTTAATTTCTCGTCACGCTTTTAAATACTCGCTCTTTACTTTTAATTAGACTTAGATTTGAATTAATTTCCCTTTACTTTAATAGTTTTGCACTTTTTAATACTACAACGACACAACTATTTGTTTCACCAAAGAACGACTGAGTCACACTTAAACTCCTTTTTCAATTCGAAGAGACATACTTAATCGAACTAAATTTTATACGGGGTGTCAAAAGCCTTGTATCAAATGGCGCCGCTGCCGGCTCTTTTCATAAAGATTAACGGTTTTCTGTGAGAGACGCGTTGCTTTTTGGGATCCGTTCACTTGTGAGCGTTATTTTCTTGCTTATAAAAAAAAGTTCAAAAAAACAATAAAAATTAAAAAATTGATAAAAAATCCATAAAAATTTAAATTTTCAAAAATCCAAAAAGATTTTATTTTTATTGTGTATATATATTGTCTTTGTGTTTGGTATTGTTTTCTTTTGCCTTTGTAGGTGTATGCGTACTAGATCTTCTAATTATCAAGAGCCCGAGACTCGAGAAGATTTAAGTATGTCAGGTGTTAACAACAATAATCCACCGCACCTCAATAACAATAACAACAATGTTCTTCCACAACCTGATCTTAGGACAATTGAGGAGCTTTGTCAACCTACCATGTTTGGACGAGGAGGACCGATTGCGCCGATGCAAATCACGGCTCCAGAGTTTTCGTTGAAGCACCACATGATTCAGCAAGTGCAAACTAACCCATTCCGTGGATTGCCTGATGATGATGCCAACAAACACCTCGACAAGTTCATTACAATCACCCAAAGCATGAAGTGCCCCGGTGCCACAATGGATGAACTTCGCCTACAACTCTTTCCACATACTTTATCACATCATGCCGAGAAATGGTTTGATCGTCTCCCGAAGAATTCAATTCATACTTGGGATGACATGACTCAACGCTTTTTGTCGCGCTACTTTCCACCATCCATGGTCATGAGCCTTCGCAATCAAATCAGCGGTTTCATGCAAGAACCCGATGAATCTCTTTTTGATGCTTGGGAAAGATATAATGTCTTGATTGATCGTTTTCCAAACCACAACATGCTCCCTGTGACCTTAATTGATACTTTCTACAACGGTTTGACTTTCCGTGATCGTGATACGATTAATGCAGCCGCCGGTGGCACATTTATGAAAAGGAGACCCGAGGAGTGTAGAGAGCTAATTGAGAACATGACTACTCACCACAAAAACTAGGATTCCTCCGCTTCTTCAAGGAACAACCCAAGAGTCAATGTTTCTTACACTTTAGCAAGCCCCGGCATGACCGAACTCACCCGCATGATGACTAAAATGAACAAAAGTATCTTGCTTCTCGCTTCAAACCAACAACAACAAGTTAAAGCGGTTGCACCTTCTTGT
Source organism: Glebionis coronaria (assembly GCA_025667525.1). Classification (NCBI taxonomy): domain Eukaryota; kingdom Viridiplantae; phylum Streptophyta; class Magnoliopsida; order Asterales; family Asteraceae; genus Glebionis; species Glebionis coronaria. Next base: position 287,779,555 of record CM046880.1, on the reverse strand, counting down.
GAGACATGCGGCGGTCCACACTCATACACCGATTGTCCTTCTACACAAGGAAATCCGGAAAATGTGTATGCAGCTTATGGTAATTATTCACCGGAAAATTACCAAGCTCGACCTCAAGGGGATATAAATTTGCTGAGTTACCGGTCCAACAACTACCTTTCACCCGGTTTTTCTCCTCAAAACCAAAACCCCGCCAACAACTACAATAGAAGCAACCAAATCCCACCAAGAGCTTCTAATCCTTATCACCCACCCACTCAACAAACCCCACCCATTAATCCTGATGTAGAAGCCATCATGAGAACCCAAGGTGAGCAAATCAAGAATCTGCAGAGCCAAATTATCAATTTGAAAGGAGATATCACCAAGCAAGGAAATGACATTAGATCCGAGCTTCGAGATAATATTCAATCCTCCTTCAGTAATCAAACCAATGATTTGAAGAATATGCTTGCTGGTTTCTTGCCCGCAGCTCAACCTTCTACTTCAAGTTCTCTACCTTCAAACACCGTCACCAATCCGCGAGAAAATGTGAGTGCTATTACTACCCGTAGTGGAGTAACCATCGTAGGACCACCTATCCCACCCCCATCATCTACACCTCCTCCACCACCATTTATCCCTACTCCTCCTACACCTAGTATTAGTACACCATTACCGTCTCCGCCTCGTCATGACGATGTACCTAGAAGGACCCTTCAACATCTCAACCTTTACCTGCTACACCTACACCTTCACCACCCAAACCCAATATCCCTTATCCTTCTCGCTTAGGCAAGACCAACGAGCTAACCAAGAATGACTGTCAAGTGTCGAGCTATGTGAAGATGCTCTCTCAAATGAACATCAACATGAGCCTTGTTGAAGCACTTGTCCACATGCCGAAATTTGTTAAAGCATTTAAAGAATTGCTTAACAAGAAGGAGAAGCTGATTGAGCTCGCCAACACACGCTTAAATGAAAACTGCTCTGCAGTTATTCTTAAAGAACTTCCGGAAAAGCTTGGAGATCCCGGTCGTTTTGTGTTGCCTTGCATTTTCAACAAAACTGAAGAATTTACTGCCCTAGCTGATCTCGGGGCCAGTATAAATTTGATGCCATTAAGTTTTTGGAAAACACTATCATTACCCGACCTTACTCCAACAAAGATGACTCTTGAACTTGCAAATCGCACTCTCGCTTACCCCGTTGGTATTGCCGAAGACGTGTTTATCAAAGTTGGCACCTTTACTTTCCCAGTCGACTTTGTTGTGGTTGATTATGAAATGGACCCTCGTATTCCTTTAATACTTGGTCGGCCATTCTTGAGAACCGGACGAGCTCTAGTTGATGTTGCCGAAGGTGAGTTAATCTTAAGAGTCGGGAATGATTCACAAGTTTTTAAAATGGGGAAGCTTACAAGCAAATCCTATGGACGAGAATCTGCGAATATGATTAATGTGCTCGATGATTTTGTCGTCTACAACAATCCTCTATTCGGTTCTTGCAATGATAATCCACTTTTTCAAGATGATGTGGATGATTCTCGCTCCAATTTGGAACCTTCGCCCATTTATGATTCTCCACCGATCTTTGATGCTTATGATGATGATTCTAGCTCAGATTCGGATGATTATGATGACCTTACTTCTGAGTATCCCGATCTACCCACATATGATGATTTTGATGAGGCCAATACTCTTTCGAGTGATTCTTCACATGATGAAGATCCTCCGCCGTCACTTAATCCTACTTTGGATGATTACTCTTTTGAGGAAGACTTCTCTACGTTTCTCAACACTTACTTCCCTCATGAGAGTGATGCACCTCCTTTGGACTTTGAAGATTATCGTCTTGATCCTACTTTGGATTTGAAGAACATTCTTTCAAAGGAGAAGAAACCGTTCAACACCAATATCCGCATCACATATGATTTAACACCTCTTTGTCTACCTTCTGAGGACGAGGTTGTGCATCTTCTTCGCGGATCTTTTTCACACTCTGCTGAGCCTGAGTGCTATTTTCCCTTAAAGGAAAAGGTGTTCGACCCCGGTATTGATATTCTGCAGCCATCTCAGTATCCACCTGATGAAATAAAAGGAAATATCTTTGTAACTTATGGAAATCTGCTTGCACCACTTCACCCTTGCTTCTACCGTGCTCCATCGCTGCTTAAGGGAACCTTGCCTACTCTTCTTTGGCTTGCCTTGTTCGCCTTTAGCTTGTGCTATTTGATGGACGAAAACTATGTCTTTGATCCCGGTGGATATGTTTCATGCTTCTTCCTATGGTAATCAAGGTCGAGTCAGGCTCACGACTCGGTAATCAAAAATCAAGCGCTTCTTGGGAGGCAACCCATGTATCTATCTTTTCGCTTTCTTTATCCTAAGTGTAGGGGAGACCCGTTGGTTTGCTATTTTCTCCCCTCTTCTTCTAATCAGGGATTCGAGCTCAATGATCCACTCTTGATGATTCTTGACGACCCGTGATTCCGTGTTCCCTTCTTCTCGGTTCTATCCTAAACTCTTTTCAATTCACTATTTTATATTTTCTCAATATTAAAATAGGAATCTCTTTAGTTGTCTCTTCCTTAGCGAGATTTAAATAAAGTACACAATGTCCTAAGTGTAGGGGAGTTTACTCCCACATGCTTAAACATTGAGGACAATGTTTATGTTAAGTGTAGGGGGACTTCTATCGAAGTTAAGTGGCCTTTTCCTTGTATTTTCCTCATTTTAACCGAAAAATCAATTTTTTCGACATTTTTTAAAATTTTTGATCTATTTTGGCCTATTAGTTTTTCCCTTTGTATAGTTATTTTCTTTCCTTATTAGAATAAATGTTTAATAAAGTGGTTTTAATTTTCAAACGTTGTGAATCTTTTGACTCAACCCGAGTTTACTTATCTAAGTTTACTCTAGCTAGTATCCTTAACATGTTTAAGTCAAGTTTTGCTAGGCTTTTATATAGGGAGCTATAAAACGCGAAAGTCTTAACTCTCACGGGTTAAGAACAAGAACTTTTCGCAACTTCCTATAATTGATCCTAGAGAGTCGTTTATCAAGGGAACTTTAAAATGCGATTTCTAAACTTGAAAAAGTCTAAGAGTTTGCAAGATCCTATAGGTAACTCGAAAACCCAAAACTTTGATTTAATAGGCTAAGCATCCACAAGTCTCATTATTTGAGATTTTAAACTGTGGAGAACGAGAGAAGATAGATTCAATTATAAGTTTGGTATTCTTTCGGGAATTTATGTGAGTTAATTATAAGCCTATTCTCCCATCGCTTGCTAATAAATTTATCTGCAATAAATAAGGTTGTACGATTTGAAAAGTTACTTAGCTTCTAGCCCAAGATCGTTTAAAAGTTGCTCGGTATGGATTAGAGTTCATAGCCAAGGCATAACTTATTGAAGCGGGATGCGAAGATTGGCGAGTCCAAAAAGGTCCTAACAAGACATGAGGGCTACATTTTGTTGCTAAAGATCCAAGTGATGTGAAGAATCATTTGTCGAAAATCAATATGAAGGATCGAGACACACGACGAAAAGCAAAAACTCCCAAAAAGTCATGGAGAAGTCTATCCGAAAAGGCCCTAACAAGGTATGAGGATAAATGAAGCCAAGTCCAAAAAGGAGGCGGATCGTTGTATATCAAAGTCCAAAATAAAGATTGGAGAAAAATGAAGAAGTCGTGGTCCAAGTATAAAGAATCTCTCAAAATTTCAAGTGAAGAAATTCCAATTATGAAGAGAAGACCATTATTTCATGAACGTCTCTCAAGGTTTGAAGTATGAAGTCGCTGCCAAATATCGGTCCTCTCAACTCGCGAAGCGAGTTATGCCAAGATATGAACTTTATGAGGTCCCAAGAAGCAGTTTTAAAAGATTTTATCCTTTAGCTAACTATTGATTAAATCGTTCACTTTATTTTCGGCCTTATAAACTATCGAAATAAGTCAACAAGGCATCCTTGTGATCATTCAAGACAACAATAAAATATAAGTAGGAATAAGGGAGTCTAAGTAAATAATTGGCCCACATGAGTTCGTGTTAGTCTGCTAACTTATAATAACAATGATCTCGTTTTAAGCCTGGTTTGGAGAAAGTGAAAACTTGAGGATGATGATTATTCATGACATTTCCAAAACCCAAGGTATGCTTTTGATTTCTTTACTTTGAACGTTTATAGTTTTCTATCTCTTTAATAAAGGCCAACGTGGATTGATTATGATGAAAAATGTAATCTTGCTTTGTAACTAGTGCATTGCATGAGGACATTGAAATGGTCAAGTGTAGGGGATTTGATAGGTGTGTAAACACCCATCCTTTTTACCACTTAATTACAATAATAACCGAGCCAAAACGTGTATTTTATGTCTTTTATGTCGGAATTATGCGTGGTTTGTGTTTTTGTTGTGATTTAGGACGAAATTGTGAAAAGTGGAGAAAACACGGCATTCACGGGCTTTTATTGAAGAAAAAGATGAAAGACGAAGTCAAGAAGTCAAGAGTACAAAAATAACGGAAGTCCAAGACCAATTCTGAAGATTTATCGAAGAAAAAGTCAAAAGACGGAAGTTTACTTAAAGCCGAAGAACTCAAGTCTAATTTATTGAAGAATTAAAAGACGAGTTCAAAGAAATCCCGAGCCAAAAGTCATTAAAGTCCAAGATTAAAGAAGATTAAAAGGCTTAAGGACTAATGGTGCAATTAAATGAAGATTAAAGGCTTGAGGGACTTAATCATGCAATTAAGAAGAAATGAAGGAGGGGAGGAAGCTTCCTAAGCACTCCTTAATCCTCCCCTATAAATAGATTAGGAAGTTAATCATTTCATTTTGTTGGCTAATAGTGACAATTAGTTCTTCCACTTTTAATTACCTTGTCATTTAATTACTTGTCAAATTTAATTACCTTGTCTTGCACCTTAAATTCCTTTAATTTCAAGTAAGTTTCCATTTAATTCTTGTCAATCTTTACTTTATCTTGTTAATCTCCTATCTACCTTTCTTAATCTTTGATTTTTATGTTTATGTTTATGTTCATGTTCATGTTCTTATTTTGATCAAAGTGGGTTTGATTATTTTGGTTAGTTTTGTTAGATTTGTTGATTTGGATTGTTTGTTTATGTTTAGTAGATGCTTTGTGATTAGTTTGATTTAATCTTTTGTTTTATTTTGCTTAAGTTTGGATTAGATTCGTGTATATTGTGTTCCTTGTTCTTCGGGGTGTTTGTTTCTGTTACTGTGATTCCCAGGTGAAGTTCCGAACCAGTAGAAGTTCCGGATCAACCATTTGTTCATTCGGAAGAAGTTCCGGACCAGTGAATAAATCTTTCATTCGGAACATTCATAAGTTCCGAACCAAAAGTTCCGAACCAAAAGTTCCGAACCAAGGCTTGGGTCTAAGAAGTTCCGAACCAATTTAAGGTTCCGAATCAGCAAGCTTCCGAACCAAAAGTTCCGAACCGAAAGGTTCCGAATCAAGAACTTCCGAACCAATTTAAGGTTCCGAACCAAACTTCCGAACCAAGGTTCCGAACCAAGGCTTTGTTTGAGAAGTTCCGAACCAATTGAGTTCCGAATCAGTTAAGTTCCGAACGAAGGATTTGTTCTGGATAAGTGACATATTCAGAATAGAAAATTTGTTCTGGATCAAGGATTTTGGTAATATTCCGAGCGAAGAAGAATCATTCCGAACGAAGGTGACATTCCGGATGAGTGATTGTTCCGGACGAAGGATTGTTCCGAATGAGCTGTTTTCAGGTTCTTTTTAGTTTCTGTTTTTAATTTTTAATTTTCAAGCTTTATTTTTCCCGCCTTTTTCCGTAGTCGCACTTTAAGATTACTTGCCTTAGATTTATTTTAGCCTTGCCTTAGTTTAAGTTTCAGTTGGGTTTTAAGTTTGCCTTAGATAGTTTTAAGTTTGCGTTATTTACTTTAAGTGCCTTTTAATTTCTCGTCATGCTTTTAAATACTCGCTCTTTACTTTTAATTAGACTTAGATTTGAATTAATTTCCCTTTACTTTAATAGTTTTGCACTTTTTAATACTACAACGACACAACTATTTGTTTCACCAAAGAACGACTGAGTCACACTTAAACTCCTTTTTCAATTCGAAGAGACATACTTAATCGAACTAAATTTTATACGGGGTGGCAAAAGCCTTGTATCAGTTATTTTATTTCATCATCAGTCGATTATTTCAGAATTTTCCCAGATATATTACCAGAAGGAACTACAAATCAAATCACCATTCATGATCGTTATTCCCCTTCACGTATTGACGACATGTCCAATCGACTTTAGGGTGTTAAGCACTTTTCCAAGACCGGTTTATGATCATGCTGCCAATAGTGGCGAATAAAAGAGCAGGACGTTTCCATGACTGCTATTCGCACATAAATTGGTCATGTTAAATTCATGATTTTGTTTTACTCTTATGAATGCTCCAGCAGCATTATGGACTTAATAAATTGAGTTTCCATGAACTCATAAATAATTTGTTATTGTTATCATTGATGACGACCTGACCTTCTCTAAGTCTAGTGAAGGGCACGAAGACCATATTTGCACTATGTGCAAATTCTATGACAGAAGAAATTTCACCCTGAAATACTCTAGTATGAATTCTGGTAGATTATAGTGGCAAGCTAAATCACATTGATTCCCACGGTTAATCTTACCATGACTCAGCTTACGTGTAAATGATAGAACCTTACACTATATTAGGTGTTACACAGAATCCTACGCTAAGAGAGGTCTAATTTTACCAGACTCATAGCTTTCCGATTGCTATGTATCCATGTCCTACAAGATGTATCATGATCTTAACCACATTTTTGGTGGAGAGGCATGAAACAAGATGTAGTTACGTTCATATCTTAATGCGTGACTTTTCAGCAGGTTAAGATAAAACGCCAACACGCTTGCAGTCATTTCAACCTTTAGAAATTTCCGGATCGTCGTTCGACCATTTAACCTAGCCTACACGTTTTCTTTCATCCGAAAGGAGTACACAGTAGCAGATTATCAGATATCTTCCAGCCGATGATCGTACGATTACACGACACTCTTTCAGCTATCAGATCAGATAAAGGTTCACGTTTGCATTCATTATTTACATTCACGTCCGTATGATTATTTCAGCTTGCGAGTTACGTCTCACGTTAGCGTTCATGACTTTGTTCATGTTTATTTTTCTTTCATTTTTATGATTGACTTGCACTTCCACGTTCATGACATCGTTCACGTTCATGACATTGTTCACGTTCATGATCGTATCTGATGTAGTAGTTTTTATAGATATACAAGTCTTAGGAAAGACGAGTATAAACGCGGCAAGTATTAATCGACACGATTTAATAAAAAACCGTGAAGACGAATAAATTCCAAGTTCGTTCTCGAAGGAGGTGTGTGTATTGATGTGCCAATATATAAAATAACAATGTTTGGATTAGTGACGTTTTTGGTTGAGAAGAGAAAAAGTAAAGACGAGTTACACTACGATTACACTACGACGAATGACGTAAAACGCGAACGTAATTACGTAAAACGTGACGAAATTAAAAATTAAACCTAAAAATTAATTAAATGATTAAACTAAGTCTTAAATAATATAAATAAGAATAAAAATCCAACAAATATATTTTAAAACCTTTTATTAATTAAATATTCAATTTTTAATGCTAATTAAAGCCCAAAAATTAAATATAATTAACAAAATGCCCAAAATATTAATTTATTGAACTAATAACTAACTTATATTATTTAAAGACTAAAAACTATTTTTCTTGAATTTTAAAAACTATTTTTCTATTTTTAAAACACTTAAAACTATTTTTAAATTAAAATAATCCTAGAAAATAATAAAATAATGACAAAATTAATCTAACAATTTTAAAAATCCTAAAATACTCTAATGAACAGTAGAAAAATGAAAAAGTTTGAAAAATGTAAAATTTTTCACTAAAAGACAAAACAGTTTATTAAATAAACCCTAATTAAACTAAATTAATTATAAAAAATAATTAAAAAGATGAACAGTAACTAATTTTTATACTAAAAATCTTAAAATAATATTCTAAACCTAGGAAAAATTTTAAAAGTGAAAAATAAAACTTTTCTACACTAAATGCCAAAAACTGTTTAATTAAAAAGTAATTAAAATGCTAATAATTCTAAAAATTACCAAATGAACAGTGACAAAAAATTAAACTATACTAGAAAATCAGAAATTAAAAATGAAAAATAATGCAAAAAGAATCAAACCCTAATTCTTAAAATAGATCACAAAAGACAAAAATATTAGTTTCTGAAAGTGACACTTGGTCACTTTCTGTCCTTTTGTGCAAGCAGTGGAAACTAAGACACTAGCAGGGGTAAGTGAGTTCCCACTGCTAGTGTAAAATAAGCAGACAAAAATTGAAAAGCTTAGGGAAGCTTTTCTTGAGCTTGTTCTTGGGCAATGAGGCACCCCTACAACCAGTTGGGTTGTGGGGAGTCAAGATAAGCAGAAAAAACACAAGTCCAATCCAAGAATCTCACACAAATGGGGCAAATCAGTGACTGTAAATGGGCTATGGCTTATCTGTGAACAGTAACTGATGCTAGGTGCACAAAAATGATTTTTGAAGCTCAATTTCTTGCACACTATACCACCTAATCACTTACAAACTAAATGCAACCCTAATCTACCCTATTATCTAACAGGTTACAAAAATGATGGGCAAAATCAAGCCCAAAATCAAGCAGATTATGCAACTTCTGATTTTTGCTATGTTTTATCAAGTTTAAGCAACAAACTTCAATTTTTACACTACCAACTCAATGTTTTATCACACTAACACCTACTTAAACCTAAATGGGGTATATTTCAGCTGATATAATCATGCATTTGTAACACCAAATCCTATAACATAGCAGTCCCAAACACACCCTTATATCTAAAAATGAAATTTTATCAAACTAAAAGCTCATGAAACTTATCTAAACTAATTTATGGCTGTTCTAACATGCATAAGAGACATGATTAACCAGATTGAAACAGCTAAAGCAACATAAGAACAAGTTCTACTCAAAATCACACACAAACACAAAAAAAGTCACTCAAGTCATTCAAGTATGGAGGGTTCAAGCCTAAGGATTACCTTGTGGGACCCACATCCGGGCCCCACTATGGCTGCAATGCCATCTCCATTCAAGCACGGGCTTGAGCTGATCTCTTTGGGTGTAGAACTGAGCAAGGTGGGACAACAGCAGTTCCAAACACCTCCTTTTCAGAAATTGTACCTTGAACCTGCCAAGAGAAAAAGAGAAACACAAAGGTGATCTGTGGAGAAGACCCAATAAGCTCTAAGCAAGCTTATTGTTTAAGCTTCTTAAAGCTTATCAGCTTATAAAAAATATTAATGAAACAGATTTTTCTTTCAACTAACTAAAACCACACTGATTTTTACTTGAAACTTGAAAACCTTTTTAACAAAAGTTGTTCAAAGAGCTTAATTTACTCCATGATTCCACTTTCACTTCATCATGGGGTAAATTACAAATCTTTTATCAAGAAAATTTTTCAAGAAAAATTGATTTTCTAAGCTATGAAAAGTGAAACCATTAAATAAATTTTCAAGAAGATAAACATTACACTACAATAACACTAAGGAACTCAGGATTTGCAAGAGCTTAAAAGTTCATTTTCATTAATATTTTAAAACTATTACAAAAACTGGAACGAAGAAAAAAATGCTAACACCTATACGCCTTATATATTGGCTACAAGTATATTCTAGAAAACAGGAAAACTAAACCCTAATGAGATGAAAATCCCAATTTGCCCTTGAATTTAAGTCTTCAAAAATCTTGGTCTTTGCCCATGTGATTGACAGAGGTGTTGCCAGCTGGTTAACTTGATCCTGGACGCTCATTTGGTCCTTGGGGACAAAGAAATAGGATTGGAACCGTTTGATTGCTGTAATATTCCATCTTTGCCAAAAATGAAGAAGCAGGGGACACGTGTGGGGACCATTTGGGTGGAGGGAAATTGTTTTTGTGAGGTGGGTTTGAGTTAGGGGAGGGTAAATCATGTTTCTGGATAGTTTAAGGGATTAACCCTTTGATTTGGGTGAATTAGGTAATTAGGGTTTATGGGTGAGGGTGATAATAAACAGTGAGTTTAATCTGGTTTAATGTTTGAAATTAGTGTTTACCACCAGAACCAAATTAAGTTATAACCGGTTTTAAATAAGTTAAATGAGAGATGGTGGATTCCTGACATGGCATATTGGAGGAGGTTTATTGGTGGAGGGGAGAGAGAAGGTGACGTGGCGGCTTGGTAATGGCTAGGATAAGTTTGTGTGTCTGCCCAAATAAGTCCTTAGGCTCCCAACATTTGTTCACTTTGTATTAAACAACCAAAAACGTTTTTATCCTTTATAATAACTTTGGGCAGTTGGCATGTTTAGTCCTTCCAAGTTATAGTCATGAAAACAAGGACTAAACTTGTAAATTTTGAGATCTTCAAGGGCCAATCTTGTATATAATCAACATTTTAGGGACCCAAATGCAATTATGAGTTTTGCAAGGGTATAAAATGTCAAGTCTTCAAAAGTAGAGGGACCATTCTTGCCAATTCTTCAATCTTCAAGGACTTGACTGGAAATTCATGATTCGGGTCCGGTTCTTTGTGTGGCTTCGTTTCCCGTGTTCGTTTTTGCTTGATTCTTGTAATCTTTTGGTGAATTCACGATATCCGTACCTGAAATACACAATGAACAAATACAAGCACATATTTGGGTACTTTGATGATATTTTAAGCGTTTTAAGCCCGATTTGGACGATGAGACTATGTATAAATACAGTCTCATCACTCCCCCATACTAAACCATTGCCGTGTCCCCACGCAATGCTGGAATTAAGTATCATAGCACTTCCAAAATTCATTTTATGATGACATTTATTGAAGACATAAAATTAAATAAACTACTACACACGTTTTAGACATAATGTATTGTTTTCATCACGAGAATGTGACTTTTGGGGTCATAGAACAAGAACACGTGAATGCTTCGTTAGAAATAATTTCGTCGTCCTCGATTTTCACCCAATTCCATGCTAAGCGTGTAACGAGATCATTGTTATTATAAGTTAGCAACACGAACACTTCTCATGAGTGTTAATTACGAACCTAAACTCCCTTATTCCTACTTGGTATCTCTTATATTTTATTTTTGTCTTAATGATCACGAGGATACATCATTGACTTATGCGTGAATAGAGATTAAGTCTAAAAATAGAAACTTAACGGTGTAACCAAAATCATTAAATCAATAATTCATCCCAATAGACAACGATGTCAAAAAATTAAGTCAACAAGAAGGATCGATAAACACGGTTTTATAACGGTTTTGAACATGAGACTTATTACCAAGACTTTTATACGCCCCCTAACGGAAGGGCCTTATTATCTTTGGTTTACCTCCATCTTTTATTCAACTTCGCCATGAAGCTTTTATTATGACTTCGGTCTTGCCTTGCCTTTTATTATCCGCCTCATCGGTGGTTTTATTAGCCAAAGACGTATATCCTCACGCTAAAGCGAATTTTGGATCTTTAAAGCTTCGAAGATTAAGGCTTGATTCACTTTCAATTTGGGCATAGATTTTTCGGCCTTGTGAGCTTCAAATTTTTGCTTAATTTAGGTGAGCACTTGAAATCTTATTATTAGGTGAAGCTTTCGATTATTCGGGTGCCAATACTTCAAAACCGTGACGCTGGCGATACCTTAATGTTTTCCCAATTTAATTACATGGAAGCTACCAAAACAAATTAGAAACCCAACAATAGTGACTAAACCGCCAAATCAATATTTATTAACAATTTATTATGCAAAAGCGTTGGGAGAATAAGCTAATAATTACTACACATGAGTTCGTGACGATTACGAGACTTATAAATAACTCTATCATTTCTCGTCCTCATTTAAGAGACTTAGCCTAAAAAGTTAAGGAATCGAAGCTAAGTGCTCAACACGCACGGTCGAGTCAAAAATTACTCTCGTTCTCACCATCGGAAAACCTACATTCGTGTCTTAAACACTTATGAAAAACTAGAAAAAATTTTAAAATTTGGCCATTTTTAGCCTTATTTTGCAACAAAACGATAACAAAAAGATGAATATTGGATTGCGTGTTGACGTAAGCAAGGTAAAGTATCTACTCACCCCCCCATACTAAAACTAAACATTGTCCTCAATGTTTCGAGTCTAGGGGTGTAAACACCCCCATACTAGAGACGAAGTCGAATGCTTAATCTCGAGCATGGAAAGGGTAAAACGAATAACCTATAAGCCGTTTATGAATTGTGCTAATAAGATAAACGTTAGAACATAAAAGGATATCATCGGATATCGGAATCTCCAAAGGCAACGATCGAAGCTCGAGTGATCCATAAAACGAACACGAGAGGCTTCAATGATGTCGATGAACCTAATGAATCACAATCACAAACAACCACGGAACAAAGGTTGGAAGAGCACAAGTCCCCTCGTTACTTTAAACTAAGAAAGCGATAATATTTACAAGGATAAGCATGAGAATCCCCCACGAGGCACCTTGTTTTTGATAACCGAGTCAAAAGCTCGACTCGAATCCCCATAAATGTGATCATTTAGGGATAATCTTGGTAAGGTCATTTTTGGTGGGGCTTACATGATAAACAAGGCCCAAAAGTACATGGAGTACTTTATAAAACCGATAAACGTATACCGGGGTCAAAGATAGCGTCCTCGTTTTCGGATGAAAGACGAAACAACGCTACTCCAACACAAACCCCAATGGGGTAGAAGAAAAGAGATAAGAAGTAGAAAGGTGGGGCAATGGGTAAGGCAACATAATGAGCTACTCGAGGTAGACTCACACCAAGCAAATAGATACGATTTCCATTTATTGCATCGGTGGAAGACCGAGATTTCCCTTTACAAGCAATTCCGGGATCGTAAATCTCGTCCTCGGTGGTAAAGTGTGAGGGAACATTTGGGGCTTCCCCCATACTAAGACCACACCAACCATCGTCAAAAGGAGTAGACGAGGTGGTAGCACTCATAACACGATGTGATGACGGAGTTAAACATGTAGAAAAATCATTTAAAACATTTTTAAAATCTTTTCCTTTTTCATCGTTCAAAAACTCTTTATGAAAACCCGATTGAATAATGTTGAAAATATTTGGCGTGTCAAATTGAAAATTAGTCGCGCTAAAAATCCTCACATTTAAGTCATTGGTGGGAGGGGGTGGCGGGTTATATAAGTTCTCAAAACGTTTGTCAATAAAGAACACCGCCCCCTCGGGGTCAACATACTCGTCATCCTCATGAACGTCGATCTCATCGATTTCTTCATCAAAGATAGGCTTGTCAAACCAAGGTTTGTCATTCCCCTCCTTGAGTATCTTAGAAACTCTCTCGAAAAGATCACGATCAAGCACGAAACCATCATTCTTTTGTGGGGATCGTTGATAAGTTAGATCCTCACGAATGTGGTAAACGTCATTCTCAAATGAGGAGTGTTGATTAGGTAACTCCTCGAGAATGGGATTTTTGGTGGTCAAATGAGTTGGTTCGTCATCAAAAATAAGACGTTCCAACTCATTAAGTTCATCCTCGATTTTGGAAAGATCGACCTCACTCGTAGGTGGAAGTGAAGGCATAAGAGCTAGCTCTCGTTCAATAATTTCCTCAATCTCGGGATCAAACTCATAATCATCGTACTTCACATGTTTCTTCTTAGGAGAATCAAAAATAGCATGTGGATTTCGAAGTACGTGATCAAGCTCGGCAAAATCGCCATCGTCATCGTCAAAGAAAGAGTCGATGTGAGCACTCACAACCATGGACTTACAAGCACTAGGGCTATGCTTAGGTGACTTTTCTAAAACGAGAGGATCGATGTCGATAAACCCTTTAGCCTCAACGGGTGTTGGGCTAGGCAAAGGAGGCACTTCGATGGAGTTAGAAGTTGAAGCCTCAAAGACGTGGTCCTTCGAAGGTGGTGAAGACGAATCCATTTTGGTCATTGTCGTGATGGCATTAACGTCACCCTTCGGAATTGGTGTTTCACTTGTTTCGCTAAAAACATCCCAAAGTGAGTTTTCATCCATAAATTTACACATACCCTTTTGAATTAGGTACACATACTCTTTATCATTAAAATCATCATCCTTAAAACCGTTTTTCTTAATTCTTTCAAAACATGCATCAAGCTTCATTCTTTCCGCTAAAGTAAACATTTTGAAATCATTAGAATTTGAATCATTAGGTTTGGAAACCTCGGTTTTTTCATTCTCATAAAATCCTTGGGATTTTCTAGCGAAAAAGTCTATTTTCTCATCCCCATATCTCATAGTAAGTCTTCCCTCGTGAACGTCGATTACGGTTCTAGCCGTTGATAAGAATGGTCGGCCTAAAATAATGGGACATTTAGGGTCACACTCGTAATCGGATATAACGAAATCCGCGGGAAAAACAAACTTTCCAATCCTAACATAGACATCCTCGGCTATTCCAATTGGTATAAGTGGCGTACAATTTGCAAGCTCGATTGTCATGTTCGTGGGGGTAAGCGAAGGCAATCTCATCAATTTCCAAAGAGAATGAGGCATGAGATTGATGCTAGCACCTAAATCGGCAAGGGCTAAACATCCCTCAATCTCGGAAAAATCACAAGGTAGTAGAAATTGGCCCGGATCCTTTTCCTTTCTCGGCATACGCCTTTTGGGTTTTTTAAGAAGGATCGAAGCACAAGTTTCTTCAAGGGTTACTTTGGTAAGGTCGACAAAGCTCTCTTTTTGAACCGTGGATGGAAATTGAGGTACACGAGGGTGTGCACTCTTTTCCTTGGTCGCCACGTTCATCCCCTCGACTTTAGAACAAGAAGACGTCTTAGAAGTCGAGGGCTGAGAGGGATAAACAACACGGAATCCTTCAAGGTTAGGGGTAATCACACGACCTTTCTCACGAGACGAGGCGGCTTTACATTGTTCTTTCGGATTAGCAACGGTGTCACTAGGTAACGAACTTGATGACGAACCCGAGGCTTTTTTCATTATAGCCGAAAACATCTTTTTTATATCAATTTGCCCTTGCTCAATCTTCGTGTTTTGCAATTTCAAAGTATTTGTAAAGTCGTTTTTCAAAGTACCAATTTCTCCCTCTAATCGTCTCATATTAGCCTCATTCGTTTTCATGTAATTTTGAAAATCGTTTGACGAACTATTTTGATTTGAATTAAAGTTCCCTTGGTTTTGATTACTTCTTTGAAAATTGTTTTGATTCCCACTTGAAAAATTATTTCCTTGATTGTTATCTCGATTTTGCCAAGTTATATTACGACCTTGATTATAACCTCCTTGATCTTGATTCGAAAAATTTCCTTGTTGATTGTTTCCTTGAAAATTGTTTCGGTTTTGAAAATTGTTGCCTTGGTTATAATTTCCTTGTTGTGATGGACCGGCGTTATTTTGATTTGAAAAATTGTTGTTTCCATTTAACGCACTCACATTTGACGTTTGGCCATCCGTAGCCGCACACTCGTAATAATTATGAGGTCCACCACAAAACGTACATGAAACCTCAACCGCTTTCACCGTAGCGGGAGCGTCTTTCTTTTGCATCTCAATGAGATAAGACGTGAACACATTCGTCAACTTGTCGACTTTTGCATCAACTCTCTCAATGTCGCGATTAGAACTACTAACATTGGCGACATTGGCAACACTCGGTGCATTGCGGAGTTGGTAAACCTTGGATCGGTTCTCGATAATTATCAAAGCTTCTCTCGGAGTCTTACACAAAAAGTTGCCACCGGCGGCGGAATTCAACGAGTCTTGTTCGTGAAAATTAAGACCGTTGTAAAACGTATCGATTTGGTGCAACTCGGAAAAACCATGGTGAGGACATTGCCTAAGCACTTCCTTAAAACGATCCCACGCGTCTCTAAAAGATTCATTCAATTTTTGCTCAAATTTCGTAATCTCGTTTTTGAAAAACGTTGTCTTAGACGGTGGGAAAAAATAATTAACGAACTTGGAAACGAGATCCTTCCACGTAGTTATCGAATTAGGTGGCTCTTTCTCGTACCAATCCTTGGCGGCACCATCGAGCGAGTACGGAAAAAGCATAAGCTTGACGACATCGGTGTCGACGTTCTTAAACTTGCTCGTGGCCAAAAGACGATCAAAATTCCGAATATGGTCGTGAGGATTATCGGCTTCACGACCTCGAAACTTCGTAGCTTGGATCAACGAAAGCATTCCGCTCTTGATCTCAAAATTCTCCGCCTCGATAGCGGGAATTACGATCGCGTCTCCATAACCCTCGGTGGGCGCTTGGAGCAATTCCATCATAGAACGATTGTCGGCCATCTCCTCTACGGTCTCTTCAACAACGATATTAGGAACGTCGGTTTCTAATTCTCGTCTACGTCGTCGATTCCTTCGATTACGATTGCGTTGATTCGAAGCTTCACTAGAATTGGAATAATCCTTCGATCGAGTGCGCATGCACTAAGCGTAGAATGGGTGGTAGCAAAGAAGATTCTTTTTGCGGCTTTTTGATTTTTTCAATTTTTTTGGTTTTTGATTGGTTTTTTAATTTTTTTGGATTTTTGAATGTATTACGTAGACACAAATCTACAAATCTCCCCTCGAATCGACTTTCTCGATTAAAGGAGCCTCAAAGAATGAAAACGATCACGTGGAGTGAACGTTCTCGATGACTTTAGAACGTTGGTGGAACACCAAAGCGTTCAAGAGGGTTTAATCTTGAAAACAAGCAAATATATATGATACGTAGATAATACTTGGGCGGCAAACCCTCGATTAGCTCTCTTTCTCAAAACACGCACAAGCAAGCGGAGGAAACGAGGCGGCGCGAAGCACTTAAGAGCCTTTTTCCTTTAGGTCGTGAAATACAACCGCCTTATACCCACCTTATAGTTTGTGTTAATTGAAATTAAGCCTCACGAAAGTATTTATCTATTTTGCCTTTAAACTTTTGCTTTGGATTCGAATACAATGATCGAGTGATGAAATCCCGAATCAAGGTTGTGATTTCTCACGTATTTGGAGTACTTGTATATTTATTGTTCTTACGTAGATACAATATAGTAATAATATTCACAATAAAAACGAAAACCAATATATCTACAATATAGTAAAAGATTGTTTTGTGTTTAACTTAGGAAAATTAAACACGATTTATTTGGATATTATACTATAATAGAGAAAAATAACAAAAATGAGTATGTACGATATTCACGCTTTCCAAAAATTGAAAAGCAAAAACGCACTACTCACACAAACACGATACTAATAATAATGGCAACACAAACTCCTCCCCGGCAGCGGCGCCAAAATGATGTAGTAGTTTTTATAGATATACAAGTCTTAGGAAAGACGAGTATAAACGCGGCAAGTATTAATCGACACGATTTAATTAAAAACCGTGAAGACGAATAAATTCCAAGTTCGTTCTCGAAGGAGGTGTGTGTATTGATGTGCCAATATATAAAATAACAATGTTTGGATTAGTGACGTTTTTGGTTGAGAAGAGAAAAAGTAAAGACGAGTTACACTACGATTACACTACGACGAATGACGTAAAACGCGAACGTAATTACGTAAAACGTGACGAAATTAAAAATTAAACCTAAAAATTAATTAAATGATTAAACTAAGTCTTAAATAATATAAATAAGAATAAAAATCCAACAAATATATTTTAAAACCTTTTATTAATTAAATATTCAATTTTTAATGCTAATTAAAGCCCAAAAATTAAATATAATTAACAAAATGCCCAAAATATTAATTTATTGAACTAATAACTAACTTATATTATTTAAAGACTAAAAACTAATTTTCTTGAATTTTAAAAACTATTTTTCTATTTTTAAAACACTTAAAACTATTTTTAAATTAAAATAATCCTAGAAATAATAAAATAATGACAAAATTAATCTAACAATTTTAAAAATCCTAAAATACTCTAATGAACAGTAGAAAAATGAAAAATTTTGAAAAATGTAAAATTTTTCACTAAAAGACAAAACAGTTTATTAAATAAACCCTAATTAAACTAAATTAATTATAAAAAATAATTAAAAAGATGAACAGTAACTAATTTTTATACTAAAAATCTTAAAATAATATTCTAAACCTAGGAAAAATTTTAAAAGTGAAAAATAAAACTTTTCTACACTAAATGCCAAAAACAGTTTAATTAAAAAGTAATTAAAATGCTAATAATTCTAAAAATTACCAAATGAACAGTGACAAAAAATTAAACTATACTAGAAAATCAGAAATTAAAAATGAAAAATAATGCAAAAAGAATCAAACCCTAATTCTTAAAATAGATCACAAAAGACAAAAATATTAGTTTCTGAAAGTGACACTTGGTCACTTTCTGTCCTTTTGTTCAAGCAGTGGAAACTAAGACACTAGCAGGGGTAAGTGAGTTCCCACTGCTAGTGTAAAATAAGCAGACAAAAATTGAAAAGCTTAGGGAAGCTTTTCTTGAGCTTGTTCTTGGGCAATGAGGCACCCCCACAACCAGTTGGGTTGTGGGGAGTCAAGATAAGCAGAAAAAACACAAGTCCAATCCAAGAATCTCACACAAATGGGGCAAATCAGTGACTGTAAATGGGCTATGGCTTATCTGTGAACAGTAACTGATGCTAGGTGCACAAAAATGATTTTTGAAGCTCAATTTCTTGCACACTATACCACCTAATCACTTACAAACTAAATGCAACCCTAGTCTACCCTATTATCTAACAGGTTACAAAAATGATGGGCAAAATCAAGCCCAAAATCAAGCAGATTATGCAACTTCTGATTTTTGCTATGTTTTATCAAGTTTAAGCAACAAACTTCAATTTTTACACTACCAACTCAATGTTTTATCACACTAACACCTACTTAAACCTAAATGGGGTATATTTCAGCTGATATAATCATGCATTTGTAACACCAAATCCTATAACATAGCAGTCCCAAACACACCCTTATATCTAAAAATGAAATTTTATCAAACTAAAAGCTCATGAAACTTATCTAAACTAATTTATGGCTGTTCTAACATGCATAAGAGACATGATTAACCAGATTGAAACAGCTAAAGCAACATAAGAACAAGTTCTACTCAAAATCACACACAAACACAAAAAAAGTCACTCAAGTCATTCAAGTATGGAGGGTTCAAGCCTAAGGATTACCTTGTGGGACCCACATCCGGGCCCCACTATGGCTGCAATGCCATCTCCATTCAAGCACGGGCTTGAGCTGATCTCTTTGGGTGTAGAACTGAGCAAGGTGGGACAACAGCAGTTCCAAACACCTCCTTTTTAGAAATTGTACCTTGAATCTGCCAAGAGAAAAAGAGAAACACAAAGGTGATCTGTGGAGAAGACCCAATAAGCTCTAAGCAAGCTTATTGTTTAAGCTTCTTAAAGCTTATCAGCTTATAAAAAATATTAATGAAACAGATTTTTCTTTCAACTAACTAAAACCACACTGATTTTTACTTGAAACTTGAAAACCTTTTTAACAAAAGCTGTTCAAAGAGCTTAATTTACTCCATGATTCCACTTTCACTTCATCATGGGGTAAATTACAAATCTTTTATCAAGAAAATTTTTCAAGAAAAATTGATTTTCTAAGCTATGAAAAGTGAAACCATTAAATAAATTTTCAAGAAGATAAACATTACACTACAATAAAACTAAGGAACTCAGGATTTGCAAGAGCTTAAAAGTTCATTTTCATTAATATTTTAAAACTATTACAAAAACTGGAACGAAGAAAAAAATGCTAACACCTATACGCCTTATATATTGGCTACAAGTATATTCTAGAAAACAGGAAAACTAAACCCTAATGAGATGAAAATCCCAATTTGCCCTTGAATTTAAGTCTTCAAAAATCTTGGTCTTTGCCCATGTGATTGACAGAGGTGTTGCCAGCTGGTTAACTTGATCCTGGACGCTCATTTGGTCCTTGGGGACAAAGAAATAGGATTGGAACCGTTTGATTGCTGTAATATTCCATCTTTGCCAAAAATGAAGAAGCAGGGGACACGTGTGGGGACCATTTGGGTGGAGGGAAATTGTTTTTGTGAGGTGGGTTTGAGTTAGGGGAGGGTAAATCATGTTTCTGGATAGTTTAAGGGATTAACCCTTTGATTTGGGTGAATTAGGTAATTAGGGTTTATGGGTGAGGGTGATAATAAACAGTGAGTTTAATCTGGTTTAATGTTTGAAATTAGTGTTTACCACCAAAACCAAATTAAGTTATAACCGGTTTTAAATAAGTTAAATGAGAGATGGTGGATTCCTGACATGGCATATTGGAGGAGGTTTATTGGTGGAGGGGAGAGAGAAGGTGACGTGGCGGCTTGGTAATGGCTAGGATAAGTTTGTGTGTCTGCCCAAATAAGTCCTTAGGCTCCCAACATTTGTTCACTTTGTATTAAACAACCAAAAACGTTTTTATCCTTTATAATAACTTTGGGCAGTTGGCATGTTTAGTCCTTCCAAGTTATAGTCATGAAAACAAGGACTAAACTTGTAAATTTTGAGATCTTCAAGGGCCAATCTTGTATATAATCAACATTTTAGGGACCCAAATGCAATTATGAGTTTTGCAAGGGTATAAAATGTCAAGTCTTCAAAAGTAGAGGGACCATTCTTGCCAATTCTTCAATCTTCAAGGACTTGACTGGAAATTCATGATTCGGGTCCGGTTCTTTGTGTGGCTTCGTTTCCCGTGTTCGTTTTTGCTTGATTCTTGTAATCTTTTGGTGAATTCACGATATCCGTACCTGAAATACACAATGAACAAATACAAGCACATATTTGGGTACTTTGATGATATTTTAAGCGTTTTAAGCCCGATTTGGACGATGAGACTATGTATAAATACAGTCTCATCAGTATCCTACATTACGATGTACGTTTCAATTTTCGTCTTGGAAAGATTTGCAAAAGCTTGGGAGACCAGACTTAAGTTTAGTATAACTTTCCATCCTCAGACAGACGTCTCACGTCACAGTTCACGTCTCATCTCGTATCGTTTGGCGTTACCTCTTCAGTTATTGCAAGTTCCCGATATGCTTTCCCCATTTCATGTTCACTCTACGTTTCTCAGATCACGTTCACGATATGTTGCACGCATTCTCGCTCGCCTTATGTTCTCATATTTCATACACCATATCTCCACGTATCACATTCACAATTTCTCACGTATCACATTCTCAATTGTTCACGTATTACGTTTTATATATGTATTACATATCATTGCTCAGAGGTTACTTATTTCAGTTATTTTTGTTCGTCAAGACCCTTTCGAGGAACCATTCTGAGCGGGAAGCCACTTGGAAACGGATGAGTCCATCTGGATTTCTTATCCTCCTTTCCTTTCATAATTCAGATACGTTCTTTTCTGCCACTCCACATTCTATGCTCCTTTCAGTCATGTCATGTTCCATGTTTTCTTCGGGCACGTCACGTCCATGTCTTTCCAGTTTGTTAGTGCAAACATTACGATGTTTTGTCGATATAATCTCTTTGTGTTTTGTTGATGACAAACGTATAATTCGCAATACATTATATAAAATGTTAAGGTACTCGTAATCACTCAAAAATGCATTTGTATACTTCTCTCGACATCTCCAAGATCGCATTCGGCATGAATCACTCAAGGTATGAATAAACATGTCATTAACCTAACTAAGTGATCAAGGATTAATATTTTCTTAAAACACACATTTAATCAAATGTGACAAAAGATTTTAATAAACTTTATTTTTAAGAAAATGTTTTATTAAATAGAAAATGGAAATTTGAATTTGGAATATTCTAAAGAATATTCCCTAAGGCATATTCCCAAGAATATTCTTTAATTTGAATTTGGCATATTTCATATGCCAAAGGAATATCCTTTGAAGGTATAAACTACCCAAGATAGCATATCCCCACTAAAGGACAAAAATGCACGGTCTCCAAGCAGGAGGTTCCTTATTGATAAGGAACCACAGACCGCGTTTGATATAAGTGATTTTACTCATATCAATTATATCAATATATGAACAATAAATGCATAAAATGTATGAAAATAGCCTTGCATATGTGTATTTGTTGTTTCATGTGTGTAGGTACCCGAGATCACGAAAACCGGCAAAAACGATACGAGAATTGAAGGAAAGATCGAGAAGCCAAAAGACAAGTTGTTTTTAGAGGATTTAACTTTATGAAGGTTATTTGGGCCTAGTGGGTCCTACATTTGATTATTGGGCTCAAAAGCCCAAGTGTGGAAATAACTTATTCACCAAAAGCCCAAAATAAGCCCTAATTCACATTTATATTAAGTCGGATGGAAAATCTTTGGCCTTAGCCCAATATCATAACAATTAAAGACGGTGGGGGGTATCTAAGGCCCATTAGGTTATAACTATGGAACGGTTAAAGTTTATAAAAAGTGGAAAATTTATTTCACTTTTGGTCAAACTTACTTCCACCACACACCCATTCTATCTCTCTCTTTACAAACGAGATGAAAATACAGCCAACCTTTTTACCACCCAAACCCTAGTATCCCAAATTGGAGGTTTCTTAATTGAAGCGTGTGAAGCCACACACGCTTCACATTAATTCCTATCTTTATAGGAGCTTAAAGAAGATGCTCTCAGATCCACGTGGCACATGTTCTTTTCTATGATTGGTTAAGACACCTCATATCCTATCATCCACCAATAAAAGAAGGCCAAGTCAGCTTCAAACTAGCACAACTAGCACAAGGATTGCCACCTTGGCAATTCGTGTGATAGATGAGCATGTTTCCACCGTGAGATCAAAAGAAGAAAGAGAAAAGATGAAATCAATGGTCAAGATGAAGAATCTGCTCAACCAACTCTCCTTAGCAGGTTTTGGGGTTTGCTTATAAAAACCCCCCAATTATGTAATTTTTTAATATCCCATTTTTTACTTTATAGTTATGATGTCAAAATAGATGTAGGAATTAATTGTATTTTTTTCTTTTTATAGTATTGTAATCAAATTTTCGGTGATTAATAAAAGTCTGTTTAGAGTTAAAGTTGTCCTATTTTATTTAATGTCAAAAGTTTATTACAATTATTATTTTTATAATCTGTTTGATATTGTATAAAAACGTATTTGATTTAAGCTAAAATAATAGCTTGGATTAAATATTAAAAGTGAAATTTGGGAAAAACTGTTCCCTACTGGAAAGTTTTTTAGATAAGCTGTCTGGTTCGGTTCATTGTATGCTGCTGATTCGGATCATAAAGGTTAGTAGTGATGTTTGTGATTTGATGATGGAGTGTAGTTTGATGACGTTTTGATTATAAGGAGTCTCAGCGCCTACCTTCTCCTTCAAAGGCTCAACATAAAAAGGTTAATCTTATTTTTATATTTTTATAAGTTTTTTTAGACTATTATGATAATTGATATAGTTTGAATCTGCTTATGTGAATGTTAATGTTTGAACTGTTCGTTACTTTTAAGTGATGTATTTGTAGAAATCAATGTTTAATAGATATTAGGATCTTTTATATGAAATTTGGTTCTACCTTAATTAATATGCTGATTCTACAGAGATAAGAAGTATTATATTTCTTGTTTATGAATCTGATTAGGGATTAATCGGCTAAGGTTAATTGTTTATGTGATTTGGTGAAGTGAAACTGATATTGCTTGTTGTTTGAATGTGAGAATGAGTTTCATTTGACTGATAAAATCAGCTGAGAGGTTTTAATCTGTTTATCTAGGTTGCCTTATTTCTAGTATGCATTTTTAGATTTGGTTTGTTAAAGTAGACTGTATTTAGAGTTTTTCTGCTTTTATCAATAGTTTGGTATCTGTATGATTGTATTATCATGCCTATAAAACTGTCTAGTGAGTTAGCATATTTGGTTTTGGCATAGATCAGCTTCATTTAGTCTGTTTAACTGAATAGGATTATTTGGATTGGCTTATATTATCTAAATGCTTAATTTAGATCCATGATTGTACTGAGTACTTGATTAATTTGGTTTTGATATTTTACTGTTAGTCTCTCATTCATATTGTTGTTTTTTATTTATCTGTGGTATTAGTGCTTTGTATTTTTACTGCCTATGTACTGATAAGCTCAGTTGTGTAGACCAAACGAATTGTTTGGTTTGTTGTGATAAATATCACTGAGCTCCAAATTTAGAAGTCCAAAAATAAATAATCATCAAAAAGAGTCCTCCATGGGACTCGAACCTATGACCTCCTGGTCATAGTCAAGCAAGTTTACCACTGAGCTAAAATACTCTTTTGGTTATTAGTTTACTAAACTGATTTTATATACTTTAGATAACTGACTTGTTTAAATTGAATAATGTATATTAACGTTTAATTTTAATCAGTAATGATTTCTTTAAATTTACTTTGTTATAAAAAGTTGAATTAGTTATTTATAAAATAATATAATAATTAAATAAATAAAACAAAAAAAATATTTTATAACTTTTTAGAGATTTAAATAAATTTAGAATTAGTTTTCAAATAAATTAGTTTAATTACTTTTGTTTTATAACGTATTTTATTGATAAGGAACCACAGGTGTTTTAGACCGTTTCACTCTTGCCCTATAAATAGTGGATCATTTCCAGCTTTTCTTTCAACCCTTTTTGCACAGTTTCTTCAAAAACATCTTTAAACTCCTTGATTAGTTAGTTTCAATTAATCTTGTTTAAGATGTGATTCTCTCCTTCAATCCTCTCATCTTCTCAAGTGCAAAGAGAAGAACACTTTCATTACTATGAAGTGTTGGGTTCATTACATGATGAAGATCTCTCCTTCTAGATCAAGTCATTGTTTTCCTACTATGTATATGTAGAAGATCCAAGTGTTGGGTTCACTTGGATGTGTTTGTAAGGGTAGAAGATCCAAGTGATGGGTATCCTTAGATTAGGTGTTAGTTGTGTAGATCCAAGTTTGTTAATACTTGGATATAGTGTTAGAGTCATAGATCTAAGTGTTGTATGCTTAGATCTATATGGTTTATGTGTTTAGGCCATAAAACACAAGGTTTGTTATGTTGGGCCATAAAACATAACTAGTGTGAAGATCGGTGTAGATGGGTGTAGATTGGTCCTACCTAAGATTAAGACTCGACATATAGCCTTGTGTCGGAAAATGGTGAAGTAGGCGAAGTTGTGTAGATTGGTCCTACCTAAGATTAGGACTCGACTTTTAGCTTAGAGTCGGAAATTGGATAAGCGACGTTGTGTATGGTTTCTCCACCTAAAGGAGTTTGTTGACTAGTGAAGTAACTCTCGAGTAAGGTGTAATCGAGGAGTGGAGTACGGCGAAGAGGAGCTTCGTGACCGAACCACTATAAATCATCGTGTCGGTACTTTCCTTTACATTTATGTCTTTACTCTTATTGATGCATTTATATGTTGTTGTGTGTTGTGTGCATATCATAATCTAAACATCTAAGTTGCGGAAAAGCTATGGCTTAGTACGTGTGTGCTTCATGTTTAGATTATGGTCCAGTGTACATCACTTAGTCTAAACATCCTAGTTACGGAAAAGCTTATGCTTAGTACGTGTGTGCTTATTGTTTAGACTATTGCTTGATGTACTCTTGATTTGATGTGCTTGTGTGTTTTCTTACTTGTAGTATTTATCTTTCAATCAAACACATCTCATATCTAGTTAAGCTTGATCGAGAATTTGATACCAAGAATTTTTTATGATCAACATGTAATAAATAGCCTAGTTCATTGTCGGTGGTTCCTTAAAGGGACACGCGGTTCTTTAGTGATAACGAACCGCGAACATGTTTATAGAACCGCGCACAGTGAGTTATGGGAAATGTTTTGAAAAAGTAACTAGAAACTATTCAACCCCCCTTCTAGTTTCTACAATTGGTATCACTGCGTGGTTATTCAAGATCTTTGAAGTATATTGTACTTTAAAGCTTGGATCGATCTTTCCTCTCTTTTTGAAAACAAATGGTTTTTTAAAAATGAAAACGGTTTTTAAAAATATAGACGATCTTTGTATCAAATTGTTCATGAAGAGTGATTACTTATGAAATGTGTTTGTTGTTTCATTCGTACGTTTTGGTGTTAAATAAATATTTTATAATAGTTTGAATTAAATCTGTTCATGTTTGGAAGTATAAAAATCTTTTGTGTCATAATTAACTCTAAAATACGAGTTCTATGTGTCTATAATGATTTTTTAGAGTCCAAAGTCCTTACAAAAAGTTACCAAATGATTTTGGTCAAAAACCCACTTTTTGTCCTCTGACCGCGGTTCTTTAACTGTTCCCCGCGGTTCCTTATCAATAAGGAACCGTAGTCAGTCCGACACAGATTTTTGCAAATTTGAAAAATCATATAAAATCAACCGTAAAGCCGTAGGAGTCGTGCCACCCGTCATTTCGAGCGTAATTGAATTTACTTTCTATTAAAAATGATTCCAAACCTTTATTCAAACTTTAAATTTTGGATGTTTTCTAAGTTCTATACTTTGTCCAAAGTATTGAGTCTCGGTTTGTCGTAAAACTTGTGTTTTACTCTTTTATATTAAGTTGGACATCTCTTGTTGATATATATTTGTAAATTGATATATTTATAAAGTGTTGAACTTAATTAAATTTTGAAATGGGTTGAAAACTATTTTCAAATAAAATCAAGCTATGTATACTTTGGTGTATCTAACACTCAAAACAAAGACGAATGCTTTTGTGTTTTTTTTTGTCTTCGGATATTCTTAAGTGATCATTACTATTGGTAGTAGTGTTACTTAGTTGTCTACTTATGTTTGCATTGCATATAGGATTAACATCTCTTGGTTTACAATTGTTACATAAACATTTTGTACACCTTGGCATGTTCTTTAACACGTTTAGGTTTGAAAGCTTGTCAAATCTATTGATGTGGGTCGACTTACTCGATCGTTGTGTTATTAGTTCAAGTAGATTAATGTCTCACTATAAAACATGAAACACCCTTTGAAAATCTTAGCTATTTTCTCTTAAAGGAGTGTTTGTGGGAATCAAGAAATATTTCAATTAAATATCAATTCATTATTCAAACTATGATCGGTATCATTATCGAATCTAATTGACATGTTTTTTTGTGTAGACATAAATGTGGTTTATTAATAATATACATCCGATAAAAACTCACACTTGTGTTGATGATGGTATATTGAATCTACTTGTTCAAATTATTAGACATATTTTGTTTAATAATTGCTTATAATGCACAATGGAGTCGGTTTGACAACTTGGATGTTTCATCCGAAATACTCAAGTAATTTACATTGCAATGCAATTTTTAAATGTTTCATCTCCGAGAGACCAATCAAGAGTGTTCCTTTGTTTTGTGTAAAAGTTGTTTATACACTTCAAAGTGTTTGGCCTCAAGTTCTACTAAGGTAAATAACCTTAACTAGACTTGTTTGACAAGATATGCAATGGTGCATTCTTTACCCTCATTAGGTTGTGCATTGTGTCGTCATACACTTTCATCATTGCTACACTTTATTAGACAAATGTAGGAATTATATTTTTTCTAACTTGAGAATGACTACTAGAGAATTTATGCACTCGAATCTTAATTTGACCTAACGGTTGAATTACTTCCATGTGGGAAGATGAGTTATTTTATAACTCGTAAAAACGGTCGTGCTTAGCCTTAATTGAGCACCTCTAGTGAAAGTCTCATACTCATTCTCTAAATTGGCTAAATGGCTCTTCCTAAATATAACTAATGATAGTTTAATTTGATGAACTTTGTATGTCATTAGGAGTCTTTTTCTTTTATAGCCATTAGGTTTTTCTTAGCCTTCTTCCTACGTGCTAATTGAACCTATGTGTTTTCCTTTGTGTGTGTTCTAGTTTTTATTGCTCTTTAGCATAACTTTATGATAAGTTAGACTAGAACATTAGGATTTGCCGAAGTGGAAAAATTCCCTTATCCTTCAAAACACACCCTCTGTGGGCGGTTCTTTATAGAGACCGCGACTCCATATCGATATAGAACCGTCGGTGGAGAAAAGGAACCGCGGGCAGACACCTTTAAAAACGGATTTTCCAAAATTTCCCAATTGTTCCGTCACCCTTTGGAATCCTTGTTTCATACCTTTGGTCACTCCCAAAATATCTTGTGCTTTCTCTTATTAACCCAAAGCATTTTGAAATCTCTTTCACACCAAAGCAAAATGTATTTTTTCACAGATGAAAGCCTTGATTATCCACTATTTTCTAAAATCTCTTTCAATCCAAATTCACCAAAGAACATACCAAATTAAATATTTTCTCCTTCTAAGGATATTGATTTTGGAAACTCTCTTTTTCCACCACTTCCCTTTTGTGTTCTTACTCCATCACATGATTATGTCATGCATCATGGAACATATTGTCATTGTTGTCAATATCAACATCTTGTCATGTCTTATATCTATGATGAGTTGAATTATAAGATTATCACCAAGCCTTCTCCCCCAAATTCCGCCACCATCTTGTCTTTCATTTAAGCATGTGGATTGCTTATTGCTAAGACATCCGATTTAAGCAAATCTTTGAATTCTAGTGTAACTAAGATTAAAATTATGCTTAAGTTTTAGGCTTGTGTTTCATACATCTTTGTATGATCTTTCTTCTCTTGTATTCCTTTTCATGTTTTTCAACATGATTTGTCTTTAGGTCTTGGATCTTGTTATCCTTGTGATCTTTATTTTCTTCTTTATTTTCTCACTCGGTTGTCAAGGAATGTTAGATTTAAATCTAATTCCTCTCCTAGTAAGATTGACAACTTAAATATTTCTTTCGAAATATTCAAATAATTTTAACTTGCAATTGCAATTGTTAAAATTCATATCCGAAGCATTGACTTTCAATCCATTTAGCAACTTATGTTAAATCGTTTGACCTAGTGATTTTATTTTGAGTTGATAATCGTTTTTGGACACATATTGTTCACGGTTCCTCAAATAACCTAGCGGCTCATTATTTATAATGAACCGCAGACCTATTTAACGAACCACGACCAGTGAGTCCCTTTGTTCGTTTTTGGTCTATCTCTATATTAGACGAGTTTTCTTCAAGATTCCTTCTTTTATTTTATTTTGGGTTTCTTCTCTCGTTTTTCTTCAAGACTTCACTATAACCTAATAAGGTATAGTATTCTTGAATTATTTTGTGAAGTTATCCTTAAATTCTTTGTTGAGTCTCTTTAGATTTATTTTAATCATGCCTCTCTAAGTTGAGTCTCTCTCTTCTATTCTTTCTAAACTAAGTCAAGTCGAGCCTCACCTTTTCCTCGTCATGTAATTGTTCTTTGAACATTCACAATGATTGAGAAGAGCTACGAAACTTTGAGCATGTAGTTTATCGTATGCTAAACACCATCCATCTTGGTTTTTCTATTCTTTGACTTATTTGATCTCTTTCTCTATATCATTGAGTCATCTTTTTGGTGTCGACATTCATAAGCATCTTTGCCTATAATGTCTTATATCTAGTATTTTTATTAAGCGTCGATTTATCCTCGCTTTTGGTTTTTCTTTATTTTTGTACCTTGATTCCCGACTTAAAGCTTTTGAAGCTTTCCAAAGGAATTATTTTTGTAAAACCCGCATGCTTTTATCATGAATAGTACCCTTAAGATCGTACGTACTAGATTAAAACTTTCCTTTTATAGTACGATTACGTTTACGTGTTAAGATTTTACTTATTAAGTACGTGTTAGAACACGATAAGTATTTATTAAGCACGAACACGTAATAATTATTTAAACAATAATTAATCACAAACATGCGATCATGAAATCATGAACGTAAGTAAATCACGAGCTAATATTAATTACGAACACGAATAAATATATTAGGTCACGATCGATAACTGATTAAAACACGTAAAAATACGAACACGAGAACACACGAGAACACACTAATATTTTAGACACAGAAAACATTCGGGTTACCCCATGTGGGGCCCCATACCCACGGCTACAATCAAGAAATGGGATAAGCCCATCAAGTTTTACATGAAAAGGGGGGTAAAGGTAAAAACTATTTTCATTTTTCACTTTTCAAGGAAATAAACACAAAACCTAAAAAAGTTTTTCTCCTCTCCTCTTTTCCCTTTTGTGGCCGCCACCTACAACACACCAAGAGGAGGTGTTCTTGTGATTTTGATCTTGGATATTGTACAAGTGTTAGTTTTTGTTCATCCTCTATTGTTCAACACATTCGGTATACCTTTTTAACCTTTCTTTTTAATCCTTTCTTTTGATTTGATTTAGTAAAATTAATTAAGAACATGATGTTTTTAAAAACCTAATTAAAAACATAAACTAAACATGTATTTGGTTAAGGGGTAAAATCAAAAGGATGTTTTACGGGTGTTGGGTTTGGCCGACGCCTAGACCGTACCCCAAGGGGGTCACGGCTTGGCCTAGAAACCACCACCGAGACCATATAGTCCCGGTTTGGTGGTGTGGGTCCCACGGCGCAACAAACCGAAGGGAACCCTGAAGTGGTTCGGGGTATGGTATTGATTTCATGTCCGGTTCATGGTTCCTAGTCAAGATCCGGTTCATGGTGTATGTTAAGATTATTATTATTTTTATAATCTTATGTTAAAAGTAAATTAATAACATGACATGATTAATTTAATAACATGACTTAGGTTATTTTAATTATTAAAATCATGAAATTATTAACCTAAGTATTTTGTATTTTTAGACTTATAAATTAATTAATTATTTAAAAACCATAATTATAATTAATTAATTAACATGACTTAGGTTATATTATTAATATATAATTATACATGTTTTAACCTAAGTATTTAACTTTATTTAATTAAAAACATGTTATACTTTAATTAAATATTTTAACCTATAGTTCATTTTAATTACATGAAATAATTAATAAACTATACATTATATCATTATGACTTAGAAAATAATCATGAAAACACTTAGGCTTATATACTTAGCTTATTTAACCAGCTTATTTCTAATTATGAAAACTTTCTATTTTTAGAAACTTAATTTAATAAGGCAGCTAATCTATTTATGGAAACGTTCTATTCTTAGAAACTTATTTATTTCAGGCAGCTAATCTATTTATGGAAACTTATTTAAATAAGGCAGCTAATCTATTTATGGAAACTTTCTATTTTTGGAAACTTATCTATTTTAAGCAGTAATTCTATTTTTGGAAACTTTCTATTTTTGGAAACTTTCTATTTTCGGAAACTTTCTATTTTTGGAAACTTTCTATTTTTGGTAACTTTCTATTTTAGGAAACTTTCTATTTTAGGAAACTTTCTATTTTAGGAAACCTGCTATTTTTGGAAAGTTACTTATTATTACACCGTAAGTATAATAATACATGAAATACCAGAAATACTTAATCAGATTAAACAGAATATAAGATAAACACAGTTTAAGGCTTAAAACAGTAAAACATGACATGAATATATAAAATAAGCTAAGACATGACGTAAAACCAGTTACGTATTTAGTAAGCAGATACTTATTCACGTATGTATTTATGTAGCATTAGTGATACCGAAGTAGGATTCTCCTCAGTTCGTCTTCTTCGTTCACTGGACATAAGGTACGGATTCCCGTCCTTTTAGTATGGACATTCTTTCCTTATTAGGATTCCCCGTATGTAGCCAAATGTTTTCCCGTAGTATAAGTTATGTGTTTGATTTGCTTATGTTTAATTTAGAATACCTATAGCCATATACATGCATGACCAGTTCTAGTTATGGAGGTACCATAACCATAACATTAGAGGCACTGATGTTATGACTTCACCACGGCAGAGTGATTGCTCGTGGCGTCCCTTCAGCTTTTGGCCATTTATATTATATTTATCATGTGGGGCGTATGGGTGCATCCTAGTTGCATGTTTTCAGTCAGGTTTTCATGGTGAATGTGGTGTGTGCCTTGCATCCTTCACAAGGAGCTGATCCCTCCTACCCAGAACCAGTATATTAAATTAGAGGCAGCCCCTCTAATTTGCATGATGAGGTCACCCCTCCAAGTATTCATGCACGGTGGATTTTCATGACCTATATTGGCTAATGGTAAAATACGTTAAATAGTTTTTACAAGATAAACATAAGGCTTTTCAAACCATAAAACCAGTTTTATGAACATGTTCCAGGTTTTCCAGGACTTATACAATTCCGCTGCTATTAAGTCTTTATGATGTTTTAGTCATTCATACTATGTCTATATCCGTGCACTGAGCGTTTTGCTCAGCCGTTACTTTCCTTTCTATGTCCCAAAACGGCAGGTACCCAAGGACAGACTCGAGCATTTGGAGGACATGCATAGGATGGAAGCTGCCATAGACTTCTTCTCCTTTTGCCTTCATATATTTATGCTTGTTTAGTCTTTCATTCATTTCTTTTGCTTTATTATGTTTTGGGCTTATGTTTGGGGAACCGATGTTTGATTCCGGTTATCCTTATGGTCATGTAATGTTTTAGACATTTATCCTTGTATGCTTTGATGACACGCCATAATTTCACGTGACATTCCATTTATCAAAATGGGGTGTTACAATTATGGTATCAGAGCCAAGGCTTCGACCTGTAGGCTCTAAAACTCGACCTGTGACTAGTGGGTAGTCACCAGGAGCTTCCTAAGCTAACGTTTGTTATTCCATGTATTGATGTTTTCAGCGCATTGTTGTTTTAACTATGATGTTTTCAACACCGTGAGGTTTTAACCTTGATGTTTTCATCGATATTGTTTTACTAATATGGATGGACAACCGTCATTCAAATGTAGTTATGTATCATTTTTTCATGCATAATGTTCCTCGTGAACTGTGGCTATGTGGACTGAACCCTAATAGTTCATAATTAGTCACATAAAAATTTTTCTGATAAGTTTTGACAGATGAGTTTCATTTATTTATGTTTCATGTATCATTGTTGCAGGGATTCTGACTAAGTAATGGTTGGTACAGGACTGGCCCTATTTAGTCGCATGTGCTTTTATCGAAACTTTTAACTTTGGGACCGACCCATAGGCGTCCCCTCGCCATGTCTTTTGTTTTAGGACCGACCCATAGGCGTCCCATCGCACATATAAAGGTTTTTATAAACTACATTATACATTCATGCACTGTTTTTCATGCATAAAATTTTTCTCATGATTTATTGGCATAAATTTTTTCATGTCCCCTCATAACTTATTATGTTTTTATGTCAAGTATGCTGTCATACTGTCATGGTTAACTTCGGTTTCATGCTGATTATGTTATACACTCCTTCACATTGAGTTGTTCCACGTTTCTTCATAATGACTTGGTCTTCACGTGATTATGTCTTACGTCTCTATTGCTGTCTTTGCTTCCATGCAAGACACTGTTGGAATTCATGTAAATTCTGCTTTCATGATAGTAATGGTTGGTTTTCATTGATCATGCTTTCAGGCAAATCATCGTTGAATTTTGTGTAACCACACTTTCACGTTTTTCGATGTAACCAAAATGATGTCTATGCTAATACTGCCAGGTTATCATGATGGTTTTCCTAACCGTTTAACTGATATACTTTCCTTAAATCATGATAAATGATCGACCCCATACCGATCATTTCATGTGCATTCCACGTGTACTCAACGTAGCGTATTTCATGTGTATTACATGTACCTTAATCCATGTGTATTCCACTTGCAATACTTCACGAGTATTCGCTAGTCGATTCTGAATCATCTCAGGCGTATTTTCAATTACTGATATTTTACAATATTGCTGATGCCGCTCATAACTTGGAGATGTTACCAAAGGTTGATGCTGTTGATGTTTGAAGACGCTACGAGATGCTGATGCCGTTCACAACCTGAAGATCCTACAAGACGAAGACAAAGGCGTCAGAGCAAAGTAAATGGGACGAGAAGATGCTTCACCATCAGACAATTTTCCATCAATCATTGTCCCTAATTCTTAGTTACATGTCACACGTCATTCGGCTGTCATTTCAGCCATATGAGTGCAAACCGATACCACCCGACCACTCAGCTAAATAGTACATGAATCACGGTCATGAGAATGACCATCATGGAACTGACAGACAGGACGATAGTAACCACTACTGTGACAGCGACTATCCTAGAAAATCACAACCGAGACTCCGACCGCGGACGTGATCAGACATACAAAGGATCAGTAGTCCAACCGATTCGCCAAATCTGGCATAATAACCTAATATTGTAGTTCTATTACGTCTCGAGACACATGTCAAGACATCAGTCAAGACACATGTCTCACGTATACCTCCTGAAGACACATGTCAAGACACCAGTCAAGACATATGTCATGCTTATAGTTCCAAGAAACGAGTCAAGACACATGACTCACGTCCAACTATGGAACATTCCTAAGAAATTCAGGGTACCCTCCAAGGGTATATCCATGTTGTTGTGCCATTTATTAATCAGGCCACAAGAATTTCAATACCATTACCGGCGCATCAGTGAGAACTGTCACATTGCCGATTTCACTTTCTTTTGTTTCACCATACTTCATATATTCATGACCATGAAGGACGCCTTTCATATTCCCACGTATACGAAGGTTTTCCTTAAGCTTAATGAAGAGATCCAAGCTGCTAACGCATTTCCTCGGACAGACACGAGATGAATTTTATCCTAATTATGGACTATGAACAGCACACCATGCTACGATTCATAATTATGTACAGTAATGTTCAAGCTCTTGAATACATTCAGCTTGATTTTCCATCAAGAAAATCCGTACAAATTATCTATGCTTACAAGCAGGTGCGTTGTTAGCCATGGTCGCTAAAATTATCTAGCTGTCAGTAAGACACGACTACTTAAGTCCTTTTTCGCATAGCCAGTCGATTATTCCAAAATCTTCCCATATATTCCAGAAGAACCTTCAAGGGGAAGGACGGTACCATGAGATTATGTGTCGACTACCGTCGATTTAAACAAATCACCATACATGACCGTTATTCTCCTCCATATATTGTCGACATGTCCAATCAACCGTATGGTGTTAAGCTCTTTACAAGATCGGATTCATGATCATGATGCCAACAGTGATGAGTGAAAGAGCAAGACATGTCCATGACTGCTATTCGTACACGACTTGGTCATGCTAAATTCATGATTCTGTTTTAATCTCATAAATGCTCCAACAACATTATGGACTTAATAAATAGAGTTTCCATGAACTCATAAACAAGTTCATCAGTGTTTTCATTGAGGATAACCTGAATTCCTCTAAGTCTAGAGAAGAACAGGAGACCATATCTGCTCTATGTTGCAAATTCTATGACAAGAGAAATTTTACCTGGAAATTTTTCCAATATCAATTTTGGTCGATTACAGTGACACGCTGAATCACATTGGTTTCTACGGTTAATCTTACCATGACTCTGCTTATGCGTAAAGGAGAGAACCCTACACTACATTAGGTGTTCTAGAAAATCCTACGCTAGGAGAAGTCTAGATTCAGAGACTCAGAGTTTCGCAACCTTCTATGTATCAAGTTTCTACGAAGCAGGATACAGTTACGTTCATATCTTCATACCTGTTATACAAACAGGCTAAGATAGGACACCAACAGACTGGTATGTTTTCATCATCTGAAATTGTGAATCGAAAAGGGACAAGATCTCCATGGATTTTAGTTACCAGATTACAGCAAACTCAGAAGAAGCATGATGCTATCTGGGTTATTGTTAATAGTTTGATCAAGTCTGCAGAATCCTTACATCCGTACGGATTTCAGAACCAACAGATTTATCGGACACATTCCACGCCAAGGCTCATCCGACCACTTGGTAATCCCTCAGCTATCGGGTTAGACAAAGATTTGCAATTGTGCTCCTTATTTAGTTCATGTCCTTGTTCTAAGTTCACGACTTGCTTTCACGCTCGTGTTCATGACACTATTCACATTCATGATCGTATCTTGGCTTACGATTTTACGTTCATTTTTATCATTCTGGGAAGTTTTGCAAGAACTTGAGAGACCAGACCCAAGTTTGGTATAACTCCCTATCCTCAGATAGACGTTTCACGTCATATTCCACGTCTCACCTTGTAGCGTTGGGCGTTACCGCCATTGTATTCTATGATCACGATATGTTTCACATGTCATGTTCATTCCACGTTCCTCATATCATGATCAAGATATGTTACACGTATCATGGATCACGATATGTTTACTCATACTACACTCGCCATATCTCCACGTAGCACGTTCAAATTTTTTCACGTATCACGTTCAAAAATTTTCACGTACTACGTTTCTTTATGTCTCGCGTATCGTTTCTAATTATCCGTTGAGTCAGATTGTCTTGCATCGTAACGTTTCAGTTACCCTAGCACGTTAACTCTTATTTTTCTCGATCGAATTTAGGGGATCTACCTTCCGTTGATAACCTAGAATTTCTTCGTATTCCAAGTCAAGGTCAGGAGGACCAAGATTTATCATTGGTGTCAAGATCTTCTGAAGGAACCGTTCCAAGGGGGAGGCCACTTGGAAACGGACAAGTTCATCCGGACTTTTATCCGTTTTCTCTCATCAATTAGATATGTCCTTTCAGTTACCTCACGTTCCATATCCTTTCAAGACATGTCACGTTCCACGTTCCTTCTACCATGTCACCTGTACGTTCATTAATCTTACATACCCTCTTAGTTGATTCGGGTATGTTTCTCTTTCAGTTACGTTATCTATAATTCAGGGACGAATTATTCTTTTTAGGGGGGAAGAGTTGTAAAACCCGCATGCTTTTATCATGAATAGTAACCTTAAGATCGTACGTACTAGATTAAAACTTTCCTTTTATATTACGTTTACGTGTTAGGATTTTACGTATTAAGTACGTGTTAGAACACGATAAGTATTTATTAAGCACAAACACGTAATAATTATTTAAACAATAATTAATCACGAACATTCGATCATGAAATCATGAACGTAAGTAAATCACGAGCTAATATTAATTACGTATATATATTTATTACGAACACGAATATATATATTAGGTCACGATCGATAACTGATTAAAACACGAAAAAATACGAACACGAGAACACACGAGAACACACTAATATTTTAGACACGGAAAACATTCGGGTTACCCCATGTGGGGCCCCATACCCACGACTACAATCAAGAAATGGGCTAAGCCCATCAAGTTTTACATGAAAAGGGGGGGGGGGGGGGGGTGGTAAAGGTGAAAACTATTTTCATTTTTCACTTTTCAAGGAAATAAACACAAAATCTAAAAAAGTTTTTCTCCTCTCCTCTTTTCCCTTTTGTGGCCGCCACCTACAACAAACCAAGAGGAGGTATTCTTGTGATTTTGATCTTGGATATTGTACAAGTGTTAGTTTTTGTTCATCCTCTATTGTTCCACACATTCGGTATACCTTTTTAACCTTTCTTTTTAATCCTTTCTTTTGATTTGATTTAGTAAAATTAATTAAGAACATGATGTTTTTAAAAACCTAATTAAAAACATAAACTAAACATGTATTTGGTTAAGGGGTAAAATCAAAAGGATGTTTTACGGGTGTTGGGTTTGGCCGACGCCTAGACCGTACCCCAAGGGGTCACGGATTGGCCTAGAAACCACCACCGAGACCATATGGTCCCGGTTTGGTGGTGTGGGTCCCACGGCGCAACAAACCGAAGGGAACCCTGAAGTGGTTCGGGGTATGGTATTGATTTCATGTCTGGTTCATGGTTCCTAGTCAAGATCCGGTTCATGGTGTATGTTAAGATTATTATTATTTTTATAATCTTATGTTAAAAGTAAATTAATAACATGACATGATTAATTTAATAACACGACTTAGGTTATTTTAATTATTAAAATCATGAAATTATTAACCTAAGTATTTTGTATTTTTAGACTTATAAATTAATTCATTATTTAAAAACCATAGTTATAATTAATTAATTAACATGACTTAGGTTATATTATTAATATATAATAATACATGTTTTAACCTAAGTATTTAAATTTATTTAATTAAAAACATGTTATACTTTAATTAAATATTTTAACCTATAGTTCATTTTAATTACATGAAATAATTAATAAACTATACATTATATCATTATGACTTAGAAAATAATCATGAAAACACTTAGGCTTATATACTTAGCTTATTTAACCAGCTTATTTCTAATTATGGAAACTTTCTATTTTTAGAAACTTAATTAAATAAAGCAGCTAATCTATTTATGGAAACGTTCTATTTTTAGAAACTTATTTATTTCAGGCAGCTAATCTATTTATGGAAACTTATTTAAATAAGGCAGCTAATCTATTTATGGAAACTTTCTATTTTTAGAAACTTATCTATTTTAAGCAGTAATTCTATTTTTGGAAACTTTCTATTTTTGGAAACTTTCTATTTTTGTAAACTTTCTATTTTTGGTAACTTTCTATTTTTGGAAACTTTATATTTTAGGAAACTTTCTATTTTAGGAAACCTGCTATTTTTGGAAAGTTACTTATTATTACACCGTAAGTATAATAATACATGAAATACCAGAAATACTTAATCAGATTAAACAGAATATAAGATAAACACAGTTTAAGGCTTAAAACAGTAAAACATGACATGAACATATAAAATAAGCTAAGACATGACGTAAAACCAGTTACGTATTTAGTAAGCAGATACTTATTCACGTATGTATTTATGTAGCATTAGTGATACCGAAGTAGGATTCTCCTCAGTTCGTCTTCTTCGTTCACTGGACATAAGGTACGGATTCCCGTCCTTTCAGTATGGACATTCTTTCCTTATTAGGATTCCTCGTATGCAGCCAAATGTTTTCCCGTAGTATAAGTTATGTGTTTGATTTGCTTATGTTTATTTTAGAATAACTATAGCCATATACATGCATGACCAGTTTCACCTAGTTATGGAGGTACCATAACCATAACATTAAAGGCACTGATGTTATGACTTCACCACGGCGGAGTGATTGCTCGTGGCGTCCCTTCAGCTTTTGGCCATTTATATTATATTTATCATGTGGGGCGTATGGGTGCATCCTAGTTGCATGTTTTCAGTCAGGTTTTCATGGTGAATGTGGTGTGTGCCTTGCATCCTTCACAAGGAGCTGATCCCTCCTACCCAGAACCAGTATATTAAATTAGAGGCAGCCCCTCTAATTTGCATGGTGAGGTCACCCCTCCAAGTATTCATGTACGGTGGATTTTCATGACCTATATTGGCTAATGGTAAAATACGTTAAACAGTTTTTACAAGATAAACATAAGGCTTTTCAAACCATAAAACCAGTTTTATGAACATGTTCCAGGTTTTCCAGGACTTATACAATTCCGCTGCTATTAAGTCTTTATTATGTTTTAGTCATTCATACTATGTCTATATCCGTGCAATGAGAGTTTTACTCAGCCGTTACTTTCCTTTCCATGTCCCAAAACGGCAGGTACCCAAGGACGGACTCGAGCATTTGGAGGACATGCATAGGATGGAAGCTGCCATAGACTTCTTCTCCTTTTGCCTTCATATATTTATGCTTGTTTAGTCTTTCATTCATTTCTTTTGCTTTATTATGTTTTGGGCTTATGTTTGGGGAACCGATGTTTGATTCCGGTTATCCTTATGGTCATGTAATGTTTTAGACATTTATCCTTGTATGCTTTGATGACACGCCATAATTTCACGTGACATTCCATTTATCAAAATGGGGTGTTACAATGTTTAAGGTCAAAAATGTCTTCGAGATGAGATTTTTTGTCTTTCTCATTGTTGAGAGTTGATTGTGGTTAAAATTTACAATTGGATTGGGTGATTCCAACAATTCTAAGTTTTTAACCTTTTGAGAGGATTTTGGTTAAATCTTGAATTTCTTAGGTGATTCCAAAAATTCTAAGCTTTTTACCCTTTGACATATTATCATTACAATTGGTATGGATGTTTCTTCTCTACCTCTATTCCAACAATTGTGAATTGATCTTGTCAAGATCCTCTCCTTCGACTTGTCTTTGGATTGATAGCATCGTTTGCACACTTCTTTCTCTAATGCTTGTCATTGTTTGTGCAAACGACTTGTTTATCATCCTCGTTTTTGCGTTTCCTCATAGTCATTCTTCCTCTCTTTTCGACTATGCGGAATTGATTTATTGTCCTTGTCATACTCTCTTTAGTTCAGTATTCGTGCTAATATAATAAAGTGGAGTATGTTCTCTCGACAATATTTTTCTTATAAATTAAACATCTCTTTTCTATCTTAGTCCTCTTTATATATAAAATTTCTTGGCGTCACCAAAATAAGTTGAGTTATCTTTTCTATCTAATAGCCCTCTTATTTTTCTTAACTTGTCATATTTTTGACACTTCTAAAAGTTAAGTTTGTTTTAGATTTCTCTTGAGTCCCTCTCTTTGTACTCAAGATGTTTAAAGCTAATTCCGCTTGGGTAACATTGATATACATATATGCTCTTGTCCACTAACTTTATTTTGTAGGATTTTTCTAACCTTTCTTTGTAGATTGTCACTATCCTTGCTTCATTGGTGCCTCAAGCAAGGGGGAGCTCATATCAAGGGGGAGCATTTACAAGATTTCTAGTCATTACATTTGCAATTGTTGACTCACTTAAATTGCATTCATCGAACTTCTTGCGAGTAATGAATTTTGGAATCTCGAAGATAAGCATTTTATTATGCATGGAGTTGGTTGACCTATGTTGATTGAAGACTTCACTAGGATGACGCAAGCTCAGTATCTTTAGATGATGGGTCTACGGTTTTGATTCTCGCTTCTCAACCGACAACCACAATGGATAATTAGCTTTTTGGATGCATGTTCTCTCGAAGTCGATCCTCCTCTTCTACAAATGAAGACTACCTTTCGGATGCAAGCTCTCGTGACATTAATTCTTCTCTTCTTCAAATGACGTGTTATCGATGATTACCACTTTGGATGTGTGCTCTCTCGACGTTGATTCATCTCTTCTTCAAAGACGTTGACGACCTTTTTAATTCGACAAAAGGGGGAGAAGTAAGTGTAAACGGGTAACTTATACATTTTAATATGCGTTGCGGTTTACTTGTTTGTCATCATCAAAAAGGGGGAGATTGTTAGTGCAAACATTACGATGTTTTGTCGATATAAACTCTTTGTGTTTTGTTGATGACAAACGTAGAATTCGCATACATTATATAAATTGTTAAGGTACTCGTAATCGCTCAAGAATACATTTGTATACTTCTCTCAACATCTCCAAGATCGCATTCGGCATGAATTACTCAAGGTATGAATAAACATGTCATTAACCAAACAGTGATCAAGGATTAATATTTTCTTAAAACTCACATTTAATCAAATGTGACAAAAGATTTTAATAAACTTTATTTTTAAGAAAATGTTTTATTAAAAAGAAAATGGAAATTTGAATTTGGAATATTCCAAAGAATATTCCCTAAGGCATATTCCAAAGAATATTGTTTAATTTGAATTTGGCATATTCCATATGCCAAAGGAATATCCTTTGAAGGTATAAACTACCCCATATGGCATATCCCCACTAAAGGACAAAAATGAACGGTCTCCAAGCAGGAGGTTCCTTAGTGATAAGGAACCGCGGACCGCGGTTCCATATTGATAAGGAACCGCGGGTGTTTTTTACCGTTGCACTCTTGCCCTATAAATAGTGGATCATTTCCAGCTTTTCTTTCAACCTTTTTTGCACAGTTTCTTCAAAAACATCTTTAAACTCCTTGATTAGTTAGTTTAGATTAATCTTGTTTAAGATGTGATTCTCTCCTTCAATACTCTCATCCTCTCAAGTGCAAAGAGAAGAACACTTTCATTACTATGAAGTGTTGGGTTCATAACATGATAAAGATCTCTCTTTCTAGATCAAGTCATTGTTTTCCTACTATGTATATGTAGAAGATCCAAGTGTTGGGTTCACTTGGATGTGTTTGTAAGGGTAGAAGATCCAAGTGATGGGTATCCTTGGATTAGGTGTTAGTTGTGTAGATCCAAGTTTGTTAATACTTGGATATAGAGTCAGAGTCATAGATCTAAGTGTTGTGTGCTTAGATCTATATGGTTTATGTGTTTAGGCCATAAAACATAATGTTTGTTATGTTTGGCCATAAAACGTAACTAGTGTGAAGATCGGTGTAGATGGGTGTAGATTGGTCCTACCTAAGATTGGGACTCGACATATAGCCTTGTGTCGGTAAATGGTGAAGTAGGCGAAGTTTTGTAGATTAGTCCTACCTAAGATTAGGACTCGACTTTTAGCTTAGAGTCGGAAATTGGATAATCGACTTTGTGTATGGTTTCTCCACCTTAAGGAGTTTGTTGACTAGTGAAGTAACTATCGAGTAAGGTGTACTCGA
Organism: Glebionis coronaria; assembly: GCA_025667525.1. NCBI lineage: Eukaryota > Viridiplantae > Streptophyta > Magnoliopsida > Asterales > Asteraceae > Glebionis > Glebionis coronaria. Next base: position 287,737,099 of record CM046880.1, on the reverse strand, counting down.
GGAGTGGAGTACGGCGAAGAGGAGCTTCGTGACCGAACCACTATAAATCATCTTGTCGGTACTTTACTTTACATTTATGTCTTTACTCTTATTGATGCAATTATATGTTGTTGTGTATTGTGCACATATCATAATCTAAACATCTAAGTTGCGGAAAATCTATGGCTTAGTACGTGTGTGCTTCATGTTTAGATTATGGTCAAGTGTACATCACTTAGTTTTACCATCCTAGTTGCGGAAAAGCTTTTGCTTAGTATGCGTGTGCTTAGTGTTTAGACTATGCTTGATGTTCTCTTGATTTGATGTGCTTGTGTGTTTTCTTACTTGTAGGGACACGCGGTTCCTTAAAGGGACACACGGTTCTTTAGTGATAACGAACCGCGGACATGTTTAAAGAACCGCGCATAGTGAGTTATGCGAAATGTTTTGAAAAAGTAACTAGAAACTATTCAACCCCCTCCCCTTCTAGTTTCTACACAGTTTATCATGCCTCTAATTCGAGGACGATTTATTTTTATAGAGGAGAAGAGTTGTAAAACCCGCTTTAAAAACCTTAGAACACTGATTACATGGAATTACGTATAAATATAAAATTTTACGATTATTTAATATACGTCACACGACACGAACATTTAACATGGTAATCACGTATATTAATTAAATGCGACAAGTAATTACGGATTTTAATATTACGTATAACATGTATAAAACACGACATTTAAATAAACACGACATTTAAATACGACAAGAAATAATAATTCACCACATTTAAACCACGTAAAACAAAAAGGACGGTTAGGAAAGGCCAAGAATAAGTCAGGGGCTCAAGCCCATTTGGGTCTCCAGGACCTGATTAAAACAAAAAGGACGGGAAGTGGTTTTATTTTTGGCATAATCACATAAAACCCTAAACAGAACAAAACACGATCATTTTTCCCTTCTTCCTCTGTCGTCGACCTTTTCTGACAAAAACAAGGAGAGAAATCGTGGAACATGATCCAAGAAACCAGATGGGTTCGTGTTTTATATTCCTAAACCCTAAAAACGCAATGGGTATGTTTTTGGATCTTTAATTCTTGTTATTAATTCATGCGTGTAATCTGGATCATTAAAACATATGGACACATGTTAGTAATCAAGGTTTAATAAGACAGAGGGTTTCGAGATCTTGTTTTTTTTGTGATTCATGGCAGTTTGCAAGCAAGCCGTGACTCATGGGAGTCTCGTTGGTAAATTCTGTCCACCAGCCACAACCCTTCAAGGGTGATGGCTCGGTTTGGTTCAGACGGGGTAACACTAACCCCAACAGGGGATTCGTTTTACAAACAGGGGGAACCGAGACACCCATGTGTCTCGGTGGCAGATTATTAACAAACAGTGGGTACATAGTAACCAACAACAGGAACTAGTACTATGGGTTTGGGCAGTATGTCGGACAACACTGCAGTTGAAGTTATTGGACAGGACTAATACTATTAGTATATCGGACATAACTAGATTTTTGATATTGGACAGGACAAAGAAAACCAGTATATTGGACAAAAGGGGTTTGTTTGGCTAAGTATATAAAAACATGTATTTTATTTTATTTTATTTAGTTAGTATAATTAAAACATGTTAATTAAATTAATAATATGCATGACTTAGGATATAGTATTATTTAAATAAAACCATGGTTTATGTATGTTCACTTTATTAAATAAAACTTATGATTAATTATTAATAATTTAATTATTCTTGTGCATTAAATTAATTAAAACTTAGCTTAATTAATTTATATCTTTTTAAAATAAAGTTTAATTATTAAATCATAGATTATTATTAATTAATTAATACTTATGATATCATGTAATATATTTTTTTTTGGTAACCGTGATCTCTGACTCATTGGTCGACTAATCCACGGGGTTTGAGTCCACCGCCACACAAACTCAAACCAAGTAAAGCCCTCCCCTTTTAAAGTATATATAATAATAATATCATGTAATATTATTATTAATTAATAATTATAAGTTAAGACTAAATATTTATCTATTATTAAAATTTACAATATAATTACTCATGACATATTATAAGCTTATTAAAACTATATGTTATATCATTGTTGTTATTTAATAAGCCTATTATGCTATTTATGGAAATATACTAAATATAGTAACATGATATTTATAGAAACATGCTAAATATAGAAATTTTCTATATAGGAAACCTGCTATTTTTAGAAATTTACTCATTATGTTATAACAAGTCCTATAACACTTAAAATATGAAATACATGAATCTAAAACACATGAAACAATAAGAAAAACATGATTTAAACATGAAATATTAAGATAGGACAAGATCAAGTATAATAAGTATGAATACGCCAAGGAAACTAATAATCAATTAAGTATAAGATAATCAGACAACTCATACACGTCCCTCTTTATTATGTAGCACTTATGGAGTCGGAGTAAGATTCTTCGCGTCTTCTTCGTTCACATTACTGGACACAAGGTACAGATATTCCGTCCTTCTATGCACAATTCCCTTTGCATGTTTGATTAGGTTTTCCCGTTTGCTATGCCATATGTTTTCCCTGTAGTCATGTGTCTTAAACACGTCTGGAAATGTCATGTTTATTTTAATTTGCCTGAGCTATATACATGCATGCCAGTTTCACCTAGTTATGGGGGTTCCATAACCATAGCATTGGAGGCACCGATGTTATGACTCTTCTGCGGTGAGAGTGATTGCTTCCAGCGTCCCTTTATAGTATTTTGTGTGACAATCCGTAATTTTGAACTCACTGTTTAAAGTAATTAACGCTACAAATTTTTTTTTAATAAAAAAATTGTAAATTATAAACACCAAGATATCCAAATTCTGACAAATTATATTATCACAAATAATACTTAAGAAATAATATATTTGTGATATAGAAATTTATATGCTACGTGTTTAAATTAGTTACTGCAAAGAAGAAAATAATTACTGTGCTATCTGGAAATCGTGATTAATTATAATTGAAGGCCATCGAACTAAAAGCTTATGTGTTTTATTTATTTTACTTACATTGAATTATTTTTAGTTTGTAGGTCATATAAGTGTCAATAATAATTAATTTTAATAGTTAACGTAAATTATCGAAATCACTGTTAATTAATAATAAAAGTTTATCTAAATGTTTTCAACATGAAATTTCTTCAAATATTATACGAGGGACTATATAAAGTCTAAAAATAATAAATATGTCATTATAAAATAGTTTTAATAGTTTCAAATAATTTACCGATGTAATCGTATTTTAAAAGTTATTTAATTATAAAATATAGTTTTTGTGTCTAAATGATCACGAAAACGTCTAAATTAATTTTATCAACTTCAAACTAATGAAATTAATTTGTGAACTTTATAATTACTCATAATAATTAAATAATTAAATTACTAGAATTAAGCCCGTAATTAAATTTTAAAGCCCGTAAGTAGTTTTAAAGGCCCGTAAACCCCAAATAAACCCAACTAATTATTCCTAAACCCAAATTAGCCCATGTTTATCACTACTTGATATAAATTTCATGGCTTTAGGCCCTAGAAAAATATAAACCGATTATATGCATATCTAAATATATGGAAACCAATTTTTAAAACAATTACAAGTTCTCTAATTTCCTAAATAATGCATATATAGTTCCCTGATGATAAAATTCGACCCATACTCCTTACATCATTTTTCCAACGAGCCATATATTCCTTAAAATAATCTCCCATGGTCGATTATTCATTATCTCTTCCTGTAGTAAACAATTTTCAGCCATAACTTGAGATTTCCATTGATGATTGATTTTATGGTGATAAGGCTTCAAAAGTTATATAAACTGGCAGCTAATACCATGGCTTGAATCAGCAAAACATCATAAATAAGTCAATTGAATCCCTTTGTTTCTTTGTTTGCTGCCATGAACCACCACCATCATCACAACACCATTCCCACCACCATCATCACACCACCATTGCCACCACCACTAGTGCTTTCAATGAATCCTAAACCCCCACCTATGACCCTTGTTCTCTGCCATAGAACCTCAACAAGGTTGAAGAACCCTAGACGAAATCCTAGTCAAAACCGATTTAGGTTTTCTAAGAAACCCTAGTTTTGATTCTTGATTCTTGTTACCGCTGGTGTTCTTGTTACTTAGATAAATTCTTTACATCAATTCTCGTCTTCCAAGTGTTCCTAGTATAAGTCTCTATATCCTCCAAGTGTTCGTGTACGGGTTGTGCAAGCAAAAACCTAATCGAGCTCTTTTTAGGGTTTTCTAGGTTTGGTTTTGCTCAAACCACCAATCACCTCGTAAGATATGATTTACCTAGTACAAGTAACTCTTATTACATGTTAAACCCTTACCTAGTAATGCCTAAAGTTGAAAAATAACACGTAATTGTCTTAATGGTTAAAAACGAGCCCTAACGGGACGTACGGGTAAAAACCGTGCCATAATTTTGCTTAACTTGATTATGAACTGAATTTTCGTGTTTACTACTGTTAAATGATGTTATTAATTAGTTTATGTTAGTTAAACTCAGTATGTAATGTTATTTAATCAAGTGGTAAAAGTAACCGAAACTCTCGTTGCTAAACTAGCTTAAAAACGCCTAAACTTTTGTTAAAAACCTACCATCCAATGTTGGTCACGAAATTTTTACTCAAATATTCATATTGCATTTTTCATAAGTTTTACAATGCTATTTTAACCAAGTAAAATACCTAAAAATGAATTAGTTATCACACTTTTAATTTTATGATTTTATGTGAAATTAATATACATGTAAAATGGTAAACTTTAGAACAATTAGAATGTCACTAATATGAATTTCTTAATAAAATGGTAAGATCCTAATCTGAATTAATCTCTTCAAAAAAAATCATGGTATAAGGATTAAAAACGAGTTTACAATTAATAAACGATTACTACACGTAAAAATGACGCTTTAAAGAAAATCTGATTATATTATATAACTCATGAAATTGTTAAAAAAATCTCATGTTAAACTGGTAAATTTTACATTTTATATTTTTTTAAATAATGACATGCCTTTATAATAATTAAAATGATTAAAATATAAATATAAAAGCTGAAACCGTAAAACTTGAATTTTTACTTATTAAAACCTACGTAAATTTTAACTGTTAATTTATTAGCAAAATTTAATAAATTTAAATTACTTTTACATGAATTCATATGAACCTATCAATTATTTTATAATGCATAAACATGAAAATCTAAAATGATAATAATTGATGAAACCCTAGTTTAAAAAGATAAAACCCGACTCTAAATAATTAAATTAGTTAATTGCTGAAAACGTTTTATAAAACTTTAGTCGTTATTATTCCAACCTAAAGTATCAACTAAGAAAGGGTTTATGCATATACATTATATTTATATTACACATGGTTTAAATGAACATTATTCTTATTAGGTTACCAGTAAAATTCTACCTTATCTCGCGACACTATACTATCAACAAGGTAAGTTCCCTAACCCCTCTCTCTAAAACTGTCTTATCATCTTTTGAGGTGAGAACACTGCTTGATTTCTAAACGCGTGAACACAAGTCAACTATTATTTACTAGTTGATCTAATTCCCAGAACAACCCAAATGATAACTGCCCACAAATCATGAACCGTTAGTCACCTAGCTGGGTTACAGCAAAGTAAGCGCGAATGCTATGGATAGATCTATCGGAGTTGACACTCCTATTTACTTTGAATCAGTCCGTTCAAGTAAATACAGTCTCATTTGAAGACAGTGGATGACTTAGGTTAGTCACCTTCACGAGCACACACGAAGTCAGTCAGACTTGTTAAGGCATCGGTGTCATGAGCTTAAATAGTAGTAAAGATAAACTATGTGACTTTGTATGTGTTATATTGTCACAAGTGGATACGAATCTTGTGGTTCACTGAAATGGTTTTTATTGCTTTCTTAAACTTAAACCTAAGAACTCACCAACTTTGTCTTGACACTTTAGCAATGTTTTTCTTAGGTATGCTACTATGTGGAGTCTGCATTGTTGTTTTGGCATGTAGAGGTCGTTCTCTCGCATCATGTCCTCTTCACGCCATGAAGTCGCAACCCAAATCCAGTCTTCCGCTGTAGTGAAATTTGGGGGTGTGACATTTTGGCCTATGTTACTATTATCATGTGGGGTGAATGGGTGCATCCTAGTTACATGTTTTCAGACAAGATTTTCATGGTGAATGTAATGTGTGCCTTGCATCCTTCACAAGGAGTTGATCCCTCCTACCCAGACTATTATAATTAGAGGCAACCCCTCTAATTGCATGACGAGGTCACCCTCTATGTATTCATGCACGTTGTTATATTCATGACCTATATGGACTCTTGGGCATTTAAAATACAGTTTTATGATAAAAACCTAATCTTTTCAGAAATAATCAGTTTATTACATGTCACCAGGTTTTCCAGGACTTACATTATTCTGCTACATTTTCATTGTCATGCTTTCATTGCAGTCTTTACTTATGTTTATGCTATTCCATATTATGTCATAAATCCGCGCACTGAGCGTATCGCTCAACCGTTTTCTCTTTTCATGTCCCCAAACGGCAGGTACCCAAGGTCAGACAGGAGCATGGAGAGGTTGTGCATAGGATGGGAGCTATTTTATGTTCATGTTCCTTTTGCATTACATTTACTTTATGCTTGTTTATGAGTTTATGTTTGGGAGCCGATGTTTGATTCTGGTTATCCCTTATGGTCATGTAATGTTTTAGGACATTTACCTTGCATACTTTGATGACACGCTATAATTATCCTTTAACGGTCTATTTATCCAAATGGGGTGTTACATTAATGTTACTAGTTGGGTTTCAAAAAGGGGTTGGGACCTCTCCTTTTCTCTTGTTGTCGCGGGTACACCAAGCCCAAGACACAAAACCATATGTTTTTCATGACTAAAATTATACGTAAAGTATTCGTGTTTAAATGTTCGTGATTTAATTATTATACGTAATAATTATCGTGCAATAATAATATACGTAGTTCTCGGTATTTAATGTTCGTGACACGTGTTGTATATTATAAATGGAAAGTTTTAAATTGTTCGTGTTTTTACATAGTGTACTGTTCATGGTATTTTATGCGGGTTTTATAACTCTTCCCATTTAAAAAGAATAATTCGACCCCGAATTATAGATAACATAAACTGAAAGAGAAACATACCCGAATCAGAACTGGAAATTAGGGTAAGAAGTCCGGATAGACTCCTCCGTCTCCCAAGTGGCTTCCCACTCAGGATGGTCCCTCCAAAGGATATTGATGAATGGAATCGTCTTCTTCCTCATGATTCGCTCTTGACGATCAAGAACTCGTTCGGGTTCCTCGACATAAGAAAGATCCTCCCGAATCTGCTCGAGTGGATATACTGAACCATATGTAGGGGATGATAGTTGTACCCTCTGAGTAAGGACACATGGAAAATGTTATGGACGTGAGATAGATGCGGAGGTAACGCCAGACAATACGATACCTCACCGACAACTTCGAGAATATCAAACGATCCGATGAATCGAGGACTGAGTTTTCCCTTGATTCCAAAATGCCTAACTCCACGCGCCGGTGATACCTTGAGAAATATATGATCACCCACGTTAAAGTACAAATCTCTACGGTGCTTGTCGACATAGCTCTTTTGACGTACACGAGCCTCCTGAAGTTTCGCCTTGGCGACGGCAACCTTCTCATTGATCATCTCTATCATCTCCGGACCCTCAAGAATTCGCTCACTAACCTGATCCCGGCATATTAGGGCGCGCCACTTCCTGCCATACAACATCTCAAACGATGCACAAATAATGCTGTCGTGCCAACTGTTGTTGTATGCAAACTCTACTAAGCAGATATAGTCGTCCCAACTTCTTGTCCATTCTAAAGCACAAGCTCGTAGCATGTCCTCTAGTGTCTGAATGGTACGCTTCGACTGTCCGTCTGTTTGAGGATAAAAAGCCATGCTAAGCTTAAGTCTGGTGACCCAAGCTTTCTGTACACTCTTCCAGAACGGAGAAGTAAAACGAGGATATCTATCAGAGATGATAGTAGATGGAGTACCATGTAGTCTCATGATCTCCTTCTGATAGATGTCAGCCAATTTGCTAACAGAATCATCCTTGCGGATTGGTAGGAAATGTGCAGATTTGGTCAGTCGATCAACAATAACCCAAATGGCACCGTGCTTCCTCTTGGTCCGTTGAAGACCGGTGATAAAGTCCATGGAGATCTTGTCCTACTTCCACTCTGGAATGTCTAATGGTTGTAGTAAACAACTAGATCGTTGATGCTCAATCTTAACCTGCTGGCAGGTAAGACATTTGGAGAAAAAGATAGCAACATCCTGCTTCATACCACTCCACCAGAAATGCTACTTGATGTCATGGTACATCTTGGTGGAACCAGGATGAATAGAGAATAGAGAGCTGTGAGCTTCAATCAGCAAATCCTCACTGAGTGTAAGATCATCAGGAGCACATAGTCTAGTGCCCTGCCATAAGATACCGTCATCATCTACCCGAAACTCTGTCTGCTGGTCGATGTTCTGAATGTAGAAACTAGAAGGGGGGGGGGGGGGGTTGAATAGTTTCTTATAATTTACTTGTTAAAAGGTGGTTTTCAAAAATCCTTTTTCAAAAACTTAGACTTGAGGAAATGTGTGAAATCTTCTTATGCACAATATGAACAATGATAGTGTAACTAAGCTAATACTAACAAATATATATGCACAAAGAATAAAGAATGTAAAGAGTTAAGGGTAAAGAAAGATCAAACCGAACACCAAGGATTTATAGTGGTTCGGCAACGAAGATCACTCCTCGTTCCTACTCCACTCCTCGAGTACTCCTTACTCGAGAGTTCACTACATAACAAGCTCCTTATGGTGGAGAAAACCGTACACGTCGCTTAACCAATTTCCTACTCTAAGCTAAAAGTCGAGCCCTAATGGTAGCTAGGACCAATCTACACAATTATACTTAGTACATACACAACTTCCAAATAGACACAACTACTTGGATATTCTCAACTAAGACACGACAACAAATGTATAAAAGTAGATCTTCAATGGATCTTTGGTGGTGGACTCAACACTTCACGAGGATAGTGTTCTTCTCTTTGCACTTGGAGAGGAAGGGATGGAATAACAAGATTCACTTCTTAAACAAGTAGTAATCAAACAAATGATCAAAGATTTGAGTGACTAAAGAAGAGAGTTTGAATCTGGAAATAGATGTGCAAAAGAGGTGATTTGAAAAGCTGAGAATGGTCCACTATTTATAGGACAAAGGCCCAACGGATATATCTGGCCGCGGTTCCTTAGCTCAGCCGGCGGTTCCTTATCGATAAGGAACCGCCTAGGCACTAGAGAACCGCTGCCTAGACTCCGCTCCATTTTTTGTCCTTTAGTGGTGGAGGTCTTATTTGGATATAAAAAATATCATGAAAGGATATTCCTAACCAAATACGAATATGCCATTTTCATATTTCAAATAATTTATTTAATAAAACATTTTCTTAAAAAGAAAGTTTAATAAAAACTTGTCACACTTAATAAAAAGTGAGTTTTTAAGAAAGTTTAAATCACTTGATCACTTGATTAAGGTTAGTACTTGTTTATTCATACCTTAAGTGAAAATGGGTAAAATGAATAAATACTTGAACTCAAGAATTCGTTTTTCGTTGTTTTCGTAAATGCTTGTTTTTACATATTGTCGTAATCAAAACAAAGCGAGACCGAAAAATGCAAGTAACGTTTTTAGGCATTATTGCATTAAGAATCTCCCCCTTTTTGATTCTGACAATACATAAACTCAATCATACAAAAAACAAGATTTTCGAAGACGAGTTTATTCATTTCTCCCCCTTTGTCGAAGCAAAAAGGTTGCACAAGTCGGTGTTGAAGAAACGGACTTAGCAAAGACTCCCCCTTGGTGCTTACTCCCCTAGCTTGTGACACCGAGGAATCGAGATATGGTGACAAGCTACATAGAAGGGTTTGTTGAACAAAAGAAACAACCAACAATATATAGCAATAGGTCACAAAAAATAAAAGAGAAGAAAACACAAAGACAAAGATCCAAGATAGGTTACTAAAAGAACATCATACAAAGAAGTATGGAAAAAGAAACAAGTCAAAAGCATAAATCTAATCCTAGTTATTCTAGAATTCTAAGATTTGCTTGAATTTGATGTCTTGTGGATAAGTAACCAATGCTTATATGAAAGACAAGGTAATGGCAGAGGGTGGTGGTGGTGGCTTGTTGGAGGTCTCATAATCATAGTGAAGAGGAGGCTTGATTAAGAGACTCTTGATGTAGCTCAACTCCTCATAGATGTGTGCCATAGCAAGATGTTGATATTGACAACAATGACAATATGTTCCATGGTGTATGACATTATCATGAGAAGGAGGAAGAACACTAAAGGGTGGTGGTGGAAGCAAAGAAGTTCCACAATCAACATTCTTGGTAGGAGAAATGTGATTAAGAGTGTTCTTGGTTGAATTTGGGTTGAAAGCAATTGGAGAAAATGGAGGAGATTCAAGGCTTTCATTGGGAGAATAAGACATTTTGAGATGTGAAGTATGGCAAAATGCTTAAGGTTTAAATAGGGAAGGTTTAAGGTATTTTGGGGTGGTCAAAGGGTTTGAAACAAAGATTCTCAAAAAATGTTGGAGCAAATCTGGAGTTTCAGAGAAAAACCCAAAAAAGGAAGGAACTGTATGCGGTTCCGTATCATGCCCGGTGGTTCCTTATCACTAAGGAACCGCGGTTCACTTATGGAACCGCCTACAGGGGCTGTGTTTGGTGTTTGGTGGAAGATTTTTCAATTCAGCAAATCTTATTTTTCTAGTCTAACTTATCATAGGGATATGCTTAAAAGCAAAGATAGACAAAGAAAACATATACAAACTTACCAAATAGAGATTTGACCAAATTACATGGATTAAAAAAAAATCGATGTAGGAGGTGTGTAAGACAAGACCTTAAGTCATGACACAATGATCCTCCATGATTCTATCTTGTTCTTGCTATGTTTGAGAGAATCATACATATGAATTATGTAAGCTCTAGATTAATAGCGAGAATCTATGAAAAACCGTTTTTAGATTGAATTAACAATGTCAAAAGCATTTCTCAACCATTTTCGAAAGAGAGGGTTTATCAAAAAGAGTTTGGAAGACTCAATGACTCAAAGTGGTAAAATGAGACACACAAAGAGAAGAAGGTAATTAAGGAAGATGTTCCATTAATCCTAGACCTAGACGCAAGCAATTAAAAGGTTCCCTCTTATGTGGCTTAGTGAAGATGTCGGCTAAGTTGTCCTCGGAGGGTACGTTCTCAATTGAAATGTTCCCCTTTTGAACATTATCCCTAAGGAAATGGTGTCGAATTTCTATGTGTTCGGTTCGCGAATGTTGCACGGGATTCTTGCTAAGGTCTATAGTGCCTTTATTATCGCACATGATGGGAACATCATCAAGAGAAATCCCGTAATCAACAAGCGCTTGCTTCATCCATAGAGATTGTTGGCATGCTTTTCCGGCACTCACATACTCGGCTTCCGTGGTGGATATTGCAAGAGTGGTTTGTTTCTTGGAGAACCAAGAAGTTAAACAACAACCCATGAAGGTACAAACTCCACTAGTGCTTTTCCGGTCCACATAGTCTCCCGCATGATCCGAGTCCGCGTAGACAATGGTTTCTACGCCGTTCCCTTTAGGATACCATAATCCTAAATGTATAGTGCCTTTAATGTATCAGAAGATACGCTTAACCGCTTCAAGGTGAGAGGTTTTGGGAGCCTCTTGGAAGCGAGCACAAAGTCAAACACTAAACATGATATCCGGTCGACTTGCCGTTAGGTACAACAAACTACCAATCATACCTCTATATTTGGTGTTGTCTACCGACTCACAATCATCATCTACGGTGAGTTTAGTATCCGAGGCCATTGGGGTCTTCATTGGTCTAGATTCTTCTAATCCAAATTTCTTTAGCATTTCTTTAGCATACTTAGATTGACTAAAGAAAATACCATCATCCATTTGTTTAATTTGGAGTCCTAAATAGAAGTTAAGTTCTCCCATCATACTCATTTCAAACTCATCATGCATGATTTTGGCAAAGTCATCACACAATTCTTGACAAGTTGATCCAAATATAATGTCATCAACATATATTTGTACGATTATGAGGTGAGAACCTTTCTTCTTTGTAAAGAGCGTGTTGTCTACCATCCCCATGGTATACTCATGTTTAACAAGAAATGCTTTAAGTCTATCATACCAAGCTTTGGGTGCTTGTTTGAGTCCATAAAGTGCTTTCTTAAGCTTGTAAACATGATCCGGTTTCTCAAAATCAATGAAGCCGGGAGGTTGAGCCACATATACCTCCTCATTGATCAAACCGTTAAGAAATGCACTCTTTACATCCATTTGTTGAATCTTAAAATCTAAGGCACAAGCGTAGGCTAAGAGGATTCTAACGGATTCTAATCTAGCTACCAGTGCATATGTCTCGTCATAATCAATCCCTTCTTGTTGATTATAGCCTTGAGCTACAAGTCTAGCCTTGTTACGAGACACAATGACATTCTCATCTAACTTATTCCTAAATACCCATTTGGTTCCTATAATGGTAGAACTTCTAGGTGGAGGAACAAGTTCCCAAACATCATTGGCAACAAATTGATTCAATTCTTCTTGCATCGCAATGAACCAACTCTCATCCGTCAAAGCTTCTTTAACATTCTTTGGTTCAATCAAGGAGACAAAACAAAAGAAGTTGCTTTGGTTTTGGACTTGAGATCTTAGGGTCCTTTGATTTAAGTCACCAATGACATTATTGAGAGTATGATCCCTAGATTCCTTAATGTTTACTTCCTTTTCAACACTAAGGTCTTCAACTCCTATTTTTCTAACCTCTTTGGCTTTAACTACTTCTAATTCATCCAAGTCATCATCAACCAATGGTGTTGTCTTGGGTGAAGGAGGGGTTTCATCAAAGGTTACGTTGAGTGATTCTTCAATAACCCCTGTGGTTCTATTTAGGACTATGTAGGCTTTGCTAGTTTGGGAATAACCTAAAAGGATACATTCGTAAGACTTTGGGTCAAACTTGGTAAGGTAGTCTTTGGTGTTGAGGATAAAGCACTTGCTTCCAAACACCCTAAAGTATTCCAATGAGGGTTTATTACCTTTAAGAATCTTATAGGGGGTCTTTCCTAGGAAAGGTCAAATAAGAATTCGGTTGAGAATATAAGTCGATGTGTCCACGGCATTGCACCAAAACTTTTGAGGCAAAGATTGCTCGTTTAACATCGTCCTACTCATCTCTTGGAGAGTCCTATTCTTCCTTTCAACTACCCCATTTGATTGTGGAGTGCGAGGAGCCGAGAAGTTATGGGTAATACCATGAGCTTCACAAAAGGCACCAAATTGCACTTCATTATCAAATTCCCTACCATGATCCGTCCTAATAGAGACAATTGAACATCCTAGTTGATTTTGAATTCTTCGACTAAAGATTTCGAAGTGATCGAAAGCTTCATTCTTAGATGCCAAAAATCTAGTCCAAGTGAATCTAGAATAGTCATCAACTATAACTAGGGTATAAAGGTTACCTCCATAACTCCGTATGGCGGAAGGTCCAAAAGGATCCATATGTAGGAGCTCTAAGCACCGAGAGGTCGAAACCAAATTCTTGGCTTTGTGACTTGAGTGAACTTGCTTTCCAACTTTGTAAGCATCACAAAAGTGACTATCAAACTAAATCTTGGGAAGGTGTCTTACCAACTCCTTAGAGACTAAAGATTGAATTAAACGCATATTAGCATGACCTAATCTCCTATGCCAAAGAGTAGAACTATCATCTATAGTCGCAAGACATATGTTGTCTTTTGACTTCTTATTGACCTTCATAACATAAAGCCCATGCTTTCTAATACCTTTTCCAATGACCTTTCCATCTTTTACGATTTCACTGTCATGTTCCGAAAAGATGACCTTACACTTATTATCACAAATTTGACCTATACTTAAAAGGTTAAACCCTAAGTTATCTACGTGCTCAACATTTTCAATGGTCATGGAGTCAAGAGAAACCATACCTTTGCCAATGATATTACCACGTAGACTACTAACGAATGTGACGTTACCTCCATCATATGCTTTGTAATGCGAGAACAAACTTCGATTACCCGTCATGTGTTTAGAACATCCACTATCCTTAATCCACTCATCGGGCTCCAAATCAGTTCCCAAGCATATCTAGGTAACAACACACAAGATCAAACATTTGGTCCCCAATATCTCATGGGTCCAAAATTGTTAGTTCCAAACATCCCTTGCATTTGGTTGGGATGCATGAATGAAGGAGGGGTTCCCCATGGAGAACAAAATGGAGTAGGGTAGTAATTCATGCAACCATTTTGTTGTTCATTATTTCTCCTAGGTGTATTTGATCTAGGTTTAGAGTTATGATTATTCCTTCTAGGTGTTGGAGTTTTACTTCTAGGTCGCTAATTGTTTTGATTATCCTTTCTAGGAGTTGTTGTTCTACTTCTAGGCTTAGACACATTTCGTACTCTAGGTGGAGTAGAAGATGTTCTTGATAAACTTCTATTTCCCATGAGAGGTTTACTTAATGGCTTGTAGAACTTATCAACGGTATCGTTGTCAAGTATGGGTAATTTTACTTTATTAACAATAAGATGCTTTGGTTTTTCATCTAACTTAGACTTTTCAGAAAGTTCAGGATTTTCACCAAAATCACCCTCTGGTCGCGGTACCTTATCTATGGCGGCGGTTCCATAGTGATAAGGAACCGCCCCATACAATTTGGGACCGTGTACATCAGACGTTTTTTGTGAAAACCTGACTTGTTTTGGTTCACTAGTTGAGGCTTCATTTAAGTTAAAACCTATACCAAGTCTTTCCTTTGAATGAACTTGTTTGTTTAACATGTCATCAAGAGCACTAGTACCTTTCATGAATTTTTCCAATTTAATGGAGGTGTTCTTGAGGTCTTCATTTTCTAATCTAAGCTTCTCACAACTTAAGCAACTTAAATCAACCTCTTTATTTTTCTCAAGTTTAGCCAATTTCTCCCTAAGTTCATTGATCTCATTTTCGAGCTTAGTTTTGGTTGATTTTAAGGTTTTGTTCTTTTCTATGAATTTGAGACTAAGTTTGTGTAAACTATCATATTTGCCTTCAAATTCAATATCATCAAAGGTGGAGCTATCATAACTATAATATTCGGTTTCGGAATGTACCTCTTTAGAAGTGTGAGCCATAAGACATTTCTCCTCTTTGGGGTTGTCATCATCATCTCCACCGCTATCGTTCCAAGCGCCACTAACGAACGCCGTGTGGTTCTTATCGCGAGCGGGCTTTGGACAATCACCAATGAAGTGATATGGATCACCACATCTAAAGCAATTCCTATCACCTTTTTCGTTCTTGGAAAACCGATTCTTTGAGAATGGTTTCTTGTCATTGTTGGGTTGCCTAACGTGTTGACCTCGTCTCTTGAAGAACTTCTTGAAATCTCTCACCGCCAATGCATACTCCTCGTCATCGCTTTCCGAGGAACTATCATGGTCACTTTGTGCCTTCTTGGATTTAAGTGCAAGAAATATCCTTTCACTCTTAGTTTTCACTAATTCCGAGTCCTTCAAAATTATCATCTCATGAACCTTCAAGTTGCCTATGAGTTCATCGAGTGATAAAGTTGAGAGATCTTTCGATTCTTCAATCGTCGTGACTTTTGCTCTCCACTTTGGATGTAAAGCCCTTAGAAACTTCCTAACATTGTTCTTGCTAGAAAAACCTTCATCAAGTGCTTTTAGACTAGTAATAATGGTGTTAAACCTAGCAAATGCACTATCAATAGTTTCATCTTCGAAGATGACAAATTGTTCATATTGTTGGACAAGAAGATCGATTTTGCTTTCTTTGACTTGGCTATTACCTTGGTGGGTTACTAAAAGAGTGTTCCAAATATCTTTAGCGGTTTCACACATAAAAATCCTTTCATACTCTTTCTTAGGTAAAGCATTATAAATCACCATTTTAGCCTCATTATTTTTTGAAAGTTTCTTTTTAGTATCGTCATTAGCTTTGTCAAAAGTGACCAATTCTTTTGTTTTAGAAACTTCATTAAATTGATAAGGTAAAAAATCACCATTGGTAATAACATGCCAAAGATCTAAATCTTTTGATTTCACATAAGTTTCAAATCTATTTTTCCAATAGATAAAACTATCGGTTTCAAAAAGTGGTGGTCTTTGCATAGATTTCCCTTCTAGGTATTTATTGGAATCCATAGATCGATTCAAATTTTAAAATACAATATACTTTAAAAATTCTTGAGTAACCACGCTCTGATACCAATTGTAGAAACTAGAAGGGGGGGGGGGTTGAATAGTTTCTTATAATTTACTTGTTAAAAGGTGGTTTTCAAAAATCCTTTTTCAAAAACTTAGACTTGAGGAAATGTGTGAAATCTTCTTATGCACAATACGAACAATGATAGTGTAACTAAGCTAATACTAACAAATATATATGCACAAAGAATAAAGAATGTAAAGAGTTAAGGGTAAAGAAAGATCAAACCGAACACCAAGGATTTATAGTGGTTCGACAACGAAGCTCACTCCTCGTTCCTACTCCACTCCTCGAGTACTCCTTACTCGAGAGTTCACTACACAACAAGCTCCTTATGGTGGAGAAAACCGTACACGTCGCTTAACCAATTTCCGACTCTAAGCTAAAAGTCGAGCCCTAATGGTAGCTAGGACCAATCTACACAACTATACTTAGTACATGCACAACTTCCAAATAGACACAACTACTTGGATCTTCTCAACTAAGACACAACAACAAATGTATAAAAGTAGATCTTCAATGGATCTTTGGTGGTGGACTCAACACTTCACGAGGATAGTGTTCTTCTCTTTGCACTTGGAGAGGAAGGGATGGAAGAACAAGATTCACTTCTTAAACAAGTAGTAATCAAACAAATGATCAAAGATTTGAGTGATTAAAGAAGAGAGTTTGAATCTGGAAATAGATGTGCAAAAGAGGTGATTTGAAAAGCTGAGAATGGTATACTATTTATAGGACAAAGGCCAAACAGATATATCTGGCCGCGGTTCCTTAGCTCAGCCGGCGGTTCCTTATCAATAAGGAACCGCCTAGGCACTAGAGAACCGCTCCCTAGACTCCGCTCTATTTTTTGTCCTTTAGTGGTGGAGGTCTTATCTGGATATAAAAAATATCCTGAAAGGATATTCCTAACCAAATAAGAATATGCCATTTTCAAATTTAAAATAATTAATTTAATAAAACATTTTCTTAAAAAGAAAGTTTAATAAAAACTTGTCACACTTAATAAAAAGTAAATTTTTAAGAAAGTTTAAATCACTTGATCACTTGATTAAGGTTAGTACTTGTTTATTCATACCTTAAGTGAAAATGGGTAAAATGAAAAAATACTTGAACTCAAGAATTCGTTTTTCGTTGTTTTCGTAAAGGCTTGTTTTTACATATTGTCGTAATCAAAACAAAGCGAGACCGAAAAATGCAAGTAACGTTTTTAGACATTATTGCATTAACACTGAATAATCGCCCAGATTTCACCATCATCTTTCTGAGCTTCCTTGATCCTAGAGAGTAAGTCTGGCTCAACTCTAAGATTAGCCCAGTAGCCATGTTGTCCACGTACCATAAACTCGATGTCCAGTCGCTCTAAGTCACGTATGATTTCCTCTTCTATCTTAATGCCGTTGATCATGCCCGACTTCCTGCTAAGAGCGTCTGCCACTACATTCGCCTTGTCGGGATGATACTGAAGATTGATGTCATAATCCTTCAGCAACTCTAACCACCTTCTTGCCTCACATTCAGTTCACGCTGGGTGAAGATATATTTTAGGCTCTTGTGATCTATGAAGATATCGCATGATTCGCCATACAAGTAATGCCTTTAAATCTTTAGTGCAAACACAACTGCTGCAAGCTCCAAGTCATGGGTATGATAGTTCTCCTCGTAAGGATTAAGCTGCTGTGATGCGTAAGCAATCACTTTCCCATGTTGCATGAGAACACAACCAAGACCCTTCCCTGAAGCATCACTATAGATCTGAAATCCACTTGTGCCAGATGGGAGAGTAAGAATAGGTGCAGATACCAACTTCTGCTTGAGTTCTTCAAAGCTCTTCTCTCGTTCATCAGTCTAGACGAATTTCTCCCCTTTTCGCACCAACTTAGTCAAGGGTAAGGCCAAACGTGAAAAATTCTCCACGAACTTGCGGTAGTAACCAGCTAAGCCCAGAAAACTACGAACTTCAGTCACCGACGTCGGTCTTGGCCATTTTGTGATAGCCTCAACCTTCGCAGGATCCATGGTTATTCCTTCTACGGATACGATGTGGCCCAGAAACGCCACTTTGCTTAACCAGAATTCGCACTTGGAGAACTTGGCCTACAACTGCTTCTGGCAAAGTATTTGTAGTACTGTACGAAGATGTTCTTCGTGTTCCTCCTTGGATTTAGAGAAAATCAAGATATCATCAATGAAGACGATAACAAACTTGTCTAGAAACTCATGGAAGACACGATTCATCAGATCCATGAAGACTGCTGGAGCATTTGTGAGTCCAAAAGGCATGACTACAAATTCGTAGTGTCCATAGCGGGTACGGAAAGCAGTATTGGAGATATCCTGCTCTTTCACCCGTAGCTGATGGTAGCCAGACCTCAGATCGATCTTAGAGAAATGTTTGGCGCCATGCAGTCGGTCAAACAGATCCTCTATGCGTGGCAAAGGATATCGGTTTCTGATTGTGGTCTTATTAAGCTCACGGTATTCAATGCATAAAAGCATGTTTCCATCCTTCTTCTTCACGAACAACACCGGTGCACCCCATGGAGATACACTAGGGCGGATGAAACCTTTCTCCAAAAGTTCCTGCAGTTGCTCCTTTAACTCCTTGAGCTCGACGGGAGTCATGTGGTAAGGAGCCTTGGAGATTGGTTTAGCTCCGGGGACGAGCTCAATACCAAACTCTACTTCACGAGCAGGTGGTATGCCCGGAAGTTCTTTAGGAAAAACATCAGGAAATTCTGACACGATAGGCTGATCCTGAATAGATGGAGATTAAGCCTCAATATCATGAACAACAGCTAAGAAACCCTCGCAACCATGTGATAGTAAGGCGCGTGCCTGCAAGGCTGAAATACTTTTTACAGACTTTCCTGGTATAATACCATTGTGAATGTACTCTAGCGCGTTGACATCACCGAAAATAACCCGATATAAATGGAAATCTATGGTGGTGTGGTGTTGGATAACCAGTCCATACCTAATATCATGTCAAACTCGTTCATGTCTAACGGAAGTGAGTCAACTGAATGAATTCTGTCGTCAAACTCAAAGGGAAGATCTCTGTACCCATGTGTAATGCGTACAGATTCTCTCAGGGGCGTAGATATGTTTAAGACATTATCAAGTGACATAGGGGATCTCCTAACATGATTAGCATAAGCAATAGATATGACTGAATGAGTCGCACCCGTGTCAAACAAAACCCAAGAAGCTTGACCATACATAAACAAGGTTCCAGTGATGGTACCTGATGAGTTGTTTGCTTGGTCCCACATGGTAGTATACACACATCCATTAGTCGGAGGTGGCTTGGAATCAACATGCCCAGAAGTACCCTCAATCTCACCCTTCTTGCAATCTTTCATCATGTGGCCCTGCTGGCCACATTTGAAGCTGGTGCCACTACCATGGCGGCACGGCCTTGGGTGTCTGCGATTACATGTGGTGCAAAGAGGGTGAGTGTACCCTCCAACAGGTGCTCTAGCTGGTTGGGAACCTGTTTCAGGAAGTATGCGTGAGACATGATTATTCGGGTACAAACAAGACTACACGGAAAGTTTAGATTGTAATACCAGATGAAGCTGCACGGTTGGGCTATGAACCTCTGTGGTCCTGATCCCGTCCGTTGCCCGTGTTCGTGGTAATAGATGCTGAAGTGTCAGAATTTATGAATCATAAAGCAACATAACATATAAATGAGAAATTTATAAGGACCTGTTGTTGCTGGTGTTGTTAGCGTTGTTACGGTAGTTGTCACTACCGCCACGCCTATATGATGCAGAACGGTCCTGAGTCTGACCGTTCACCTTAGGCTGGTACTACTCAGTGGCCGGTTGGGACCGGTCCCCAGTCTTTTACCTGGAAGTTGCAATTGTAAAGAGAATGATATAAAATGGAAGATACCAAATTGAATGAAATGATTAACGTTTGATGAATGAGATATACCTCTTCTCGGATCTGTCTACTTCACCAAACTCGTCTCTCACTTGCAGCATTTCTAGCTTGCGAGATACATCTGCCACCTACGCCACCGTAGTAAATGTAGCACACACCAAGTAGTTGGCGACAGAAGTACGAAGAGCCCAGCGAAAGTGATATGCCTGCTCTTCCGCTGTCCCGGCTGTTGCGCCAAGGGAACCAACAAGTCGAAGGAATCTCTGAATAAATTCCGTACTATTCTCTCCAGCTCTCTATCTAATGCCATGATACTCCCTTTTGAGCCGATCCTGCTCAGCTTTCGGAAAGAACTGATCCAGAACCAACTCCTTAAACTGCGCCCAAGTCAAGCCAGTAACCCAGTCGTTACCTCCATTTGACTGCTTAAGTGCTTTCCACCATGCAAGCACGTCTCCCTCAAATTTTTAACAAACAAGCCTTGCCTTACATATAGGATCACACCCCACGGCGTCAAAAATCTTCTCAACATGTGCAATCCAGCTCTCAGCCTCAGATGGACTGTCAGTTTGCTCGAAAGATTTAGGTCGCTGCTTATTGAACCTTTCCAGCCAAGTGATAAGAGTAGATGGTGGAGGAGGAGAAGGGTTGTTTTGATTTTGGTGCTGATTATGAGTGGCTTGAACCTCAGCATGAATCTCATTTCTAAGTTGGGGAAGTAAAGCTTGCAGAGTAGCTTGGATGGCTGCCTTCATATCTTGCTCACGTGTGTTAACCATCTGACAGTTTAAAAACACAATGCAATGATTAATCTGATTAGAACATAAGATAAACATAAGAAAATTATGCATGAAACAGTTTATGAAGGCATAGCCAACAAAAATGACACGAGTTTGGGTGAACGCTTATGGTTCAGTTCACCAAAACAAAATTGACATGACGAGAGTGAATGCCTATGGGCCAGTTCACTAAAACAAAATTGACATGGCGAGGGTAAACGCCTTTGGGTCAGTTCACTAAAACAAAGTTGACATGGCGAGGGTGAACGCCTATGGGTCGGTTCACCAAAACAAAATGATTTAAATATGAAGGTCTACGTGATTATTGGCCTATTCTACATGATTGGATTGGATTAATAAAGTGGGTAAATTGATTAATAAAATAAGGAATATGAGAAGGGAGATGAGGGAGTAGAGAGAGAAAGGAGAGAAAAGAGAAGAGTAGAGAGAGAAAGAAAAGATTGTATGTGAATAATGAAAAATGACCAGCCCCTCCTAACATGCTAGGAGGGGATATATATAGCCCACCCTACATGTGGGCAATATGGACTATACATTTACTAAGTGGATCACGAGCCCATTACATAATTATCGTTGGAGCGACCGATCCTTTATAAACACGTAAAACGTATTTCCAACAATCTCCCCCTAAGGGAGGTCGCTCCAAGAGACAAAGTTCTAAATAGTCTATATCTCGTGATCTATGCTAACTAAGATGTGACCGAGACTTTAATGGGAAAAACGTATTTCCAACAATCTCCCCCTAAGGGAGGTCACATCTTTTTACAAAATCTTAAACCTAGCATCTATGCTTGAGTCTTCGATCTTGTTCTTGTGAATATGCTTGATGTGATCTTTGACTTTAGTCTTGAGCATGTTTCCTTGCCTTGACCTTGTGCATTCTTCACTTGTGATATTTGCCTCTTTGTGAGTTCATGTTCCACATACTTATACTTTTAAATTCTTGAAAGCTTCAGAGTTTGATACAGCGGAATACTTGACCTTCAGGCTTTCTTGAATTTGTTGAAGTACTAATTGTATGTAGTATAAGCATGTGGTGACGACTTCTTCTGGATTGTACACCACAATGCCACCTTCTTGTTACGCTGCATAAGAAAGTTAGCAACAAACAATATACACGGATGAAATGGCCTTGAACATTTCATTCTAATTCGGTAGCATTTTACCTCCGGTCGGTGAAGACCGTTGGACGATATTAAATATCGTACTTGTGGCAGGTAGTTTCAATAAAGAACCTCCTTGACAAGATTTCGCGGGTAAACCCGTTCTCTTTACTCGACCATCCAAAGCTGACTACGAACGTAAAGAGTGAATCATTTGGATAATCTTATCCGCATGATTTGAAGCCGTCAATTCATGTTCCTGGAACAAGTGAAGTTCAATTAAGAACCGCACCGTCGTTGCTTTCCAGTTGTCACTAGCTTGATTCATATATAATCTTGCAAGTTACCTACCAAGTGCTGTTTGATGTTAACACTAGAAGGATTTCCATTCGTCACTGTAAATACTTAATAGTATTACTCTGAATGTTCTGTCAAGATCAATAAGATATTGCGTAGAGGCCTGGAACGTGTTTAAATTCATTTAAGAATTAAACCACTGTTGCTTTCCAGTTATCACAAGTTTGATTCATAAAGAATCGCACAAGTCACCTGCCATGAGCTTTTTGATATTCGCTCAAGAAGGATTTCCATCTTCATTGTAAATACTTTCGTATTACTCGGATGTTCAGGCAAGATCATGAAGATTTTGCGTAGGACTCTTAAGATCTTTCTTACTTTTCACAGTGTGTGAAGAAGCAAGGAAATATGAAAGTGTGTCCTAATGAGATATTTGATGATCTCAAATGGCTCTAGACTCGATCGTGCATTTTGGATTTTTAGTGATCGGAGGCTGGAGAGGAGTGCCACCTTTTCAATACCAATTTATTCGGAGTGAATAAATCAATAGATAATGCGTTGTCTCCGTGTGATTAAAACAAATATCTTTTGAGAGATATCTGAGTTAGCTGGGATGGGTTGTGCATTGCATCACTGGGTCCATGATGTCTGTCTTCAGTATTAAGAATCATTAAACAATGATCTTAATAGCATATGTATTGACCCGTTTTCTGCCTAAGTTTGTAAGGAGGGCTTCTTTCTTTACACCCTTTATCATTACAATTCTTTTTCATTCTTCAACCCCTTCAATGCTTACCAATACGTCATAACTAGCACCTTGTTGTGATTGTTCCAGTGCTAACTTAAGTACTTGGTCGGCATTCAGCTACGTTCACAATCTTTCTCCATCTTTCCTAAGGACTACTATGTCTAGCTATGGAATGTCCTTGGGAAGATTCCTCCGGTACTAGAGAAATCATTGGACTTTAACCTATCCTACCATCCTTATGTCACCACAATCTTCACCGTCGTGAATAGAGATGTTTTGGGTAAGTGTATGTCACCATGAAATCCATTTTGAAGTGCAAATCCATTTTGCTCCCCCTTAACATATGCTACGATATCCGAAAACATTTCGCACATGTCGGGATGAGCTAACACGTTAAGTCAAAGCATTTGTGATTAATCATTTCCCATATTAAATCACATTTTCTCCCCCATATTAAAAATATTAACCTAATCGATGTTTTTAATATCAATTGATTTAATAGCATTTTAAGAAAATTTGGGAAGAAAAATGCAAAGCCAATTATCTTCATGAGTTACACAGGCTCCCCCTCAAATTAATGAGGGTCTACTTGAAACAAAAATTAAATACCTTTTAAACTCAAGTGTAAGGTATTTAACACGTGCAAAGATCATATATGATAATGAATTCACAATATTAGCAATTTACGAGGTAGGACCTGAATGATGGAGAACATCATATGAAAGATTCACATGGTTCTTGTTCACGAATGTTGGTCACCTCGTCACGTCCCCGAGAAAATTAATTCCCGTTGTTGAGTCAAAGCTTTCCGGTGAAATACTTGACTTGATTATGAAAAGCGGGTTGCTATCTGAAATAATAGCAAACCATATGGAGCATGTTTTAAATCTTTTAAACTTCTGCTCGAACTTTATTTACAACCCCGTGTCATTATTGAATGACATTTCTAGGTTCGTAAATATTATCGATTCCAGAAGACATGCTCTTTTTATCAAAACGTTTTTGAACACACAATTTTGAAAGATTTAGAAAAACCTTTTGAGAAATTTTTGAAAAATTATGTTCAAAGTTTTGAAAACCAATTTACTTGAGCTTAAGATTTGGAATATCTTAGGAAAGCTCAAGTCCGAGAAGTTGTAAACTTCTCGTTGTAAGGATAAGTTACCATCGGCGATAACCTTTCCTTTTATCTGAAGAACGAGTCCTAAGCTGACATTTACTTAGAAGTCGTGTTCATGAGCTTGAAAACTTTGACTATTTTAACGGAAAGCTCATGACCGAGAAAGGTTAATTTCTCGTTACGAGGAAAAGTTCTCTTATTTAAAAGATACACTCTCCTTTCTGAGCTTAAAACTTCGAATGTTTTAATACAAGCTCATGACCGAGAAATGTTAATTTCTCGTTATGAGGATAAGTTATCATAAAAGATAATCTTTCCTTTATTTGAAATTCGAGTTACAGTCTGACATTTAACTGTAAGTCATGTACACGAGCTTAAAACCTTTGAATGGTTTTAACGTAAGCTCGTGTCCGAGAAAATTTAATTTCTCGTTAATGAGGATAAGTTTACCATCGGCGATAAACTTTCCTTTATTTGAAGAACGGGTCATCATCTGTTATTTAATGATGAGCCTTATACACGAGCTTAAAACCTTTGAATGGTTTTAGGATAAGCTCGTGTCCAAGAAAACTTAATTTCTTGTTAAGAGGGTAAGTTATCGTTGCGTAGATAAACTTCCTTGTCTCTGAAGTCCGGGTCAACGTCTGTCATTTAACGAGGAGCCATTGTGCATGAGCTTAAAAACCTCGAATGTTTTTAATTTTAGCTCATGCCCGAGAAAACTTAATTTCTCGTTGTTAGGATAAGTTTATCATCGGCGATAAACTTTCCTTTCTTTGATGAACGAGTTACAGTCTGTGATATGACTATAAGTCCTTTGTGAGCTTAGCCATGAATCCCCTGAGACACTTGTTTCTCCGATATCTGCTTCTTCAGCAACCAAACTCTATGAGTGTCCATAGTTGAACGGTATACAACGATTGGACCGCTTCGTTCTTTTGGAACATCAACTTTGGTACCTGCATTCTCATTAGGAGTTTGTATACTTTTGCATGGGTTAGAGATATCTATTTTAGAAGCACGTGGGGGTTCACAGTTTTCTTTTCTTGTGTCAGAGGTGGCCTGAGGGGATGATTCACTTGTCTTAGTTGGCAAACGTTTCCTTTTATAGAAAACCTTAAGTTCAGGCTTAAGTGATGTATCATCCTTTGCAATTTCCTCCCTAGTAGTCTTCGCAGAATCAGAGACTATCCTAGTTAAAGGGCACTCGTTTCCTACAAGAGTGAAAGTTCTACCAGTGGGGCGCCACATTTTACCAATGGGTTTGATTTTAGCGACCCACTGGGATTTAAGTCTAGCACGGGAGTTCACCTCATTAAGTAAATTCTTGATACAAGAATCATGATTTGCCGTAAAGACACATTTTCTACATGTTTTACAAGTAGCATGTTTAATGTCCGAGTAAGATCTAGAATTCCTAGATGATTGATGATGCTCCTAGGATGTGACATGCTACGGTTAGCAGTGTTGGGTAAACTAGAAGGCATCTGACTAGGTTTGAAATTCCTATCTCTTACTTGTGTCTTTTGCTTAGCTTCCCTTAGACCAAATGTATGGCGAACGTCATTTGAACTAGTTCGAGACGTATTCTTTGGACTATGTCTAGGGAAATTAGAGGCAATCATGTGATTAGGTCTTGCAAAAGCTGTTTTAGTCACATTGGGCCTAGATGGTGGAGTGACTGTTCTAGAAAGATGAACCATATCAACTTGGGAGGCAAACCGCGGTCTCGAGGATTGTGATCGCTCAGATCTAAATGCAGTAGGTTGTCTGACGGATGGTTGTCTGACGAACTGATTTGTAGGCGGTTTCCCCAAGATTGATGGTTTTTCAAGGTTAGTGTCCACACTAGTTCCTCTATTTTTCCTTAACTCATTTTTCAACGCAGCTATAGCAAAAACCTTTTCCTGTACTTGAGCTTTTAATGTCTCATTCTCTTTGAGCAATTCATCTTGGGATGCCAACTTAGATTCAAGCAACTGAATTTGTTTCAAAAGATTATCCTTTTCAGCTTTAGACTCTAAAACTTTTTGATCTAATTTTCTTTCAAGAACAACGTTTGACTTTTCAAGTTTCTCAAAGTATGTTTCAAATTTGTCCGTTTTCTTAGAAAATTCAAGTTTGGCATCCTCAAGATCTTTTAATTGTTGAGCTACAATCATTTCGAGCTCTCTAATCTTAGAATCAGAAGCAGTCAATGAAGCAGTTATAGGACAATTATCATGATGTTTAGCATTTTGAACACTTTCTCCCCCATTATGACTCTCATCAGATGAATCAGAAGTGGTATTTCTATCACTCTTTTCCATCCCATGTTTGTTATAATTAGGTTCAGAATGCTCAATATGCGGTATGTCATCAGCATATACATCATAAACAACATTACATTGTACCATGTTTGCCAGCTCTTCGTCATAAACGGGTAAGGTGTCATCAAGAGAGATCTCGTGAACATTCCCTGACGTGCCACTGATATAATGTTGTCCTCCTGATTCCGTGCTCTTGCTATCGTTAGGCTCCAAGTAGTCAACCGTATGACCATTCTCCTCTTGCATCTGCGTCATTGATTCTTGCACTCCATTATCATACGCTTGCTGAAGTTGAGATCTTTGATAAATCGAAGACGAGACCGATGTCATGAGTTTCAATATTGTATCACGGAAAACTCGAAGCTCGGTATGTGTATCTCGAAGAAAATATTGGCAAATCACTGAACTTTCAGACTTGATGATGTTGTATTGGAGGAAAGGCGTGAGTTGTGTCACAAGAATCTTATATGCAAGTGCCGATGTAGAGTGATTGAAGTTTTCATTGTTGAGTTGCTCGGCGAGTTGGGTCAAAGTGGTGAATATTGAGTCGATGAATATATGACGATCTTGTCCAAAGATGGTCACAAATTCGCTCCCTCCTTGAAGCCGTGAAAGAGTAACTAGATGATATTGAAGCATTTGAAATGAATTCATACCACTTTCTCTAGCTTTGTCTTGCATTCGATGCAAGTCTCCCTCTTTAAGTGTCGAATTTAACGATTCCATTGAAAATTGAGGAAAAATGATGTGGATGTTGTTGTTTTCAGGATTTTACAATTCGACTCGGCTCAAAAGTTGTTGTCGGCTCAAACGATTATGAATTAAACCCGATCAAAAATCAGTAGTCGCTAAAAATAAATCCCGTCACGTTGACTCGTCACTTTGTCATCAAATCGGGCCACAATAACTTTTAACCCGTCAAATATTTTTTCACGTTAATACTTTTAAAATACCCGCCTCAACACGATTTGCCAAAAATTAATAAACAAAATATACTAAACTAAAAATATAAAAGTGACAAACATACAAAAATTAATTTAACTAACTAAAAAAATATTAACTTTTAAAATTCTAAAAATAAAAAGTTAACTAAAACAAAAATGTGCCCCACTCCCTCGTTTTATCCGCCGTGGCTGGACCAAATAAAAAAACACCAAATTAACTACACACGTGGCTTCTTTTGCCCCACTTACACTTCTTTGTTATCTCCGCCAGTTTAGATAACTTCTTCTCCTTCACCAAACTCACAATATCTCTCTCTCTCCTCACTCAAACACTCCGTCCCTTGTCTCTCTCAAACCAAAAATCAATCCCAAATACTTTCCTCCGTTTGATCCACAAATAATTCAACAGAGAACACAACTAAACCTAATCTCTCACCTTTTCAGATTCACAAACTCACTAAACTCAGATTTACAAAACTTTCTATACCAAAAACACACTAAGAGATGAGGTCTCGGGTAATGTTTTCTTGATTCGTGTAATGTTTTCTTCAAGATCTTTGAAAAGAGGAGGTCTCGGGTAGGTTTGTAATGGTTTAATTTTATTTGTTGAGTCTTTCTATCATCTGTAAGAGTCTTTCTGTCTATGTTGGGTCGTCTGTTTGGTTGCGAGTATGAGGGAGTGGGTGTGGGAAAAGAGGGTCTTGTTTGAGATGTGTATTGAATGTGTCTAGATCGTGTATGTGGTCTGTGAGTTTGTTTAGAATGGTGGCAGTCTAAACGTCTGAACGAGAGTTTTAAAAAAAATGAGTGTTGTTGTTGTTCGAATATTAACGGGGGTTTTAATCTTTCACACAATATCTACGATGAAATTGTTTTCGTGTATAATCTTAAAGGATCTACACAAGCATCACGAAAAAGCAATCTGAGATATGTGTCGAGTCAGTGAATGTTTTGGGTAAATGGTTGAGAGTGTGAGGGGTTCGAGTGTGAGTGTGTGTTAGGGTTTGTGATTCGAGGGTTGGTTTGTTTGGGTTTGGGTTGTGTGACTTGGGTGATTGGATATCGAGAGAGAGGTTGGGTATAGGAGTCAGGTCTGTGTCGAGGTTTGGTGGTTCTAAGTCGTGAGTGAGTTGTCCGAAAGAGATTTGGGTCGAGATTGTTATTAAGTGAGACGAGAGGTTTTGAATGTTGACGAGGGTGTGTTTAAAACTTTTCGAGTCTTTGCTGTCGAGAGAGGATTTGAGTTGCAGTCGAGGGTGAGTGGGTCGAGTGATGTTGGTTGGAGTCCGAGTGTGAGTAAATCAAAAGAGAGAAGGTTTAAATCGAGTCTAAGAGTTTTTTGTTTGAGTCTGCCGTTATGTTTGAATCAAAGATGCTTCGATCGGAACTTCGTTCGTTCGGAACTTCGTTCGTTCGGAACTTTCGTTCGTCCGGAACTTTCGTTCATCCGGAACTTTCGTTCGTCCGGAACTTTCGTTCGTCCAGAACTTTCGTTCGTCCGGAACTTTCGTTCGTCCGGAACTTTCGTTCGTCCGGAAATTTCGTTCGTCCGGAACTTTCGTTCGTCCGAAAGATTTCGTTCGGAAGTATTTCGTTCGGAAGAATTACGTTCGTTCGGAACTTCGTTGAATCGGAGCAATGTCGAATCGGAACAATGGGGAAAACAGGTGATACTGAATGATAAAAAAAAAATAAAAAATTTGACTATATAAAAAATAAAATAACACTGATTAAAATACTATTTAGAAAAATGATACGATTATTGTGGAAAGATGATGGACACTGATTAAAAATAAAATATTAAAACACTGATTATTGTGGAAAGATGATGGACAGATTTGATACGATTAATAAAAAACTATTTAGAAAAAGAAATTGATAAAAATTCTTTGTCACATCAAAAAATTGATAAAAAGTGACTATTTAAAACACTGACCAATTAAAATTGATAAAAGTCTTTATCTAAACAAAAATTCAATCAAAACACAAAATAGAAAGGGTTTTATCAATAAAGATACAAAATTAAAAAGAGAAAACACAAATTTTTTATAAAAACACAAACTTTTTAAGATTTGATAATAAAAGTTTTTTATTTTTGTATAAAAATTTGTGATTTTTATCTAAAAAGTAAGTAAATCTAAAGATTTGACTATGATATAAAGCATAAAAATACAAACTTTTTAAGATAAAAGCTTGATTAAATCAAAACCCACCAAAATCAATAAAAAATAAAAGCAAGAATAAACCAATCTAACCTTGGCTCTTGATACCAATTGAAGGTCTACGTGATTATTGGCCTATTCTACATGATTGGATTGGATTGATAAAGTGGGTAAATTGATTAATAAAATAAGTAAGATGAGAAGGGAGATGAGGGAGTAGAGAGAGAAAGGAGAGAAAAGATAAGAGTAGAGAGAGAAAGAAAAGATTGAATGTGAATAATGAAAAATGACCAGCCCCTCCTAACATGCTAGGAGGGGATATATATAGCCCACCCTATATGTAGGCTATATGGACTATACATTTACTAAGTGGATCACGAGCCCATTACATAATTATCGTTGGAGCAACCGATCCTTTATAAATACGTAAAACGTATTTCCAACAATCTCCCCCTAAGGGAGGTCGCTCCAAGAGACAAAGTTCTAAATAGTCTATATCTCGTGATCTATGCTAACTAAGATGTGACCGAGACTTTATTGGGAAAAACGTATTTCCAACAAAATAAAAGCACATGCGACTAAATATGGCCAGTCTTGTACCAACCATTACCTAGCCAAAGTACCTACAACAATGATACATGAAACAAATGTATGAAAATAAACTGTCAGTTTTAGAAAGACATTGATGACTACCCACTAGTCACAGGTCAAGTATTTAGAGCCTACAAGTCGAAACCTTGGCTCTGATACCATAATTGTAATACCTTATTTTGATAAATGGAATATCACAAGATAATTATGGCGTGTCATCAAAGCATGCAAGGTAATTTTCTAAACCATTAAATGACCATAAAGGAAAATACCGGAATCAAACATCGATAGTCCAACATAAGCTCACACATATGAATATAAGTACTGAAAGGAAAGGACTAAATAATGTCCAAAAGAAATAATGTATGAAAATGCATAAGGTAAAGGAGGCTGGATAGCTTCCGTACAGATGTACATACTCTCAAGTTCCTAAATGCGTCCCTGAGTACCTGCCGTTTGGGAACATGAAAAGGAAACGGCTGGGAGCAAAATGCCTAGTGAACGGATATATAACATAGTATGAATCATATAAGCATAATAAAGAATAATAGCAGCGGAAATGTATAAGTCCTGGAAAACCTGATAGATGTTTATAAAACTGGTTTTATAGTTTGAAAAGACTTAAGTTTTTATATGAAAACTTTATTTTAATTAGCCACGAGCCCATATAGGTCATGAGGTATCACCGTGCATGAATACTTAGAGGGTGACCTCATCATGCAATTAGAGGGGTTGCCTCTAATTATACTGGTCTAGGTAGGAGGGATCAACTCATTGTGAAGGATGTAAGGCACACACCACATTCACCATGAAAATCCTATAAAACATGTAACTAGGATGCACCCATACGCCCCACATGATAATATAAATAAATGGCCAAGACTGAAAAGGGACGCCACGAGCAATCACTCCATCGTGGGGAAGTCATAACACTGGTGCCTCCAGTTTTATGGTTATGGTACCTCCATAACTAGATGACGTGGCATGCATGTATATATAGCTCAGACATTTAAAACAAAACATAAGCATTCAAAATATATAAAATAACTAGGGGAAAACAGATGGTTGCAAACGGGGAATCCTAAAAAAGGAAGAGAATGTCCATACTGAAGGACGGAATATCAGTACCTAATGTCTAGTGAACGATGAAAGATGAAAAGATGGAAAGTCCTACTCCGACTTCACAAGTGCTACATAAATAAGGGACATTTATGAGTTGTCTGATTACTAAGTGTGTTACTTATTTTGTGTGTTCTTAACTTATTTTATATGATTTTGTCATGTTTTACTGTTTTAAATGTTTTCTTATATTTATTCATGTACTCTGATTATGTATTTCATGTGTTATTGTATTACTATACTTGTAGTGTAATAATAAGTAACTTTCTACAAATATCAAGTTTCCAAAAATAGAAAGTTTCCAAAAATAGAAAATTTCAAAAAATAGTAAGTTTCTAAAATAGAAAGTTTTCAAAATAGTAAGTTTCCTGAAATAGAAAGTTTCCATAAATAGAAATAAGCGTGATTAATAAGTCTAAAAATATTAGCTAGTGCTTATTAATCATAAGTAATAAGTCATGATAAGTTATTAGTAAAGTCTATTAAATTAAATACTTAAGCTAAAGTTATTACTCCCTCCGTCCCATAATAAGTGTCCACTATGGAATATTCAAAGTCTTCGTTACTAAACTTTGACCATGAATATTTGTATTTGTGTTATATAATACTCGATGAAAATTATACTAATGAAAACATATTTTAAAACCGAATTTATTCATATAACTTTCGTTAAGTAATATATAGCACAAATATAAATATGTATGGTCAAAATTTGTAACAAAGACTTTGAATATTTCATAGTGAACACTTAATATGGGACGGAGGTAGTATTAATTAATAATGATAAAGCATGGTTTATTAATTAATAAAATGTCATGGTCAATTTAATAAACTTTACCTTATACAATTTAATTAAATTAAGTCATGGTTTAATTTAATTAAATCTAATAAATACTTAGGTTATACATGTATTATAATTTTAATAATAAACCTAAGTCATGGTTTTTGATTTAATTAAGCCTTAAATAAATACTTAGGTTATAACATGTTTTATTTAATTAAATAAAATAACCTAAGTCATGATTTTAAATTAATTAATTAATTAAGCATGTAAATTAATTTAATAAATAAAATATTGCTAACCAAATACACCCGAGCCCTAGGCCCGAGAAAACAAAACCCGACTCCAACACACAACCACACGCCGCGGCTGGTGGTGGTGGCCAGTGGTTGCGCAACCGGAGGCTGCTGCCGTGGTTGCCGCTGCTGGTCGCGGTTCGCACTGCTGTGGCTCGCGTACCCACCGACGTGAGCCGATCCCCATCGTCAGCACCAAGGTTCCCACTGGGGGCCTTGGTTTTGCTGCTGTCCGAACCAAACACCACCGAGCCCCAAAGGGGTGTCTTGGCTGTTGGTGGAAGAGAGGCACCGAGAGCCTTGAGCTCTCGGTTGCGTGCGTCGAAACTCAAAACAAAACCAAACAACCTCAAGTCTTGATTAATCCTTCCCATTAACATGTTTTATTTTATGTTTTAGACATTTACCTTGCATGCTTTGATGACACGCCATAATTATCCTGTGATATTCCATTTATCAAAATGGAGTGTTACATGGAGCCCAACCCATTTGAAAACTAAACAACCAGGGAAGTCCACATATTTCATTTTCACAAAATAAGACAAAAATTAGGGTTGGTGTTTCTTTTGTGAGCCGCCGGTAGAAAGTAAATAAGGGAGACAGGGTCGAGTTTTGATTGTTGTTTCGGGTGTGTATTAGTTGTTTATTCCTAATCATGTATAACCGGTAATTCATCTTTCTTCTTTCTTTTTATAATCACGAATTCATGTTATTATCAAGAACACATAATTTTATAAAGGTAATCATATATCAATCATGAACAAATAAGGTTTTGGGTTCGGGTTTTCATGAAAACCGAGAGTCTTAGACTCTCGGTGGTGGCTTGGTTTAGTTGGTCGCGAACCAAAACCCATCAGGGGTGTTTATGTAGAAAAACATTAGGAACCAAGAACCAACCAAGGGTGTCTTTGTTTAATTCAGTGGCAACCGAGACCCTTAAGGTCTCGGTGGGTCTTAGTTGGCTCAGCAGGGGGAGTCGGTGGTTATGTTTCTTAGACTAGCCGCAAGACAAATCCCCAAAAGGGGGGAACAGTTGGTAAACAGTAGGAACCCGAGAGCCTTAAGGCTCTCGGTGGGTAAATTGATCACGACAAGGGGAACACTGGCTAGCTAGTGGGAACCCGTGGCCAACAGTGGCACGGCAGCAGCCCAAGGCTGCGTGGTCGCTGACAGAAAAACAGCCGCCGACTGTTGGTGTGGGTTTGGTTGTTTGGATTATCTTACTTAGTGCGACCGAGACGGGTGTCTTGGTAGGCTCGGGTTAAGGACTCGGTACACAAGGGTTACATTGGCTAAACCACTTTTAGTAAATTACTTAATTTAATGACATGATATTATAATTAATTAATCATGAAAACTTAGGTTATAATTATTAAAAATAAAATTCATGAAATAGCCTAAGTACTTTATATAGACTTAATTAAATTAAAAACCATACTTTAATTTAACTGGACTTTAATCAAGCTTATATTTATTTAAGGAAACCTTTGATACATGAGATTTTCAATGGGTTCAAAATAATTCTCGATATCCTCTCGAATTGATCTAAGCCTTAAGTGGAATGATTGTTCTTGGTTACTAAATAAAAGGGTTTGGTTTTCTAACCTACTAAATATTAAATGATTAAAAATTTAAACTTAAATTTTAAAAGTAATTGAATTAATAACTATTAATAAAACTTGAATTGGAATTAAAATTAAAATTAAAATTAAAATCAAAATCAAAATTAAACTAAAGAAACAGTAGAATCAGAGTCAAAAACAGTAGTACAGTAACTCTAAGAACTATTCAAAGTAAATTGATTCGGAAGTTCAACCTTGATTCGAAAGTTCAGTCTTGATTCGGAACTTTGGTTCATGCGGAACTATATTCGGAAGTTAATGCTCATCCGGAAGTTTAGTTTCATTCGGAACTTAGTACTGATTCGGAACTTTTTGGAAAATAAACCTTCATTCGGAACTTTTCATTTCATTCGGAACTTTTCATTTCATTCGGAACTTTCTACTGATTCGGAAGTTTTAGGTTCATCCGGAACTTACTGTTCATTCGGAAGATTTTACTTCATTCGGAACTTTGTGATTCATGCGGAACTTTTTTAAACAAAACTCATTCGGAACTTTTTGATTCACTCGGAACTTTTGGAAAACAGCTTTATTCGGAACTTCAGGTGTTCATCCGGAACTTACTGTTCATCCGGAACTTTCAAAAACCCAGATACAGTAATATACCCGAAGAACAAGGAAAACTAATTTTAAACCAAAAATCACCAAATTTTTCACCAAATCTTAAATAAAACTAAACACAAAGCATCTAATAACCATAAGCTACAAATCCCATCAACAAAAACACAAATCCCAACAACTTTTGAAGATCAAATCAAGAAAATAAAAACTTAAGAACTTGAAGATAAAGATGATGATGAACAAGATGAAATGGAAAGATTAAACAAAGAACTTGTATTGAATGATTAATGTTTTAACAAGATCAAACAAAGATTAAAACAACAAGATTGGAAAAACAAAGATTAAAAATCACCAATCACCCTAGTGGTGATGGTGATGATACGAACTAAAAAGGGAGAAAAAGGTGGAAGAAGGAAAACTAAAACTAACTGAAAGGAAAGTGTGAGGGGTGGGCTATTTATAGGTGTTTCTTTTTCTTGGTGAGTGGGCTTTCTCCCGTTCTTCTTGTCTTCTCGTCTTTTCAGAAAAGTTGACGTTTTCGATTCTGATTCGGGATTTGTCGTCGATTAAATTCAACTCGTCTTTTAATTTCTTCGTTTAATAGACTTGAGTTTCTTCGACTTATATAAATCTTCCATCTTTGGTCCTTTTCTTTGATAAATCTTCGAATAGGCCCAGTGACTTCAAATCTTTTGCATCTCTTGGACAATAAACTTTATCTTGAGTCTTTTTCTTCAGTAAAACCCGTGCAATCCCATGTTTTCTCCAATATACATCCGGTTGGCTCTGAAAACACAATAAACACAAAAAAACCACGCATAATTCCAAACAAATGATATTAAATACGTGTTTTGGTCTCGTTTTAGCCAGAATTAAGTGGTAAAAGGATGGGTGCTTACACACCTATCAAATCCCCTACACTTAACCATTGCCATGCCCTCATGCAATGCTTAGTGATAAAGCAAATTTACACTTTTCTCATAATTAATCAACCTTGGCCTTATTTAAATACCACTAAACAAAAATTAAAATACTAATAGAAATTAAAATTTAAAGGAAACAAAAGAATGGAAATAACTTGCAAAGAGATCAAGGACTTACATTAGGGCTTTGGTGCTGCGAAGATTTATCACCCTCAAGTTTCACGTTCCCCAAACTAAGCTTAGAAACGAGATCATTGTTATTATAAGTTAGCAATTCAAACACTTACACACATGGCTTAATTAAATGCTTAAACTCCCTTATTCCTAGGTGAATCTCTTATATTTTATTTTTGTCTTAGAATGATCATGAAGATGCATTTTTGGACTTATTTCGATAGTTTATTTAGGCTGAAAGCAAAGTAGGACGATTTGATCAATAGTTAGCTAAAGGACAAAATCTCTTAAAACTGCTTCTCGGGATATCAAAAAGTTCATATATTGGCATAACTCGGTTCACGATTTGAGACCTTTCTCGGGCCGATATTTGGCATGTACTTCATACTTCATATCTTGAGAGACGTGCTTGAGATAATGGTCTTCTCATCGTTCATAGAGTTTCTTCACTTGGAGACTTTTGAGGGGTACTCCAACTTTGTTGACCACGACTTCATGATTATTTCTTCAATCTCTAATTGGGATTTTGAGATACAATGATCCGCCTCCTTTTCGGACTTAGATCTATTTATCCTCATACCTTGTTAGGGTCTTTTCGGATAGACTTCTCCATCATCTTTATGGGAGTTGATTGCTTTTCGTCGTGAGTCTTGATCCTTCATATTGACTTTGGGAATAATGCTTTTCACATCACTTTGGATCTTCAGCAATAAAA
Organism: Glebionis coronaria; assembly: GCA_025667525.1. Taxonomy (NCBI): domain Eukaryota; kingdom Viridiplantae; phylum Streptophyta; class Magnoliopsida; order Asterales; family Asteraceae; genus Glebionis; species Glebionis coronaria. The sequence continues at coordinate 287,700,490 of CM046880.1, read as the reverse complement.
TGGAATCCTCATGCCTTGTTAGGGCCTTTTCGGACTCGCCAATCTTCGCGCCCCGCTTCATAAGTTATGCCTTGGCTATGAACTCTTATCATTACCGAGCAACTTTTAAACGATCTTGGGCTAGAAGCTAAGTAACTTTTCAAATCGTACGACCTTACTTATTGCAGATAATTATTAGCAAGTGATGGGAGAATAGGCAAATAATTACACCAAGTGAGCTTGTGCAAGAATACCGACTTATAATTGACTCTATCATTTCTCGCCCTCCACAATTTAAAATCTCAAGTAATGAGACTCGTGGATACTTAGCCTAATAAACCAATTAAGGTCTACATGGTTAAGGATACTAGCTAGAATAAACTTAGATAAGTCTATTCGGGTTGAGTCAAAATAAACGCAACGGGCCTAATATGTCAAAGATTTCTAAACTAGCTACACCACTTTATTAATATTTTTGACTTTATTGCGGGATATATACATATGAAAGCAAAGATAAAAATTTAAAAATTACAGCTAAATGGCCAAAGTTAATAAAAAATTTGAAAAATGTTGAAAAACATGATTTTTCGGTTAAATGAAGGCATTTTCATGGAAAAGTCCACTTAAAACTTCGATAGAAGTCCCCCTACACTTAAGATAAACATTGTCCTCAATGTTTAAGCATGTGGGAAAAGTCTCCCCTACACTTATGACATTGTGCACGTTGGTTAACTCAAGTTAAGGATGGGACGACTAAAGTGATCAATTTCAAATGTGAGTATGAAGAAAATTGAATCACGATAGTTGAGAGATAGAACCGGATTTCGGATAACACGGGAGCACGGTTCTTCAAAGTTTCCAAGAGTGCACTAATCCCTGTAATCACATCACCACACAAATACAAACACTCTATAGAGGCTCCCCTACACTTAGGGGGTTAAAATATAAAGGATAGATACTCGGGCTGCCTACCGAGGAGCGCTTGTTTTTTATAACCGAGTCACGAGCCTGACTCGACCCAAAATTAGTTCATGGGGAACGTGGTGAGGGATGGAATCACCTCCTGAGAAGTGTCCTCACCAAAGTACAACTTCACTCGTTGGCCATTCACCTTAAAATTTGGTCCATCAGGTTGAGCGAGCTCGAGAGTACCATATGGAAAAATTTGGGCAATGGTGAATGGGCCGGACCAACAAGATTTAAGCTTTCCCGAAAAGATTTTCAACCGAGAGTTAAAAAGTAAGACTTTGTCTCCATCATGGAACTCTCGGTTCTTAATCTTAGAGTCGTGAATGAGCTTAGTCCTTTCCTTATAGATTAAAGAATTTTCATAAGCCTCATTACGGAGTTCATTCAGCTCATTGAGTTGGATCTTGCGTAGGTCACCGGCTTTGTTGATATCAAAATTGGCCCACTTCAAGGCCCAATAAGCCTTGTGCTCCAACTCAATGGGGAGGTGGCACGCTTTCCCGTACACAAGACGATAAGGTGTACAGCCGATCGGGGTCTTGTAAGCAGTACGGAAAGCCCATAAAGCATCATCAAGTTTATCAGCCCATGAGGCACGATGCTCTCCCACGGTTCGTTCCAGAATTCGCTTAAGTCCTCGGTTGGATATTTCAGCCTGGCCATTAGTTTGTGGGTGGTAGGCTGTGGAAAGACGATGATTTACACCGTACTTAGCCATGACTCTAGCAAATTGGTCATTGCAAAAATGAGTCCCACGATCACTAATAATGGCACGAGGCACACCGAATCTAGCGAAAAGAGCTTTCAAAAAGTTACAAACCACCCTTGCGTCATTAGTGGGTAAAGCTTTGGCTTCAACCCACTTTGAAACGTAGTCAACGGCTACAAGGATGTATTTGTTTCCTTTAGAAGAAGGGAATGGCCCCATAAAGTCGATACCCCAAACATCAAAGATTTCACACTCTTGAATGAAATTCTGAGGCATCTCGTCTTTATGTGTGATCGTGCCTTGTTTTTGGCAAACATCACATCTTTTAACCATATCGTGAGCGTCATGATATATGGAGGGCCAATAAAATCCCGAATCAAACACTTTTTTGGCGGTGTAGTTGGGACCAAAGTGACCACCGGTGGGTCCTTTGTGGCAAGCATCAAGGATTTCAGACGCTGCCGGTCCGTCAACACATCGACGGATAATCAGGTCGGCACATTGTTTGAATAGGTAAGGGTCGTCCCAAAAGTAAGTCTTGATGTCGGTGAAGAACTTTTTCTTTTGTTGAGACGTCAACCCTTCCTTGAGAATTCCACCCGCCAAGTAGTTTGCAAAGTCCGCAAACCACGGGGTTTCATTCGACTTCGAGTTTATAGACATTAAGGTCTCCAAGGGAAAAGAATCATTGATTTCTTTGTTCGGATGATCCCCTTGGTAAGGATCCTCAAGTCTGCTAAGATGGTCCGCGGCTAGGTTTTCTGCTCCTTTTTTATCGCGAATTTCGATTTTAAATTCCTGGAGCAGCAAAACCCAGCGAAGAAGTCTTGGTTTGGAATCTTGCTTTGTCAACAAGTACTTCAGCGCGGAATGATCGGTGTACACAATTGTGGTAGAAAGGACAAGATAGGGGCAAAATTTTTCAAAGGCATAAACAACAGCTAAAAGCTCTTTTTCAGTTGTCGTATAATGCAATTGTGCCCCCGTCATTGTCTTGCTAGCGTAATGGATCGGTTGGAAGTGTTTGTTCACTCTTTGTCCAAGAACCGCTCCAATAGCAAAATCACTAGCATCGCACATCAACTCAAAGGGCAGCTCCCAATTAGGGGTAACCAAGACGGGTGCCGTAGTTAGCTTATCCTTAAGCGAGTTGAAGGCTTCAAGACACTCTTTGGAGAAGATAAAAGGAGTATCTTTTTCCAAGAGGTGGGTCATCGGGCGAGCGATTTGAGAAAAATCTTTGATGAATCGACGGTAGAAGCCCGCATGACCCAGGAAACTTCTCACACCCTTCACGGTTGAAGGTGGAGGCAACTTTGCGATAACATCGACTTTAGCACGGTCTACTTCAAGACCGGCTTTCGAGATCTTATGTCCAAGCACGATGCCTTCTTTTACCATAAAATGGCATTTTTCCCAATTCAGAACTAGGCGAGTGTCTTCGCACCGCTTGAGCATACGTTCCAAATTGGCAAGGCAAGAAGAGAATGAATCCCCGAAACCGAGAAATCATCCATGAAGACTTCCATGGTGTGTTCCACCATGTCATGGAAGATAGCTAACATGCACCTTTGGAAAGTCCCGGGCGCATTACATAGGCCAAAAGGCATTCTTTTGTAAGCAAATGTGCCATAGGGACAAGTGAATGTAGTCTTTTCTTGATCTTGGGGATCGATGGGTATTTGAAAATAACCCGAGAAACCATCAAGAAAGCAGTAATATTCATTACCCGCTAAACGTTCAAGCATTTGGTCCATAAAAGGTAGAGGGAAATGATCTTTTCTCGTGGCATCATTGAGTTTGCGGTAGTCTATACAAACTCTCCACCCAGTAACGAGACGAGTGGGAATCAACTCGTTGTGTTCATTGGGAACAACGGTTATTCCGCCCTTCTTGGGCACACAGTGGATTAGACTAACCCATGGTGAATTCGAAATAGGGTAAATCATACCCGCATCAAGAAGTTTGATAACCTCTGTTTTGATGACTTCATGGATTTTTGGATTCACCCTTCGTTGGCTTTGAATTGTGGGCTTAAAGTCATCCTCCATGAGAATTTTGTGTGTGCAGAAGTGAGGATCAATTCCACGAATGTCAGAAATCTTCCAAGCAATAGCCTTCTTGTGATCTTTCAACACGGCGACAAGTCGGGCTTTCTCTTCATCCTTCAAATCCTTTGCGATGATGACGAGCGACTTCTTCTCCTCTTCAAGGAATACATACTCAAGATGGGGCGGCAACTCCTTAAGTTCTAGATCCGGAGGATTGTCGACGGGAGGCGTATTCGAAGTCGGAGTATCGATAGCAATAACCGTGGGAGATGGAGGAGAAGGATTGTCTTCTTTGAGAAGGTTTTTAATGAAGCTGAGATCTTCATCCCAATTGGTAGTAGAATCGTCATTGTCTAAATGCACATCTCCCATGGTGGCTTCCAAATCTTTCCAAAGGAAATCACTTTCTCCAAATAGAGATAGTGATGAGTCGATAGAGGAAACGGTCTCAACATTGGGAAGAGAGGTGGGAATGCTTTTACAAGCGTATTTGAAGTGTTCTTCACAGGCCTCATCAAGAATGTCAATACAATTAACACACTCGTAAGAATAAGGCTGTTTAGAAAGCTTTCCCATGTTGAAGACTACTTTATCGTCACCCACTCTCATGATAAGCTCACCGGCTTCAACATCGATGAGAGTGCGACCGGTCCTCAAGAATGGACGACCAACAATTAGTGGCACACGGGGGTCCATCTCGTAGTCGACGATAACAAAATCAGCAGGGAAGGTGAATTTGTCGACTCCTACAATGACGTCTTCGGCTATCCCCACTGGATAAGCAACCGTACGGTTAGCTAATTCCAAAGTCATTTTGGTGGGGACTAGCTCTGGGAGAGATAATTGCTTCCAAACGCTTAGAGGCATAAGATTAATACTGGCACCTAGATCGGCTAGGGCCATGCAATTCTCTACTCCCGGGAAATTGCAAGGGATAAGGAAACGACCCTGATCACCAAGCTTGGTTGGCAATTTCCTTAAGAGCACTGCAGAGCAATTCTCATTAAATTGGGTGTTGGCAATATCGAGGAGCTTTTCCTTGTCGCTCAGAAGATCTTTAAACATTTTCGCGTATTTGGGCATGTGAGCGAGAGCCTCAGCGAAGGAGATGTTAAAATTCAATTGTTTGAACATTTTAAGGAAGTTCGAAACCTGAATATCATCCTTGCTCTTTTGCTTCTCTTTCCTCAACCTAGATGGATAAGGTATATTGGAAGAAGATGAAGGCTTTGGGAGAATAGGATCACTCACAACCACGGGTAGAGGAGGGGTAGAAGGAAGAGGTGGAGAAATTGGGGAAGGCGAAGGATGGGGAATAGGAGCAGGTGACTCGTTCTCCTTAGTCACAACCACCGGTGGAGGTATAGGAAGCTCGGGTTCCTTGGTACCTTTGCCACTTCGAGTGGTGATTGCTTTCATCTCCCCTCTTGGATTCGCAACGGTGTTACTCGGAAGAGTACCCGAAGAAGAGGGTTGATTACCTTGGAAGAAACTAGCCATCATGTTCCTCAGATCATTAGTTTGGCTATCCAACGTGTTTCTCATGTCGGCTCTCAAATCATTTCCTTGCTTTACCAAGTCTGCTTTCAGGTTGAGCACTTCTTTCTGAAGATTTTCCACTATCACATCGTTAGTCCTCATATAAGTTTCCACTTCTTGGTGAAGAGCGGTGGGTTGGTTGGGAGGAGCATTGTATGCAGGTGGTTGGTAAGCAGGTTGTTGGTAGACTTGATTGTTACGTTGAGGCGGTTGTTGCTGCTTGTGAGGAGGGATGTATGGTTGTCGAGGTTGTTGTTGTTGTTGAGGAGGGCGATTGAGGTTTGATTGTTGGTTTGGGTTGTTTGGGGGAAAACCAGGTGGGGAAAGATAATTGTTAGAGCGGTAGCTAAGCAAATTACGGTCACCTTGAGGTCTAGCTTGATAGGCGGGTTGAGTATAGTTTCCATATGCCGCATTTACATTCTCAGCAGGGTAGTCTTGGGTGGCAGTACAAGTGGTGTAAGAGTGAGGACCACCGCATATCTCACAAGGTTGGCTGACAGCATTAACTTGAGCGTGTTTAGCGTTGTTGTTGTTGTTGTTGCTGACGGTGTGGGTGACAAGCGATTCAAGAAGCGTAGTGATTTTGTCCAATCGCTTGTCGCTGTCACTAGTGCTAGCACTAGCGACATTGGTCCGAACACTCTTGGTTTGCACACGAGATTTATTCTCAATGATGTCCCAAACAGCATTGGAAGTCTTAGCCAATAGATTACCCCCCGAGGCACTGTTCAGTGAATCTTGGTCACTCATGCTTAAACCATTATAAAAAGTATTAATTTGATGTACTTTGGTAAAACCATGTTGTGGGCATTTTCTTAAAAGATCTTTAAAACGATCCCAAGATTCACTGAACGACTCATCGTACTTTTGTTCAAAATTTATGATTTCATTCCGCAAAGCGGTAGTACGAGAGGGTGGGAAAAAGTAATTGATAAACTTTGTTTCCAAATCCGTCCACGAGAGAATACTCTGTGGCGGTTCCTTAGCAAGCCAATGCCGGGCTTGTCCCTCTAAAGAAAAGGGAAAAAGTTGTAACCTTATAACCTCTTGTGGAACACCATTGACCGTGTTGGTTAATTGCAAGAATCTCTTGATGTGGTCGTGTGGATCATCAATGGTTCGTCCCAAGAATGGTTGAGCGGAGACCATCTGGATAAAGCCTGATTTTAGCTCGAAATTGTTGGCGGCAATTGGTGGTATAACAATTGGGTCAGTGTTGCCATCTACATGAGCTTGCAGCAGTTCAATCATCGGGCGATTATCCGGAAGGGGCTCATTGTTGTTGTTATTGTTCATGTTGTTGAAAGGCGGGTTGTTTTTGTTATTATTGTTTTGAGGTGGTACACCGGCCATGGCTAAGTGATCGAGAGGCTCGGGCTCTTGATATGACGTGGATCGAGTGCGCATACACCTGCAAAAGAACGAACAAAGAAAAACAAAGCAAAAATATTTTTGGTTTTTATGTTTTTTAATTTTTTTGTATTTTTGAAAATTTTATATTTTTTTGGATTTTTTTGAAAATTTTTGATGAAAAAGTAACGTTCACGGGGAACGGATCCCAAAATCCAAGTTCTCACAAAAAACTTTTGATCTTAACGAGAAGAGCCGGCAGCGGCGCCATTTGATACATGAGATTTTCAATGGGTTCAAAATAATTCTCGATATCCTCTCGAATTGATCTAAGCCTTAGGTGGAATGATTGTTCTTGGTTACTAAATAAAAGGGTTTGGTTTTCTAACCTACTAAATATTAAATGATTAAAAATTTAAACTTAAATTTTAAAAGTAATTGAATTAATAACTATTAATAAAACTTGAATTGGAATTAAAATTAAAATTAAAATTAAAATCAAAATTAAACTAAAGAAACAGTAGAATCAGAGTCAGAAACAGTAGTACAGTAACTCTAAGAACTATTCAAAGTAAAATGATTCGAAAGTTCAACCTTGATTCGGAAGTTCAGTCTTGATTCGGAACTTTGGTTCATGCGGAACTATATTCGGAAGTTAATGCTCATCCGGAAGTTTAGTTTCATTCGGAACTTAGGACTGATTCGGAACTTTTTGGAAAATAAACCTTCATTCGGAAATTTTCATTTCATTCGGAACTTTTCATTTCATTCGGAACTTTCTACTGATTCGGAAGTTTTAGGTTCATTCGGAACTTACTGTTCATTCGGAAGATTTTACTTCATTCGGAACTTTGTGATTCATGCGGAACTTTTTTAAACAAAACTCATTCGGAACTTTTTGATTCACTCGGAACTTTTGGAAAACAGCTTTATTCGGAACTTCAGGTGTTCATCCGGAACTTACTGTTCATCCGGAACTTTCAGAAACCCAGATACAGTAATATACCCGAAGAACAAGGAAACTAATTTTAAACCAAAAATCACCAAATTTTTCACCAAATCTTAAATAAAACTAAACAAAAAGCATCTATTAACCATAAGCTACAAATCCCATCAACAAAAACACAAATCCCAACAACTTTTGAAGATCAAATCAAGAAAATAAAAACTTAAGAACTTGAAGATAAAGATGATGATGAACAAGATGAAATGGAAAGATTAAACAAAGAACTTGTATTGAAAGATTAATGTTTTAACAAGATCAAACAAAGATTAAAACAACAAGATTGGAAAAACAAAGATTAAAAATCACTAATCACCCTAGTGGTGATGGTGATGATACGAACTAAAAAGGGAGAAAAAGGTGGAAGAAGGAAAACTAAAACTAACTGAAAGGAAAGTGTGAGGGGTGGGCTATTTATAGGTGTTTCTTTTTCTTGGTGAGTGGGCTTTCTCCCGTTCTTCTTGTCTTCTCGTCTTTTCAGAAAAGTTGACGTTTTCGATTCTGATTCGGGATTTGTCGTCGATTAAATTCAACTCGTCTTTTAATTTCTTCGTTTAATAGACTTGAGTTTCTTCGACTTATATAAATCTTCCATCTTTGGTCCTTTTCTTCGATAAATCTTCGAATAGGCCCAGTGACTTCAAATCTTTTGCATCTCTTGGACAATAAACTTTATCTTGAGTCTTTTTCTTCAGTAAAACCCGTGCAATCCCATGTTTTCTCCAATATACATCCGGTTGGCTCTGAAAACACAATAAACACAAAAAAAACCACGCATAATTCCAAACAAATGATATTAAATACGTGTTTTGGTCTCGTTTTAGCCAGAATTAAGTGGTAAAAGGATGGGTGCTTACACACCTATCAACCTTCTATTTTGAAAACCTGCTATTTTTAGAAGGTTACTTTTTATGATACAACAGTATAATAATACAAGAATACATGAGATACATAAATCAGAAATACATGGAAACAGACAGAATTACGAGATTATGCACGAAACAGTAAAACAATACAAGAACACGTAAAACAAGTTAAGAACAATAAGAACCTGCAAAAGTATATAGTAATAAGACAACTCATTCACGTCCCTTATTTATGTAGTATCCGTGAAGTCAGAGTAGATCCTTCAGCTTTCATTCTCACTTCATTACTAGACACGAGGTACGAATATTCCGTCCTTGAGTATGGACATTCCCTTCGTATGCATGATTAGGATTCCCCGTTTGCAGCCATCTGTTTTCCCCAGTACTTTTATATTATTAAGCTTTTCGAGAATACATATGTTTATTTTAAAATGCATGAGTTATATACATGCATGATCATGTCATCTAGTTACGGAGGTACCGAAACCATAACACTTGAGGCACCAGTGTTATGACTCCTCTACGAGGGAGTGATTTCTCGTGGCGTCCCTTTCAGTTTGGCCATTATCAGTATTATCAGTGGGGCGTATGGGTGCATCCTAGTACATGTTTTCAGTATTTTCATGGTGAATGGGGTGTGTGTTCTACATCCTTCACAAGGAGTTGATCCCTCTTACCCAGACCAGTATAATTAGAGGTCACCCCTCTAATACATGATGAGGTCACCCTCTATGTATTCATGCCAGTTGATACCTTCATGACCTATATGGGCAATTGGCAAATTAAAATACAGTTTTCAGATATAAACATAAGTTTTCAGAAATGAAAACCAGTTTATAAACATGTTCTAGGTTTTCCATGACTTACAATTACTCCGTTGCTTATTAGTCTTTACTTATGTTTCAGTCATTCATATCATGTTATATATCCATTCACTTGCTCAGCCGTTACTTTCCTTTCCATGTCCCAAAACGAAAGGTACCCAGGGACGCACTTAGGTTTTTTGAGAGTATGTGCATTTGGATGGAAGCTATCCATACTTCATTACTTTATGCACTTTATACATTCATTTCTTACATTAGTTGATCATTTGGACATTGTTTAGTCCGTTCCTTCAGTACTTATTATTGCATGTGTGAGCTTACGTTTGAACTACCGATGTTTGATTCCGGTATTTCCTTTATGGTAATTTAATTTTTTAAGACATTTATCTTGTATGGTTTGATGACACGCCATAAATACATGTAACGGTTCATTTGTCAAAATGGGGTGTTACAATTATGGTATCAGAGACCAAGTTTTCGACCTGTAGGCTCTAAAACTTGACCCGTGACTAGTGGGTAGTCACCAGGAACTTCCTGAATTTTGGCGTTTGTTGTTTTTCATGTTTTACATGCATTTTACCATTCAGTTTCTAAATTTTTAGTAAGTAAAAGGATGGTACAGGACTGGCCATACTTAGTCGCATGTGTTTCTGTGAATTTTGTTTTGTGAACCGACCCATAGGCGTTCACCTTTGCTTATGTCAAATTTCATTCTTTTCAGTCGAATGTTGTTTTGTGAACCGACCCATAGGCGTTCACCTTTGCTAATGTCAAATTTCGTCGGCTGTGCCTTCATGAACTATTTCATGCATATTCCAGGCTATTTATTTCATGCTTCTAACAAGTTAATCATCTATTTTCCTCCTAAAACTTTCAGATGGTGAACACACGCAATGTTGGAAATACGTTTTTCCCAATAAAGTCTCGGTCACATCTTAGTTAGCATAGATCACGAGATATAGAATATTTAGAACTTTGTAACTTGGAGCGACCTCCCTTAGGGGGAGATTGTTGGAAATACATTTTTACGTATTTATGAAGGATCGGTCGCTCCAACGATATATTAATGTATTAGGCTCGTGATCCAGTTGTAAACAGTATAGCCCATATAGCCCACATGTAGGGTGGGCTATATATACCCCCTCCTAGCATGTTAGGAGGGGTTGCTCATTTATTTTCTACTTTTCATTATTCAATTTCACTTTCTCTCTCTACTTTTCTTTCCTCTCCTCTTTCTCTCTCTACACCCTCATCTTCTTCCTCCTCCTCCTTCATTCAATAGATTAAATCAAACTTTACCAAATCCTAAGAAATCGTAGACCTTCAATTGGTATCAAGAGCCATGGTTAAATCGGATTTGCGTTTTTTTTATCTATTGATTTTATGGTAAAAATCCTTTCTTTCTAAATTTTTTTAGTCTTTTTTTTGGTGTTACGTTTTGTTTAAATCTAACATCAGTTTTTCTATAATCTTTGATTAATTTTTATTAATTTTTTCATATCAGTTTTTCACATCCGTATCCAAAAATCTATTTGTCCAATAATCCAATTTGTCCAATCAGTTGTTTCATCTTAGTTTTTGAAGATCAGTTTTAATTTCTTATTATTAGTTTTATTTTATCAGTTTTTTCTAATCATTTTTTTTATATAATCTATTTTTTGTCCAATCAGTATTTTGTCCAATCAGTTTTTGTCTAAAAAAGTTTTGTCTCAGTTTCTTGTCTCAAATATTGTGGTCTCTCTACCCAGCAAAAGTTCTTTCTCTATCTCCAATCTGTCCACTGCTGATTTTTAAAAGATGGGATTTTTGAGATCTTCAGATCTGGTATAAAACTTTTTCCGAATCAACAGAGTATTCCGAACGAAGCAAAAGATTCTGGATCAACCAGTTATTCCGGATCAACCAGTTATTCCGGATCAACCAGTTATTCCGGATCAACCAGTTATTCCGGATCAACCAGTTATTCCGGATCAACCAGTTATTCCGGATCAACCAGTTATTCCGGATCAACCAAATTTATTCCGGATAAAGAAACTCAAAAAAAGAGATTCAAACATAACGGAAACAAAAACTTATACTCGAACCCAACACTACACTCGACTCCCACTCACTCTCGCCCAACAGACTCCCTCAATTTTTACAAAAAACCTCACAAGACACACAACTCTCGACTCATTTTTTTTAGACCCTCACCCATTTTCGACTGCACCCACATACTCTCACAACCAAAGTCTCGACTTTCAACAAACTTAACTCAAGACCTCACCTAAACAACAGCCTCAACTCAAACTCACCCATTTCCCGACTCACACCCTCGAAACTCACCCTCGTCTCACAATTATTGACTCGTAACCAAAACCAAAACAAAAAGATCTCCGATTCAATTTTCTCGTGTTTACACATGCATTTCAAAGATCTATAAAGATCTAAACACACGAAATTTAAATCATCAAAGATCAGGATTTACAAGCACTCACTGTTTTTTGTTTTAAAAACACACAATTAAACGAAAGTTAGTACCTACCCGAGACCTTTATAATAAAATATCTTGAAGCCATAAAACCCTTGTGTTCTTCATGATTTTGATCCGAAATTTATAACTAATTTGAGATGATTGATCAAAAGCTGTGAGATTGGTTTATAGATGAGTGATTGGTTTTGAGATTGGGTTTGAGATTGGTTTATAGATCAGTTATTGTCTTTGAGATTGTCTGCTGCAAGTGGATGGTGAGATATGGTTCAAAGAAGGTGAGGAGACGGAGGAGTTGAAACAGAGTTGGTTTTGGTTATCTGTGAGAGAGAGATAGGCACTGCTTGACAGAGAGAGATTAGGTTGACAGTTGTGTTAACTGTGTTTGAGATAGAGTTTTATTAAGTATAGGTAAAGTTAGGCGGAGGTAACAAGAAAACAGCCACCATTCACTCTTTCATTTACACGTGTTTTGTTTCTCGTTACAAGTGGAAGAGTGTGTTGGGTCTGTATATTCCAGATCTTTTCATCATTTTATTTTATTCCAATTTTATTTATTTTAATTTTAACTTGGAAAATTTTTATTTTGGATAATAATTTTATTTTAATAATCAATTGTTATTTTTATTTTTATTCAAATTTTTATTTTGGAAAATTTTGGAATATTAAGTTATAGTCGGGACAAAGTGACGTGACAAAAGTGTCGTGACAACGTGATAAAGTGCCAAGGTTTATTTTGCTGACAGTTTCTTGATCGGGTTTGTTTTATCTACGTTTGAGCCGACACGAAACTCGCGGATCTTTAGTTGGTTTTGTCATATTCCGTGAATTTTCTATTTCTAAATTTATTCACGAACTACAAAATCACGAAAACAACCACATAATTCAATGGATTTTTTGAAGTCGACATCAAACGAGGGAGAATCGCATAATTTGCAAAACAAAGTTAGAGAACGTGGCATTACTTCATTTCGAATGCTTCAGTCTCATCTTGTCACTCTTTCATCGATTCAAGGAGGGAGTGAATTTGCGACAATCTTTGGTCAAGATCGTCATATATTCATCGACTCAATATTTTCCACTTTGACCCAACTCGCCGAGCAACTCAACCATGACAACTTTAATCACTCTGCATCGGCACTTGCATATAAGTATCTTGTGACACAACTCACACCTTTCCTCCAATTCAATATCATCAAGTCTGAAAGTTCAGTGATTTGCCAATCATTTCTTCGAGATACACATACCGAGCTTCGAGTTTTCCGTGATACAATTATAAAACTCATGACATTGGTCTCGTCTTCGATTTATGAAAGATCTCGACTTCAGCAAATGTATGATAATGGAGTGCAAGAATCTATGATGCAGATGCAAGAGGAGAATGGTCATACGGTTGACAACTTGGAGCCTAACGATGGCAAGAGCACGGAATCAGGAGGACAACATGATACCAGTGGCACGTCAGGGAATGTTCACGAGATCCCTCTTGATGACACCTTACCCGTTTATGACGAAGAGCCTACAAACATGGTACATTGTAATGCTGTATATGATGTGTATACCAATAAAAATGCTGATGAACTGTCGAATGTTGAGCATTTTGAACCTAATTATGACAAACATGGGACGGAGAAGAGTGATAGCAATACCACTTCTGATTCATTCGATGTGAGTCATAATGGGGGAGAAAGTGTTCAAAATGCTAAACATCATGATAATTGTTTAATAACTGCCTCATTGACTGCTTCTGATTCCAAAGTTAGAGAGCTCGAAACGATTGTAGCTCAACAATCAAAAGATCTTGAGGATGCCAAACTTGAATTTTCTAAGAAAACGGACAAATTTGAAACATACTTTGAAAAACTTGAAAAGCCAAACGTTGTTCTTGAAAGAAAATTGGATCAAAAATTTTTAGATTCTAAAGCTGAAAAGGAAAATCTTTTGAAACAAATTCAGTTACTAGAGTCTAAATTGGCATCCCAATATAGATTGCTCAAAGAAAATGAGACTTTAAAAGCTCAAGTCCAAGAAAAGGTGTTTGCTATAGCTACGTTGAAAAACGAGTTAAGGAAAAATAGAGGACCTAGTATGGACACTAAGCATGAAAAACCATCAATCTTGGGGAAACTTCCTACAAATCAGTTTGTTAGACAACCGATTGTCAGACAACCTACTACATCTAGATCCGAGCGACTACAATCCTCGAGACCGCGGTTTGCCTCCCAAGTTGATTTGGTTCATCTTTCTAGACCAGTCACTCCAGCAACTAGGACCTGTGTGATCAAAACAGCGTTAGCAAGACCTAATCAGATGATTGCCTCTAGTTTCTCTAAGAATAGTTCAAAGAACACGTCTAGAACTAGTTCAACTAATGTGCGCCATGATTTTGGTCAAAGGGAAGCTATTTAAAAGACACATGTAAGAGATAGCAATGTCCAACCTAGTCAGATGCCTTCTAGATTACCCAACACTGCTAACCGTAGCATGACGTCTCCTAGGAGCATCGATCAATCGTCTAGGAATTACTCGGACATTAAATATGCTACTTGTAAAACATGTAGAAAATGTGTCTTTACGGAAAATCATGACTCTTGTGTCAAGAAATCACTTGATGAGGTGAACTCCCGTGCTAGAATTAAGTCCTAGTGGATAGCTAAAATCAAACCCTTTGGTAAAGTTTGGCGCCCCACTGGTAGAACTTTCACTCTTGTAGGAAACGAGTGCCCTTTAACTAGGATAGTCTCCGATTCTACTAAGTCTACTAGGGAGGAAACTGATAAAGATGATACTTCACTTAAGCCTAAACTTAAGGGGTTCTATAAAAGAAAACGTTTGCCAGCCAAGACTAGTGAATCATCTACTCAGGTCGCTTCTGACACAAGTAAAGCCAACTGTGAACCCCCACGTGCTTCTAAAATCGATATCACTAACCCATGTCAGAGCATGTAAATTCCTAATAAGAATGCAGGTACCAAAGTTGATGTTCCAAAGGAACGAAGCGGTCCAATCATTGTGTACCGTTCAACAAAGGATACTCTCAGAGTCTGGTTGCTGAAGAAGCAGATATCAGAGAAACAAGTGTCTCAGGGGGTTCATGGTTAAGCTTAACTATAAGGCTTATAGATAAATGACAGTCTGTAACCCGCGCTCAAAAGAAAGGAAAGTTTATCGCCGATGATAAACTTATCCTTACAACGAGAAATTAATTTTTCTCGGGCATGAGCTAATAATAAAAACATTCGAAGTTTTTAAGCTCATGCACAATGACTTACAGTTAAATGTCAGACTGTAACTCGAACTTAAATTAAAGGAAAGATTATCTTTTATGATAACTTATCCTCATAACGAGAAATTAACCTTTCTCGGTCATGAGCTTGTATTAAAACATTCGAAGTTTTAAGCTCAGAAAGGAAAGTGTATCTTTTAAATAAGAGAACTTTTCCTCATAACGAGAAATTAACCTTTCTTGGTCATGAGCTTTCCGTTAAAACAGTCAAAGTTTTCAAGCTCATGAAAAACGACTTCTAAGTAAATGTCAGCTTAGGACTCGTCCTTCAGATAAAAGGAAAGTTTATCGCCGATGGTAACTTATCCTTACAACGAGAAGTTTACAACTTCTCGGACTTGAGCTTTCCTAAGATATTCCAAATCTTAAGCTCAAGTAATTGGTTTTTCAAAACTTTGAACACAATTTTTCAAGAATGTCTCAAAAGGTTTTTCTAAATCTTTCAAAATTGTGTGTTCAAAAACGTTTTGATAAAAAGAGCATGTCTTCTGGGATCGATAATATTTACGAACCTAGAAATGTCGTTCAATAATGACACGGGGTTGTAAATAAAGTTCGAGCAGAAGTTTAAACGATTTAAAACATGCTCCATATGGCTTGCTATTATTTCCAATAGTAACCCACTTTTCACATTGAAGTCAAGCATTTCACCGGAAAGCTTTGAGTTCAGAATCCAAAGTTATCAACTCCACAATCCGAAGTTCGTTGCAATTGATATCTACATACTCGACGATGCGACTACTCAAACGGCGACTACAACTCTTTCAATAGAACACGGGTCAACAATTGAGGGGAGCAATTGTCCAGCATTCAGAATCTTTGACGCCGAATGTGCCAAGTTCACATGTTGGTGTCAAGACACAATATCAATCGTACACATGGAGTCAAGAGATAACTTCAAACGTGATTTGGCGACCAACATTCGTGAACAAGAACCATGTGCTTCTTTCATATGATGTTCTCCATCATTCAGGTCCAACCTCATAAGTTGCTAATCTTGTGAATACATTATCATACATGATCTTTGCACGTGATAAATACCTTACACTTGTGTTTAAAAGGTATTTAATTCACGTTTCATGTACACCCTCATTAATTTGAGGGGGAGCTTGTGTAATTCATGAAGATACTTGGCTTTGCATTTTTCTTCCCAAATTTTCTTAAAATGCTATTAAATCAACTGATATTAAAAACATCGATTAAGTTAATATTTTTAATATGGGGGAGAAAATGTTATTTAATATGGGAAATGATTAATCACAAATGGTTTGACTTAACGTGCTAGCTCATCCCGACATGTGCGAAATGTTTTCGGATATCGTGGCATATGTTAAGGGGAGCAAAATGGATTTGCACTTCAAGATGGATTTCATGGTGACATACACTTACCCAAAACATCTCTATTCATGACGGTGAAGATTGTGGTGACATAAGGATGGTAGGATAGGTTAAAGTCCAATGATTCCTCTAGAACCGGAGGAATCTTCCCAAGGACATTTCATAGCTAGAAATAGTAGTCCTTAGGAAAGATGGAAGAAAGATTGTGAACGTAGCTGAATGCCGACCAAGTAATTAAGTTAGCACTGGAACAATCACAACAAGGTGCTAGTGATGACGTATTGGTAAGCATTGAAGGGGTTGAAGAATGAAAAAGAATTGTAAAGATAAAGGGTGTAAAGAAAGAAGCCCTCCTTACAACTTAGGCAGAAACCGGGTCAATACATATGCTATTAAGATCATTGTTTAATGATTCTTGATATTGAAGACAGACATCATGGACCCAGTGATGCAAGGCACAACCCATCTCAGCTAACTCAGATATCTCTTACAAGATATTTGTTTTAATCACACGGAGACAACACATTATCTATTGATTTATTCACTCCGAATAAATTGGTATCGAAATGGTGGCACTCCTCTCCAGCATCCGATCACTAAAAATCCAAAATGCACGATCGAGTCTAGAGCCATTTGAGATCATCAAATATCTCATTAGGACACACTTTCATATTTTCTTGCTTCTTCACACACTGTGAAAAATAAGAAAGATCTTAAGAGTCCTACGCAAAATCTTCATGATCTTGCCTGAACATCCGAGTAATACGAAAGTATTTACAATGAAGATGGAAATCCTTCTTGAGCGAATATCAAAAAGCTCATGGTAGGTGACTTGTGCGATTCTTTATGAATCAAACTTGTGATAACTGGAAAGCAACAGTGGTTTAATTCTTAAATGAATTTAAACACGTTCCAGGCCTCTACGCAATATCTTAGTGATCTTGCCAGAACATTCAGAGTAATACTATTAAGTATTTATAGTGACGAATGGAAATCCTTCTAGTGTTAACGTCAAACAGCATTTGGTAGGTAACTTGCAAGATTCTATATGAATCAAGCTAGTGACAACTGGAAATCAACGATGGTGCGGTTCTTAATTGAACTTCACTTGTTCCAGGAACATGAATTGACGGCTTCAAATCATGCGGATAATATTATCCAAATGATTCATTCTTTACGTTCGTAGTCAGCTTTGAACGGTCGAGTAAAGAGAACGGGTTTACCCGCGAAATCTTGTCAAGGAGGTTCTTTATTGAAACTACCTGCCACAAGTACGATATTTAATATCGTCCAACGGTTTTCACCGACTGGAGGTAAAATGCTACCGAATTAGAATGAAATGTTCAAGGCCATTTCATCCGTGTATATTGTTTGTTGCTAACTGTCTGATGCAGCGTAACAAGAAGGTGGCATTGCGGTGTACAATCCAGAAGAAGTCGTCACCACATGCTTATACTACATACAATTAGTACTTCAACAAATTCAAGAAAGTATGAAGGTCAAGTCTTCCGTTGTATCAAACTCTGAAGCTTTTAAGAACTTAAAGGTATAAGTATGTGGAACATGAAGTCACGAAGAGGCGAATGTCACAAGTGACGAATGCACAAGGTCAAGGCAAGAAAACATGCTCAAGACTTAAGTCAAAGATCACATCAAGCATATTCACAAGAACAATGTCGAAGACTCAAGCATAGATGCTAGGTTTAAGATTTTGTAAAAAGATGTGACCTCCCTTAGGGGGAGATTGTTGGAAATACGTTTTTCCCAATAAAGTCTCGGTCACATCTTAGTTAGCATAGATCACGAGATATAGAATATTTAGAACTTTGTAACTTGGAGCGACCTCCCTTAGGGGGAGATTGTTGGAAATACATTTTTACGTATTTATGAAGGATCGGTCGCTCCAACGATATATTAATGTATTAGGCTCGTGATCTAGTTGTAAACAGTATAGCCCATATAGCCCACATGTAGGGTGGGCTATATATACCCCCTCCTAACATGTTAGGAGGGGTTGCTCATTCATTTTCTACTTTTCATTATTCAATTTCACTTTCTCTCTCTGCTTTTCTTTCCTCTCCTCTTTCTCTCTCTACACCCTCATCTTCTTCCTCCTCCTCCTTCATTCAATAGATTAAATCAAACTTTACCAAATCCTAAGAAATCGTAGACCTTCACGCAACAACGAGGAAATCGCTGCATCTGTTCAAACAGCTCTGCAAGCCATGCTTCCACAGATCAGAGATCATATTCGGGCTGAGTACGAAGCCAATTAGAACCAGAATCAGAATTAGAACAATAATCCTCCTCCTCCACCAGCTACTCTATCTACGTGGCTGGAAAGGTTTAACAAGCAGAAACCCCGATCATTTGAGCAGGCAGTGATTCCTGCAGATGCAGAAAATTGGATTTCTCACATGGAGAAAATCTTCGAGCCTATGGGTTGTGGGGAAGCCTTCAAAGTCAGTGAAAACTACCGTGGTAACTCTAACTATTCTGGCAGCCACATGTGCTTCTTTAAACTTCGCAAGATTAAATTGTTGTATGACGTATATGCTAACATTCAGCATTACAACAGAGATGCTGGGTAAGACAATGACCACAAAGGTCAGCAGCCCGATCATTTAGTTTCATCTGGTATGTTAATGCAAAACAATGCCTAAAAACATTGTTAGTACTAATTAATCTTTCTTAGTTTTGATCACGACAAATTACAAAGACATTTATTGTCAAACACAATCATAAAACAAATTATCTAACAAACACTATCATCAAGGTAATAATCATTACACTAGCATATCTTAATCATACTTAGTGATCATAAAAGTGATTAACCTTAAAACTCACTTTTGTCAAATGTAACGAAAGATTTTTAATAAACTTTATTTTAAGAAAATGTTTTATTAAAATGAAAATGAATATGGCATATTCCAAATGCCATAAGAATATCCTTTGAAGGTTTAAACAGCCTCAGATATTTCAAATTCACTAAAAGACAAAAAGGAGCGGAGTCTAGTACCCGCGGTTCCATAAGTGCCTACGCGGTTCCCTATCGATAAGGAACCGCCTGGGTAGATAAGGAACCGCCCCAAATAGCCATTGGGATCTTGTCTCCTATAAATAGTGGATCTAATCTGCATTTTCATCAACCCTTTTTGGACATCTTTTTCAGCCTTCTTTCTCTTATCTAATCCTAATCATTTGTAAATGATCACTTAATGTGTTAAGTATGTTTACTCATGATTATCCTCTTGATCTCCTTCTTTACCTTGTCCAAAGAGAAGATCACTCACACACTTGTGATGTGATTAAAGATGAAGCATTGATGAAGATCACCTTCTCCTAAAGATCTAGCCATGTTCATCATTTGTTTATTTGTGTCTTGTGTAGATCTATTGTATTTGTGAATACTTGGACTAGTTGTGTTCATCCAAGCTATATGTGAATACTTGGATTAGAGTTGTGTAAATCCATTGCACATGTGTGTGCTTGGATTTGTGTTGTGTAGATCCAAGCTACATGTGTGTACTTAGATATGTTTAGTTTAGTTGTAATTAGTTGTGTTAGTTCTCACTAAACTATAAAGTGATGTGGTTGTGTCTTGTGAGTTCTCACTAAACTATAAAGTGATATCTAGTTGTGTTGTGTGAAGTTCTCACTTAGCTTTAAAGTGAAGAGTTGTGAAGACTGGTTCTAGCTTTGGATTAGAACTCGACATCTAGCCTTGTGTCGGAAAATGGTGAAGTAGGCAACATTGTGAAGATTGGTTCTAGCTTTGGATTAGAACTCGACATCTAGCCTTGTGTCGTAAAATGGTGAGTGGGAGACGTTGTGTAGATTGGTCCTAGCTAAGATTAGGTCTCGACATTTAGCTTAGTGTCGGAAAATAATGTAAGCGATGTTGTAAGGTTTTCTCCGCCAAGAAGGGAGCTTGTAGATATAGTGTAAATCTCGAGTAAAGTGTACTCGAGGAGTGGAGTAGGAACGAGGATAGAGCCTTGTTGCCGAAACATAATAAATCTTGGTTTCTTCCTACTAGGTTGTTTCTTTCCTTACTCATTACTTACATTAATTATCATTATACTTACTACACATTGTTAATGCATTAGAATTGAACCTAAACATTATGCAACTAGCTTTCAAGTAAAATATAGTTTTGTGCACTCACCTAATTGAAAGGAACTTTAATTAGGAGATAAACCGATGAGAAACTATTCAACCCCCCCCCCCCCCCTTCTAGTTTCTACAATTTGTATCAGAGCGATGGTGACACAAGATCTTTGAAGTATATTGTACTTAAAACTTGGATTGATCCATTGTCTCCTCAAATTAGAAGGTTAAGTTATACTAAAGTTTTTCTTTGGTCAAAACTATTTTTTGTTGAAAATAGGCCTTTTAAATTTGTTAATATTGCATCTTTACTTAGATTAGTAGTATTAATGCATTTTAGATTTACTCTTGAAAAGTATCTACTGGTTTGCATCTTGTTATGTGTAGGTACTCATGAAGATAAATCATTCTATTGATTGTGGATTGAGTTACTTACACTTGTAGAAGACTCATGTTCTTTGATTTCCAACATCATTGAATGATGATATCAAGATGGGTAGGAGGGATACTAATCCTTTAAGACTTAGTACTCACTATTAGTCATAGTTGGGCTTTGCATTGGTTCCTTGAAAGCTCGGAATTCAATTTATGGCCAAGGTACGTTTTCGTTCTTCCACACGCCCTATTGATCACTCTTTTGATCATTAATTGACTATATGCTTGTTCTTGGCATCCTTTCCTTGACATTTATTTGTGGTTTGTGATTCTTTCCTTTTTCCCTCTCAAACCTTCATTGCTTGGATACTTGACTCACTATGGAGATGTAGGGTGAATTAGTAGTAGCTTAAAGTATCAAGCATGATTTCCATGGTTTGCACCCTTACGGTTAGTAGGCCTAATATCATGTGTAACTTGTGTAATTAAGCTCATCTCTAGGATGATTAGTGAATCCCTTGAGATACCAAACTACTTCATTAAGTTGTAGGTGGATTTTACACATTTGGAATTGAAATATTCTAAGGATATTATTATTGTTAATTCTAGCAATAATTATCGGTCATGTGGGAGAGAAAGTGAATCTATACTTTGTTCATGTTTTGAAATATAATAAGACTACTCTTGAAAATGATCTCATTCTATGCATCAAAATTGGTTGGTATAATTCATTACCAAAGCCGTTTAGACTTTCGTCAGAAAGGCACGTCTTAAACCACTATATATGACACAAGATCTTCACCTCCTTAATTTGAAGAATGTCATTTGTCTCTTGAGCAATGTTCTTAGTCTTGATTTACTTCCATTGACTCCTCTCCCCTTTGCTTCTTTGCTACGAGTAGTTGTTTGTTCGTTTCGGTCTTTTCCTATCTCGATTCAACTTGTAATCCTTCAACAAGGCATTATTACCTAGTGTTGTGGTGGTCCATTGATATCCTAAAAGGTTTAAGATATATTTTTAAGTAATTTAAAAATTTTGGTTTTCACAAATTCTTTGTTTTTCTTTGATAAAAACTATCCACTGTAGGCGGTTCCTTATCTAGCGCGGTTCCAATGCGCGGTTCCCTATCGATAAGGAACCGCGGGCAGAATCTTCGAAAAAGCACCAGTTTTACTAAAATAACCTTTTCAAACAAAACCCTCTTTCTCCTTCACACACACAGCGACGAAAACACCTAGTTTTCCACCATTGTTGTGTTCCAAAACTTTCAGTTACTCAAGATTAATTGATTTCGATTTGTGGCTTTCACTCACCCTTCATCAAAGATCAATAATATGTAAGTCATTTCTTTCATTTTCATCTAATTTGTTCTAGGGTTCATACATTCATAATTGGGGCTTTTTAAAATTGACATTGAATTAGAACCTTACTAGGAATAAGAGTTGACATAGTATTGTTACTATGATTCCTTAAGTTCATATTCATTGAGATTTCACTAAGATCCATCTGTAGAACAAATCCGAATTTTGACTAAATAGTTTGGTTGATTGATGGAATTGATATGAACCCATGAACAAGTTGGTGATGGCATTGTTAAATGCTTACCTAAAACCCTTGTTTTGAAAAACCAATGTTCAAGTTCATTATTAATCTTACATGGTCAATGTGTCATTGTTGATGATGAACTTGGTACATTGTGAATATGAGAATGATAATGATTAAACCTTGGTTTGTCAAGAGATTGATAAAACACATTCTCACTTTCTTTGATTTTTGGTTTATATGTAACATATGAGTAATTGGGGAAATATGTTTATATGTTATTTTTAGGTACTATCATGACTTCAGGATATCAAAATGACCATCTACTTACGAGAAGATACATGCCCAATCCTTCTTTGACAAATCAAACTCGCTCTTTTCAAAACACTTATCACAATCTTGAATCTCGTTGTTTCCATGAAGGACGTATTGTTCCTTCTAACGTTCTTGGACTTGACTTCATTCGATTCATGTTCAATACCATTGGCTTTGATTGCTTACTTGATATAGATGAGCCAATCTTTCCTTCTTTCCTCATGGAATTATTTAACTCGTTCAAGCTAATGTGCATCAACAATGGTCTATCTATAAGATTTTCCATCAAGGGGAAAACGTTTGTCTACACTCTTGAAGAATTTGGTGAGATTCTGGGAGTTCCATACGAAGGTCAATGTAGGTTCACCGATGCTTGGGGTTTAAACCACTTAGAATCGGCCCTATTGATGTGCATTATGTGACCGAGATTCCTTCGGCTTCGGCCATCTCTCGTGCCCTTGCTACACCTCGTGAACATCCTATTCTTGGTAATTTTGAAGGAGAATTTCGTTCTCTCGCTCCTTGGGAATTACTAACTAGTGATCTTAGTGATTTTATGGCCCCTTGGGCCGAAATCATTAGGGAAAATGCAATGTGTTTGGTTGGTGATCGCAACCATGTGCCCGCTTGTCTTGCACATATGTTGTATTGTGTTGCTACCACTACTCCATACAACCTTTCATTTTTCATAGCTAAAAGGATAATATTTGTTCTCAATGAATCTCGTTCTATTCTTCTTTATGCCATGATTCCCTCACGGCTTCTTAAGAGAGTTCTTCTTGACTATCTTCCTCTAAATCCTTCATTTTTTCACTCCGTGGATTGAGTCATGCTTCCTATTGAAGGGAATGTCTCTTCAGTTCCCACGCATGATTCAAATGAAGATGAAAATGTCTCTCAAGACAATTCTCTCATTTCTCATTATGACTTGTCATCATCTATCTCTCAATTGTCTTCACTAGACATTGTTTCAGACTATCACTAGTGTCTCAATCTTCATCTTCAAGATCGAATCAGAAGTGAATAAAGGCAAGGAGGAAATGCTCATAGATGAATGATATACCACTCTTATGTGACTAACATGTGTGTAAACATGTCTGGATTGTTGAACTTTATCTCCTTTATCTTTAATCTTAGGATGTTGTGTATTCTTTAACTAACAATTTGTGTTTGGATTATCTAGTATTTTAATCCTAATTATCCATGGTATCGATATTTTGATTTGCATGGCTCTGTGCATCTTGTGTGTTAGATAGCCTCCTAGTTTTTGATTATTAGTTCACTTTGGCTTGATAAACCTTGGTATAAAATCTGGGCTAGCAAAAGTTTGAGGAAGTGCTATTTTTGAACACCTCTGGTCGCGGTTCCATATCAAACTCGCGGTTCCTTAGCGATAAGGAACTGCGGACCTACGTAAGGAACCACCTAGTACTGTTTCAACAGAATCTTTGCTTTACACTGTTTTCTTTAATCTGTGTAAAACTTTGATAAAACTTTTGCAAAAACATGCACTTTCCTAAACTAGACTACCTAATTTTATTGTTCACATAAAATGATTTTAACCTATTACTAGTTTGGATCATCCCCTTCTCTTCTTAAACCCTCTCTTGTTGATTGTGTTCTTTATCCCTTCAAATCTTCTCTAAACCTCAACATACAAACATGGTATCCACTAGAACATCCAATTCCTCCAAAACCTCCTCATCCAACAGAAGCCTTAAGATGAAACTCAAGTCCTCTAAACTTGGTTCTCCATCTTCTCTCAAACCAAAAAGTGAAGCCTTACCTATTCTCATCTCCTCATCACTTTCACCACCACTTGCTTCATGGAAAACAAACTCAACCCATGGTACTAACCATTCACATGGTTCTACCTCCTCTTCATTCCAATCAAGAATGAATGAGTTTTCCTCACCACTCATTTCTAGTCCTCCCATAAATGTGAATGCTCAATCACAACCTTATCAAAGAATTCCCTTTGTTTTTGAGCCTCTTCCTTTCACTCCACCAAATTCACTCGTCTCACCATATCGCCCTTGGATAGCATGCCTTCTCCTCATCCTCCTACCTCCAACAGTCCTCTCTTGGGTGTTCCCATTTCCTGTTTCTTGGGTGATCCACACTTGTTTGATTTTTTCATGCATAATGGAACAAATTGTCCTTGTTGCTTGAACAACTTTCACCTCATTGATATCCTTAGGTTGGAGATGATTGGGGCTCACATAAAGTTGCAAAGCTTCTTGTTGAACCTATTTGCTAATCCTCCTCCTCCTAGGAGATGAACGATGGTTTTTAAAATTAACATGCTTTTCAAAAGAAGGTCAAGCTAAAAGAGGACTATAAATTCGAGACCTAGTTTTAGCTATCTTTGTAGTAGTTAATTGTCTTTTTATTTCTTGTATTTCCTTTCTTTTCCTTAATGATTTTCTCATGTAGATGATTTATGGATTTAGTTTTTATGTGTTTTAATCTATGTGATCACATTAAACAACTTCAATTTATTTAACATTAAACCTAAATTTATCATAACCTCTAAAAACTTGACTTAAAATTAGACCAAAATGTTATCTAAATATTTTGTCACCCTTTGTCAAGACATTCTTTGTGAATGTGTTGCTTTTATGCAACCCTAGCATACTCTAGTGCTAAAAGAGGTAAAAATCCAAGATTTGCAAAATTTTGAAAAAATATTTTTTTTCTCCAAAACTTTTGAAAATCAAGGTTTGCTGTCCACTGGACGCGGCTCCTTAGCCCCCAGGCAGCTCCATATCGATATGGAACCGCAGGCTATATTAAGGAACCGCGCACAGTAAAGCTGTTCTTGGCTTATTTTTGGTCTTTCTTCTTTGACCACTGTATTGGTTAAGATTCTTTGTTTACCCAATTTGGCTAAACATTTCCTAAAACCTTTCTTTTTCATTTCAAATCTTTGCCTTGTCTATTTTTTTTAAATTCTTCTCTTTTGGGAGTTCTTTTCTTCATCCCTCATAATGCCTAATTCTTCCTTTCCTAACCTTGACATTTATTTGTCACAAACTTCTCAACCTAAAGCTTCTTCTTCTAAGCTTTCAAGAAACCGGAAATCTCGTTTGACCCGTTTGGATCAAAAAGAACAAGAATCCTCATGATTCTTTTTCTCCAAAATCCTCCAAGAATTCCTCTTTCTATCCGATTCACTATTGGAATGAGACTTACTCTATAAATCCAATTACCGGAGAAAAGGAAATTCTTCCACCACCACCAAAACCTTTCAACTCTCCTCAACTCAATGACCTATCTTCTTTCCCTAATATCACTAGGCATTGTGAAAACATCTCTTATCCATTATCTCCCTCTCCACCAACCTCTAATTTGATGGACCTCCCCCATCTAACGACTTTGTTTTGCATCATGGTTCCTCGTGTGCTTGTTGTCGTTTTCAACAAATTGAACTTGCTCATATCTATGACAAACTAAATTTCCTTGAATTCCTCCTCACTCGGCCACTTCTCAAAGTTTTCGTTCCCATGAACAAAACTTCGAATGATGCTTCGTCGTCTTTCTTTTCCAACTAAGGCACATTTTGTACTTTAGTTGTTTGAGTCAATAAAACTTAAGCAATCTTGGAAGATTATCACTATTAGAGTAGTGTATGCTTTGTGGTTTATTTTCCATATTTTTTGCTTTAAATATTCATATTGTGTGTATGAATACTTCTCTTGTATGTTATTTCATATTTGTGTAATATGAATGTTATGTGTGTTATCTTTCCCACTAATTCTATTTCACACATTTTTTAAAGAGTTGATCATGGCTAAAACTTAAAATTAATTATGGGTGATTCCATAAATTCTAAATTTTAACCCTTTGACATTTTAAATCATCTTTGATTGGTTTGGATGTTTCGTTTCTTCCTTTATTCCACCAATTGAACTATGATGTTGTCAATACACACTCTATGGACATACTTAGCAAATGCTTGCTTCTAATTTGAGATTTCTTTTCCTTCTCCCTCTCAAGTTAGTTAGTAAGTAGTGCACATACATACATTGGTGTTTCTTTTCTTTCTTCTAACCTTTGTTTAGCATGTCACCTTAGCTCATTTTCTTGGTGCCCCAAGCAAGGGGGAGTAAGAACCAAGGGGGAGCTACTAGCAAAAGTCCGGTTCTTTTCTTCTTCAAAGACTTGTGCTAACATTTTTGCTTCGACAAAGGGGGAGAAATGATAGTGATAAACTCGTTAATAATTCGAATAAACTTGTATTTTACGTAACTGAGTTTATAGTTTGTCGTAATAAAAAAGGGGTAGTACCCGTGGGCCGGGTTCATGACCCGGCTGGGGACTATACGTCATCATGTCCCCCCAGTCTAGTTGTTACAGCCGTAGGCGGAATATCTAGACTAACAAGATGCTCCCTGGACGTACCAAGAACGAACATTATGAAATGCTGAATTTTGAAAATTATGTTTCGGCCGCACGTGGAAACCTTGTTAGGAATTATATTCCTATGGTACCCCAGCCGCACACAACGATCGAGACAAATTAAATGAAACATTGAATATGGTCTTACCTATGACCGCATATCCTGACACAATTGACTGTTCATCTGCCATTTTGACTGACAAAGTGCAAACAGTCAGAACCTCGAGCGACGCAATCTTCTGAGTCAGAAGTGACCCGTGGGTCCCACCTGACTTTTCACTTGCCACTTGCTTCCCAACCACACGATCTTGGTGAGTGGAAGACACGTGCCATGAATCTAACGAACCATGACCATCAAGGAAACCCTATAAATAAGTCGCTCATACGGCTGTGTGTGACACACAGTCTTTTTCTTCATTTCTGCCATTAGCGCTTTCTTCCTTATTACCACCTTCTTTCGCACGTATCCTTCCTTACACAGGTTAGAATACCACGCCCTCATCTTTCTTTAACTAATAATGGCTCAAAGAAACAACCCTTCTATTGGATCCGCGCTAAACGTAATGACGGAGGAGAAATTAGGCACTGCTGCTCTGATTTCTTTATTCCTAGCAACCTTCATCCCTCTCTCCCTGGTGAAGGGGACCTCATAACTGAGGCACCCCAGGGAAAGATTGGCCTATACACCCGTCTCTTTGACGCGACCAATTACCGCATTCCATTTACTCGATTCCTCGTAGATCTCCTAGGTTACTATGATGTACATATCACCCAGTTACACTGTATAGGCGCATGTAAGATTAGCCAGTTTAAAATCCTATGCCGTGCAAGAAGCATCCCCCCAACCGTAGAGTTATTTAGACTGTTTTATACCCCTAACTTAGTGAATGGGTGGCTTTCCTTTAAGAAACGATCCCCAAACAGCCCCACAGCCCACAATAAAGCCATGGACTCATTGAAAAATTGGTACGACCATTACTTTTTTATCGACTCAATAGTGTGGCCGACCGATTTTGTTTTTAAACATAGAGTATCTCCTAACCCTCCTCCACGAGCTGGTACATATAATGCCCAACATTCCTAAGAAATAGATAGGAATAGAACAGGGTTCCATAGGGATCTACCCGAGTCGTTCCTTTGTTTGCTAGGGATTAGCCGCAACTACTTCGGCCCGTCCAACAAATATCCTGTATTCTGGAGGAGGCGTGGTGAAGGTAGGTATAGTATCCGCACATCAAAAACATACATACAACTATTGTCCGTAACTAACATACTTTGTTGCTTTACAGAAATGAACTTCTTTGGAGTCCTACGCCAGGGTGATCCAAAACTTATACTAGAGGGAGCCCGCCCTAGACGAGAAAACGAGCTACCCCCTCGAGCATACCCGTAACGTGACAATCGCCCTAGAAGCCGTACCGGACCCCCAATCTGATGAGGAAGACACAACAACATGAGGACCCCCGTAGATTTTGACATCGAGGATGGGGACAATCTGATGATGAAGGATGAAGTCGGGCCCTCCTCCCCACCCAGGACTGCCACCCCTGCCCACGAGGAGGAGCAGGGCGATAACATAGAGAGGACCACCTCTAGCCTCTGCCAAATGCTGGGCGATGACGAGGAGGAAGTGCAACAAGTAATAGAAGAAGAGGAGGAAGAAGCCCAGCCTGCCCCAAGCGTACCCGTAGAAAGAACAAGCGGGTAAGAAGAGTTGCTTAGGCCGTGATTGGGGAACACAATGCCCCCGTAAAGATACTGTGCGAGGATCACCCCCTCTACCAATCTGGTGAGAGCACCAATCAAGCCTCAGGGACGGCGCATGCTGCCCCCATAGATCCGGACATGCCATTACCAGATGTCAAGCCAGTTACTCAGGTACCCCCCACTACATCAGAACTGGAGAAAACCAACATGTAAGTCTACCGCATATGTTTGTCATCATTTCTCTCGTCCAAGTAAAAGGTACGTCCTTCCGTAAACAATATTTAATATATATTCCAATTTTTGTTGTAGGGATGAACAAGCTAGTGTCGCACCTGCCCAAGAGGCACGGAAAGAGAAGGAACCTGTCCTGCATGCTGCAGCGACCAAATATGGCCCAACCTTTGAGGAAGGTACCCCCACGGCTTCACAAGAGATATCGGTGCCCGACCCCCATACACAATTCAACCCAGACTGTAAGATAACCACCGCTTCTAGAATGAGGCAAGCTGAAGAATGCCGTGACTATCTGAACAATTGCATTCCACCCGGCCTGGTGAAGGATATAAATTCACTAAGTCATGTAGACTTGGTGGATGAATATAATGGTGCCTTGGTCCAACAGATGGCTATGGGTACTTCCATGCGGGTATGATTTGAGGCCGCCTTAGAGCATGTTGATTCCCTGAAGAGAAAGAATGTCCAGAAAGAGAAGATGATTGAAGACAATGAATCCAAGTTTGCCGCCCTCTAGTCCCAACTTGCTACTACCGAGGCCACCATTAAAGAACAAGCCGCGCATGCCAATACCCATGATCAACGTGTAGCCGAGCTTGAAACTCAACTTGAGACTGCAACAGCTAAGGTATGTATCCGTACAACGTCATGCCCACGCCACGTTATTCTGCACTCTAATACTTAAGGTATCACACACAGGTGACCGCGGCAGAAGCCTTGGCAAAGTCCTCCTCTGACCAAGTGTCCACCCTTACAAAGGAGCTTGAAGACGCACATGCATTGATCCAGGGTAAGGAGATACTGAAAGAGGAGCTTGCCCATGAAAGGGCTGTGGCGGAACAATTGATGGAGGCTTCCGCATAAAAAGATATGTTGCTGAATGCCCTTACCGCAGAGCGTGATGAAGTATTGTACCCCCAACTACTAGCAGCCATTGCCGGCCGTAGGTGGATGGTGGGTCATGGGACGCGCCTGGCTGTCACAAAAGTGTTGGAGGCCCCTCAATTCGTGCAACAGTTTGCAGATCTTGTATAGGATGGCATTGACCACGGCCGTCATGAGGGAATGGTTATGGCCGCAGAGTTAATAAGTAAGAAGCAAAATTTTACATAACATGCTTATTTTTACAATGGAGCTGCAGAGAATATGACCGCCTCTATGGCTACTATGCGGGATCTTGATTACCCCTTCTTGGCTGAGCTTGAGGCTACAAAAGATGCATCCAACAAGGAGATCATGGAGAAGCTAAGCCTTGGTGCCTTCTCGCAGGACGAGGGACACTCCCGGACTCACTTCAATCCCTCCCCTGGCCATCTCACTCTTCCTATTTATAAGGACGTCACCAGGATCGTAGTTGGTGAGCAGCTATTAAGTGAAGTGCTGGAAGTGAACGCGGCTCGGCCTTTGGACAGAAAACAGCATGATGAAGTATTGCCTCGAGTAGCCGAAGAGCAGCGGGACATAGGTAAGTTTCTCCCCCTATGTAGGGCGTTCCTTTATTGATGTATTTACTGAACAATTTGGTTTGTAACAAAACATTCGTCCGTGGATGTCCACGGCACTTTATACTTTGTAACATTATCTGAACATTTAAAATAATATGTATGAGTCCGTGGTAGTCACGGCAATTTTGATAGCTGGAAAATTGCTTATATTCTTTTAGATTTTATATACCTGCGTCGCATGACGTGTCACGTCTTACCTAGAATAAAACCAAGTCTATATTTTACTAGACGTGTGGCGTGCGTCTTTACCATGCATAGCACTATGTAAGTGCGGCATGTGGAAACTTATTACAACGTCTTGTGAATAAGGTGTCTAGTAAGGATAAACATTTCAAAATCTTTTAACTATAAACATTTTTCTCAAAATGTCTAAAAATATTTTGACTATAACGGTGCCGAAGAATTCCCGAGTTACCGACAAGGCCAGACTGAGAAGTGTTATTTTAATATATATATATATAACTTGGATTATATATATACATATAATGTAATTTGATTACATGATTGTTTGATGATTATTTCTATATTTATACGAGATATTTATACGACGTAGATTGTCACAAGGAACCCTAATTCCCCTAGCAAATTAATCTAAGCTATTTCTGTAGGAATTCTAGCTATTCCAGATGATCCGTGTCACTGGGGTTGCATCCCTCTTATGTGACAAGTTGAATTATTAGGTTCACTTAATCCTCTTACCCCGCCTGGAGGCGAATAGTACAAGTACGGTTTTGAATGAATGCATATGAATAAGAGATAGTACATGATAGAAATAATAACTAAATCTATAAGACAATAATTTGCACAAGGAATCTAAAAGACATGACAATAATTTGCACAAGAACGAGCCGTGGAGCTAGCTAGGCACCACGACATTTTATTAGAACATTTACGATTTTTGTTTTTTGACAAGAATGAAAAATCCTAAAACAAATAGAACCTAGAAAGCACGAAAACAAAAACAAAAGAGAATACATGGATCTTCATTGAAGCCAATTATAGCGAAGTGTCCATGCGGAAGCCTTAGCCTTTTCAGAGATAGCATTTTTGAGATTGCAGATATTCCATGTACGTTCCAGGTCACGGCCATCCATGTCACGCAACTTGTACGCGCCCAGTCCTAAGGATTCCGTAACCTCATACGGCCCTTCCCACTTGGGGCCCAGCTATCTTGTATTCTCCGTGCGACTTGCCTCGTTGGCACGATAAACAAAATCCCCCGGGCGAAAGGAAACACCTTTAACCTTGGCATCGTAATAAGCCTTCATCCGTGCCTTGGACTTGGCCTCATTGATAGCCACATTTCTCTTTTTTCCTCCAACAACTCCAAATTAATCCGGAGTTGCTCATCGTTCGTGACGACATTAACCTCCGTCGTGCGGATGGTTGACATTCCAATCTCTGCTGGTATAACAGCCTTAGTTCCGTAGGCCAACGCGAATGGAGTGTCCCCATTTTCTATTTTAATCACAGTCTTATGCGCCCATAGAACATGCGACAACTCATCTACCAACTTGGCACTTCGTTCATCCAAGCGTGCCTTGATGCCTTCATCTAAGCTTCTATTTGCTTGTTCCACAAGACCATTGGTATGCGGGTGCTTAACAGACGCGAAACACCGCGTGATATTCAATGTCACGCACCAATCCTTGAATGGATTATCCGCGAACTGCTTCCTGTTATCCGAGATGATTTCTCCCGGCAAGCCAAAACGGCACACAATGTTTTCCCAAACAAACTTTTTAACTTGCTTGCCCGTAATGGATTTAACCGCTTTAGCTTCTATCCATCGTGTAAAGTAGTCCATTGCGACGATCAGGAACTTAACTCCCCCTGCATCCACATGAAAAGGTCCTGCAATGTCAATCCCCCATTTATAGAATGGCCATGGGGATGTGATGGGTGTCAGTTCTTGCTGCGGATGTCGCGGTACTGGTCTGTGCACTTGGCAATCACTGCATTTACGAATCATGTCACGTGCATCCCTATGCATAGTAGGCCAATAATATCCTGTGCGTAGGGCACGTGCCACTACGGATCAGGGGCCTGCGTGCATACCACATGACCCTTCATGTATCTCACTGATCACATAGGTAGCCTGGGGTGGCTCAACACACCGCAACCACGGCTGTAAGAAGGAGCGCTTGTAGAGAATACCTTCTTGAAGCTCAAAGTGTTGCGACTTCCTTCTGATACGCCATGCCGCCTTTTCATCATCCGGAAGGGTTTCATCAGTTAAATAGCTGATGATCGGGGTCATCCATGTAGGTCCATCTTCCTCAACTATAGCTGCGATTTCCCCTTCCGTTATAGAATTTTCCTTTAGTATTTCTACCAAGACTTGCTTGGATAAGTGGGCGAAACTTGTAGACGCAATCTTGCTAAGAGCATCCGCCTTCTTGTTTTCACCTGTTGGTACTTGCTTGATAGAAAACTTACTGAAGGTAGCTATGTGTGACTTGACTTTCTCCAAGTATCGAACCATGTTATCCTCCTTGGCTATGTAACCCCCTAGAGCGTGGTTCGCGACGAGCCGCGAGTCTACGTAAGCCTCAAGGTTGCAGACTCCCATTCTAGCGGCGATTTTTAAACCCGAAATCAACGCTTCATATTCTGCCTCATTATTAGTGGCTGTAAATTCAAAACGCAGGGCGTAGGTAAACTCCATTCCTTCCGGATTCGTAAGGATGAGGCCAGCTCCTGACCCATCCGTGCACGAGGATCCGTCAGTGAACAAAGCCCGTGGTTCTGCTAGAGTTTCCTCTCGTTGTATTACTGGTCCGTCCTCTTCTGGCTTCTCAATTAGGAAGTCTGCCAAAATTTGGCCTTTGACCGCTGTCTTTGGTCTATAGGAGATGTTATGCTCTCCTAGTATAATACTCCACTTATGTAGCCTACCGGCCACGTCTGGCTCGGAGATGATTTGTTTTATTGGCTGATCAGTGATAACCATAATCGGGTGCGCCTGAAAGTATCAGCGTAACCGTTTTGTGGCGAATACTAATGCTAAAACCAACTTCTCCATAGAGGAATAGTTCAACTCCGGC
Source organism: Glebionis coronaria (assembly GCA_025667525.1). Classification (NCBI taxonomy): domain Eukaryota; kingdom Viridiplantae; phylum Streptophyta; class Magnoliopsida; order Asterales; family Asteraceae; genus Glebionis; species Glebionis coronaria. The sequence continues at coordinate 287,666,866 of CM046880.1, read as the reverse complement.
CCTTGTAGTGTTCTACGTATGAAGTAGACCGGAGTCTGGACTGTGTCCCTATCCATCATAAGTACTGCACTTATTTCTCCATGTGTAGCCGACAGATACATAATGAGCTCTTCCTTAGGTCGGGGAGCCACTAGCATGGGAAGAGCTGCTAGATGCTTTTTAAGCTGACTGAAAGATTCCTCTGCTTCCTTTGTCCAACGGAAATCTCCCTTCTTGATGCACTTCTTGAGTGTCTTGAATAGAGGTAGTGATTTCTCCGTGGATTTCGACAGGAACCTGTTTAGCCCGGCCAGCTTTCCATTTAATGATTGTACCTCTTTTTGTGTCTGAGGAGATGGTAACTGTATCACCGCGTCTGTCTTTTCCGGGCAAGGCTTGATTCCGTTTGGATCGATCATGTATCCAAGGAACATCCCTTCAGTTGCCCCAAACGTGCATTTTTTTGGATTCAGTTTCATATTGATCCTCCTTAATGTGTCAAACGTCTCTTGGACGTCACGGAGAAGTTCCTCCTCCGTATGACTTTTGATGACTAGATCGTCAACGTAGACCTCAAGGTTGCGGCCTATCTGTGAGTTAAAGGCTTTATGAACAAGTCGCTGATATGTTGCCTCGGTGTTCTTTAGTCCAAATGGCATTTTTGTGTAACAGTACACGCCCTGACTAGTATGAACCGCCGTCTTCTACTCATCTTCTTTCGCCATCTGGATCTGGTGGTACCCTTTGTACGCATCTAAGAGCATTTGAAAGGATACCCGCATAGGGATTCCACCTTCCAGTCAATCTCTGGTAACGGATAGCAGTCCTGTAGACAAGCTATGTTCAGGTCCGTGAAGTCCACGCACATGCGCCAGCTCCCGTCATGATTCTTGACCATGAACGGGTTGGATAACCACTCGTGGTAGTATACCTCGCGCATAATTCTTGCGTCTAATAATTTCCGTACTTCATCCAGTATTACTTGGCTGCGTTCTGGTGCTTGACCACGCTTCTTTTGCTTAACAGGAGGATATCGCTGGCGGATTTGAAGTTTATGTTCTGCTATCGCACACGGCACACCTGTCATATGCTTGGGCTCCCATGCGAATACATCCAGGTTTGCTATCAGAAGAGAGCACATGGCCCTTTTGCCGTTATCCGAGAGCGTTCCCCCTATGGACACCTCTTGTTCCGGATAATCAGGATGGATTGCCACCTTCCAGTTGGGGTGTGGTGATCCTTCCTTAACGGGAACATGTAGGACTGGTGTTGCCACAGCGTAGCATTCAGATGCTGTTATGATTGAGTTGTAGATGGTGACAATTCCCCCTTCCACAGGGAATTTAATCATTCCGTGAGCTGTGGAGGGTAATGCCCGTATGGCCAGGATGCCTGGTCTTCCTATGATCCTATTATATGGAGAGTGTGAGCGTATCACCATAAAGTTCATCCACGCCATGGTGGAATGCTCTTCATTCCCAATGGTTACTAGCAGACGCAACTGTCCTATTGGCCAGATAGTGTCTCCACTAAAGCCAATGAGCGGCGACGTGGCCGGTACCAATTGGCTTCTTGTTTCTGGTCGTAGCTGTACGAAACAGTGTTCATACAGTACTTCCGTCGATGACCCTCCATCCACATACATACGGCGAACATTGTGTGTCTCAATGCTTACCTCAATCGTGAGAGGTGCATCGTCCACGTCACTTGCCGTAATGGGAGGGAATGAGATTTCTCTGCCGCGTGAAATTTTTTGACTAAGTTTCTGCTTTGTGCGGCGCTGCCAGGATTGGATCATGTATATAGTCGAAGGTTTGTCCTTTTGGGGATCCTTCTTATCGTGCTTTTTGTTATCCTTTCCGTCCTTCCAATCCTTGACCAAGTGTTTGAGTTTGCCTGTCTTGATCAGTGACTCAATGTGCTTCTTGAGCTGGATGCATTCCTCCGTGTCGTGGCCCTTGTCGTTGTGGAATTCGCAAAAGCGATTTCCTTGATGACGGTCCACCGGAGTCATCATTGGGGGAGGTCTTGGGAAGTTGGCCCCTTCTGTCAACAAGATGTCCCGGTAAGTCATCTTTAGGGGGGTGAATTTGTCCTCCGACCGCCCTCCTTTGTTTTGGCTCTTGTAGCCCGAGCCCCTTCCACTGCCTTGGTTGCTTTGACCACCCGACTGTCTCCTGGACTGGTCGTTCGATCGATAGTTGTTTCCCTTTGTAGGATAGGTCGCGGCTACCGCGGTTTCTCCTTCTATAAAGCTCCTGACCCTTTCCACGAGGTCGTCATACTTCTTCGGGCGCTTGTCATTGAGGCGCCTAATTAATTCCTTGTCTGTTATAGCATGCATGTAATCGGAAATTTTTAGGAGCTCTGGCATCGTTTTTGTGCGCGTGCACTCGTCATTGAAACGTTCCGTGAAGGCCTCTGTAGATTCTCCAGGCCGTTGCTTGACAGTTGCTAATGAGACTAGATCCCTATCATACTTCTTTCGCTGAGTATAATTTTTTTTAACGCAGTGCGCAACTCGATGAAGCTATCAATGCTTCGGGGAGGAAGTCCCTCAAACCAATCACGGGCATTGCCAATCAAGGTTGAATTGAACATCTGGCGCCATATAGGCATTGGCCATCGTTCTATTTTTGCCTGCGTGTCAAATATCTTTAGGTGATCATCCGGATCACCAGATCCATCATAAGTTTTGATGCACGCTGGCATGCGATGCTTCTTATCCTCGGAGTAATTCCATATGCGGAGGGTAAAAGGATCTTCCCTAGGATCACACCATGGACGGGTGAGATTAGGGTCACACCATGGGCGGGAGAGATCTTCCCCTTCCACCTCACGATAGTAAGGGCCACCGTAGTGCCCATCATCGTCTGATGGCAGTGGAGGAGTACGCCTAGGTAGGCGACGCTCGGGTGGATGGTCATCCGAATCTTCCCCTGAGGGACCGGGGGAAGGGGGTGGTGCCCCACTTCTCGGATGAGGGTCGCTTTTATGAGAAGAGCTAGGAGCCTTCTTCCCGGTATTCACCCTATCCCACACACTTGTGCGGCGATTGTTTCTGGTTAATTCCAAGTCCGGCCGTTCGGCTGAATTGTCGGATCTATCTCCTTCTTCACGAGATTGCAGTAATTCCTGCATAACATGGTCCCCTATGCGTTCGAGCACATTCCGGGGTTGAGGATTCTCCTCAAAGAGGTTTCGTTCCTGGGGTCGTGCCCTCTTCTTCTTCTGAAGAGAAGTGCTGGACACGGCTCTGCCAAAGTTAAGCCTAGATTGGAGGTTCCTACCTAGGTTTAACCTCGACGCAATACCCGGGACGATCCTCTCAAAGTTCTGCGTGAGAACACGAGCGAGGTCTTCCTCACTAAGTGGTTCGACTTCCACTTCTTCTTCAGTTGACGGCCTACGCGGCTCCTTGTTAGGGGCCTTAGATGCACTCCCTGGGTCAGGGTTATCCATGGTCATGGTTGGTGGTGGGGTATTAGCGGACGTGCCTGTCCCACCACGGACTGAAAAACACTCCGGTTATTCGGTCCACCTGTTTGGTTGCTAGGGGACTGAGTAGGGATGACTACCCCGTCCCCTGTGGACTTCTGATTCGCAGGATTCGTGTTCCTGGGATTTCCTTGCGGATGTCCTTTCGTCATTGAAAGAGATCGAGATGAGATTTGCTCTACCTTAGTGTATTGGTCCCACGGATGGCGCCAACTCGTTGATACAAAGGCTGGATGATCCTTGCTAGACCCAAATTAGGCTTAATTCGGGTTGGCTGGGCTCCGGCTCTTGCACCAAGTGAATTATCTTGCTGAGATCCTTCACGCTAAAGCAACACGCGTTAGGCTTACCGTGGAAATGTATCCCACGATTAGAATCTGGCGTGAGAGTAAGTAATCGGTTAGGGTTTAAGAATCGTATGAGAGTTTGGAGTATGTAGAATGTAATACCTTTGTGTAACCCTTGGGGGTTCCTTATATAGGCGGTGAAACCCGTAAATCCCAATCATAATAAGATTATGATTTTGTCTAACCCTGTATCGGCCGTGATGGGCCGTAGGCCGCACACATATATGTGGCTATTCATTCGAAGCCCATAAGCTTTAAATGATATTAAACCAACCCATTAGTAACAGGCCGGATGCGGGTAGTACCCGTGGGCCGGGTTCATGACCCGGCTGGGGACTATACGTCATCACAAAGCAATGCCTAAAAACATTATTAGTACTAATTAATCTTTCTTAATTTTGATCACGACAAATTACAAAGACATTTATTGTCAAACACAATCATAAAACGAATTATCTAACAAACACTATTAACAAGGTAATAATCACTAAACTAACATATCTTAATCATGCTTAGTGATCATAAAAGTTATTAGCCTTAAAACTCACTTTTGTCAAATGTAACAAAAGATTTTTAATAAACTTTATTTTTAAGAAAATGTTTTATTAAAATGAAAATGTAAATTTGAATATGGCATATTTCAAATGCCATAAGAATATCCTTTGAAGGTTTAAACAGCCTCAGATATTTCAAATTCACTAAAAGACAAAAAGGAGCGGAGTCTAGTACCCGCGGTTCCTTAAGTGCCTACGCGGTTCCCTATCGATAAGGAACCGCCTGGGTAGATAAGGAACCGCCCCCAGATAACCGTTGGGATCTTGTCTCCTATAAATAGTGGATCAAATCTGCATTTTCATCAACCCTTTTTGGACATCTCTTTCAACCTTCTTTCTCCTATCTCATCCTAGTCATTTTTAAATGATCACTTAATGTGTTAAGTATGTTTACTCTTGATTATCCTCTTGATCTCCTTCTTTACCTTGTCCAAAGAGAAGATCACTCACACACTTGTGATGTGATTAAAGATGAAGCATTGATGAAGATCACCTTCTCTTAAAGATCTAGTCATGTTCATCATTTGTTTATTTGTGTCTTGTATAGATCTAATGTATTTGTGAATACTTGCACTAGTTGTGTTCATCCAAGCTATATGTGAATACTTGGATTAGAGTTGTGTAAATCCATTGCACATGTGTGTGCTTGGATTTGTGTTGTGTAGATCCAAGCTAAATGTGTGTACTTGGATATGTTTAGTTGAGTTGTAATTAATTGTGTTAGTTCTCACTAAACTATAAAGTGATGTGGTTGTGTCTTGTGAGTTCTCACTAAACTATAAAGTGATATGTAGTTGTGTTGTGTAAAGTTCTCACTTAGCTTCAAAGTGAAGAGTTGTGAAGATTGGTTCTAGCTTTGGATTAGAACTCGACATCTAGCCTTGTGTCAGAAAATGGTGAAGTAGGCAACATTGTGAAGATTGGTTCTAGCTTTGGATTAGAACTCGACATCTAGCCTTGTGTCGTAAAATGGTGAAGTGGGCGACGTTGTGTAGATTGGTCCTAGCTAAGATTAGGTCTCGACATTTAGCTTAGTGTCGGAAAATAATGTAAGCGACGTTGTAAGGTTTTCTCCGCTAAGAAGGGAGCTTGTGGATATAGTGGAAATCTCGATTAAGGTGTACTCGAGGAGTGGAGTAGGAACGAGGATAGAGCCTCGTTTCCGAACCACTATAAATCTTGGTGTCTTCCTACTAGGTTGTTTCTTTCCTTAATCATTACTTACATTCATTATTATTATATTTACTACACATTGTTAATGCATTAGAATTGAACCTAATCATTATGCAACTAGCTTTCAAGTAAAAGATATTTTTGTGCACTCACGTAATTGAAAGGAATTTTAATTAGGAGATAAACCGATGAGAAACTATTCAACCTCCCCCCCTTCTAGTTTCTACATGGTATTATAATCTAAACCTTCTGGGTAGTCATTTTTATGTTCCAGTAATTATGTCTCACGCATATCTTCTAAATCAGGATCTCAGCAGACTAGAGCACCCACTGGAGGGTATACTGACCCTATCTGCACCACTTGCGGGCGTAGGTACCCCGGACCATGCCGTCGTGCTACCTGCGTCTGTTTCAAATGTGGGCAACCACGGCATCATATGAAGGACTGTAGGAAGGGTGAGATTGTTGGTACTTCAGGACATGTTGACCAGAAACCACCACCTACATCGGGTCGTGTATTTACTGTCACTAGGGACCAGGCAAACAAGTCGTCAGGTACCATCACTAAAATCTTATTTAAGTATGGACATGTTGCCTGCGTATTATTTGATACGGGTGCAACTCATTCAGTCATATCCACTGCTTATGCTGCTCGTATTATGAAAACCCATATGCCACTTGATAATGTCTTAAACATATCCACACCCTTAAGAGACTCGGTTCGCATTACGCATGTGTACAGAGATCTTCCCTTAGAGATTGACGACAAGATTCGTCCTGTTGACGCACTTCGTCGGACATATGCGAATTCGATATGATTCTGAGTTTGGAATATTAACAACACACCACACTACAATTGATCTCCATTCATATCAGATTATATTCAGCGATGTTCAGATTCCTGAATACATTCATCATGGTTTCCACCAGGAAAACTGTGAAAATTTTTCTGCTTTACAAGCACGTGTTTTGTCATTTCATGACTGCGAAGATTGTCTAGCTATCATTTATGACACAACTTCTGACGTTCTTTTATTCATAATCAGTCGATTATTTCATAATTTTCCCTGATGTATTTCCAGAAGAACTTCTGCGTATACTTCCTATCCACAAAGTAGAACTTAACATCGAGCAGATTGGAGAGCAAAACCAGTTTCCAAGGCTCTTTATCTCATGGCTTCCGTGAGCTAAAAGAGTTGAAGGATCAGTTGCAGTAGATGCTTGAACGAAGTTCATTCGCCCAGGTGTATCACCATGGTGTGCACTGGTTTTGTTTAGTAAGGAGAAGGATGGTAGCATGAGATTATCTATCGGCTGCCGTCGATTTAAACAAATCACCATTCATGACCGTTGTTCCCCTCCATGTATTCACGACGTGTTCGATCGAATACCGGGTGCCAAACAATTTTCCAAGATCGATTTCTGATCATGCTGCCAACAGTGGCGAGTGAAAAGCAGGATATGTCCATGACTGCCATTCGTACACGATTTGGTCATGCTAAATTCACGAATTTATTTTGGATCTCACGAATGCTCCAGCAACAGTTATGAATTTGATGAACGGAGTTTCCATGAACTCACAGACAAATTCGTTATTTGTTTTCATTGATGACATCTTGCTTCTCTCCAAGTCTAGAGAAGAGAACAAAGAGCATATTCGCTTTATGTTACAATTCTACGACAGAAGAAACTTTGCCCTGAAATGTTTCAGTACGGATTTTGGTGACTTCGGTGATACGCTGAATCACATTGTTCTCACGGCTAGTTTTACCATGACTAAGCTTACGCGTAAAGGAGAAAATCATGCACTATATTATGTGTTCCAAAGGATCCTACGCTAAAAGAGGTCTAACTTATAGGGACTCATAGTCCTCCGATTTCTATATATTCTATAAATGTATCATGATCTCAAACCACATCTTGGTGGAGCAGCATGAAACAAGATGCAGTTATGTTCATATCTGAGTACCTGACATACAAGTAGTTTAAGATAGAACGCCAACATGCTAGTAGTTCATTTCAACCAGCATAAATTTTCAAACCGAAATGGGACAAGATTCTCATGGATTTTGTTACTAGACTACCGCAGGCTCAGAAGAAGCATAATGATACCTGGGTTGTTTTCAACCGTTTGACCGAGTCTGCATACCTCTCCATCTGCAAGAATTTCACGGTTAGCAGATTATGAGACATTTTCCAGCCAAAGATCGTATGATTACACAACACTCCTTCAGCTATCAAATCAGATAAAGGTTCACGTTCGCGTTTATTAATTAAGTTCACGTCCTTGTTCAAGTTCACAATTTGCTTCACTCATTCACGTTCATGACATGGTGTACGTTCATGATCGTATTCTATCTTACGATTTATGTTTCATTATCATTCTGGAAAGAATTGCTAAAAGCTTGGGAAACCAGACTTAAGTTAATAAACTTTCCATCCTCAAACAGACGTTTCACGTCACATTTCACGTCTCACCTCATATCGTTTGGTTTTACCTCCTCAGTTACCTCACGTGCACGATATGTTTCACATATCATATTCAGTCAACGTTTCTCATATAACATTCACGATATGCTGCACGTATCACGTCCACCATATGTTTCTCATATTACATTCACCATATCTCCACGTATCACGTTCACAATTGTTCACGTACAACGTTTCAGTATGTCTCACGCATCATTGCTTAGACGTTACTAGTGTAAGTTATTCCAAATTATTTTGCATCGTAACGTTTCATTTACCCTTGCACGATAAATTCTTATCCACCCGATCAGATTCATGAGGATCTATCTTACGTTGATGAACCAGAAACTTTTGCGTATCGTCAGGTCAGGGTCATGAAGACCAAGATCTTCTTTGTGTCAAGATCTTTTGGAGGAACCGTCCGGAGCGGGAAGCCACTTGGAAAGGAGGAGTCCATCCGGACTTCTCATCCTTTTCCTTCCATAAGTCAGATGTGTTCTTTTTGTCACGTCACGTTCCCTGTCCTTTTCAGTCATATCACGTCCATGTCCCTTCTAGCTATATCACATCTCTAATTCGAGGACGAATTTTCCTTTTAGAGAGGGAGAATTGTAAAACCCACAACATTATCATGTTCCTAATTCGAGGACGAATTGTTCTTTTATTGGGGAAGAGTTGTAAAACCCGCTTTAAAATCCATGAAACATTAATTACACGAAATTACAGATTTAATTAAAACGTAACATTAATTAAATACACGACATATACAAAGAATAACTAATGACCGAATTCCAAGTATTACGTATATTATTATTTATTCACGTATAATAAATAATACATGATCGTAAAACACGAACTCATGCCACGAATAGTAATACACGAAATTTAATAAAAGTCAAAAATTGAAAATCACACTTATGTGTGTGTTGGGTCGCGACACAAAAGGAAAGAAAATGAAGAAGGGCTTGGAGCCCAGCCCATTTGAAAACTAAACAACCAGGGAAGTTCACACATTTCATTTTCACAAAATAAGACAAAAATTAGGGTTGGTGTTTCTTGTGTGAGCCGACAGCAGAAAGAAAATAAGGGAGACGGGGTCGAGTTTTGATTGTGGTTTCGGGTGTGTGTTAGTTGTTTATTCCTATACGTATAACCGGTAACTCATCTTTCTTCTTTATTTTTATAATCACAACTCATGTTATTATCAAGAACATATAATTTTATAAAGGTAATCATATATTAATCATGACCAAATAAGGTTTTGGGTTCGGGTTGTCATGAAAACCGAGAGTCTTTGGTGGCTTGGTGTAGTCGGTCGCGACCCAAAACCAATCATTGTTGTTTGTGTGGAAAAATAGTGGGAACCAAGAACCAACCAGGGGTGTGTTTGTTTAATTCAGTGGCAACCGAGACCCTTAAGGTCTCGGTGGGTCTTAGTTGGCACAGCAGGGGGAGTCGGTGGTTATGTTTCCTAGACCAACCGCAAGACAAAGCCCAAACAGGAGGGAAACGTTGGTAAACAATGGGAACCCGAGAGCCTTAAGGCTCTCGGTGGGTAAATTGATCGCGACAGGGGGAACACTGGCTAGCCAGTGGGAACCCGTAGCTAACAGTGGCACGACAACAACCCAAGGCTGCGTGGCCGCTGACAGAAAACCAACAGCCGCCGACTGTGGGTGTGGGTTTGGTTGTTTGGATTATCTTACTAAGTGCGACAGAGACGGGTGTCTCGGTAGGCTCGGGTTAAGGACTCGGTACACAAGGGTTACATTGACTAAGCCACTTTTAGTAAATTAATTAATTTAATGACATGATATTATAATTAATTAATCATGAAAACTTAGGTTATAATTATTAAAAGTAATAGTTCATGAAATAGCCTAAGTATTTTATATTGACTTAATTAAATTAAAAACCGTACTTTAATTTAACTGGAATTTAATCAAGCTTATAATTATTTAAGGAAACCTTCTATTTTTGAAAACCTGCTATTTTTAGAAGGTTACTTTTTATGATACAACAGTATAATAATACAAGAATACATGAGATACACTAATCAGAAATACATGGAAACAGACAGAATTACGAGATTATGCACGAAACAGTAAAACAATACAAGAACATGTAAAATAGGTTAATAACAATAAGAACTAGTAAAGGTATACAGTAATCAGACAACTTATTCACGTCCCTTATTTATGTAGTATCCCTAAAGTCGGAGTAGATCCTTATTTATGTAATCAGACAACACAAGGTACGGATATTCCGTCCTTCAGTATGGACATTCCCTTCGTATGCATGATTAGGATTCCCCGTTTGCAGCTATCTGTTTTCCCCAGTACTTTTATATTATTAAGCTTTTCAGTAATACTTATGTTTATTTTATAACGCCTGAGATATATACATGCATGATCATGTCATCTAGTTACGGAGGTATCGTAACCATAACACTTGAGGCACCGGTGTTATAACTCCTCTGCGAGGGAGTGATTTTTTTCTCGTGGCGTCCCTTTCAGTTTGTCCATTATCAGTATTATCAGTGGGGCGTATGGGTGCATCCTAGTACATGTTTTTAGTATTTTCATGGTGAATGTGGTGTGTGCTCTATATCCTTCACAAGGAGTTGATCCCTCGTACCCAAACCAGTATAATTAGAGGTCATCCCTCTAATGCATGATGAAGTCACCCCTCTATGTATTCATGCTATTTGACACCTTCATGACCTATATGGGCTCTTGGAAAATTAAAATACGGTTTTTAGATATAAACATAAGTTTTCAGAAATATAAACCAGTTTATAAACATGTTCCAGGTTTTCCAAGACTTACACTTATTCCGCTGCTTTTCAGTCTTTACTTATGTTTCAGTCATTCATATCATGTTATATATCCGTTCACTGAGCGTATTGCTCAGCCGTTACTTTTCTTTCCATGTCCCAAAACGGTAGGTATCCAGGGACGCACTTAGGATTTTGAGAGTATGTGCATTTGGATGGAAGTTATCCAGACTTCTTTACTTTATGCACTTCATTCATTCATTTCTTACATTAGTCGATCATTTGGACATTGTTTAGTCCGTTCCTTTAGTACTTATTATTGCATGTGTGAGCTTATGTTTGAACTACCGATGTTTGATTCCGGTATTTCCTTAAAGGTCATTTAATGTTTTAAGACATTTACCTTGTATGTTTTGATGACACGCTATAAATACATGTAACGTCCATTTGTCAAAATGGGGTGTTACATGGGCTTACTGAGAACATGTACTTTATAACAACAACAAAAAATCTAAACCACATATTCTTTTATATTTTATTAACAAATTATTAATATAAACTATTTTTATTTTATTTTAATTTTTAAATAATATTATAAAATTATATTAATAAAAGCAATTTTTATTTTCTCTCTCTCACCTTATTTAATAAATCATAAATCAAGTCCAAATCTTACACAATCCTAAACCTCTAATTTTATAAACCCACACCTGAAATAAAACCCACCTTCAAACCAAACGGACCCTATATCTAATACAAACTAGTCTTGTCTGCTACAATAATGCAACTATCTCAAAAGCCAAACACCATTTTGTCTCACAACTTATATTCAAAACTCTATATATTAGGTTATATGATTGCCATATAACCTTAGTTCACCAATTCACCAAAGACTACATATCCATAACTACATTTACCATCCCAACTAACACATAGCTCATTCAACCATCACCCATAACAAGCTATGTTAATAGGGGATATGCATCATAATGCAATATCTAGCTCCCATTCACAAATGAAACTAAGGAGCTATTCTTTGCTAACTACATTTCTTACCCATATGAACCAAGATCCAAATAAGTAGCTCCACACTTATTAGGAAGAAGGACATAGAGGGACATGCATCAGTAGGAAAGAAACACATACCCATAACCATAGCAAACCTAACCTCCTTTAGCAGTGCATATCAAAGACCAAGAAGTGTCAT